>CP032247.1:18714641-19358569 GCA_005610355.1 Gossypioides kirkii | reverse complement strand
ACAGCTCTTAGTGTGATTAATGTCTTCTATTACTTGCTATGTATTCGGGTTTTTGGATCAATTGAGAACAAAAACAAAGTAGAATGGGATGAAGGGGATGGCATGGAGGATGAATTAGAAGCAGATGACCATGCCGAGGGAAAGGGATCCCCCATTGTTTTTCCCCATTGAATATCTTTCTCTGCTTTTGCACTAAAATATTATTATTATTGTTATTATAGTTTGAAGTGTACGTAGCTTTGTTAATTAGTGTAAAAATACGAGGAAGAAATCATCTCATCTGGTAGTGGTACTCTCCGTAGCTTTCCCTATTTCATCATATGCTAATGCCATTATAGATTTTCACAAGTTCGAAATGTAATACATACACCATGTAAATTATAAAATATTTTCAATATAACACTTCATGAAATTTCAATTCTCTAAAATTTAAAATTACGAATTTACAAAAATATTAAATCAATTAATGATTATGATTATAAAAATATATATTTGATGCACTATCAATAGAATTTTTGGATTTTATAAGCAGTATTAGGATGATAACAAATATTTTTATATAAGATATAATAAAATATTAAAAAATATAATATAAATAAAAAGCAGGGCATATAATAATTTTTTAAATTCATTTGTGGAATTAAAAAAAATATTGCTAACGTGTTAAATACTAATCCATAATTATATAAACAAATTAATGATTATCCTTAAATTATATAATTTTTATTTTTAGAATTATTAAGAAATTCTATATATTTTAAATTATTGGATACCAATTTCACATTTTATTGATTGAGATTATTACAATGATTGAATTGGTTTACAGAATTAGAAAATGGTAATACATACATATAGTCGGGTAATAAATGAATTTGATATCATATAATATACCATGCAAATCAGAGCCTGGTTTACGGCAAATGAAGAATGAGAAAAGCCATTGCTGACCAAATTCTTAGTTCTTAGCTCCCATTATCACATGCTGGTTGCTGCTGTCTCTTTAGATTTTTCCCCCATCTAAAAGAAGGTATTATACTACATTTTTTTTATGTTTCAAGAGATGCCAGCCAGTTTAGGAAACAAAGAACCTGAAAACCGCTAAATCCAAACCCCATAACATTGAAGTCCAAGCCCACTTACACCCTAAACTCAAGACCTTCCTGTTTGATTTCCGCCGCAGCGCCGCCTCTTGAGTAACCATAACAACCATCACCATCAAGGCGTCCGCCGTCATAGCCTCCTTGGAGACCACCAAATCCGCCGCCTCCTCCACCGCTGTTGTACCCACCGTTTCCTCCTCGAAGTACACCGCCGTTTCCCACGGTATGTTCCTTCCGTCAAGATTCTGACCTGTCATTCCTTCGGTAGTATCCCTCGTAGCTTTCTTATCACGGAAAGCAACGAATGTGAAGCCTCGGGATCTTGTAGTCCCTTTAGATTTTTAGAACATTCATTCGGAAGCTTTGAACCCATTTGTAGCTGGTTGAGAATTTAGTTTGTTGAGTCTATCAATTGTAAATAGCTACTATGGTTGCGTTTGGTGAAATTCAATATTTCTTCACTTTTTAAGTTTTAGTTTTTGATCTTAACACTCTTTATACAATAAATTTTTAAACTATTTAAGAAATGACCAATTTTGATAACGATTTTAATGTCAAAATGATGCTTTTTAGTAAGGTACAAAGACTAAAATGAATTTTTTCAGTATAATACAAATACTTCTAATATACTTTAATAAAAAAAACCCTTATTTTATTATATCTGGTGAATGCAGCCTGTTTTATTTTATTTCGTTACATTACAGTTACAGCAAAGTTCTAGGGATTTTGGGCAGCACAACACAAACACAGTTCTGTTCTGCATTTGCTGAAGTTGAAATCTTGGAACCAGCTGCTCTGTTGGAGAAGCTCATATTGGTTCCTTGACAATGAACAAGCAGCTGCAGCAAATCATCCATATTCCACCCAACCCACCTGTTTCCCCCACCCACCAACCCACTGGTGAGTTCATCAATTCTCGTTTCTTTTTTTTTCCTGATTATTTATTGATATATACACTATACAGAAAAGGTTTATGCTGCCTTAATTGAACCGAAGCATGCCAATACTATCATAAGGTAAGGTAATAATACTACCTCTTTTATTATTATTATTATTATTATTATGGATTGTATTAGTATTTACTAATAGTACTTCTCTTGAATGGAATTGGATGGAATGGGAATGGTAGGCGGCTTAATCAGATTGTACCCCTTCAAAATCACCAGCATTTGAAGCGGATTCAAAAAAAGCAACTCCAAGGGGGTTAGTAATGCTAATATTATCCCTTTTCTTTGTTCTTACAAAAGTGTACATTTGAATTTTTCTCCTTTTATTTCATTTCCATATCAACAGACCTTCATTCAAATGTTCATAATAACTAATACCAGCTGTATTCAATTGTTGGAGGAGTTAAGTTTCTCTTTTGAGTATATGTTTGTGACAATTGCCTCATGTGACAGGAAAACCAGAGTTGTATGTCATATTATGTTTAGCTTCTGAAAATGAAACACAATCCAATAGAATGCCATCGGATGTGGAAGATATCGTCAATTCCTACCACTTGACTCCTTTCATTACTGAAGTGGGTTATCTTCTTCTTTTTTCTGTAACACTATTTTTTCTAATACTCATCTTATATCTGACCAGTGGGTCATCTAATACAAAATCAAAAGAGTTTTAAAGTTTGTGTGTAACAACAAATAATAGCCATGGCTTACTGCCTTTGGTTTATGTGCGATGGAGGTGTCATCAACAATTGATTCTTTTAACTTGTTTCTTTTATAGCTTTTTTCATTTCCCTTTTGGCGCTCTTTATGGAATGGTTTCAAAACTTAGGACATAGTTTGCACCCTTTATATTTTGTTCCATTGTTTCTCTTGTGCTTGTGTGTGCACCTCTATGTGTATCTCTCTCCCACTTTGTCATTGTCTGCTGTTGTTATTATTCCATTGCCACATTGTGCTTTTCTAAGTTATTCTGTAAGAATCTCTCATTTATTTTCTCATTCTTTTGTTAATCATTTCATATGGCTAAAATCAAGGGAAGTTGGAAGCTTTTTATTGAACAATTTGTTGTTTTCCTTGACATCTTCCTGTCAAATGTTTTTATTTGAAGCTTCCTCTACTGAAGGCGTGGCTTTTTGGATTTACTTTTAAGCTATTATTTATATTTCACATTTACCTAAATGACTTGTAGGTTAACAAATATGCTGCATTATCAAAGGAAGAGTGGGAAGAACAGTGCAAACTATGGCCAACCTCATATCATCCACCAACCTAGTAAGGCCTGCATCTTTGGTTTACAGTTTTTTGAGTTAAAGTCAGGTAGCCATTAATCATAAAATTTATAAACACTGATATGAAGCTGAGAAAGGGTATGCAACTGATAGCCATTACTGAGAAATTGTATGAACTGTGAAGAAGTGAACAGTGTTCAATTTAAATATTTAACCATATAGTGCAAATTTGAGGTGTAGAATTTTATGGTTCAAGGTCTTTAAGTTATAGGGTAAACTACACCACAGGTCACCCAACTATTGTCTCTTTTCTCTTTGGTCACCCAACTATCAATTTTTTTAATTTGGTCACCAACTAATCGATATGTTTTTTTTGGTCCATTTCCGTTAAGTGCCGTTAAATCTCTGATGAAAGGGTGACGTGGCAGTTAAAAAGTCGGTATAATAACAAATTTAGCCCTCAATTTTTATATATTATATCGATTTAGTCATAATTTTAAAAAATCAACCCTCAAAATTTACAAATGGTTTCAATTTCATCCTCAAAATCTTTATCATGAAAAAATTCAGCTTACCATCCATGAACCACTGTCCATCAGATGAAATATAAGCCTTTTTAATTGAAAGATTCAGATCTGTTAAAACCTGAACAGCATCCAAAAAATTCCATGTCTTCTAGCGCTATCAACCTGATGACAATAAAAAAGCCACAAACAGGAACTTGAATGAGTAAAAAAAGAAGCTTTTAAACCCAGAATCAAAATCAAACATAATACGAACCTGGGTGTACTCATCCTTATAACAAGCTTTTCATATTCATCAAGACAAGCATGCCACTCCATCTTTTTTGTTCTTAGATTGATGTTTCTTTGAAGAACCCCTCAAAAGATGGAAGCATGAAAGGGAAAAAGGAACCCCTTTTATGTGTAGAAAAGAGGGAAAACAACAATGGTCTTTGCTGAATCAAACAAGGCTAAATGTCAGTTATGCTCAAAACTCTTTCGCTTTGTGTTTCTTTCAACTAAATAGCTATAAACAACCGCCCACCAAACTCTTTTAAATTTGAGGATCAAATTGAGACCATTTGTAAATTTTGAGGGTTAATTATTTAAAATTATGACTAAATCGATATAATATGTAAAAGTTGAGGGCTAAATTTATTATTATACTCATTTTTTAACTGCCACATCAACCTTCCATTAGAGATTTAACAGCACTTAACGGAAATGGACCAAAAATATAATCTCGATTAGTTGGGTGACCAAATTAAAAAAAATTGATTGTTGGATGACCAAAAAAGAAAAGTGGCAATAGTCAGACACATCATATAACTTAGGAAGCTGCGACAGTCTAAATGTGCGCTTTAAAGTTTGGGCTATTGACTAGTCAACTCCACTATTAGGAGTAAAACTGTCTATTGAGTTTTAATAAGACGCTAAAATGGTGTCAAATATTTGAGGAAAAAAATAGCAATTGTTACATAGAGGAACTCCCTTGAGATCTAAATGTTGTGAACTGCAATATCATTTTAGTACTCAAAATATGCTAATACTTTAATAGTGTGAAACAATAGCCTAAAAAAGTGTTTTGTTGAATTTTCTTCTTGTTTGATATATTGATGCATAAAATGCTTTGCCTGAGAAAATAAATGTAAAAGATGGGAAATGGTGTTCATGTGCTTATTCAAACTAAGGGATATTTTAGTGGATTATAATCACTATGTAAGTATCGGCTTTGGTTACAGGTGGAATATTTTGAACTGTGTATTGGCCATTACCTTTAATTGGTGGGATTTTAGAGTTGGAAATGGTGCTTGGATTCTTAAATGTTTAGTTCTAATTTTGTATCTTTTGCATCTGCCACATGCTATAATATGTTCCTTATATGCTTACTTTTTCTCTCCCTGTTGTTCCATTTGCAGCAATATTCCCGGCATTACAGGGTTTAGTGAGGAGGATTCTAAAGCAGTTTTCAATTTTATGAAGTCTACAGTAGAGTTGGCGAAATTTGGTGATCATTTGGTAATTTTTTTAATTCTTTTCTCATGCCAACTTTATTGTTTGAGGATAGGTGTGGGATACTTGAATGCATGAATCCCAGTCCATTTGCAATAACAGAACCTATACAATAGATAGCTTCTATAAGTAATTTAGAATATAAGAGTTCGTAGTGATTTCTAGTAGGCTAACAATATTAGGACCCTATGATTGTTTCGTTGAAGTGGATCTCGAGATAACATAAGATGCTTGATCTAGAACAAGTATTGTCAAATCGAAACACTCAACCAGTAATCTGAAATCTTAGTTAAAATTCTCAAGTGTCCCAATAATTCAATATCAAAATATCTGAACTCTCTATATCTCAATATATATTAATCTGAATGACCTGGACATTTTTTTACTAAACATTAAACGTAAAAAATGCACACTAGGAAATAAAACCCTACAGTCCTAATACTTGGAAAATAGGTGAAATTCTAAAATCTAAAATAGCCTATGTATATCAGAGAATTGTGCTAAGGTTTGAATGTAAAATCTGTACCCAAGCCCCACTCTACCATTACCAACATTGGCCAAGACATGACACTTCACTTTACAGAGGTTGCTAGTAACGCTGGACCAATGTTGTTACTAGTTAGGCATTGTCCCTTAGCATCAAACAACAAAAGTCCTGAAGACCCTTTCTAGGTCTTATTTGGTCAGGTTCATGCTTGGTGAGTCTATGCATGCTTTGTAAGATGATAGATCATAGATGATATCTATTTTTTTTATTTTCATTAATTTTCACCTTTATTAGTAAGAAAGGGGAACATACCAAACTTTCTGCCTTCTCATATTTGAGTATTCAATTGCAGACAAAGGATTATAAGGAAATCCTGTATGTTGACCAACTAAAGAGAAAGGAAAGTTTGCATCTTTGTAGGATAAACTGGAGATTATATAAAATGCAGACATACTTATTGCGCCTGGCCTCACTCAAGTGGATGCTTTTCTTGTGCCTTGCGCATTAGGCAATATAAAGGTTCTAGCGCCTAGAATGTGCCTTGCACCCTAAACAAGGGGCTACAGTCTTTGTAATGCTTTATGTTGCGTATCAAGGTAAAACAAGACAAGTGTCAGAAAGATGTAGTATTGTGGTGTCTATTCAGCCTTTGCTGATGTAGGACTTTATAAAGGCTACAATTGTTATACTTATACCTTTGTGTTATGTATCTTTAAGTAGCATTTTATTTTTTTTTGCGCGATTTTGCTTTTGTCGAATCTCTTGGTATGATGTGCTGTTCTGCTAAGACCTAAGAGTTCACTAGACAATAGATTCAATGCATGTGATTATTAATGAATTGTGTATTGCTTCTTATGAAATCACCTTTAGGAGATAGCTTTCGTAAAAGTTCTTTTAGTTCCTGCCTTGTCACTTATATGAATTTATCATTTTTCAAATATTAGTATGGTTGATTGCAATCTTGCCAATGCCATGTCAATGGAAAAATTGAAAGAAGGTTGAGAAAACAAAGCAAGCTAAAGAAAAGGATAAACTCAATGGAAACCTCTAAATCTCAAGTCTGTAGTTCAAATTGTCAATGGTCAGTGCAACAGATGTTGCAGAATAAGCTATGCATATGAGCTCTTCCCTAATATAAACCACATACAGTACAACCTAAATTAGTAAGGCCAATTAGAAATCAGTCACTTTTCCTTGTAATCCATTTTCGGTGGTGTTTTGTCCTTAGTTTCTTTTTGTTGTGGATATTATGTTGTTCTTGTCTAATTCAGCATTTTTCTGCAGATTGTCAATGCTGCTATGATAGTGGATCCATTAGTTGGGCAGATAATTGCAAGTGCATGTGATGAAGTCTGCTCTTGGCATACGGGAACAAGCAAAGCAAAGACTGAAACCTGTGACTTTAAACAGTTAGAAGGATTCACTTCTCATGTTGATGGAAACAACACAGCAAAAGATATAACTTTCCTTTCAAATGGCTCATCTAACAATCTCCAACAATGTTACAAGGCAGTATCTTGTTTAAACCCTTGGTGGTTTGCACAGCTATCATTCCATTCAAGTACTTGTTATTGTCACCCATTACGACATGCTGCCATTGTTGCTATAGAAGCTTCTGCTGCCAGGGACAGACATTTGTTCCCTGGTTCTGGGCATAATGAGAAGTCATATGGAGTTGATTGTAATTCTTCTTCCTCAGGTTCTCAAGCAAAGAGACAAAGGATCGACCTTGAAAATGTGAGTTAACATTCTTCTGCTTCTGAATCTATGTCTTGGTGATCCTTAAAAACAGAGGTTAAGATGGGGGCATATCCTTCAATTTTGTTTTAGAATTCTGGTGAAGTATCTGTTTGCTGTATGCAAATATATACATGTTATGATTTTTCTAGGTTTCTTTTATCAAACAAAAACAGATGTTATGGTTTTTCCTTGCAGTTTACTTTAAGGCTTTAACAAAAATTATACCGATTGGGTTTTTCTAAACAATAAACAATAACAATTTATTGGTCATTAATAGTGAATTGTCAAACGTACGCGAAGTAGGTAAAGTTTGTTCTTTGAATGGTTTGTTTTTACTAGTTTTTCATAAGAATACCATTTGAAATATAGGTCTTACACAACAAGACAAATCCAAAGTCATATCTAATGATTTTGTTTTAGGTCAAAAATAGTGGGGAGCAGGATGCTAATACTGAAGTTTCAAACTCCTTAGGAAGGCCTTATCTGTGCACTGGCTATGACATCTATCTTGTCTGGGAGCCTTGTGCAATGTAAGTCGTTAACAGTACTTTTCTCTCTTCCTTTTACATTTTACCTTATATAAAATAATTTCAAAGAAATTTTAAATTGAATAAATTAAATGTAGCTAATTTAATCTAATTTGAGATTAATATTAGAAATATTTAATTGCAAACACCAACCCTTGTTAATTTCTATTGATGGATGAGATTTGCTTTGTGGTTGCTTGCTTGTGTCTGGATAAAAGCACAACAGATTTGATCAAGGGACTGCTTTTCCTTATATTATAGGCTATTTTTCTCTTCAAGAGCATGCTTGTTGGTTAAGCAACGAGAACTACCTGCTGTATCGTGTCTTCTGAATTTTAGCTATAATCTTTTTGATGAGTCTCTACCAAGTACTTGTCCTTAGGAGTTGAAATCCATGTTGTTCCAACTCTTTTTTCCCTTCTGAAGTATTGTCTAACTCATTTTTGGACATGGTTATGGAAATATGACCTTTCAAGGACTGTCCAATACATGGAAAAACTTGGAAGAACATACCTCATGTTGGGCACATGCCAGCATTTGCACACACGTCCAAGTAACATAAGTTGAAATAGTCATTATGCTAAAGATGGTAGCTAGGGTGGAAAAGATTTCTTCCACTTGAGCCTCTTCGGTTAAACTTGGCTGGTAAAACCTTTTGACTTTTTATTCTTTAGATCATTAAAATCATCTTAAGGCTTTGATTGGTGCATTGCTAACTAGTGGCTATCGATAAACTTTTAATCCGAGCTGTAAATTTTGCTGAAGGAAATGATTATTTGTGCAAGAGAAAAGTTTTTTGCTTCCCTATACTGCTGACAATTTACTTTTGGAAGTGATGCCATTATCTGATACGTGGACATTTGGTTTTGCATTTTGAAGGTGTGCCATGGCTCTTGTTCATCAAAGAATTAGGCGCATATTTTATGCAATTCCGAATCCTGAAACTGGGGCATTGGGAAGCGTTCATAGGTTACAGGGTGAGAAAAGCTTAAATCATCACTATGCAGTTTTCAGAGTGGTCATGCCTGAACTTGAATTTCCAGTAGAAAGATAGCTCTTGTGATATTTCCTGCTGACATGTTCTATTCCATTTTTCTTTTACGGTTTTCGAGAAATTCATCTTGTATTATTATCTTTTGTTATGGAAATTGTAATGCTAATTGATGGTGAAACTGTAACTGTAATTGAGCGATGATAATACTAGTAAATCCAAGTTAATTTTATCTGTTTCTGTTCTAAGTCTACTTGAAATGAAAGACACAGTATGGTTCAAAAAAAGAAAATGAAATGAAAGACAAGCAATAATTCACTTATTTATTCAGAAAAAAAGCAAGTAAGGTTATGCTTCCTTCTCTAGAAAGAAGTAAAAGAGATGGTTAAGGCCAAAAAAAAAAAAAAAAAAAGAAAAAAAGAAAAAAAAAGAGATGGCTGTGTTTGAAATCATTGTTTATATTTGTCAAGCATTCAAGCTTTCCATACGGTTGGTTTCCTAATACTTCTGATAGAGGTAGGCCTGGTGGGCTGGTCATTCAAATTATCAATTTTCTGCCCATATTTTTTAATTTTTTCATTGAGATGTTTCGATATTCAAATTTATAACTTCAATTAAGTATGTAGTCAACTCACATTTAATAGGCATTGGTAGCAACTCAATACTGAAAACTAGTATACATTCAAATCTGGACTAGAATAAGTAAGGTATGGATTACATATTATTATAGTTAAAGGATAAATTTACAATTTTAGACCTATTTTCTAGGTTTAAGTTTGGTTTAAAAAATTGATTAAAATTTTATCTATATTTGATCTAGATAAAAAATATTAAACTCGAGTTTGATTCAATCCGTTCGTATTAATTTTTTTATATAAAAATAAATTTAAAAAATACCATATATCAAGTACACTAAAAATATTAAAATGAAATAGTAGCAAAATTAATAATAAAATAAAAGTTATACAATATCCAAATAATAACAACAAAACAATAGCTATATAATAACAAAATTATCACACAAAAAAAATCAAAATAACATCAAACAACAACAAAAAAATTTAGGCAAATTTGAGTTGAGTCAGACCCAACTAAAAAATCTTACCCAGATCCGATTAATTTAGAAAACGGATGTTTTTCTCCGTACTTTTTTTTTTCTATTTTTGAACTTATATTTTTTTCAAATTTTAATATTTTTTAGACAAATCTTCGAGTCTAGACAAATAATCAATTAATGACCAAATTTAGTATGAATTGAAAATTAAAATACATCTAAATCTATATTAAAATAAATAAATGTGATGAATTTTATTTTAAGATCTGATTTGATTGAAATTATTTTAAATTATGTTTAGTGACAAGACTTAAACTAAATAAAGTTTTCGAGTGGAACTAAAAATAATTAAATAAATCAAATCAAAATCTTGTTGAAAAACGACTAATTCCAAAGGTTAGTGTAAGGTGATTTGGATGTCAATGCCACATGTATAATATCAACTAAGAATAATTAGCCAAGTTCAGTAGCATTAATTTAGATTAAATTACGTCACAATAAAAAAGGATAATCCAAATAAAAACAATGAAAGCCCAAATAAATGACGGAAGGAATCCAACATTTACATCACATACATAGTGAGTTGAAACTCTAGAGTTGTGGAAATGGAAGACTTGCAGGAGTTTAAGAAGAACAACAATGGAAACCGCAAAAGAAAGTCCCAATCCCATTCCAATACAGGCAATACTGATCACAGGAGTAATACACCTACCTTCCCTCTGTTAATGGCTGCCGCTCTCTCTCAGTCTCATACTAATACCAATACTCATACAGTTGTGAATGATTGCTTAACCAAATTCCTTTCCCATCCAATCCAACCCCACGAAGCCACTTGTATTCTCTCCTTTTGGCCTCTCCTTCTCCGCTCCAAATCCCCTCACATCGCCACCCTCACCGCCCAATTTGTTGGGGCGGTTTCTCTCCTGTCGTTTGAAATGAATCACCAGGTCGTCTCTGACTCTCACACGCTTAAGGCTTTGATTTCTTTGATACCCACTTCTCGAAAAGCCGTCTCCATGGCTGCCTGTGATGCCCTTCTGGATATATGCTCTACTTGTCTTGGAAGACAACGGTTGCTCCATTTCTCTGCTTTGGAAACTCTCATGTCAGTATTTTCTTTCTTTCTTTCTTTTATAATTGCCCAACGAGTAATCTTATTGCAATTATTTACTTTGCTTTGCTTGTATCACTCATTCATGTTATTACTCCTATTAAGACCACTGCAAACTTAGTGCTACTACTGTTTAGACTACTGCAAACTTACCGTGAAGAGCAAAGAAAAATAAAGTAAGTGGTTGTCCATATTTAATACTTTGAACCTTTAGATGATAGATACAAATATGTAGAGAAATATTGGTGATAAACTAAAACAATAAATTGACAAAGGCCATTGAGGGTGGTTGCATTGCATATTTAGTTTTGTTTAGGGGCTTTGCGATGCATAGTATGGTATAGATGATGAAACTAAAAAATGTGAACCACAACTATGTATTTTCTCGTTTTACATTGCCATTGTGCATAAACTCTTATAGTCAGTTCCATAGTTTATTCACATAATAATTGGTAAACATGTAGTTAGATATTCGCTTAAAACTTCATTCTGATGTTGAGAAATTAGAATTAGCTATTTAAATTCATAAAAATTGACAATGCCCTTTGATTTGGTATTTATTCACTTTACATTTACTGTAAAATTGGGGGGGGGGGATGATATAGTGAATAAATGGCATATGCACTGGCTCATATAGCCACAAAAAATAAGTAAAGTATATTCCGCTTAATGAGTATAATAATAAGCAAAGTGTTTTTTATATTTCCTCCGAAATGTAAGATTTAAGTGACTAAAACATATAATAAATAATTTTTAGACATACATTGTCTGGACTTAGTTTCTTCCGATTCTTTCAGAATGGAAATGTTACAAAGCAATTTAACTTCTTTCTCCAAAATCCTTATGGTTTCACATTTATATTTCGAATGACATGTTTTATCAATATGTTAGAAGAAGAATCCAATTATTAATTTGTCCCTTCATTTTGAAAAGTTGTTATAGGCTATATATATTTGCATATATTGCTCTTAGGTTTGTTAAAAATTATAACTTGAGGTACTAAATCATTGCCAGGTTTGCATTCCTTGAGGTTCAGGGATCATCAACACTGATTTCTTTAAGCACTGGAGATGATGAAAACATTGCTTCTCTCAGGATAGTCTTTCAGAAAGGTAAACTCCCAGTTTTACTTCTTAATGCTGCCATCATTCTCATAAACACATGCAACATTGAGCAATTAAGAAAGATCCCGAGCAAACTATCTGAAATTTTTTCTGTCTCTTTGAAAGAAGTGTGGAGAGAGGCTCAAAAAAAAATGATAAACAGTGATATTTTGGGAGCTGGCCAAGGGATGAACTTATATTTCAGCAATATTACCATCAGTGATCTGGCGGAAAGCATTTTTAGGCTTTCCATTAATGTTGATCAATTTCCAGCCCTTATGTCCAGTAATATTGTTGAAAGAAGAATATTTTGGTCTAGTGAGGATGATTTCAGACATTTCATATTAAACCAGTGGGAGGTCTTACCTTGTGTTGTAAGAAGGTTCTCAAGTGCTTCATTTGAGGTGGATGAAATATTCACATCCTTTATGCACTCTCTTTGTTTTAAAGATTCATTCCCTTCGGTTCTTTCGTCTATCCTTCAAGATCTGATTTCCTGCTTGCCTATTGATTCAGATGAGTTAGACATCCTTAATTTCCTGATGGAGGTTAGAAATAAATTGGGATGTCCTCTTATCAATGAACAAGACTTACGGGTTCTAAGAACAGATAACCAATTTAAACAAGAAGTGCACTTTTTTCAAGAAAATTCAGATTCTTGCTGTGTCAAGACTGCACATATTTTATGTTTAGATGATATTTTAAAGTGTCAAGAAGCATATAATGATGGTTATACAGTAGCTTTACGTGGAATGGAGTTCCGCTTTGAAAGGGTTGCCCTTATTGTGGACAGATTAGCTTCAATCTTTGGTCAACCATCGGCAGGTGCTAATATGTACTTAACTCCACCTAATTCTCAAGGGTTGGCTCGTCATTATGATGACCATTGTGTATTTGTCTGCCAAATTTTTGGATCTAAGCAGTGGAAAATATTTTCTCAGCCAAATGGGCAATTACCTCGATTATATGACCCTTGTAATATTCTAAATAATGAAACCATTGATAATACAAGAGACTGTTATAACTTTTTTCTTAATGAAGGTGATGTCCTATATATCCCCAGGGGTTGTCCTCATGAAGCATGTACACATTACGATAAGCAAGATGGATCTGTTGGGTTTTCCCTGCACTTAACACTTGGAGTTGAGGTTGAACCTCCATTCGAGTAAGTTAACTTTTGATAAGTGTTTCTTAAATTCTATTGGGTCAATGTATAGGCTCGCTACCATGAACCATTTTGCTTTGCATCCTAAATAATAATGCCTCTTCACTTTTTATTGCTTAATGTAGATTAATCATTTTAAGTTTCTGAGATTATTTCATGATATTAGTGTCACATGCTATCTGTATATTCTAGGACAGACTGAAACTCACTCCACTAGTTTCATTGTGATTTGGCTAGAAAAATATTATTCACTTTATCATCAGATATATAATAAATGCAATAGGCATTATTGCTTCTTGCCAGATAATTTAGCCTAAGAGTTTTAATTTTTTGTATGGTGTTGTATTAGATTTTCATAAAGGTTCGACATGTGTTATTTCTTGCTTTGCTTTTTGTTTTTTTTTTTTTTTTTCTATTTTTTTGTGCTGTAGTTTCTTAAAGATTACCATATCTCCCTGAGAACAGAGTGTGTTAAAAGAATGAGGGAATAATTTATAATTGTAGATGAAGTTTTGCTGGTAATAATTTACTTAATTAACACAGGTTTTATAGCTTTTCTCGTTTTTGGAAAACTTTTGCAGTTTGTCTACTTTGTGGAAAAAACAGTGAAAAATGTTAACATTTAAGATATGACAAGTTATTACTAAAACTCTATGAATTGAAGCCGAGATTTTCATTTACTGCTTGTCTCATCCAAATTGTAATCATGTGCATGGAAGATTATTTTTGGTCTTTCATGTTTTATATAAACTTGAACAACACTTGTAACTTGTTTATCTCATGTTTCAAATAACAATCTTATATCATATATACCACACACCACTCCAAAATCCGTTTTCTTTATCTGTTTGGAAATTTTGCATGGGAAGTAATTCATAGAAAAAATTACCATTTATTAGTTTGTTGGTGATTAGGTTCCTTTATTAGACAGTTGGCATGTGAGGTAGTCCCCGTTTCTGGTCTTCAGTTTTCCTCTTGTCGTGCACATGGTAAAGATCTAATTTCTTATTTAATGAGCGACTGATTGCAACATGTGCCCAGGTGATAGTTACCTTCTGATTGGACATTTTGCTGCAAAAAAAGTAATATTGAAGCTTTTAGCAATAGAAAACAACAAATGATATGTTTGGTCAAAGTGAGTGTATGTGTTGGTTTGCCATATCATTTAATTTGGAGAACTTAGGTTTCTATGATGAAAAACCATTAGGTAATTCTTGGAGTTCTTCAATTTTTCTTTTGCATACCTTAGCTATTGTGACAAAGTTCTATTTCATTACTTGATCACCCTTCTTTTGGTTATTTTAAGGTCAGTTTTGAATTTGGTTTTAAAGCAGGTACCTCATCACTTTTAACTAGATTAGCAATTCTAGGTTTTATCAGGTATTAATAATTGGACTTTTGTCAACTGAACCACATGGGGAGTGGCAAAGGACTTATATTCGAGTTTTTAGTTTAGACCAATCATGAGTTCGATCTTTGAACAACCTCTACCCCTACCCCTATCAAGAAGAAAAAATAAAGGACGTTCGAATGTATTTACTCTTCTTTTTCCAGTTTTCATTATTTCTAAATTAATTATACACTTTCATGATAGATATAGGTGGTTGTTGCTAATATGAAAATAACGTCCTTTTTTCCTTCTCTTTAATATAAATTCCTATATAGATTAAAAATGATTTTGATTGATTGTGGTGACCATTTAAAAGTTGATAGTTGAACATTGCATGTGGAATGACCCATGTTGTTGACAAAATTATTTAGTTTAGACTTCAGACATAATTGTCTGTGGGACATTCGGACAATTTATTTGGTTAAAGTCTCTGGGCATCTCTTGTATATTTGATCTTGTCATGATTGAGTTTATGTTGATTTTGAGTGGATCGGATTCATTAAGTTCGGTTTTTTTGCCATAATTCTATAATACAACGGATCTTACTTGGATGCTATTTATAATTTATTTCTCTTTTGGTACTTTCTGTTTGTTTGGGTTAGGGGAACTCCAGACCCTCCTAATTGGGGATGCCGGCTGAAACTTATGCTATGCTTGGCCATATGCATACAGTATCACTTTATAATGATTTATTTTACTTTAAATTAGAATTCAGTTTTATGTGGTTTGGCAGTTGTAATTTTTTATAATACCACATTAGAACTCATACACCCTTTCCTTCATTTACGCAGGTGGGAGGGGTTTACGCACATAGCACTGTTTTGTTGGAACCGTACTCAACACCATTGTCATCCTTCTTTAAAGTCATTTTCTGGAATTTTAAATGTCATGTCAACCAGGCTTCTGCATATAGTTATCGGTTTAATTGGTAATTCTGATCCTGCCTTCCGTAAGGCATGCTTGGTAGCTGCTGGTTCTTCGCAATCAAACACGAATAGCTGGCTTGATCAATGCCAAAGAACAATTTTCAGCAGTTTGATCAACAAAATTAGCCGAGAATCGAGGTTCCAGGAAGCATTGAAGAGTGTTAAAGCAGCTATTGAGAGAAATGAAAACCCGTTTCAGCGGATCAAGTGGTTACGATATCTGAACCAAGAGAGGGAAAGTGTTGAAGGACGTGATTGGGATTTGGATTGGGATGTCGGATCAACAGAGATAAAAGATATATTTGCTGTATATGTTGAATACAAAGAGATGGCCGAAAGGGTGTTCATGGATGTGAAATTGAAGTTCTGTAATGAGGTATCATATGATGACGTTACTGCAAACTATAAGCTATTGCATGAAAAGTATAAGGAGGTTAGAAAGCAGTATATGAACGGAATGTTATCTCTGCATTCTATTTGACTGCATCTGCATATGATCTATATTATGTTATACAATGAAAGTGATTTTTCATCTAATCTTATAAAAATCTCCTCATTCGTCTCAAGTTACCAACCATCTTTCTCTTTGCACTGTATGTGTAAACCTAGTCGGGCCAAGTCGAAACAGTGAGAAAGTCGAGTTAAATTCAAAAAATCATTGCTTAGAGACCCGATTCTTGGTTAATTGTATTTCATACTTTAAAGTTTGAGCTTGATTCAAAATAAAAGTTGAACAATTTGAATTTGCTTTGACTTGGTAAAGAAAGTAATAGAAATCTCATTACATAAAAACTCAAAAAACTAATATAAGAGAAAACTCAAACCATGTATTGATTTCAGATGAGGTACATATTAAGCATCAATGCAGTGTGTTGCATTGTTCATATGAGAGAAATAGAAGGCAAAAATAAACAAAAAACAAAAATTAAGGCTTAGGATGTTTGGGGGTTGGAGTTGGAGTTGGATGAGTAGTGACTCCATGGTAATCTAAGTGGTAATTAACAATCTCATCATCCATATGTCCATTAGCACCTTCCCATGATGAACCATCAACCACCTGCATTCACACACCCATTCAATTCCTTTTGTTTCAGAAAAAAAAAAAAAAAAACCTTAGCCATCTTCAATCTCAAAAAACTTCAATAATTTCATAAATAATGAATGTTACCTTTGCTTTGGGATATATGTATTTGTGGTGAGGCAATGACATCTCTAGTGATCTCCTTCCTGTAAGCAAGATTGAAGAAGAAGAAGAAGAAGAAGAAAGTAGATAGAAAGCAGCTGTGAAGAGACATAATAAGATGAAATATGCAGGCCTAGCCTTCATTGTGTATTTGCAGAAATACTGAACTTTTCTATGTCTCTCTATGTCTATATATGTAGGATGGAATGGAACTGAGCGAGTTGAACATTTAATATATATATATATATATATATATAGATTTGGAGATTTTAAATGGAAATGATGTTGACAATTATTGTTGGAAGGGAAGTGAAAACATGTGTGAGCCCCATCCCCCATCATTGTGCTTGCTTCCAAGACGACTAGGATTTCAGACTTCCAAACTCTCAGACCGACCAATCCAAAACTCTCCTCCACCACCATTTGTCTCCTCTCCTTAGTTTTATATCTCCGTTATATATATATTTGTTGATACAAGTTCCGGAGGTAATTTACATAGTAATGTTTGAAATTATTAGTGGGGGTTGGAGAATAGTGTAGAATGATGAAAGAAATTCAACAAAATTTAAGTAATTAGAGAGTGTTTGGAGTCTTCTTGGAGACGAAGAGGTCTACATGGAGAAGTTTGACTTCAGTTCCCTTTTAAATAATAGTTTTGTCATATAGAATCATAGTGTTACCAGTAGAATCATGAAATGCTCTAATAAGATGTGATTGGAGAAATCTCTTGTATAGTCAAAGATATAGACCTACAAGATCTTGTAAGATATGATTATAATAATCAATGAATCTTAGCATAATCTAGTGATAGTCCACATGAGCATCTAACAAATCCTGTAAGTGAATCCTTTTCAACCAAAGTGGTTAGTCATAGCAATGGGGAACTACTAAATAAAGTGATTAGGTACAACAATATGAATTTAATAAAGAAATGAAGACAAGTAATTGTCTTGAACATGGCTTATTTAAGTAAAGAAAAAACAGCAAAGGGAAAGGGACCCAAGGGTGCAGGGTGTATAAAGGAAAGGGAGGGGAGGGGGTTCACGTGGGTGTTACAAGAGAAACAAAACAATTCAGTGTTGAATTATTAACCCATGTTTTGTCTTCACCAATAAAGACTAAAGCTCAATTCCATCATTTTTCTCTATCTTCTTCCTTTTTCACTCTCACTCTCACTCTCTGTTTTAACCATGATCATTTTCCTCATCATCAATTGATAATGCTAATCCCACCACACTGCAACCTATTCTTGCTGCTGCAAATACCTACGATGACCGGTATAGGGCCAAAAAAAGGCCGCTAAAACCCTGTTTTCTTGTAGTGACCCAACACCTTTTGCTCATATGGTTCATCATCTACTCTTGTGCAAGCTGAATTTTTAATGTTCATACCATACTTTAGTTATGGACTTAATTTTTATACACTAATTTGATCATTTTTAATATTTAATTTTTCAAAATTTAAAATTTTAGTATGTCCAAATGGTAACTATTAAATTAATAAAATTTTATGTGGCAAATATATTACAATGCTATGTCAACTTGCTATTTTTAATATAATACTTGTAAAAAACATGTTTTAGTTCAAAGATTAAACCGATTACTAGATCGAAAATTTAATATTCGAAAAAGTATAAAAACTAAAAATTATCAAATTGAAAAAAGAAATTTATACAAAACTAATAGTAGAATTTGATCTAATAAATTTAATTGATATTAGTTAACTTAAGACTAGAATTTTAAATTTTGAAAAAAATAAAAATAAAAATTGAAAAATTAAAGTACATGAATTAATAAAAAAAATTTGATATTTTTAATTTAAATTAGACTCGTCTAATAAAATTAGTATTATCAGTGAAACTTAATTACAAAATACATCAATGTTAATATAAAAATATTTAAAATAATTGATAGCAAGTTAATTTTGTGTGATTAATGTACTTAATCTTGATCGAATTTAGAATAGAATCCTACTAAGTTTGTGATTTCTTGTCTAAATTTTGTCAGGATGCAATTGAAATGCCAAAGTTCAAATAAACAAGCAAATTGGGTTAAATTGAAACGAAAAGCAAACAAAGGAGCCAAACTGAAGAAGTGCAGAATTAATGGTTGATTAAAAATCAGATTCAGAAATTGTCAAACTCTAAAAATAAAAATAAAAATCTGATATTAGTTGGCATAATCTTGAAAGAATCATGCTAAATTTAGCACATGAAAAATATATAAATATCTTGTATTGGTGGCTTGACTTAAATACTTTAAACGAATTATTTAAATTTGATCCAAATGAGCTTAGATAAGAGATTTTAAAAAAAGTTATACATATATTTGAACCCGTGTTTAACATGTGTTGAAAACAAATATAAGACTCTTCAAATACGAAAGAAATTAAAAATTAAACATCCCTCATTCCACACAACAAAATTTGAGTATATATATATATATATATATTACTATATTAGTAGAGCTCTGCTCTCAATTCACTTTAATCAGCCTTTCACTGACAATCAAAATTGTGGATAGGTAATTCACCAAAAAAAAAAAAGGTGGACAGTTACTTGGAAAAGGAAGACATGATGAACTATTTGGTGGATTAAAAGAATGATTTTTGAAATTAATAATTAAATTTGAAGTAAAACCATTGGCTGTAGTTTAGTTAATTTCATTTCATTCATACCAGAGATCTGTAGAGACTCTTGAATGGAAAAACTCACAGCCGATGGATCCCTTGTTAATGCAATATGATAGCCGCAACCTACCTCTTAAGACTATCTAACAAGCATTCAACATTTAATAAGATATATCATCTAAATTCAAACAAATAATTAATTTTAACATAAAAGAAACAATCATTATAATTATTCACAATAAATAACATCAAGGGCAGATTTTTCTTTTTTCGGGAAATCTTGATTACTTTTAATTAAGTCCCTCGAATTTTTTGAAAAAATTCATTTTTCCCTTTAAGTTATTAGAAAATTTTAATTAGATGCCCTCAAATTTTGAAAATTTTATTATACCCTTATAATTTTTTAAATTCTTTTGAAAAATCTCATTAGTCACAAAAATTTCAATTAAACTCTCAAATTTTTTTAGAAAAAAATTCTCTAATTTTTTTTTTTTTAAATTTACTATCATTAACATTGCATTCTAGTCCTAATTTACAGTTTTTGTAAGCAAGAAATCAGAAGTTGAGGGGTGATGCGTGAGATTCATTCCTCTTGCTGGGCTGTGTCACTGCCCAAAGACAAGAGTAGGCCTCTAAATGAACCATGTTTCAACAACAGTAGTCTATTCAATGTCCATCTATTTTCCAATTTGTTTGCGTTCAATTGGTGTTTAAAAGTTCACTATCAATATTGAGCCTAAATCCAATTCGTTTTTAAATTAAGTGCATCTTGTTTAGAGTAAAACAAGCACTGCTCCTGAACATATTATCTTTGAGTTCAGTTGGTTGAATAAACAAACCTTAAAACCTTGCTTAGAACCTAATGAATAGAAATGGAACTGCATCGGACATTCTATTTCAAGTTAGCTCTAGAGAAGAGGGTGCTTTTATAAATTAAATGGCAAAACAACACAACAACACACACAACATCAAACAAATCATTAGAATTCGGATATTTTTCATTGCTAAGTAAGGCATAAAATTAGTCATTCAAACTCACACTCAATGTTATGCTCAACCATTAGTTTCCCTATTTTAATACACATATATGTATAAATATACGTATCTGGATGCATGCAAGCTCACTAACAATACTCAACGCAATAAAGCTCATAAACCACATTCTGTATTGATGTATTAAGCGTCCAGTAATTACTTATATACAACACATGCCATTAGGTGAGAAACATGTATAATTGCAGTATCCAGTCAAAGCATTCTGTGAAAGAAATATACAAAATTACAACAATCAAACCTGCCTCACCTTAAGCCCAACTTCTGAAGGTGAAAGAAGATGTTTCCTTGGGCTCGAAGGAACACTCCTAAACTTGGGGACGACGACCTTGAAAATTGGCAAAAATAGCATGTAGAGTGTGACCAAAACAAAGGGTGTCGCAACAAGCCATCCCAACAACTGCAACAATTTCCATAAGATGATTTTCAAATGTAATTCCATATTGATAAGGCATGTTTCAACTAATGTACAATTACATAAAGTCCACAATCCCATCTTTTGATAAAATTCCATCACCTTAAGCAAAAATACTCGTATTTGCAGCATACAGGGTAAAAAAGAACCCTTTCCACCTCAAACTATTCTAATGTCAACAACTATTCCAAATATATATACTAATGTCAACTCAGTGAGCAGAGCAGCTTGTTTGAAACTACACTCTTAACTGGGTTTGTAAGGTGTTCAATCTACACAAAGGGAATAAAAGTTGGAGTACTTAGTTGCAAAGTTATTTTCTTCAGATACCCAATTGATAATTTCACTATAATTCAAGTAGAAAATATGTAATTGACCCTTTTTATATTATGCAACATCAGCTACATATTATGAAACCTAAACAACATATATCACGCTAAGCCATTGGCCAGAATCAGCAGTGAACATTTTTTGAAAAAGTATAGTCAATGAGCTAGAAGATCAAGTATGATGAAGTGGTTTATGTTCAGGACTAGCCTAGCATAAACTGAACAAGGAAACTCATGTTAAGAAAATGCGTTCAGTCTCGCATAGTGTTTTACCAATGCTCTATATCTACAGGATAGCTGCAGACATGGGAGATTTAACTAGTGGTAAAATACAATTTAATCATACAAAATCATAATATCTATAATGTTACATAGGAACATACTAGCCACATCAAAAAGTAGAAGACAATGTTTTTTCGATTTTCATCTTTAAAGTTCTTAGATAGAAATGAACAGTATGACAAGCTCACTCAATCTCTATTTCTAGATGATGTTCTGATACATGCCCCACGGATGATGTTCAACGAGATCAAAGATTTACTCTCACAAGAAAATCAAATAAATAAATCTTTACAAAGAAAGTTTCCATGTTTTGTATTAAACAAGCGTGCTGTAAGCAATTTTCATTCATACAAGTTGAAAAAAGAAAACCATCACATGGAGACACACACGCCTTTTACCTGATTGTCAAGAATACAAGATATAGGTGAATACATAATAACAAGTTAAGACAAAGTTGAGAAAGAAACTTAACAAATTCAGATGGCTAATTGATGAAACAGTAATTCATAAGTGCTACTATTTATTACTCAGACACCAGCATTCTAAGGTCAAATTGGTTCAACAGTTTATTTATTCAACAATATTTAAACTGTTATCCCTATCTACCATAAAATGAAAATCAAATCTAAAAGAAGAAATCAAATAAAGAGCAAGCAGTAACAAGTGAAATAAGGAAGGAGCAGAAAATGGGCACTTACAGCATGGGCAATACTAAAGAGGAGTTCACTCGAAGCTTGGCCAGTCAAAACTTTCTTCAAGGCATCAGAAGTTAAGGGAAAATGAGGTCCACCGGATAGCACTTCCCCAAAGCGAAGGAAGGGCACCACCAAGCTAGACGACAACATAGATACATCCATAGATAAAACAAAATGCAAGTAAATTACCACTCCAAAAATGAAGGGGCAAAAGAAAAAGCTAAAAATCCAGAATAAAAAGAAGAAGAAGAAGAGTAAATCACCTCAACTCGATCGGAGTAGCCAAGAAATTAGTAAGCATTACAGTTGGAGGATGGCAGTAAGATCCAAGCAACGCTATTGCAATCCCACAAAGCAACACCGTAACCCCTGCAGTGTGTTTTTTTTTCCTTCAGATCAAATTCTCAATCAATCAAAAAGAAAAGCAAAGAAGAAATAGGAAGAAAACAACATTACCGCATATAGGGAAAATTCCCAAAGTAATTCCCAAGGCTGAAGAGAAGGCCAACTGCTTGGGTTCTGCTCCCCTGGAAGTGCAAAACAGTCAGATTTATACATAAAATGTAGGAATGACATTCTAAGCTAAAGCTTACTTGCGGAGGATCTGGAGAAGGGGATCCACGATCTTTTTGTTCAACCAGAGCGTCAATGCCATAATGATAATTAAAAAAAAAAAAACCCTGGGATCCTTTAATTGGGTTTTTGGGGAATTTGCTTCTCCTCCTCTCCTAGACCTAGATTTGAGACAGATAAAACTTTCTTTTTATTGAAAATCTTTAAATAATATTAATTTGAGATGAGAAATAAAACTGGAAATATGTAGAAGAAAAGATCACGCCAAGGCACCGTTTTCTCCTTTGCTAGGTTTGCTTGTGAAAATTGCACCACGTGATCCAGTAAATAAGACGCATAATCCCAACTTTTGGGTCTTATTGTCTCTAACCTTCAACAACTAACAATTTATTTCATGATTGCTCTATCTCTACTAATATAAATTTTTTTATGAGTTAATATATCGTTTGGTATATAAGTTTAGTTTTAATTTTAATTTGGTATTTAATTTTTTATCTTAATTTAATACATAAGTTTATTTTCAATGTTCAATATAAGATTAGTTTAGCAATGCTTTTTCATCTCTTTTTGATCAAAAAAAGTGTGTTTTCAAAGTATTTTTTGTGTCAAAAGTACTTTTGAAAAAATTAAAAGCACTTTATTTAATAATGTTTTTATCTCAAAAATATTTTTTACCCCAAAAGTACTTTTAAAAAGCAACGCTAAACAAAACTATAATAATCTGACTAAACAATATTGCTTGACTGAACAAATGTTTGACAAATGTACTTCGGTAAAAAGAACATAAGTATTAATTTGAAATTTTAAAGTATCAAATTAAATATTAAAACCAAACTCAAATAATTAATTGAGGAAAAAACTCAAATATCAAATTGAAAAAATTCCAATACCAAATTAAGAAATTTTAATTTTTAAATTAAATACTAAAATATTAAAATTAAAAAAAATCAAATATCAGATAATATATAATACATTATGATTGAGTAAGGTATTCTAAAAGTTCACCTTCCAACAACACCCACATTTCCTGCACCACTTAAACCATAGCATCTCTTGTCTCTTCCATTGTCTTATTGTTATTACTTGAAGGCAATTCATTATGGTAAAAACAAAAAATGAAGGCAATGTCTTTGAAACCTCACTTGTCTTAACTTCAACTTGTTTCAACTATCAATTTAAATTTCAAAGTAATTAAAAAAAAAATCTAGACTCTATCAATCATGCTACTACTAAATTTAATATTACACCATATTAATTGGATTAAAAATAAACAAATCTTAAAATTATACATTAATTTTTAGTTTAATCTATAATTCTATATATAAATTTTGATTTTGTACAATCTTATATATTAAATTTTAATTTGATCAAATTCTTATAAATTATTAATATAATTATAGATGCAACATCATTTAACGTTTATGTATTACATACACAAATAATTATATTAATTCAATATAAAAAATAATTGATATATTTATTCCTTTAAATTTGTATAACTGAATCAAAATTAAAGCTTCATGTGTATAATTACATTAAATAAAAATTTATATATCAAATTATACATTGAATCAAAGTTAATATATAATTTTAAAATTTATCCTCTAAAAAACTTATAAAATACTACAATGTTCTTTTCAATTAAAAAAATTATTTAAAAAGTTCAATATTGGTTGTTGAGCTTTGGGCATGTTGCATGGTTCGCAAGTTGCAAGATTGAAAAACTACAGTAAGATAATCATTGAGAGTGACTGTTTGGTAGCAGTAAAAATGGTGAATGAATGTTTGAATGGCTCGTTGTTAAATACTATTGTTCGGTGCGTAACGGATTTAACACAATAATTTGAGATGGTCCGATTTCAATATGACAAGAGGGAATGCAATATGATTGTTGACCATCTTGCTAAAACTTGTGCTTATGAGGATGTGGATATTAGAATTATTAATGTGCCTGATGCTGCTTTTCAATCTTTGCTGTTACAAGATGTTATAAGCAACAATTCTATGTAATTTATATGATTTAAGATTATAAATTGCCTCTTTAATTACCAAAAAAAATTAGTATTATTTTTAGTCACCAACTTTTAAGGTCTAATTTTGATTTAGTCCCTCTTTATATTGAAATTTAAAATTTAATCTTCTATAATGTTATTAATGGGTTCAAGATGCTAGCATTGTTTATTGTTACTGTCAAAGTGATGATGCCTATTCTTTTAATGTAATTAAGAGTTGAAGAATGATTATGGGTCTTAGCTCAATTAATATCGATATGATTATCAATGTAGGAAATTGTAAATTTGAGCGCGTTGAAGCGCGTTGATCCTCCTATTTAAAGGTTGAATAAAGATTATGAATAATTTTGGACATTGTATAAAAAAAATGATGAAATATAATCTTTTGATGGAATTAAATACACATCACCACATGCTAATTTACCCAAAAAAGGCCAATATATATGTCACATCATCATATCTTAACAAAATCATTTATATAAATTTTAACCAATTCATTTTATGCAAAGTTCGATTTCTACTAAAAATCTTATCACACGTGTATACGTATAGAAATCACAAATTTACAACACAAATATCTATTTAAAAGTAACAAACAATAAATAATGAATATATGATTTGAAATTAATTAATAATAAAAATAAAATATGCGCGTTGCTAAAATGAAAGAAATTAGATTAAATTGTTTATTATGGTGTTGTTAACAATCTTGAGTTGATGTCGAGTTAACTTGTGACACCAACTCAATTAAATATATTATTAATATTTACAATTGATTGAAGTAATAGAGTGTACATAATAAAATTAAAATGTATAAAAATATTAAAATAAAATTTTAGTTGAGTAGTAAATTAAAGGTTTTATAAATGCAATAGGTGTGGGTTCAAATCCCACAAAATGAATATTTTTATAGGTTTTTTTGAAGTGACAAGATTAAAATATTCTCGAATTATATTATTTATTTTCATTATAAAAAGGCATTCTCATAGCTTCCTAATTAAGTTGGTGGCTTTGTAAAAGGTGACACCAACTCCGTCAGGAGTTTTATTAATAAAATAATAATAAAGTATAGATATATACTACTAATAAAGATAATAAAATATGCATAATAATTTCACCAAAAAAAGTATGCATAATAAAATTAAAAATATATAAAAAATATAAAAACAAAGCTTTAGTTGAATGGTAATATTAATTATATTACTTGTTTTAATTACGGAAGGATATTCTCATAATTTCTTAATTGAGTTGGTGACCCGATTGAGGGTGACACTAACTCAATTAGCGACTTTATTAATAAGTATAGATCTAGCAATATCATATTATTCTTATTTTAGCAACTACTATTAGATGCAATAGTAATACACATTGCATTCTTAAGGGAAGACGTCAATTTGAGCCTTAGAGTCGACATTGTTGAGGGGAATATTCACAAACCCCAAACATAGACAGTAAAACAAATATAAAAAATACCCAAAAAATATTATTATTATTTTTCATATTTTAAATATTAAATATATTTCGATCCAAATCACAGTCATAATCTTAAATTTGAAAATCTTTATTCTTCCAAATAAAAAAAATTCAAATCATAAATTTTAATTTTAAATTAATTTAAAATTTGAAACTAAATTTAAAATCTAAATTTATGTTTCTGAAAACTACTAAACAACAAATAATACATGATACCTTAAAAGAGGATATTTGAAAATAATATATTAATTGAGTTTTAAATCAATTGACATCAATTGTTACTAATATAAAAAGACGTAAATTTGATTACAATAAACGTTTATCTCCTATTTAAAGATTGAGAAGAAATTATAACTAGACTTTTTTAAAAAATATCATTTATGCTATTTCATAGAGTTAATGTTTGAATTCTTTTTATGATTATACAAATGTAATCTTTTGCTTAGAGAAACTTCAAATGCCAAAAAAAAACTCTTATCCTTTTTAAAATAATAAATGTAAAATTTTAATCTTATTTGATTTTTTTTAATAATACAAAAATTAAATTAACCCACTTCATAACAAAGAGATTAATTTAATGGTTATAAGTAGAGTTGGAAAAAAAACTGATCAAATCGAAAACCAATCCAAACTAAGGTATTTTAACAATTTATAAAATATAAGTTAAAAAATTACAATTATCAAAAACCGAATCAATTTTTTATTTAACATATAATTAATTTAAATTTTTTATATCTGAAATAGTGAAATTATTTAAAATTCTTGAAAAATTGTTGATTTTTAGAAATATTTATGAAAAAGACAATTAATATTCTTTTTGAACAAGTCTAGCCAAAGCACATTGTAAAATAATTCTTATTGCAAAATGGGGGCTGGATTCACAGCATACACATTTAGAGGTGATGATAGGACATATGCATACATGCGCGCCCTCACACACACAGACACATATATAACACAAAAATTATATATTCCAAACAACTCAAACAAGAGAATTTGCATTATCACCAATATTCTAAGTAATCTAAATGGAGGTAATGCTCCCTATTTCTTTCGGGGTTAAGTGTCTTCTTGAATAGATAAATTATAAGATCGAAATTTCAAAAGATAAAAAACGCAAATCAACAAATAAGAGAGGTGCACTGAAAACATGCAACTGCTCAACAATATCATATCACTAATAAGGTCTTGAAATCAATAAAAATCAAGCACGGTCATCGTGTTAAAGAAAAACCTTCTTCAAGGCACTGTGTTCTTTTGTCTTCCATAGTGCGTTGGAGTAAAGTGGGGTTGCTAGAATGATGGCATGCACGCATGGCAGCACGCACAGCAGCATCCTCGTCATGGAATCGGCATCATCGACTGTCCAGGCATATACCTTCTTCTCTCTCCTGTTCAGACCAACAGATCATGCAATGGATCACAATTGCATACTGCATTCACATCAATTACACCAATAATCAGGCTCAAAATTGAGTTTCATACCCATGCAGAATCTTAACCATTCTTTCATCAACCAATTGATGGTGTACGCCAGCCACCTTGGCCCCTTTCATTCTCAACAAGTTAGTTCGAGCGCCAGTGTGGGGATCCACCATAACAACGTAGCCTACCTGTGAGTTCATCCACAAACCAATCAAATACATTACAAAGTGGTTAGAAAAAAATTTCAACAACTCTCACATTATAGCCTTGGTTGAAATGGAACACTATTAGAGCAAAAGCACCCCTAGTCAATATCCATATTAAGTTCAAGAATAATAATTCAGAATAAATATTTTTCTAAAGCCAAAAATAGGATCCTGCAAGGATGGAGAAAGACGCAACACCAAACGCGACTTGCCAACATGAATTACCAGGTGGTCCAGGTCTATTCTTAGCCATATTTTTTTTCTCAGTTTGAAAATCTAATAGAATTTCAAGCATTGATCAGTGAGAAAAGAAGGGAAAGGGAAGGGAAGGAAAAGGAAAGCAGAAGAGAAGGGAAAAAGTTGCAAAAGGTAAAGAGTTCTTTGTGTTTCGCTATGGCAGCTCGGGAATCCTGGGTTTGAAACAACTGGTCTAACTTGTTGGTAAGTCGGATTTTGATTGTTCAAATCAAATCAGCTATTGCCACCTCTATAGCACAAATGACTATCACGTAGCATATGACAATTTGCAATTCATCCAGACATAAAATTTTCATTCCCCTAAAAAGAATGTATACTACACAATCTTACTGATATTGTATAAGATAGTCATTCATAAAGACATCACAACTACCCTTTCAACACTAGTTTATTTTTATAGAGAAAATCCAAAAGAGCTCAGGACAGTTATCTTCTCACCGCAACATCTGATGAGAGCTTGATTATGTCCCTTACTAAACTATCACTTTTAGCCCAAATGAGGCAATTCTTACATTGCATCTTCTCAACCTGAAATTTTAGAAAAAAGATATGTGCATTGCCTAATGCCTCATTAGCACATTTCTAAATAAAAATTTAAAAGAAATCAAAACAAAGGAAGAGAGGCAAAATAACTCACAGTGGAAAGAATATCATTTGCGAGCCCCTTTTCATATGATGGAGGACCCACCTTGGCATCCAGAATGACCTGCCGAACTGATGCTGATATCAACTGAATATTCAGATGAAGCAGAATCAGATATTGACCATTTACCTTTTGATAGAAGAAACTACCAATAATAGAACATAGTATTTAGATGAAACACTATCCCGAACATACCTTCAAAGCATCTTCAATTGTAGGAATCTTTGAATTATCCGACTGATGATATATATCTAGTTCTTTGAGCTACAAGAAAACATAGTTTCAATCCACATTACTCGCAAATAGCTTTCCTTATATGAGATGGATATAAGATGTTTGTGATAAAACCAGAACGTAGTTCACATGATCAAATTCAGAATGGTCCTATAGAATTTCCTTTCAATTGGAGATTAACCCTTTATAGTACCAAAAATAGATCACACACGGTAACCTACACTAGAGAAAATAAACATCACTGAAAACAATACATTCAGTCCCCCAAAGTTCACTTTTCGAGCTCAAATAGGCCATTACTCTTAACTCCACCACATCACAGAAAATTAAGTTGGAAAAGAATTTAACCAACAAATAAGAGAACCCTTCTCCTTTATTGTAGGTTTTCTTCTCTATAAAAATTAGTAAGGGTCAGAGGACAATCCAAATTGGTGCAAAGGTTAGATGACATTAACTGTTAGTTCTTAAATACCATACAACACTATTTAATTTGTTGCATTTTAAAGCAAAGACAAAATGGTCCAGAACATTTGGATTGGTACATCGTCAATACAAAGAAACCCAACCAAGGTCCAGCTCCCCTGCAATTTAATATTTGCCTAGTAATTTTCAATACAAATTCAGATGAAAGACATATATCCACTTCATAATAAATGGTTCAGATTGAATTAAATATTGAGAAATAATTTGCCGTCACTTCTTCATTAACTAAGATTAATTTTTTAAGTTCTATTTCAATATCTTAACAGAAGAGGAGATAGGGTCCCAATTCAAGGACTCCCCTGAAAAATACAATAAATTTTTTTATCATATTTAAAATATGAAATTTACACAAACCATTATACGTTCAAGTTCTCAACACTTCCATTTTACCTATCTTCTCAAAATCATTGGGTAAGGTCTGGAAGTCATCCAGATTGCATGCATGTTGATGTATCAACTCATGGTGAGATTCACCCTTACAAATAGTGCCCACAAAAGATCAAAAGCTTTAAGCAACAGCCAAGATCTTTGTGGCTCCAAGTCTTATAAACAGCAGAAACTCAATCCAATTAGGAGATTCACATTTCTAAATATCTTACTTGGTATTTTATGTAAAACTGTAGGATTTCGAGTGAAAAAAGGGGCTGAAGAAAAAGAAAGAAATGGATCATTGTTTTCAAGGATTTCCCAAATATTAAAACAATGAAAGCTGAAGACCAAATAAGTGGTAAAGTTTATTGTTAATAGAACAACTATTATAATCCACCAAGAAATTGTGACGGTTTAAAAATAAAGTTAGACATCTGTCTTTTATCTGGATAGGTATTGAAAACTACTGAACAAATATTCTGATGGAGAGACACTGGATCCACCAAAGAGCTTGTTAACCTAAATCAATGATCTAAATCAAGTCTTTTGTTTCCGGCACCATTTCCTTTTGGTAAATTGTCTGCATTGATAAAATTTTGGCAGATTGATACCTACCTTACAAGGACTTCCAACCCATAGATGATATAAACTCTAGACAATTATTACAATAAGAAAACTAAGAAAAAGGGACCAATCATCTATGGGATGCTCACAAAGGTTATCTCTAGCATTCTTAGACAACTATCTCTTAAGACAGTTTAAGCAACAACATGTCAGTTTATAGAGCAAGTTCAAGAAACACTCATGAAAGTGAGCCCAATTAGGAGGGTAACCCTTGGCCAAGTTAGAATTACAGACCATTTAATCATTTTGCACATACATCATATATTAAGAGTGCAAAGAAGGGAAACAAAACCTTGATATACAAAAAGAAGTGTGCACTGTTAAATCTCAAAAAGCATAGTATCTTGTTTGCTACACAATTAACAACTATACAGTAACTGGGGCTACTGTGTTGGTAAACAAGTATGCCAAGTATTCCCCAGACAAGTAGGTCCTTAGCTTATTTCCAACTCAAAAGACATGTAAGCCCGCAAAATAAATTGTTGAAATAAAATAAATAAGGCCAATTTGCTCAAAAGAAGAAAGCAAGTTATTAAAAAAGGGTGTTGGGGGAGGATGCATTTCAAGTTCATTTTACAGGCTATTTAACCTTTTTGCTTTCATAACTAGATAATCTATTTGACTATACGTACACATATGTATGGCCACACAAACATGTGAACAAACATAGGTAGAAAGGTAAAACTTCACCTATGGTTATCAAGATAAATTTTCAAATGTTTAACCATACCTCCTCTTTTTTTTTCAGAATGAATGAAAATCAAACATTGTAATACAACATATCGTTTCTCGCTGACACCCACCCCCCTCAAAAAAAAAAAAATTAAAGTAAAGCAATTCCTGAAATTAAAAGGAACTCCAGCGAGAGGCTACAATAAAGACAATAAATTTCAAGCAATGGAGAAAAGCAACATTATGATTCACAATCTTACCATTATTCTAACATAAACAACATGCTATGCTTTCTATCAATAGGATTATTCATGCTTTAGGAAAAATAATGCTGTCCAAGTAAAGAAAGCAACCATCAAAAACACCTTTAACTTCCAATGATATTCCAAAGAAATTCACCATCCACTTTTTCTTTTCTCAGTAGGAAGAAAAAAATACCAAGCCTGTAAATTTTGAAGTTCTGAACTGAACTATCACTTACCAATAAATTATACCTTCACTTATGCAACATAGTGATATGGACGCTTTTATTGCAATTAGAGTTTTAGATTTATTTAATTTCTTTACTATATCAGGTTTATTAAGAGTTTTAGTTTTACTTATTCTCCTTATTATATTAGGCTTTTATTTCCCTTATAAACTCTAAGTTAGGAATTCTATTAGGACTCTTTCCCTTGTTATTAACAGCCTATAAAAAGGCTGTCAATATGAAATAAAGAGGCAAGCAATTATTCTATAAAAAAGAAATGTTATTTTGTGAGGGAGTTCAGTCAAGGACGAATTTGCCTTTTGAGTAACCATAGGTTGAAGCAAGAATTCTTGCTCGTCTAGACCTGTGACTAGATCCTACGCCAAAGCGCATAACACATAGCTATATAGAATGAAACTACAAAAAGAGACTATATTCTGCCTATTCCTGCCACTGTAATGATAACAATGCGAGCATCCATTGCTTGTTGCCGCTGATGCAAACACAAACTAACAAAGTTCCACCAGTAAATTTATATTTTCAGAAAAGGAAAATGTTATAGAATAAACCATGTTAAAGCCTCCTCCTACACTGATATCATCAAAAATATCAAAATTTTGATACTATTTACTACCATAAAAAGCATATATTTGAGACACACTAATGCCCAAAAAAAAATCAACTGATCAATTAGGATCTCATATACAGATAGAGTTTTCCACAAGTTATATTGATTCTTCTTGCTCAGACTCGAATGTTAGGTGATCATGCAATTCATCAAGAATTTCATATTTCCTAGCTTAAGCTTAAGTCCAACACATTTTCTTCAATCCAATCTTTTTACAAGGAAAAACCATAGAAAATTTAATATCATAATTAGTGATGGGAAGACTGCATGCCAAAAAATAAACATATTAACAAGATCAAACTGAATTGTCAAATTGGATAGAAAGAAATGAAAATATCTTAATTAAACAGATAACATCTTTTCTTTCTGGTTTGTGTCCCTGTCTCTCCCCATATGCATGGCATACACAAAGAACAATAATTATGTTCCATAAGTCATGCATGTAAAATATAGATTCCTTAGAACTCAACAGTGAAAGAGAAGATCCAGTCAGAAATATTTTCACCTCGTTTGATCTAAAGTGCCCAACTTTAGAAGTGCTGTTACCAGATATCCGCTGCAAATCCCTGCCTGTGTAATGTAAAAATCAAGTCTCCAAACAGCTGCAACATAAGTTTGCAACAAAGATGCAGGACAAAAGACCAGATTGTACTCTAACACGACCAAGGAGTTATTGTATCAAGTATTACACATGATCTATTTAGTTATTTTGTTAAGCCCTCCTCATACTACCCACACACAAAATGCATTATCAGCCCACTTAAAAACTCTCTTACCTTTCTAGTAATGTTTTTCCTTACACCTCAATCTAAAAAACGAGTGAAGATGACCATTTTTGAGTTGACAAAAAGATCAAAGAGTGATAGTGTTGCAAATATAGGAACAAAAAAAGTAACATCAGGATAACTACCCACTGATATCATGCAGGAATCTAATAAAACAGAATCAGTACAACTCTAATGAACAATCCAAAACCATGTCTTGAATGTACATAGCATTAAACTATCAATACACAAATTTAATAATACAATATATGATATATTAGGTAACATATGAAGACAACTTGTAGCAGCTTTATATCTATATGTCAAATTATCAACAGTAAGACTAAATGCAGAGATGATGGACAATCTTTAATTTTATTTAAGAAAAAGAAGAAAGATAATGAATGAAGCTTGAATAACCTGAAGTTTGGAATCAACATTCCAAAAAGTTTGACTAATATATAATTGCCATAGAACTTGAATTAGGACATCTTTACATTTGTCTTGGGCATTTAGCTAAGTTATAAGTATCTTAACATCAAATGATGAGAGGACCTGGATTGAGAGGAATATTGAGAATAAATGAAATGGTATTGCTTACAACTTAAATGTCAAAATTCAATGCATGCATTGGATTTCTGAATATTTCTATATAATTCTGATTCATCAAGAATTTTTGAAATCAGTATAACATTACACACAAGAGAATAAAACCAATAACTCAACAAACTGATCAAGCATTTAAAAAACAGAACATACATTACCACTCAAACTATTCAAGGAAGTAAAATACACATGAAAGAGAAAGCCACATCCTTTATGGGAGTTCTTATAAGATTACGAGATGAAAATACCTGTCATGAAGTGCAAACAAAACTCCATCTGATGAGCGAGAGACATCAATCTCAATGCAGTCTACTTGAGAATGAAGAGCAAAACTATATGCAGACATCTGGTCAAAAAAGAAAAAAGAAAAAAAGAGCAAATGGTAAACAGATCAACCAACAAAAATAATAAGGGCCCAAAAGTAAAGAAAAAGCTAGCTCAATTACAGGTCACGGTAATCTACATAACCAGTTCATCATGAGTTATAAGGATTTAACTTCTGCTAATTTAGCCTTGGCCAAAGTTTAGCATAGGTTCAAGTTCTAAGGCACAAAAACAGATGTTGGACAGAAGAAACTGAAGGAAACCTAGAACCAGGTGCAGGACGGAACAAGGTCATTACATCCCTATAAGATGTATCAAATTTTATAGCTTTATAGCCGGTGTTTGTTTCTTTGGAAAGTCACGCATAATAGTCAGGTAAAGCAATTACAGAAAGTAAGAGATGCCCTGTGTTTGGGGGAAGCATTGGTTGAGTCACCACCATGAGCACACACAAGGGGAGGATTGTTCAGCCAACCACACTTACTTAATTTCGTCTGCAAATTGGAAAATAAAATCATACTAGCAACTGAGAACCTATATATGTGACTATTATCCCATTCAACTGAGGAATAAAATAAACTGACATGATTAGAATTTAGAATTCAAAAAGAAAAAAATTTCTTCAATATATATATTCACCACTTCGAAGGAAAAAATTATTTAAATAATTTAGGAGCCTATTCAATATTATCTTAGGGTGAATATCAACTTAAGTAGAATAACCTCAAAAATGCTTGAAAACTGCCTTGTTATTGTCTATTAACAAAATATAGAAAAAGAACACGTGCATAGAAATATATATATATAGAGAGAGAGAGAGAGAACAAGGCAAGCTTAAACTAAAAGGGAAAGCAGCAATAATGCCTCAAATTTCACTAAATGAAATCCAAAGAGGAAAATAAAAGAATTCTGTAAAATTAGGAAAGAGCAAATCAAAAACAAGAAAAAATTTCCTTAAACCTCGGCCTTTGAGTTAAGAACATAATACTCCACTCGATCAAATGCTCTATTATATCTCTCACCCCACAAACAACAAAGTAAATAAAGTGGCACCATTGTCCAAACTAAGTTTTTCCTGCGTTTCCTAGACACTCCTCTCCAACTAGCCAGAATACCTACCACCATCTTCTCCATGACTAAATGAAAGGAAGACAAAACTTAGATCCAAGTTCTAAAGCAATTAAACATTTATATGTTCATATGTTTCATTTATAGCACATAGTAGATTAATAAATATCAAATCAAAGATATATAGCATGGGAAACATTTCAGATGGTTCAGTCACAAGCAATAACTCAAATCATTAATAAGGAAAAGTCATAAAAGCACGAAAAAGAGAGAGAAAATAAATCAAATACATGTCAAGGGAACATAATGACTGATATCAGAAAAGCTCTGATTTTACAAGCAAATATGATCACATATAAATTATTTTGAGAAACTTCCTGGACTTGCTAATTTTTTTTTTTAACTTTTACTAGTATATATATCTTTATTTGAAATACAGATCTTTAGGTTGAAATTATAGTGTAAGTTTCTCAACATTTGCTACAATGTTTTAACATGTTGAAAAAAATCAAATAATGCAATTAATTCAGAAAGCCTTTACTTTTCCAACGCCAACGTCATCTAGGGAGGAATTTCAATTTTGTTCAAAAAAAATCAAATCAAATGGAAATAATTGCTCGTAAACAATCACATCTTTAACTGATAGGTGCATAAAAATCAATTGATAAACCTCCTATTCTGATGATCTGATCAAAAGTAGAAATCAAGGAATTCAAGAAAATATATGATTGGGATCGGAACCTGATGCAAACGGCGGAGCTTGAAGTGGAAGAAAACGGGAGGCAAAAGAGCGACGAAAGCAAGAAGAATAAGGATGAAACGAAGTCTTGTATAGAAGGAAGAAAATCTAAAGCGAGAGGTTCCATGGCTGCGCCTTCTTCCTACTGGTTGTTTCATTTCAATTATTAGCGCTTACAATTCCCACCAACTTATTTTATACTTATATATATGCTCTGGGCTGTGTGGCTGCAGGCCCAACATAACAGAATGGTCTAGTATTGAATTTCATCCCTCTATTTTACGAAAATTAAAAATTTAGTCTCCGTGAAATTAGTTTTGGCAAATACTTGAACAACTGATTTTTTTTGTTAATTTGTTACCTATAAATTATCAAAATGTTGATTTCTTATAATTCTAAATTAAACTACTGATTTTCAAATTATTGATTTAAGGGCAATATTTAACTATATTATCCAATTAAACTAACTTCTCAGTAAATTATGATTTGAAAATTAAAATAGAGGGATAACTTTTCAATTTGAACAAAATAAAAGGACGAAATTCATAATTAGACAAATGAAAACAATGTTAGTTAACTTGGGTGACGTGGCACCTACTCAAAACTCAAATTACGAGGAAGCTTTGGTCACAAATAATGACCAGTCCTTTCCACCTTTTATAACAATGAATCCTGTTAGATTAAAAATTGATAATAGCAGTAGAAAGATTATCTAAGAATAATAAAAATAAAAATATATAAATTTTATGTGAAAAATCTTTTTGAAAAAATCCCGAATAGATGAGAAAAAAATTTATTAATGTTAAAAATCGAATGATTCAAGAGAACTTTTGATTATATCTATTTAAAAGTTGAAAACTCTTTTCTAATCAATGTCAATAGAAATCTCTGTCCAATTTTATGCTTCAATCTTTCGCCCTGTAAATAAGTGATGAATTCGGGTCACATAACTCTAACAAATCCATTACCATTACGCCCTCTCTTTGAAGAAGGAATCAAAATATGGTAGAATTCAGCTAGTAGTTCAATTTCTAGGTAAAACGTAAAATTTAGCTCATTTCAAAGATTGGTGTGAGACTGTTGTTTGATGTCTATATGCTTTTATATTACAATGTATAATATTTCATGTTGCACCAATTGCTATACTTTAAAAAAAAATATAAATTTTCCAGAGAATTTTGCTGCTGGTTGTGTATATGCCTTGATATATGTACTTTAACCACATTCTTGCTACTGGGTTATGTATAGAAGTTTTTGCTCTAAGATGCAATGAATGGGAGAAAGCGTGTTATTTGATCCCTAGAGCGTCCAAAGCTCCTGCTATATTCTGGCCTTCACTGATCTCCACAAACTTGATGTTGGGGTTGCCTTGAGCCACTGCATCTTCCCTTTTGAAATCTTCTTCATTATGAAGGAGATTCCCGCTGCCGTACGCTACGGCACCTTTCAAAACAATGGTCTTGTGTAGGCCACCTAGCAGGTCTTCATAGTCTGTATCCCCTTTCTCCCCAACGAATAAGACCACTTTGGAAAGATCAATTGCCCACCTTATTGAAAGATACCTGCATAGAACATGGACCCATTTGTAGCAATGTTTTATGTGCAAATGGTACAAAGAATCCAGCTGACCTTAGTGCTTGCATTCTTGATGCAAATAATGGCACCACATTTAGCCTTGAACCTGCACGAGTGTAGACAAGGTTGCATCGAAAGCCTCTCATACGAAGCCTTTGGCGAAGGTCATCTATTCTTCGAGTCTGCCACAACTTGGATTCATTAGTTTACATTTGAAATGCATATGTTGAGTAGGTAGTTCTATAGTATTAGTATTTTAGTATTAAGCATATTTCACCTTTGCACCAGGTTTGATGCTATAAGAGTAGCATCTGGAACTACATGCAGCTACATACTCTGTGATGTCGTCCTCTGCTCCGTCTTCCGTCCTAGCAAGCCTCATTGCCATTGACCTCACGTTTTCACCTGGCCATCTGTACGCCATGTGAGCTTCATAGTCCGTATCTGCCACCATGTCCTTCCATGGATAGTACATTTCACTTCCACTATTACAGACCAGTGCATCAAAATCTTCAATATTAACCGGACAACAACTTAATGCTTGCATGGTCTCTCTGAAACTTGACCCGGTAAGCAATACAAAGCCTATCTTTCCTAAGCCGAAACATAAGCCTGCCTCTTTCATCACATTCATGATCATTGCTTGAAAGGTCTCTGTAGTTTCTCCATTACTATCATAGCAATCAGTTGCTATTACGAATAGCATCTGTCTTCTACCAGGACTGTAAACAATGCCGGTGTTGCTGTTTAAAGAAGCCATTCGAGTAAAGGCTTCAACAATTTTCTTCTGTCTAGCTGCTGCATCGATCTCTCCATTGAGTTTGATATCTCCCTCTACGGAGAATCTAAGAGATATGTCTTCCACATCCCTTAGAGAATCACTCATTGGTTCTTCAGGAATTGTCATGATCTCAAGATGGCTAGTAGGGTGGCGATTCCTGCAATGTTCGACACGTGAGAGGTAGTTACGACAGTGTTCTGTCCATGAAAAGCGGTGTATGTTTCTCAGGCCATTTTTTTTCGGCATTCAGCCCATAGATTCTTGTCGGCAACAAGTTTGAGGAGGGCATCTGCTATGGCGTTTTGATCATGTGGGTCAACTAGGAGGCCATTGTTCAGTACCTGTGAATAAACTCTCGTTTGTTATTGCGTTGGAAACACATCATTTTCATTGAAATTTCATATTTTCTCAGTAACCTATATCACTTGGACTGGAAGATGAAAACCAAACTTGTAGGCACATATTGCATCTCACCTTCAAGATGTCCACTGGTCCACCATTTTTGGTGGCAACAACAGGTAGGCCATAAGCTGCTGCCTGGGAAGATGAAATCAGAAATGAGAATTAATAATTGTAGAGTTAATGGTTACCTTGAAATGCTGAAATCTGAATGTTACTATGATCCAGCTTAAATATGTGAATCAAAAGGCTTTGTATTTACCTCAATGAGAGTAAGACCAAATGGTTCCACAAGAGCTGGGTTGATGAAAACTCCCTACAAGTTTAAGTTGCCATAAAAGGTCAATGTTAACAGTTTTATGGTTGCAGAAACACGAAATTCTTACCAATATACATACTTTGGTCTTGGCAGCTAAGCGATAAATCTCAGGAACTTGTGATTGTTTGTGATGCTTGGGATAGGCCACTTGACCGTACAGGTCATATCTATCGATGAGCTTTAGTACAGTCGTCAGCACAACTGAGCTGCTATTGGACATGTCTTCAATATCATCTCTGTTGCCAAGTATCAATGTCTGTAAACAATAGGATACAATTTCAGTAAACAGATTAAGTTGGTGTTTATAATTATCATGCATATACACTTGGATCCTGTTTTGAAGTCAAGCTTAGTTTTACCAAGTTGGCCAATTCTCGGAGGTGCTGGCACTCTCCAAAAGCCTTGAGTAACGTAGTAACGTTTTTCTTGGGGTCTGGACGAGACAATGCCAGTATGGTCGGCTTGTGAGGATTTCTGAAGAAACGCATTATCTGCATAAGCGCGAGTATGGTTATCTGTTAACAATTGTATGTATTTACGATTAAAGTTATTGGATCACATTCAGGTTGGAGAAAGAGAATAGTGTATGACCTCGGACCATATGTGAGGTAGATGTGTTTTGTTTTGAGCTCTGTCATCGGATCCAAGCAACGACATGAGGTCGCCATCATTTTCCAACGAATCTTGTGTTGTAACGTAGCTGAAGTCCATGCCAGGAGGTATTACCTAATTCCATAAAAGAAATTAAGCATGTAAGATAATGTTGCTACTTAACCCATATCAGGTCAGCCTTTCTGTAAATAATGTGATCATTGTTTGGCAGAAATCGAAATTAAGCACTAGAATATGGAATATACCACCATCCTTGGCATGTATCGTCCGAGGCAGCTCACTCCGCGTTCTCCTGACTCTAAGCTTCCTTTCTAACTTAAGATCAAAGCCATCATATAATCCCCATTGCTCTTCTATCTCTTGCATTGTGCTAGTCACCACCATTTCAGCAGCATCCAGTCCCAACTCTTCCCTTCAGTCCTCCTCATTATCTTGTATGTGGCATTTATGGCTTCCTTAGACAGCCTTCCTTGTTTGAGCAGTTGTTCAAACTTGTTCCGGCCAAGGGAGTGGCCTGTTAGAACCATAGGTACATTTAAGGCCCCGGACAAGTGTGCTGCCACCTCTCCAGCATCGGCATAATGGCCATGGATCACATAAGGCCATGTAGGTTTCCCTCCATTGAGTTGGTCACCCAGAGCCCTCGCCATACTCACAATGTGGTTTAGAGCCCCATCAACGAATTCAGGAATATGAGGCCAAAGAGACTCTTTGGCTATGTACCTGAAAAAGAAAAAGTATCAATGCTGTGTCAATTAGTTTCTTTTGTCAGACTAGTGTAATGTAATTACTTGTCACGGGGGCGCAAGGAACGCGGATAATATAGGCTCCACAACTTCCAGTAGCATGGGAGGGGCAGGACAACATCTCTATAGGCTCGCCATAGCTGGAATCAACCTCGGGTGAGGTGATTTGTCGGGTCAGCAGATCCACTCGATCAACCCCTTTTGTGTCTGCCAAAGCACGAGCAAGTTCAACTACGTATTTCACCTGCCCACCTGTATCAGAATCCCTTCCAAGTTCCATGTTTTCTCCACGGATCAGCCCATGCATGCTTCAGCCAGTCAATCAAACATTAAGCACAACTAATGTAATGACTTTGTTCCCATTGTTAAGACAAGTGAATAAACTTTGGTGTGTTGTAACCTGATCAAGACAATGTAGAGATGTTTAGACTTGTCAGCGTCGTCAAACCAAATTTGGGTGTCGGAGTTGATCCTCGACAAGTTCTTCATTGGTTCAGAAACATTGGGATCACCTTTTTCTTTCTCACCTTCGGACAGCTCCGACAAGTCATCCGCGGCGTCGTTACGGCCTTGCTCGCGTTCCAGTCGTCGTTTCGCTAGCCTTCGTGTATCATCCCATGCTATCTGTAATTATACAAACTATACGGTCATTTCATTTATTTTTAATGCTATATGTTTTAGATTGTCAATGTCAGAGAAAAAAAGGAAAATAGATTGCGAATGTTATCTATTAATAATTTTAAAAATCGATTGTGAAATGTTATTATGTGATTCACTAACAGCATATTAAATACAAACTCACATGCATTTATAATATAGATTTAATGATAAATTTGACCATTAATATTTGCATGATTAATTAAAATGACTTTAATTGTATTTTTGAATATTTTTGGGCCATCAATTTTTGTTCTTTTATTCAAACTATTTTTCTAATAGATTTAATGAAAGTTCTGTTAAAAAATTAACGAGGATGATGTCGAATTTTATATGTAGAATATTTTTAATAAGATGTAATTTATTACTTAAATAATCTTATAAGATAATTACATGTAAAAAATAATAAAATAAATAAATAATACATGAAATTAAAAAAATAACTCTTAATTTAAAGAAAATTGACGATAATTATCTAAAAAAAATTAACTCGATAGAAAAACCTCTCAATAAACAAACCCAGGGGCGAAACCAGAAAATTTTTTAAAGGGGCCGAAGTTAAATTGTAATTTTAACGATAGTAAGAGTGCAATTTTTAAAGGATTAAATTAAAATTTTATCATTTTAGGGGGGCCAAAGTGTAATTTTACCTATACTAATTTAAAATTTAAAAAAAAATTAATGGCCTAAAATAAAAATTTTCCATTTTAGGGGGGACCAGAACCCTTGTCAGCTCCCCTGGTTTCGGCCCTAAACAAACTTATGAAAAATTGAAACCTTTTGAAAAAGAAAAATCGAAACTTTGAATTTATTCATTAAATCTGTTAAAAAAAACAGTTTGAAAAAAAGTCAAAGATTAATAGTAAAAAAAAGCTCAAAAATACAATTAGGGTAATTTTGACAAAACATGCAAAGGTTAGTGGTAAAATTTATCATTAAGCCTATAATATATGTTAGTAGCAATCTACATACATACATACATACATACCAAGGCGAAGCTAGAAAATTCTTTAAGGCGGCCGAAATTAAATTGTAATTTTTAAAGAACTAAATCAAATTTTTTATCATTTTTAAGAGATTAAAATATAATTTTACCTTTACTAATTTAAAATTTTAAAATTTTTAAAGAGCTTTAAATGGCAAGTGCTAAGGGTGAGTATTCGGTTGAGTAGAGTCGAATCGAGTCAAAAAATTTCCAGTTAGTCGAGTTGACGAATCCTATTTTAGTAACCGAACTCAATTTGAAATTTTTTCGAATCGAGTCAAAAAATTTCAAGTCGAGTTAAAGAATCCTATTATTTATACTCAATGTTGAATTTATATAGACCAATTATTTAACTAGTAGACGAAGTACAAGATTATTTAACTACATAAATAATATAATAATTTTTTTTTAATTTAAAGGGTAAAAATCTATCAAAACGATATAGTTTTGCCTTTTAACTTTAAAAAATGTAAACATTTACCAAAACGATGTAGTTTTGTCTTTTCTTATTCGGATTTTCAGATAATTCGAATTGTGTAATTCATATCCGAATTAAATCGAAAAACTTTATTTTTTATTCAAGTTAATCTGAATAACTCGATTAACTCAAATAACTCAAACTATTTAATTCAAAATTTAAATTTTTTATCGAATTTTTCAAATAAAATCGAATTTTGCTCACCTCTAACAAGTGGAACCTTTGTCTGCCCCTATATACGCCACTAATACATACATACCTATTAATGTTATTTTGTTCAAGCACATTTTTGTATTAAATAAAATGTCTTGAAGGCATATAAAGATTGTATTTAATCTAATATCTAATACTTATATTTTAAGCATTTTATTGAATTGGTATCATCATTAATGAAACATTCATTCTTTAAATTATAATTAATATTATTATTATGACACTTTTATCTTTTTCATATTTTTATATAATTTTTAAATAAAATATTTGAAAATTACAAATCCTAAAATTAAACTCATGTTTAATAGTATTTAAATAAAATATTATCACCACTCCACTTATTGAATCAATTTTAAAAGAAAATATTTCATTATTGAATAATTTTAAAAATAAATATTTTTTAAAATAAATTAATTTAATTTTTTAAAAAAAGTTAATGATCAAATTTAACTCAATAAAAGATTCATAATCAAAATGACAAAAGATATAACGTTAAGAGTCAAATTTATCATTATGCCTTGACTAAATGACTTATTATCTAAATTATATACGTAACAATATTATAATTTAATAAGTTTAAATAAATAATTAAATATATCTTGATAAAACAATAAATTTATTTAGAATAAAAGAGTCAAATCTTTTAAATCTTTTTTTAATATATTGGTGTGATTACATAGTAGTATTTGTTCATATTTTTTTAACCCTTTGACAAGGCACACACATCTTACACACACAAGCGCTCGAACCCGGGACCCCTAGGATGAACAACATCCTCTTTTCTACTAAAGTCACTTGATTTCAAATATTTCAAATCTATATCAACACTATATAAATTAAGCTTATATATCATGATTTCCAATATTTTTTAAGCATTAATTACTGAATCAATTTATTGGTATTTTAGTGTCTACTATGCAACATTTTAATTGAATATTTGGTCACTTGTGCATACAATTAGATCCAATGTTGTTTGGTTGATATTGATAATTTCCTCTAAGTAGGAAAAAATAATATAAGAAAAAAACTGTAACATTGAAAGAATATTAAATTACAATAGTTATTAGGTTGAGATTTATTTCAATAATTATATTTAATTTTGATTAAATTTTAAATTAAATTTTGAATTAAGTTTTTAAACAAAGGGTAATGTTTGTATGAAATATGACGTTACATCATATGTATCTCTTTTTCAATAATTTAATATCATAACAGTATTTTTATTTTGAATTTCAGCATTTTTATCTTAAAAAAAATCAAATAAAAATGAAAATTTTAAAATTCAAAATGAAATTATTAATGTGACATTAAACTATTGAAAAAAGATAATATCATTATTTCATACAATTCTTCTTCCTTAAACAAAAGAGAAAATGCTTCCAATATTATTTTCTCCTTTCATTTTAATGAAAAAAAGAGATGGAACAAGAGAAAGAGAAAGAGAGAAATAGGTGTAGAAATAGGTGGAAATAAAAGCAATAAAGGGAAAGAGACTATTAATGTAAAGGGAAAAAAAAGGTAGAAAGGAAGAGGGGGAGAGAGACCTGTTTCTTTTTGCGGGCAAGATGCCAAATGCGCCAGCACATATTCTCAAGCCGGTTATTGCGTTCACGGCTATTCCTTGTTGCTATCACCTGCACTACGTCTACGTGTGCGTGCACCATTAATTTATTCACCGCCCCGTCCCCCGGCTGATTAATTAAACTTTCTCTTCTTTGCTTGTGGAGATGAACAAGAGTTTAAACTTTAGATGCGAGGAAAGAAATGAAGGAATTACCTTAACCCATGTCCGGTAGAGGTCAGATTCATCAAAGCTGGTAATGACTTCTTCCACGAAGTACGTGGTGGTACTAAAGGGCTTCTCTTCTTTCAGGAGCTGCTGCTGTTGGAATTTGGCGTCCTTGGTCAGCTTCACATGATCATCCCTCTTCTTGGTGCTGCTTCCTGCATCCAGAATAGCTTCCAAGTAGCTATTTATCCACTCATTTCCTGCCATTTCAATTCTCTCTCAATCACTAAATGAATATGAAAGGGAGGAGATTTGGTTGCTGTATCATCAGCCACCTAGCTTGGCAAACTGAAATACCAAAGGCCTTCTTATATAGTTATTATTAGGAGAGTTTATCTGAAAACGGAATTCAATAAGCACAGCCTCTTTAACTTATAACTAATCTATCCAACCTTCTTTCACTATGAATGCACTCACGCACACACAAAGAAAAAAGGATGTTTTTTTCTTTTTCTTTTTCTTTTTGAAGTAAACGGCAAAAACTTCTTTAACTAACTAGAAAGAAACCCATCGCATCAGTTTTACAAGTCTACTCTCTCTCCTAATCAAAGTACCTAAATTTGATTTTTTTTTTTTTAACTAAAATTTCTAATTTTAAATATATAAAGTTTGAAATATTTACACATTTTTATCAATAGGTTTAAAAATTAACAACTGCAAATCAAAACGTAACAATTTTATAGGGACATATTTTGAAATTTGGTCATATTTTTAGTTTAAATCTAATTTATTACTAAACAGGGGCGAAACCAGAAAAAATTTGTAGAGGAGTTGAAATTAAATTATAATTTTTACGATAGTAAAAATATAATTTCACTATTTGAATAGTTTATATATTTATAATTTTAAAAAATTAAATTAAATTTTTTTCATTGTTAGGGGGCAAAATATAATTTTACTTTTATTAATTTAAAATTTTAAAAATTTTAAAGGTCTAAATGAAAATATTCTATTTTAGGAGGGAGACAAGACCCTTGCCAACCCCCTTAGATACACCCCTGAACTCAATTTTCTTTATTTTTTTTGGTGAATTAAGAGGAAGACAAAACTTTAATAACAATGCGACTCAAACTCAAGATATACTTAAGACGGTAAACACCATAACTATTAGACCGGCACATGTTGTACAACTCAATTTGATTTATTCTTTTATTAAATCACTCAAAATGAAATTGATTAATATGTTAATAAATTTCTATATTTGATAATAATAATAATAATAATAGTAATAATCAAATTTCTATATCTTTAATAGTTTAATACTAAATTAAGTGTGCATTGGACTTTCTTATTTCTTTCTTTTAAGTACTTCTCATACTTCTATTAGATTAAAATAAGAACGTTTTCAATTTAATATGGTGTATTATACAAATTTAACATGAGATATTGTTTTGATAATTTAAAAAAAATCAAATTTGATAAATAATTATAGCAGTATAGATTCAAATCTTATAATTATATTTATAAAATTACATGCAATTTAGTATGTAAGCTATCACTGGTTCAATAATAAATTTGTGTGGCTTTTAAGTTGATTGACATGAGGTTCAAGATTCAATCTCTGTGTTTGTAAACTCTTTCTGTCTTTCCTCTTGTAATGTAATTGTTCACTTGCATAAAAAAAAAAGTACACAAGTGGATCAAAGAGAGATCAATTGTAAATACTTGTAATTTAACATGGCATATAACTAGATCAAGTGGTACCATACTCATTCAACAATTAGATGAAAGCGCTCTACTTCATAAACCCGTTGAGGCTCTCGAGAAAGGTTTGAGACAAAGTTTAGGGATAAAATGGAAATAGACACCTAAATCTAATACTAAACCTATTGAGAGGGTCCAACAGCCCAATGAAGTCAGAACCCCCTCAACAAACTTAAGATTTCTTTTAAAAGTCTTTATTCAAACAAAATAATTAGAAATACTAGCATTTTGAAATGATACATTTTTACAATTAAGAAATTGTCACATATCCTTAATTAAAATTAAAACTAAAAAAAATAAATGAAACACATTACTATTTTTTAGCCTATTTAAAGGGGACCTTATATCTTTGTTTTCATAAGCTAATAAAAACAAAGTTTTTCTTTAAAAGCGACAAGATATAGTCACATATGAGTTTTTATGAGAGTTTTGTAGTAATTATGGGGAGTATTTCATACCCTTTTTGTAAGTGCTTATGAGATTTAAGGTTTTGTTTATCGGTTTGCTCTTTGAGATTTTGAATTTTGTATTGAAGGTTTTGGGTAATGTATGTTTAGTACATTTAAATTAATTTTCTCCATATTGTACACTTATTTCTTTACTCATTTAGTAAAAAGTTGAAGCCTCCATTGCCTGTGGTTTTTCCCTCTTTGAGAGTTTTCCACGTGAAATATTTATTTTCGTTCTTCTCCACTTTTATTATCTCGTTATTTATACAGATCGATCCCCAACAATCTTTTATGAAATTTTTGGTACTTTGAATAGGAGAAGAGATGAGGAGATAGAAAAGAGAATAGTTTTATAGGAGAGAAAAATAAAATAGACAAAAACAAATATGAAAATGGAAAAACAAAATAAAATAAAACTAAAAAATTGGGTTATTTTATTTGTTTTTCACAAAAATTACAAATCCTTCTATATAAAATAAAAATATATATATATATATATTTAAACTTAGAATATTATTAGTTTGGAAGCATCATAATCCTACATATCTATATATAATATTTTCCTTTAAGTTAATGGAAATGAGAATATTAGCCCAACTTGGATATGTGCCGAAAGTGTGTGAAAAAAAGAGGGAATACAAGGGAGAATAATAATCCAGGAATAGACAGAGGGTGAGATAAAGTTGGGGGGAGTAGGAGATTGATTATTTTGAGTAAAAAAAAAAAGGTATGAAAGAGCATATATGGAGAGGAAAAAGAGAAGAGATGAAAATGTATGGACAATGGAATCGGGAAGGTTACATCGAAAGCATTGAGAAAGAAGAAGATGGGGTTGGCTGGCACAATTGGCAATATGTTAATTAAATTTTTTGATGTTTAATGTATATGAGGCTGAGAGAGAGATAAGATAGAGATTGAGAAGGAGAATCAGAAAGGGTGTTTTTGGATATTTCAAGGAATATCCTTTGGTTTCTAATTGTTTTCATTTCTGTCCGTTAAACTCCTTTTCTTCTCTCTATCATTAATATTTCTCCTCCTCTGTCGATTAGATTAGACTAGGCATGTTTATGGGTTAGGGGATCTTTCAACTCGATTGGTCCACCTCATTTTTGGTTAGATTTGAAAAAGAATCTAAAATAATTAATTTCTAGCTATATTATATTGATCTTGTCATTAATAAATGACAGATCGTATTAAGAGTGCACATTCCATCCATTCGAGTTTTATATATCAATATCAATAATCAAATTAACTAATCTATTTAAACTAAACCGAATTGACTAACTTTATAACCAAAATAGAAGTAAATGAACTAAACTTCTTTGATTCGGTTGTTCTCTTTTTCAATTTTAGGTTTTTTTAAGCATAAAAAAAAATAATCATTGCAATTATTAAAAATTTTATGAGTTAATGTAAATATTTCTTTTAGATTAATTAAAAGTTTTTGTTTTTTGTTTTTATTTTTGGGTTGGATTACTTGGATAATTATTTATTTTGATAATTGGGTTTATATTTTGAATTAAGCTAGGTTGGGTATTATATGGGTATTGGGATGATAGGTATGATTAGGGTTTAGGATCTATTAATTAAATTTTTTAATCAATTTAGTTTGTAAATTCAAAATAAAAAACCAACAAAATAAACCATTGAAACAAATTACTTATATTGAATAAACTGAAAAACCAACTGAATCAACTAATTTTAGTTAAATGGTTTGGTTTGCTTCGGTTTAATTGTTAACCCGATTTTTTTACTCAACTCTAATCATGTTCAAGTTCCTCCTCCACCATCCCAACATTCCCCAACACTTAAAATTCACTCAATTTTAATCTCTTTTTTCTTTTGTTGAGGCAAGTTTTGAAGCACCATTATGAGTGGCATTCGGTAGTGCCTACCGTCATCTATTGCTACAGAAACGAAGCAAAATTTGTCATATATGGCGTTGGCAATTTCATAAAAACGAAATTTTTGGGTTGTTAATTGAGTTGATATTTTAATGATACAGCGATCCATCTATGGAAACTAATTCATTACCTATAAAGATTGAATTGGTGTGGATTGAATTAATACATCCCTTGAATTATGGAGATTTATTCAAATCGAGTTGATGTTTTGTTAGAAGGTTGTATCTCCGTCAAATTGTGATTTGGACATTATTAGTATATTATTATTTTTTATTTTGTAGCTACTAATTTTAAGGAATTGTTTTATATTCAATCTCTATTATGTTAGCAAGTCAAAGTTAATATATATATGTATATATATATTTCGGGGCTTGTATAGGTTATGAAAGAGATTATATTGAGAACACTTTATTTGTTCATTGAGGAGAGTGAAATTGGATTGTAAACCTTAATTGTTTACAGTCTAAACCACTGAAGTAGAATGATCTTCAGGAATTCAAAAGGGTTTCCAAGTGTATTGTTTCAAAGGAAGTCTGAGACATTCTTCAAACTTCTCATGAGGGAACAATATTGTCAAACAAATCCAACATGCAAGTGTTAACTACCACTTTTGAGCCATTGAGAATGCAAGATTCAAAAACTATTGGTGAATTTTATGCAAAGTTATGTGACGTGTCAAACAAAGAATTTGCTTTAGAAGAGAAAAGTTCAGAAATCACTGTTAGAAATATCCTCAATCAAAGTTATAGATATTGAAGAAGCAAAAGATCTAGAAATTATGAAGATAGATGAGTTGATAAGGTCCTTACAAACATTCAAAATGAATCTGGATTAATCTAAGAGAAACGTGTCAAAGGGAGAAAGAAGTACTGTACTCCAAGTGGTTGATGAAGTGCCTACTCCCAATTTCACTGCAATAAAAGAACTTCATGAACAAATTGTCTTGCTTACTTAGAATTTCAACAAAGCCTTTAAGAAGCAAGCTAAGAGATTCGAGAAGCTTGAGGCATCTAAGAACAACCCAAAAGCCAAGAATAAAGGTATGGTTATCAAAAAGGAGACTGAGCAAGAAAATAAAAAGGGAATCTAATGACATGAATGCCTTGGTTATGAACATATCCAGGCTGAGTGTGCTAACACTCTAAAGAAGAAAAAGAAGTCCTTGTGCGTTACTTGGAGTGATAAAGACTCTTCTAGCATTTCTGAATTTAATAAGGATTAGGTGAACGCTTATGTGGCTTTTACTCTAAGTGTGATTTTTGAATCAGAAGAAGAAACAAATGGAGACTCTAAAGGAGGATCTGAGGAACATTTTCTGAACACATACAAAACCATGTTGGGAAAATGGGAGCAAGTATGCGATTTTAATATCAAACTGGCACAAGAGAACTTTCAACTAAAGGAAGAAAACATGAAGCTGACCAAGCAAATCGAGGCTAAGGAATCTTTGTTGACCAAAGAATTGGACAGTCTTGTCAATACTAAGGAGTTGGCTGAAACCAAATTGATGCTTGGGAAATTCAGCACTAGCAATAGCAAACTTGATGAAATATTCGCTGTCGGTAGAAGAGATCCAAGCAAAGGAGGACTTGGGTTTGTAAACAGAGGAAATACAATTGTGAAGAATTCTGCTGTATTTGTGAAAGGATCGAATCAAGTTGAACCAGAAGAATGCTCAACCAAGCCAATGCTGATCAAGATAGATAAGAAGGTACCTACACATTCCAGAGTTATTTGTCATTATTGTGGTGCACCTAGACACATTAGACCAAAGTGTTCACAATGCTACATGACTTGATATGGAACATGCAATACTAGCTGCAGAGCCCACTACACGTGGCACATTGACTGCTAGGAAGCAGAAACTTGTCTGGAGAAAAAAGGAACCAAAGTGCTTGTTAGTAGCACATAGATCCTTGCACATGACAGGCAATCAAAGCTATATGATCGATTTTGAAGACTGTCTTGGCGGTTGAGTTACTTTTGGAGATGGCAAGAAAGGCAATATACTTGGCAAATGCACACTTGATGCTCATGGTATGCCAAAACTGAAGAATGTATTAATGGTGGAAGGCTTAAAGGCTAATCTTGTAAGGATCAATCAGTTGTGGATTTAGTCATCAAGCCCACAATGCTTCATTTGTTTTTCTTTTTGGACCACTGAACTCCTTTTACATATGAAAAGTCAGATAGGCTTGATTATAAAAATATTTGGGCCATTGTAAATCTTTAAAAAATTCTTTTAGGTCAACACCTTTCAAGCCCATAACGCAATTAAATTTTTTACCCTCTTTTCTACTTTTCCTTTTCATCAAATTTTGATATTCGTCATGTTATATTGTGTATCTATGTATTTTAATTTATCATTTTAATCATTACTTTTTGAATTTAAAATTCTAGACATGCTCTAAGCAGTAATAGTCAAATTTTACTATGTCTAAATGGTGGATTTAGTCCATGTTATTCAGTTTGATCGTTTTTAATTTATATATTTTTAAAATTTTTTAATGTCATTAAATTTAGTAATTAAAATAATACGAATTTTTAAAGTATTATTTAGAATTGTAAGTCGATACGACAATATACATATAATAATATGTTAGGTATATAAAATTTTGAAAATAGTATAATTTAATTTAATGAATTTAATAACTTGAAATTTTAAAAAATAAAAATATATAAATCTAAACGCAATCACGAAAGGAACTATGCACAAGAATCGCATACCCATAACACGAGAAGCAGTGTACATCTTAATGCAAATTGAAGATTCAGTTCAACAGCATTCAACAAAGATTAAATGAAGGATCTCTACAAACATTTGTTAGAAATGTTCAGATGTCCTCGTAAATCTCTCTTCTTGAAGCTCATTAGGCAAAAATCTCCTCAATAGATTTAAGCAATGCAATTGAGAGATTATGTAAGTGTTTTAGGTGGATACGTCGTAATATTTGCAAGACAGAATTGTAAATTGGAGGGTGAAACCTTCAAGATTAAAGTTCTCGGGAATTATCCGATAAGTTTGATGTACAACAAAATGCATAGACGCAATAGCAAGTAGCGGCGAAAACCAGAAAACAAAGAAATTAAAATCAGAGGGTGGGAGCTCTTTCAGCAGTTCCAGCAATGACCGTGAGCAAGTTGTTGCCAAAAGGATCGCTCAGGTGCTTCGCAAGGTTCTCCACCGGACCTTCTCCGGTCACATAAGCTTGTAAGAAGAAACCGAGCATGGCGAACATCGCAAGTCTACCGTTTTTTATCTCTTTCACCTTCAGCAAAGCAGCCTGGTCTGGATCCTTGGCTAACCCCAGTGGGTCAAATGGTCCCCCAGGGTGAAGCTTGTCCTCCAGATCCTATTTACATATCCATGAAGGGATCAGAATATATAATGTCTGGTTTTGGTAGTAAATTATTATAATTTATAAAGTGCATGGCATACCAAGCCATTGATGATTCTGTAATATTCAGCACCACCAACAAGGACGACTTCGGCAACGACAGCCACCACAAGGTTGATGGGGATGTTCTTCCCGAAGTAGTTCAAGGTGTTACCGTCCAAGAGAAGAGCTCCGGTCTGCACGTATCACCAGATCAAGTTAATCGTTTTATATAATCGGTGAATATTTGATTAAAAGTGAGTAAAAGTTAACCTTGAACCAAACGGCTTCAGGGCCACAGTTGGCACCAAATTTGTTGAAGGCTTCAGGGATGATGAACCCTGCAGCACCAAGCATTGCCCACCTTGCGTGTATCAACTCATATGCTTGATATCTGCATTCCAATCATCACGTAATTGCCATCATTATTGTTGTTGTACACTAATGAATTAGATGTTAATTAACACAATCAAACAGAACATACTTTGCAAAGTCTTCTGGCTTCTTGCTCAGACCAAACGGATCGTATCCATAGCTAAATGGAACACGTGAACATAAAAAAGCAAAGCAACAAGAAGTTAATTATCTTTAGCAAATAAATAACAGCGCAGTCCTCTGCATGTCATGTGAATTATAATTTGTACTTACTCTCCGGGAACTTCTCCGTTCAAGTACTCTGGGATCTCCGATCTGTCTAACAGACCTTCAGGCAGGAAAATCCTTCTGTCCGGACCTGATTACGCATAGATTATTTTAATGCATGCATTTACTGTTTTAGAATTTGGTTTTTTATATAGGCAAAATGACAAGAATGTTGATGAACTTGAACTGAATTGGTAGGTCCACTGCACTTACCGTACCACTTAGCCAGCTCTTCATCGGCCGGGGCGACGGCAGCAGCCTTGGGCTTTGGAGGAGCGGCCTTCTTCTTGGAGAAAAGAGCAACGGTCTTGAAAGTGGATGAGTTGGACGGTGTTGGAGCCGATGACCTAGCTCCACCACTGAAATTCAGAGGGTTACCGAGCATTTCAGAGACGCCGAGGGAGGCGGCAGCGGTGGAGGCTGCTAATGAGGCCATGTTGGCTGCTGGTTCTAGCTTGGTTTACAACAAACTTGGAACAATGGTGGGTGATGATCTAATAGAAGTGGGGAATGGGGGAATGGGGAGGATAGATACTATAAGCAGGAGCTGGTGGGTGTGGAGAGGCCACTCAGGATTGTGGTCCACGTGTTTTGATTGGTGGGCAGTGGAAGACGTGAAATCTGATGCTGGAGTTTGATAGGAGGGCGCTGCTGAGGTGGCAGATCATGCTGCTGACGTGGAATGAAATGGTGCTGCTCTTTGTGGATTGCAGCTTGGGTTTTGGATAACGTCTTAACATGTGCTATCTCAATTGTGATGTCGCATATTTGCATTTGATCTGGGTCCACATCTCTTTTATGTGGATGTTGTTCACTCAAAGCCCATTCATGCGAGGTGAATAGTGCAGATAGATGTCCTGCGGGTTTAACCTTAGGTCACCTCTTCCAATCAAAATTTAAGTCCAATACTGATATTATATTATAATAAAGTTTTACTCTCTAAATATAAAATCTTTATTTTCTTAGGGTTGCTTCTAATTGAAGTTTTGGAGGATTAGACAAGTAATATGGTATGGAATCAAGAGGCAGAAAAAGGAATTCGCATTTAATTAGAGGAGTTCATGGTCTGGTTGGATTGAGTCAAAGTATGATATTAATATATTTTATATTTATCTAAATTCGATTAGGCTTAAAATTTTGTCCAGGCCTATAAATTTACAAAAATCTAACTCAAATTATTTTAGACTCGCCCATATTATTTTTTAAAAATATATTTTTTTTATGTTATTTTAATATTTAATAATTTTATACCTTATTTATTTATTTATTTTATATAACCATCTTAATATTATTTTGATATTTACATTAGAGTAGCATTTATATATTTAGTATATGTTTTTTTAATGTGTTCTAAATAATATAATATAAAATATTATAAATTTAAAACAGATTAGATTGGGTCGGGTTTGAGCCTTAAATATTCAAATTCAAACTCAATTCATATTTTAAATGGACCTAATTTTTTTACCTAAACTTATTTTTTGGGTCTAATATTTTATCCAAATCCTCTCAAATTTTAAACGAACCATCGAGCTTAGGCGAGTACCCTAATCCATGAATAATTGTACATTTAAGTGGTTTCCAAATTTGTTCATTTCAAATAACCCGAGTAATTTAGATCCAATTTTGCTATTAGACTATCTACTCCATATATATTGTGAATTTTTTACTTGTATTTTAATTTATTTTTTTTGTAACAATTCGATTTTTTTATATATAAAAACTCAATTCAAGACTGAATTTTCTTAACGGAGCCGTTCAATATTTTAAATCAATAAATTAGTGAGATGAGTACAAAGTTGGAAAGTAGAATCGACGAATAGTTTAATTAAATCGTTTGTTATAAATAGTACAGGGGTTAAATTAAGAAATTATCAAAGGATGGGATAAACGGGAAGGATTAATGTAGCAATTTTAGCATGGCCTTAAAATTATTAATCCATAATTAAATTTGAGATAGTGGATGAGACCATCCATAGCCATAGATCTCCACTGTTACTTTTCTTATCATTGATTGCCCTTTAATTAGAATTATTAATTAACTATAATAAAAGAAAGCATGAAAGAGAGAGAGATTTATTTATTCCTTCTTCATACACGGCAAGCAACGAAACAAAGAAAAGAAAATTTTGACTTCGTTTTTCCTCCATTTTCTAAGAGTGTCAGTTTAAGCTAGCCCTTAGTAGATTATTCAATTAATAAAGTTTTGTTGAGATATAACGGATAGAAATCAAGTTTAGAGAGGGATTAAGATTGAGAAATTTGAATGAAATTGTTATTATTTATTAGTTGGAGCATTGGAAAATAATGCATTAAGTTACAATGTAGCTTTAGCTTGGTAAGTACTCGGAGAATTTAAGTTTACTTTTATTTTATTTAATTTAACATGTAAATACAATTAACATAATATAATAAATTAATTTTAAAAAATGTATTATAATTTTAGCTTTAACATAATTATTTGTAAAATTCTAATTACTCTTTCACTTCTCAATTTCTTTACCATTTGAATGTAAGCCCATAGTAAATTTGATAGAACAAGAAGGATATTTAGAATATCACTAGAATATTAAGCGTGCATGTACTTAATCACGATAGTTCATCAAAGTGCACGGTCACGTCAAAACATTACAATGTCAAAACTACGAAATTACACCGAAGTGTCACTTTTACTAGTGTGCTTAAAATTTTCTAATAGCATGTCATTCATATTCAACAAGTTCTGGTCTTGTCTACATGGGCGATGATAATAATATTTCTATCAAAATTATTCATTTATTAAACATTAAATAAAATTTTTACACACTTTTTAATTTAGTCCTTATTAACATAAATTTCAATAATCAATACATCAACACTTTGTGTTTGATTCATTTTCATTTAAACACTTCACTTAAACCCTTTCACATATTTATTTCAATTCACATAATGCTTTTTATAAATTTTATAATTTAGTCTTTTCTACTACAAATTTTATCACACATAACACTTCATTTAGCAATTAATTTTTCAAATCATGTTATCATTTCTATTAATCACTATCACATTGAATAGTATCATAATCATGTATGAACTAAACATATAAATATTAATTTAACTATTTTAATATAATTCACACTTAAAATTTCTCTATCATGAGCACACCACTTCAATCTTAAAAACAAAGCTTGCTAGGTTGTGGGTATCTTGGTTTCACTAAGGATTCTCATGACAATTTGGTGATTCTTGGCTTGGAGGGGCATTAATGGTGAGGGAGGACTAATTTGTAAAGAAAAGAAGTGGCGTGACAGAGAAAATGAATGATGAAGAAAATTCTTCATCTTTCTCAATACAATATCTAATTAAAATAATAAATAAAATATCATAATATGATATAATACTCTAACTTTAATGATTTTAATCCAATGGCTACAATTTGTTCTCATTTCTAATTAAATCCGAGAGTTGAGATATTGATAACATTTATGTGTGTTTTTTTTCAAATTTAACAATATAAAATATTATAACATAATAATAATTTATCCATCACCTTTTTTTTAAATCTATGGCTAAGATTGATTCTCTATATTCAAGCAAATCCAAGGGCCATAAATTTTTGTCAACATTTTCATTATGATACAAAATAAGATGACATAAAAAAAGTCCCACTTTCAAGGGCTAGGATTCATGTTCAATTTTCCATGTTAATATAATATTTTTAATGGACGTTTTACACTTTCAGTTTACTATTACGATTGCGATTAAATCTAAACAAGTATTTCATTATTAATTTTAATCTTATCATTATAATAATTAATTTTATCACCATTATTATTTTTAATCTCATCAAAATTAATCACACAAGTTAAAGTGATCTGATATGGGCTATGAATACATTTTCTTAATTATATTATTTAAAAATAATTTGAAAAAACTTGATATAAGCAAAATTATGTCTTTAAAAAAGTAATGAGATGACATTATTCAGTTTTTTCTTTATTATGGTTTTTGGTTTAAGCTTTTTAAATTTTTATCCATTAATTTTTTATTTATGCTTTTTTACTCAAAATTTTTCAAATTATCTTTTAAATAATTTAATGAAAAATTTTAATTATGTAAATTTATATAAGAACATATTATATTATATATGAATGAGTGTGTATAATAATATTGTAAATAATTTAATTAAAAAATTTATTTATATTAGTACACATGCTAGCGTTTTGTGATCCCATCCTTACGCGAAACGGTAGTCACTCCGCGTTTAGTATCTTTATCGATTCCATCCGTGAACTTATTTATTTATTATTTTAAAAAAGTTAAACAAAGGTTAAATTTTACTATCAGTCCTTATGTGTAAGTTACGTTTTTCAATTTGATATTTTTAATTTATATATATTTTTAATTTTAAAATATCATTACTAACGAAAAAGAAGTCATTAAATTCATTAAGTTAAATTATTCTATTATCAAAATCTTTCGTGATAAACATATTATTACATGTGTTATATCAATCAACTTATTATTTTCACATATTATTAAAAAAATCAGTCAATAAATTTAACGATTATTATTTATGTCAAAAATGGAATAATAAAAATGTAAAATATGAATTGAATTTACAATTTTACAAAGATTTAACTATTAACATTTAAGTTAGGATTGACATTTTGAAATCAAAAACAGATTAAAATTGATCAACTCAAAAAGTAAAGGACTAAAATTAATCAAATTAAATTATAAGGATTAAATTCATAATTTATACAGAGTACAATGACTAATAACAACATTTGACCTTAAATAAAAGCCTTAGGACATAAGCAAGCTGCTTTGCATCGACGAGATGACGCGTCTTATCCTCGCAACCAAAATACAAGTAAATAAAATAAATAAAATAAATCTATTTTTTTTTGTTCTAATTCCAATCATATAAAATACTAAACCCTTCAAGCCATATTTCCTTTTCCTAAAATTTAGGTCTCCATTTTTTTAATTTGTGCGATCTCGTCTTACCATCATGGATTCATTCTTCAACAAAGGCTTCAAAGCAGCTAAATGGTATTTACTTCTTCTCTTTTCTTTATTTTTCAATTTTCATTTGATTTCTTAGTATATATATATTTTTTTGTTAATTTCTCAGTATATTCATATTCATGTTTACGTTCAATTTTCAATTGATCGATTTTTCTGCTTCTTGTTCTCTGTTGTTGATCTTGTTTGATGAATAATTCCATTCTTCTTTTTCATAATTATTAGTTTGATCAGTTTGAAGATTTCGCTTAATTAGTTTCAAGTTTGATCTTTCTTTTTTTTTGGGGGGGGGGATTGCAGCAAAACTTTACTGAAGTTAACGATTCCGCGGATAAAGTTATTAAGGAATAGGAGAGAGATTCAGATAAAGCAGATGCGCCGCGACATTGCCAAGCTTCTTGAGACTGGCCAAGAAGCTACTGCTCGAATTCGGGTATGTGTATATGTACATATATATTTTAATTCACTGTTTATCGAAGTAAATATATATTTGATACTCGAAATATGCTGTTTTTTTAGTATTTAATGAAGTGATTTAGGTTTTCTGGTGCATTCTAAATTTGCTGTTTTTAGAAGGTATTGTAATTCTTTTCGGTGCTACTTGAAAAATTAGTCGATAGCTTCTTATGAGGCAATGCTTGGGGGTTTACATTTCAGGTGGAGCATATAATAAGGGAAGAGAACATGATGGCTGCTCAGGAGATCCTTGAACTGTTTTGCGAGCTTATTGCCGTCCGGCTTCCAATCATAGAGACTCAAAGGTTACTGCTTGAAATTTTTGGATTCTCATCTTTTTTGTTTCTTGATGTTTTTAGTATTTCAAATTTGATTCAATTGCTTTGGATCTGAACTGAACAAGTTGGATAGGATGAATTCTGCAATGTAGCAGCAGCTAGATTGTGGGATCAGCTTTAGATTGAAGGATGGGGCCAAATATTTGTAGAAGGCCTTTGGAAGTTGAGTGAAAAGTAGTTTGACCAAATTCTTCAGGTTGAGGATTACATTTTAAAGGAATAGTAACTTAAAACTGGGGTGCTGTGACTAGAACAAAACTCTCGAATTTGTTTTTATGATTTTGAATTTGATTCAATTGCTTTGGGTCTGAACCGAACCAGTTGGGTAGGATGAATTTTGCAAAGTGCCAGCTAGATTGCGGTATCAGCTTTAGGTTGAAGGATGGGGCCAAATATTTGTAAAGGCTTTTGGAAGTTGAGTAGAAAGTAGTTTGACCAAATTCTTCAGGTTGAGGATTACATTTTAAAGGAAAAGTAACTTAAGCCTGGGGTTCTGTGATGAGAACAAAAATCTCTCATTCTATATCATTTCATTATTTAGGAGTTGGTGAACTGCCATAAGTCATGAACATCAAATTATTGTCTTTAATATGGTTTCATTGAATGTTTAGTTCTGTAAAGTCTCCATAGTTCTTATAATACCTTTCTCCTATGCATTGCCGTGCCAAAATTAGAATCTTGGGGTGCCTCGCTTTTGTGAAGCATTGGAATCTTTCTTGGGGTAGATCAATCTTTGTCTAGGTTATAAACAGCACATGTTACCTACCTAAGTAATGTAAAAGCTACACTTGATGTTCTTTACTAGATGCACTTTCACCTGTCAATGAAATTCTATAAATTTCTCTGCACTTATTGCTGTGACTTTGTTGCCTTGATGAATGACATTTTTGCAGAATTTTGAATTTAGTTTAATTTGGAAATCTTGTATGCTCACACAAGAAGTTGATAAGTTATAAAAAATTTGAAGTATAGAAGAGAGAGTGTTAAAAGCACACTGCATTCTGTAGAATAAAAATTGAAGAATCATCCTTTTTCAGGGAATGTCCTCTAGATTTGAAGGAAGCAATATCTAGCGTTTGTTTTGCTGCACCAAGATGTGCTGATCTACCAGAGTTGCTGCAGGTTCAAATGCTATTTGCTTCCAAGTACGGGAAGGAATTTGTATCAGCTGCAAGTGAGCTGAGGCCAGATTGTGGTGTTAATCGTCAGGTATTAGAAGTTTTATGATTTGTTGTGTATTTTCATTTTATATTTTCATTCTTCTGGTTTTCATCCTCTTAAATGCAGTTGATAGAATTGTTATCTATTCGTGTTCCTTCACCTGAAGTAAAATTGAAGATTCTGAAAGAAATTGCTGAAGAGCATGAGTTGGAATGGGATCCAGCTGCTACTGAGTCTGAGTGTTTCAAACCACGTGAAGATTTATTGGTAAGTAAATTTAGACTGCGTTTTCTTGTTCTCTGTTCCTGTATCATTAAGCCACCTTTTTTTGTTCTCAGAATGGCCCAACAAATCTTGAGACTGGGTCTAAGTTACCCCCTCCTACGGAGAAACATGATGAAGCATTGACTTCTGCCGCTAATCGTGCCCAAACCGAGCAGCCTGATTCTGATTCGGACTTTGACCCATTAGATTTTCCTGAAGTTCCTAATGTGTCGTTGAAGCCAAGCACTAATGCTGCATCAGCACCGGTAACTAACCCACCGTCATCAGCTGCTCCAGAACCTGAAATTGATCATTCATCTAGACATTCTGGAGCTTCAAGACATGTGTTACAAATGTCCCCTTTGGAGCCCGATATGATGCAAGAAAATTCACTAACCAAAGAAAGTACAATGCCCAATGATCCAGCTGGAGCCAAAGAAAATAAACAGTTTCTGCCATTCATTTCTCCTCCACCCGTATCTGCTTCACCAATTTCTGAAAGACCAAGCAATCCAACACCCGCGATTTTGAAAACAAATAGTGAGGCCAACATAGATCTGGAGGATGTTTTAGCTGCTGCTCAGTCAGCTGCTGAAACTGCTGAGCGCGCTGCAGCTGCAGCTCGGGCAGCAGCAAGTCTTGCACAAGTCAGAATTGCGGCACTTACACAGAAAAGGAATGGCCAGGTCAACGAGGGTAGCTCTGAAAACAGTTTTCATACAAATATCCCTCATCAACCAGCTAGTATGGAAAACCCGAGTTTTGATCATCTACACTCTTTTACTTATCCCAGTGATGCTTTGTATTCTCCGGACTCCAACACGGTACATCAGGATCAGGAGCACAAGGGATTTGAGGCAGCAGATGTTCCTTCAGTGAGCAAATCTAAAGAAGGTTTGGATTCACTGGTTTCCAGAGACGATGCAGTTGAACAAGAGCAGCATCAACAACTGCCGCAGAGATTGCCGTCTATGAATGATGATTACTTATATCCAAACCTTTTTGGATCTGGTGATTCTTTTAAACGTACATAATTCCCCTACTCGTTACGGCTACAGTGGGCTTTTGTTGATTGGATTTAAATCATAACAGTTTCCAGATATGGTGTCCATCTTTCTTTTATTTGTAAAATAGTCGAAAAAAACGTTGCTTTGGAAATAAAAGTTTCTGCTTTTTTTTTTTCGTTTACTAGCTCTAGCAAGGTCGTTTATCAGTCCTTAAAATACAGGTATTAAGAAAGAAATTAGGATTTATATAGTGTGATGAATACAATGCTAAATGGAATGGGCTTTCTGGGATACACTTTTAAATCATGATATAAAATAATAAAATAATTTTTATATAACATGAATAAATTTAATATTTTTTGTAAAAATAAATTTGTATTATTAGATAGGCTTTAAGTAGCAAATTAATTCTTAAATTATATCCCCATTTTTTGATTGAATATGTTAGTACCTAGATTATCATGTGTTTGTTCTTATTTATTGGCATCATGTTTTGAGTAATTTGAGATATTGTTTCAATTTAAAATAACGATTATCCAGCATAGCTGTCATTTAAGAACAATTCTTATTTAAAATAGTTAATGTTTAGAAAAGTTTTTGTTTTGAATAACTACGATTTAGGATAATAGCTTCTATTTAGAACAAATTATATTTTTAAGAGAATCTCGTGATGGCCTGATGATCAAGGATGTTCATCATCGCCTCAAGTATGGCTTGAGTTTTAGTCGTATTTGTTGTTTGGGTTTTGCCCTGTTATTGTAATTCACCCAAAAATTAAAATTTTAAAGAGAGTCATTATTTTAGAACATCTTTTCAATAAAAACATCACCATAAAACAATTATTGTTTCGAACAACCTCTACTAAAAACAACTATGTTAAAAATAATTCACATTTGAATTATTTTCAACAAGTTAGAATGGCCTTATTTAGGAACAACTCTTCTTCAATAGTAATTTTTCATTAAGAATAACTTGCATTTCGAAAAATATTCTATAGATTTTTAATGAAATATATTCACATCGTACTACATAATAAATAAAAAAAAAAATTATAAAAAAAAATAAAAAAAAATAAAAAAATCTCAAAAATAGCAATATTCTTAGATTGTCTTCACTCTTAAATTGTATTGTATGAATCAAATATGAAAGTAATTAAAATATTTTATTTTAACTTTTTTTTTGGAACATTAAGTGATACCCATTTTCTTTCTAGAACATAGTGAACAGGATTTCACTATTCCACCATTCACCATTATAACTTTAACTCTTTATTATAAAATGAAAATAATGCCTTTTAACTCGCATTATTCCTTATTACACTCCTATTTAATGTTTAAATTTGTAACTTCCATTACAAGACATAAGTAGAAGCCCTTCACAATTTGTGAAAGGACACATTTTTAGCATCTTAACTCCCAAAGTTATGTCTAAAACATTTTTAAACTTTCTCTTTGATTTACTTAATTTTTAGTTTTTTTCTTCTTACAAATCACCATTTATCATTGCACTCAATGTTATAGGATTTATGCTGATTTTTCTTTCCACTTTTTCCGTATATTTTATTCACTTATTTGTAATATTTTTTCTCTCCACCAAAAATTTTTAAAAAGATTTAAAATAGTAACTACTCAAATTTAAAAAAAAAATTCAACAGAAAACATAGAAAGTTCTAAGTCGAAAAATTCTATGAACTGTAGTAAACATAAATCTATATTATAGAGTTATTAACAATACCCAAATTCACTCTTCCTTTGGCATATCCAATCCAATTTGGAGTCTGTTTGTGAAGAAATCAAATCATGATACTCCCCATACAATATAATTACTTTGTATCATAGTCGAAGCACTATCAGTCCACAAAAGTATCATAATACTTTCATCGTGTGACAACTACTTATTACAGCTTTCCTAAGCAAATATTATGGGTTAACTAGAACTAGTCTATGTGCATTATCAGTACATTTTTTTTATTGTCTTGGGCATGTATCAACTAGGAATTACATTTGGGGAAAATGGGGTTTTATTCTTTTGTTCTATTTGAATGTCATAGCATTGATAACACGTTCGATTTACAACTATACATTTTCAGAGAATTTTCTGTCATTTCTCATCACTTCTTTTCTCTTGTCCTCTCCTGCCGACGATTTCATCATTTTCTCTTTGCCGTGGCTTCATCATCTCCAAGATATATATATACACTCTTGGTGGTATAGCCATGCAGATTTACAAAGCTTTGGATCTTATTGTGGATAATAACATAAACTGATTCGAACTTAAGTTGGATCATAGCAGTACCATAACTCTTTTAAATCCTGTATATATTTATAAATTTCTCAAAGAACAATCAAGCTTTATTAGACAGCTAGGTACACAAGAATTTCCTTTTTTCGATTGAAAGGAATGGTCGGTTCAGATTCATACCTGCAAAATTGGACTTGTCGTGTGTCATGTAAGTTAACAATGCGCGTTGACAAAGCTGCTACTTCAATTATTCTCTCTATCATTAAACAATATCCATAGCCATAGGCACCTGTAATTCACCGTCGTCTTCTTCGAAAACAACCCAAACCTTGCTTATTTTGGTTTCCATAGTGCATGAAAACTGAGTTGATGATGACCCATTATCTCCATTCCCTTCCTTTCCAATTTCTTTACCCAACGCTGTTAGGCAATCGGAGAGTGGAGGAGGTGTTGTTGAGGTGCTCGTTGACATAAAGCTAGAGCACTGTGCCAATGCCAAAACATGATCCATGGTGATTATCTGCACATTGGGATACTCGAGATTCTTGTTTTCCATAACTCGTTTGCAGGTTTCATACAGATCGTGAAGCTCCTTGCTTTGGCGTGAAGCTCTCTTGAGTATGTCGCAGGCCAAAGCTCTGGCTGGTCTTGTTAAATCGAAGAACATGTTGATGAGGATTTCGATGCCTTCACAAAGCATGATGTAAACCTGGAAGCTCTCTTTCAAGGTATTGACCACGGCCGCTTGAGCTAAGCTGTCTGCAACAGGCACGATATCACGCGGCGAACAATCCAAGACCCTGTCTATAAACGCTTGACATTTGGGTAACTTACGAAACACCATATCCACCGACTTCTCCTCGTAACACCCGAACTCCAAGCCGTTGAACATAACCGGTTCGAGTTTCCCGGCTTGGTTAATGGCCCATCCCACTCGTTCTTCCAGATAAGCCGTGTAGCTACGCAGGAACGAAGACCAAGGATCCGAACACTTGCGAAAACTGTTGGTGCTCATCTGGAGATGACCCGAAACATGAGCGCAACGCAGCTGTTGTTCGAAGCAACGGTTGCCACCCCGCAAGAGACGGTGGATGAGAGAAAGCGTTTTGAGAGCAACGAGGCGGTGTCGAGTCTTGCAGAGGCGCCGTGAAATCCTTTCGGCGAGGAAAGGGATGGACCCCGGCGAGTTGGAGACGAGGAAAAGGATCTCATGCATGTATTTGTCCCCTATGGGACCGTTATCGTGGCCGGTTGCTCGCAGCACAGCGATGTCTATGTCGGAAAAGGCTTTTCCGTCGTGGTGGTTGTATATCATGGCCTTACCGATGGATGCATGATCCTTCATTGACCCAAGAGCTAGGCGGATCTTGTTCTGTATGTCTACCCCCATTTTTTTCCTTTCGATTTACTAAGCGTAGATATGATCAAGCTTTGACAATAGGCAGATTATATAGATAGAAAGAGAGGATCGACCTGTTTGAAAATTCATCTGCAATAAGGAATAGATTCTACATTTTAAAATACACCAAAAGTATACGTATCAAAATTAAATAATAGTGGACCAATATGTTCTCCGCTCCAATCAAATATTGCATGATTTTCTTACTTTATGTTCCCCTGTTTTCATAAAATCATGTGTTTGGTTCATTAAGAATTTTATGTTTGTTTGATAAAAAATAAATTAATTGGTAAATTGTTGGTTATTTTTTTTATGTTTTTTTTAGATGGTAAGGTTGTATATTTATATGATATCGTTACTATTCATTAATGTGATATCTTAGGTAGGTTCTATGTATATCAACACGTATTTTATTTTAGATTTAACACGTGTTTATGTGATCAAATGTACAATCTCACGTGTGACCTCGCAGAAAAGTGTAAATTTCCCTCCTGCAAACACCTAGCATTATGCAAGCTCGATGTGCGAGCTCAACATGCGAATCTTGTAAAATTCGACTCAGATCCAATCAAGTTGTGGATCGATCACAGTAAGTATCATAACAAAGTTGGAAAAACTGAAGGTGATTAGAAATCACATCATTGGATGAATTCTGGTATCATAAAGAACCCATGGAACATGCCCTACTTAGGAGTACAAGATATAGAGTTGAAGGAAGGTGTAAAAGATATGAAATATAAAAAGAAGAGAAGATGTTGGGCATTGGGTACACCACTCAAAAGCCTGGGATTCTGTTGTCTTTATTCAACATTCAACTAAGGAATTGATGGTTAGGGAGTTGAAAACCCAACAAGAAAAGGAAGGAGAAGTGGCTTGGAGGAGAAGTCTCCTTTGGATATCAATGAATAATGAGCAACTCCAAAGGGTCAACGACCTCCAAAAAGAGTTTGTTTTTAAGTATGTGGTGGTGAAAGAACCTCATTCTTCCGAATAGGATTCGTCTGCATCAAACTCCCTTCCATTCGTAGCATCCATGGCATACATTATCAGCATTTAATTATGCTGATATTTTAAAACTGTACATTAATTTATGACCCATCAAAGCAAATCTTGTGATATATAATAACCAATATTGACTTTGCAAATAGTAAATGCTTTTCCAGGGCTCCTCTCCACACTTGCATTTTTTGTCATCATTTTCAAGTCAAAAACCATACAAGTCTATTTGCTAACCATAGATGTTTCTTCCATGACACATGTACATAGTTGCTCATTTTCAAACATATATCTCCCTAATCATTACATTCTGATATCACCATATGTTCAGCCATGAGGAAACTGAACCGCCTTCTTCATCTGCCAATCCCATTCACTGCTGCCTCATGTGTTTGATCAAACATAAATTATTTAGTCGGGTCGAGTTGGGTTTGGATATTAAGTGTTTTAGTCCGCGCTCGATCCATATTTTAAATAGGTTTAAGTTTTTTGTTCAAGCTCATTTTTCATGATAGTAAAAATGTAATTTTTAAAGGATTAAATAAAATTTTTATCATTTTTAAGAGGCCAGAGTGTAATTTTATCTTTATTAATTTAAAATTTTAAAAAATTTCAAGGGGTTAAATAGAAATTTTTCTATTTTAGGGGTAGGCCAGGGCCTCTGCCACTCCCTGGATTCGCCCTTGGTGTTTAGTAATGCCACATCACCGAAAAATTCAGGACATGATGATCGTATGGTTGGCAAGGTGACAAAGTTATTGTACATAGGTTGTTTCGGGTGTAGTACGACTATGATATTTTTTTTGTTGAGATAATAGTTACATCAGGTGATCCTCTCTTGAAAGTGAGTACATTCCACTAAAAACTGGTGATTTGAAGAACAAAACATCTGAATGACTGGTCACATAAGTGATATAAGATAAGAGACTGTCCGAGTAATTTTCAGATAAGAAATTAACTAAGTGATATAAGGCGGAGGGTCATATACGGACACTTATCAAATTTCGTCTTGTAGTGCGATGGATCCACGCTGGTAGGGTGTAAACCTCTACTCTAATTGCTACATAGCAATACAAGAATGCAAAATTACAAATACTAAAACTTTTTGCCACAAAATTCCTATATTTAAGTCATAAAAGTATTGGGTTTGAGCTTATATATCGGATCATTTCGAGTCATAAACATAAATCAGCCCACCAACTCAGCTAAAGGCACAGCCTGCCCAAACCCATTGCTGTTGCTCTAAACATAACTAACTAATACTAGCATGCAAAATATAAACGTTAATTAGAAAAAAAGGCTGATTTTAATTTTAATTAAGAAATTGGGTGTTTTTTTTAAATTTAGGAAATAAGTTAATTTTGGAGAGAACAATAGAAAAAACGTTTGACAATAACTTTTTATAGCGGTCAAAAAATTCAACTGCTATTTTTTATTTTTTTTTCAAACGGCTAATTTTTTTTCTAACAGCTAGTTTATCTGTTATACATATTTCTTTTACAAAATTTATTCTATTTCCTATGGTATCTATAGTTTCATCATCTATTCCTGAGAGTTTATTATATTTTTCTAAATAAGAATTGTATTTTTTTATACAAATATCATCCCAAGGTGATGGTAATTTATGTAAATATTGGTTTTTTCCAAAATTCTATATTTCATTTTTTTTTAGTTTTTGGTATTCATGAAGAAATTTTTTAGAAAAGTTTTCTAAATATCTAATATCACACAATTTAATTTTTGACAATACATAACTAGATATACTATTTTGATCTTTTTTATCAACATAGCCACAAACTTCTATTTTTAGAATTTGAGTTAAACCTTTTAATACATCTTTCGGAGTTTGAATCTGATTGATTAACTGCCTTTGTTGTTCTTTACCTTTATGATTCTTCTCATCTTCTTAAAAACTGTAAAATATCTCATTGAAATGTTCTAACAAAAAATAATAAATTTTTTTTGTCCAATTGTTGTTGTTTACAACAATAATCATTGATTGTGCCCAATCATCTATAGTTTTTCATAATCTGATATAGGTTTATTCCTAGCTTTATATTGAATTATGGTTTCATTACCATCAATTCCTGTTGCTCTAATTGGATGTTTCATAAGTTTTCATTTTTCTACAGGTATTGCATTTTTTTCTGCAACTACTGATGGTAGCTCAGTATCAAGTAAAGCGTGTAAAGAATATGTTTTATATTCTCTAAATTGAAATGTAACTTCGATATATGTATAATATTTTCTGGATTGAAAATTTGAGAATGTAATAACATCACTTTTTCCAATTTTCATTTGTTGAAGTATTATTGAAGATTGTATTTCTTCCATTCTAGTGTTTCTAGAATTATCAGAATTTCTGCTTTCGTTCAGTAGAAAATATAGGAATATGAACTGTTTTTATTTCTATAAGTGTTGAAGATATGGAACTATGACCCAAACTCATTTTCTTTCTTTAGCATTTAAATCCTTTTCTCTCAATCCTCTCAACAATTTAATTCCATATTCATTCAATTTCTCTCAATCCTTCAATTTTAATTCTAATTTAATTTTCATTTATTTATTTTTATTTTCAAAATTTTGTTTATTTTTTAATTTATAATTTTATTATTTATAATAAAAAGACCAAAAGGCCTTTATTTATTTGGATGATAAACACATTTTCGGTGTCTAATTGCAAATGATAAAAAAATATTATTAATTTTTTATTTTAATTAATATAATTATTAAGTTAATAGCATTATTAATATTTTATATTTATATAATCAGACCGAAGAACGGATTATCGAGAAATATATATACAATCTAAGTGCAAGGGCACTGCATATTGAACAACACTCACAAGAGGCGGGATTCTTGCATGTGTCTCGTATGCTCGGGTTGATCCCGCACTTATCAGCGCTTTTGTGGAAAGATGGAGACCCGAGACACACACATTCCATCCTTTGTGCGATAAAGTGTACAATTACACTCGAGGATGTAGCATTACAACTTGGTTTGCCGGTTGATGGGGTAGTTGTTACAGGATAGTGGGCGTTGGCGATTGGAGCGCAATTTGCAAGTAACTATTAGGTAAGGTGGCAGACAAATTTAGTGGTAGCTGGATAGAGATGCAATGGTTAGAAGATAGTTTCTCATATATCAACAACTCCGTTAGTGTCGTTGAAAGACACCAATACACGCGAGCATTTATCTTGAGGTTAATCGAGGGCCTTCTAATGCTAGATAAATCTCGAAATCTGGTACATTTAATGTGGCTCCTATAACTAGTTGACTTAAAAGAAGTAAGGCGACTCAATTGAGGATCAGTTGATATGTCAAGCAACGAAAGCACAAAGAAAATAAAATAGATGGTTGCATACTCCTTCAATCATGGGCATGGTACCGCCTACCATTTTTACGTCACTGAATAAACGTCCCTTATGAATTCTCACTAAAAATAATGTAAAATTCATTTAATAATATAATTATCATAATATTTTTTTATTATTATATTTTTGAAATAACATATTATTTAAATAGGTGGAACAATGATGCGGGTCAAGTAGGTATACCAGATGAGCTCGAAGAAATTCAACTATTGTTAGATCAACAATAAAAAGTTGATGTTAGTTTCTGAAAATTTCAATTATATAATATTTAAGTAAGGATTTAAACTTTAATATTAAGTACGTAATAAAATTTATAATTTCATACTGTATTTTGAATGTATGTCATACTCTGATCCAATAATTCAAGAATGCATCCCGATCTAATTTTTGGATAATCGCAATATATGGCACGTTAAAGTGTCATTAAAAGTTTTAGCAATGATTGAGATGCACGAATTTGATTGAGTGACGAGTCAATTCGGATTTATGCAAAGTATTCTATCGTCACCTTAGGAGCTCGATGAACTTCACAAGATCGACTTGCGAGGGAGAACCGATGAAGATTGGCCTAAATTCCATACGAAATATATCTACATTTAGGAACATAGGTATGATTTCATACCTATGCGTGAACCAATTCTTCAACCGGATTTGGCGACCTCTCCGGATTACATGTGTAACACCCTATACTCGAACTGATCATCGGATCCGAGTTACAGAATGTTACAACAATTACCGAAACATTGTAACACATTGATAACATTTAATCAAATCTTAAATCATTAATCACTTTAATTACATGCATAATACAGATTAAGAATACATCAGGGATTAAATCGAACATACAAACATAGATTAATAGAATCGAGCATAAATTAAGGATCAACTTGAAAATTTATAAAACTTTATCACAAAATATCGATACTTATTTCTTTGGTATCAATACTTAGTTCAAAGTTTTGTAAATTTGAGAAAAAAGACCTAATTTTCTAATTAAATTTTAAAATCAACATTTCCTACTAATTTTATGAATATATATATACTTTTATAATATTTTAAATATACTGAAAAAATAACACAAATTACCCACACCCTAACTAGAGGTGTTCATGGGCCGAGTCGAGTCTAAACATGATATCAATATACTTTATGTTTGACCAAACCCGATCCGACCCGAAATCTGTGCTTAAAATTTTACCCAAACCTGTCCATATTTACAAAAGACTAACCCAAGCCCATTTTAGGCCTATCCATATTATTTTTTTTAATTTTTTATAAAAATATTAATATTATATTATTTTAGTAATTAATAAATTTATATTTTTTTATTTATTGAAAATTTTTATATAATCATCTTAACTTTTTTTAATGTTTATATTAGAGTAGTATTATATATTTAGTATATGTTTATTGTTTTAATTTTTTAAATTACATAATATATAAAAATAACATAATATAAATTATTATAAATTTAAAATGGGTCGGGCTGAGCCAGGCTTGGGCCTTGAATGTTTAAGATCGAGTTTAATCCATATTTTAAATGGACTTAATTTTTTTAACCAAGCCTATTTTTCAGACATGATATTTTTACTCAAACCATCTTGAATTTCAAGTGAATCTTCGGACTTGAATAGATAACCCGACTCATTATCAAGTCTACGCTTAACTAAACTAATGTCTCGAAGAAGCTTTCTTTTATATATATAAATAAATGTTAAATGGTTGGAAAGTACAGCTAAATGGTGTTTCCTATTTTTGATATATATAATAAACATGAAACAATGCTCTAAATATGTTGAATATAATTAAATTATATTTACGCAAACCATCTAACAATTATGTTTTTATATAAAAAAGATGAAATCATTCGGAATAGGGAGCCGAATTTTAAAATTTTAAAAGGCAAGGCTTTTGTCTTATTTTGAATTAATGGAGGGAATCATTTAAGGAGGCAACTCGGCTCCAAATTCAAACCATAGAAAATGTCAACAACTAATTACGTTTTTCATTTCTTTATTTCATCTCTGCAATTTTGGACTTTGCTTCTTCGGTGATAATTGAAAAGGGAAAGTTGCACCCAAATTTTGGTTGTCTTATGCTCAACTGCCTATGACCAAATATAAAATTAACACATCCATTCAAAGCTTAAATTAAAATTTACAGAATATAGTTGGATAATTAATTTATTTTTTAAATTTAAAACTTGAAGGGGTCTTAGTCAACTTTAATTTTATTGCTCATTTGACCCTTTTTTTTCCACATTCTGAATGTCTTTTAGTTCATAACAGTCTTATCCAACAATACCATAATTTATTTAGGTAATAAGAAATTATAAAGAGGAAAAAACAAAATTGCTCCAACTTGCTAGCGTTTGGGATAGTTTAACCACCGCAACAAATCCCCACGCAAGGATACATTTGTTTATCTCTTCATCTCATTTTTTATTTTATTTAGGCTTATACAACAAAATGATATTTAAATTATACTAACTTTCTCAAATTGATATCTATATTTTTTTTGAAATTGATACCTAAACTATTAAATCATTATCTATTTTACTCCAACTGTTAGTTTCGTTAGAAAAAAAATTTAGCCAATCATAACTTGCCACATAAATCTCTATTTATTTTATCCATTTTCTTATATTTTCTTCTCATCAAACAATTTTTACTATATTTTCTTGCATTTTCTCATCAACCAAACACCCAAAAACTTTCACCATTTTATCATTTTCAAGCTTCAACCATGAACTAAGAAAAGCTAATACCGGGGGTTTCTTTTTGGGCTTAAAGCATTAAGGAAGTTGAAGATGGTAGTAACAGTTGAAACTTGAAAATGATAAAATGGTGGGAGCTTTTTGGGTGTTTGGTTGATGAGAAAATGTAAGAAAATCTGAAAAATTGCTTGATGAGAAAAAATAAAAGAAAATGGATAAAATAAATAGAGATCTACATGACAAGTTATGATTGGCTTTTTTTTTTTAAATGAGACTAACAGTTGGGATAAAATGGGTAACGGTTTATTAATTTAGGTACCACTTCTGACCAAAAAAAGGTTTAGGTGCCAATTTGGGAAAACTAATATAGTTTAGGCACCACTTTGTTGTTTAAGCCTTTTATTTATCCTAATAAAAAGGTATATGTTAAAGTTTTAGTTGAAATCCAATTGAGTTTAATCTCTAAAATAGACTGATCAGCATGAGTATTGCTGTCAATGCAAAAAGATGTGGGTTTGAGTACGTTTTAGTATTTGTTGCTAATGTAAGAGAACATTAGTTTAAGTGCACTGAAACACATTATACTATTATTTATGGGTTGAGGAGGGCTATGGGTTAGAGGTGAAGTCAGAATTTTTTTTTAGGAGGACCAAAATTAAATTGTAATTTTTATGATAGTAAAAATGCAATTTCACCATTTTAATAGCCAATATCTTTATAATTTTTAAAAGATTAAATCAAATTCTATCATTTTTAGGGGGGGACTAAAATAAAAATTTACCTTTACTAATTTAAAATTATAAAAATTTTAAAGGACATAAATAGAAAATTTTCTATTTTAAAGGGGGGAGGAGGCTATTGTCAGCCCCTACTATGGGTAGTTCTAGACATTATATAAAAAATTATTCATCTAAAATGATATTTGATTTAAATTATGTATAATGTCAAATTTAGGTCTTTAAAAAGTTTACATCTTTTGTTAATTTGGTCCATATTATTTTATTTTAGTTAAATTTGGTTTTTAATTTTTTTAAAAGAATCGAATTTAATCATCTACCTTAAAATTTTTTTTAATTATTATTATATTAATATAAATATTAACTAAAATGTTAAAATTTTAAATATTGCTGCCTACATGTACTTTATGCTTTTTAAAAAACGAGTAAGCTCTTTTTGAAAGATTAAAATTTAAATTTATAGCTCAAAAAAGATAAGAACTAAATTAACAAAAGATGTAAATATTAAGGATTAAATCTGATATTATACCTTTAAATTACGAGTTAATGCTTAAATAATTAGTCGTCACATCATGGAGTTACCTAAGAAAGAAAAGGAAAATGGGAAAAAAGCAAAGCAAAGGATTTGAATCAGGTTAGTAGTGAAGACAGAGAATTATGGATATTTTGATGTGATAAGGCGCGTAAAACATGGCACTACTTCAATCGTATATACATTCCGGCCCCTTCACTGTCTATCTCTCCTACGGAGGACCCATTTTTGAATTTCTCAATCCACTTTCCCATTTTGTTTGGACGTCAAAATTAATTATCTTTCAAATTTTGAAATCTAAAGAAGCCCATTTTTCCTTTGAAATATTTAGAGGGACCACATTGATAGCAAAATTCACACTGGATTTCTAAATATATAAATATTATATTAAAAATAGACCTAATTATTTTCATATTTAATAATATTAATTGTTTGAAAGTGAAAAAATTAGTTTTAACAAAAAAACATTCTGAAGACGGTTGTGCAGTGATGAGTTGGCAATTATTGCTTTCCGTCTAATGCACGGATCCGTTCATAGAGGTGTCTACTCTCCACCCAATCATTGCTGGGCACGTCATGGGAATAAAGGCATTCCTTTCATTCTTCTCCACGTGGCTAACGGTGACGATAACAGTGTGATAAATGTTAACAACTCAGGTCGTCTTAGATTTTAACGAATATCAAAATGCCGCCTGTCGTTCCATGTTTGGACGACTACTTCATTAATTATCCTAATATATTTCTAAAATTTCCCCCAAAAAGATTTATATATATATAAATCTAATTATTTATCAAATAATGGAAATATATCAGATTTTGCTTGCCATAACACCATGTATTTTTTTTATTACAGTATTTAATGGATATCTTCTGATTTTTTTCATTTATGATGTTCAGAAAATGGTTGAAATTCTTTTCCAATTGAACAAAACCAATTAACCATGGTTTAAATTATAATAATTAAGTAATTAATGAATTAAGGTTATGTAGCCAAGTTTTGTTACATTCGTCAACAATCATGCATCATGCTTGAAAACAGTGGTTCGCGCATGAGATTTTATCCCTTTATTTTTTATTTTTTGGTTTTTCATGTGAAAAGAATAATAATAAATACAGCAGGGATATGATTGCAATTTTCTTTTCCTTGAATAAATGTGCATCTAACTCTCCCACCTCCAAAAAAACGTGTATCTAACTCCTTTGGACACAAAATCTAATAAAAGCTCAATTTTCAAAAAAAATTTTATTTGCATCAAACTCCTCAAATTATTTTAATTTTTTTGGACTTCCCCAAATTATTTAAAGATTATTTTTTTAATACCTCAGATCTAATACATGTGTTTAAAGTTTGATACTTCACCAAACCCAAGTTGACATTGAGTGCCAAGGTTAATGGCTAGACTCATAATACTATCGGGATTTAATTAAAAAAAATTGAAATTTGAGAATTAATTTATAATCTAGAACATAATTTGAGGATGTATCAAGAAATTAATCCCAGAAAAGAAAACATTTGGACAGTGAATGAGGAAACACAGGGTGGAGCCCACTCATAAGTACCTTTCTTCAAATTCATTTCCCTTCTTTTAATTCTCATTCTTTCTCAATCCTTCTCTTTTTCGAGGTCTCATTTTTATCGTATTCTTTGCTTTTTTATTTTTTATTTTCTGAAGAAAAAAGTCCTTGCTTTCTGGGTAGAGAAAAGAGAAGAAAAAACCCAATAAACAAGTTTACATTATGATTGGCATTGGATTAGTGGTCATCATACCCAAATCTTTGTTCTTTGGATTGCTTTAACAGTAAGTATTAATATTTCTGATTCTTCGTTTCCATATTTGTAGCCTTAATTTTGGGTTCATTGAATTGGTTTTTTTTTTTTTTAGTTTGACTTAATTAGTTTTCTTTTTTTTTATATTGTTTAATTCGGAGCTTGAATATATGGCAACTTTTGTTTTGGATAAATTTAAGACTGTTGTCATTTTGGAAATTCAGAAGGTTGATGCTTTGGTGATTTTATCCATTTTGCACAGATCATCTGACCTTGAAAATCAATTTCCTTTTTTTTTTGCAAAAGATTGCAAATCAGCCTTGGATGTTGCTTTCATCGTTTTCCCTTTGTTCTGGTATATGCTTATTATTATTGACTTTTTTTTATCCTTCTTGAAATTGCAGTATGTTGTCACTGTTTCCAATGAACTATGTTTGATCTGACACTTTGTTCTCTGTTCAGTCTATTTTGTTTCAATGTATTTGATTGTTTTAGAAACACCTATAATTCTCAGGCTTTGGACTCTGGTTTTCTTTTTGACATAACAAAATGTTTTTTTTATCTGATTGTAAATATGGATTTAGTTCATGGTCATTACAATTCTTCGATATTTTATTAAGTTGTTTTTTTCTCTGGAATTTCTGGTAATTTATCCTAGTGTTTTATGTTCCTTTACTTTTGAAGCGCATGTAGAATTGCAGGTTTATTTGTGAACACAGATAGAAGAATTACTGCAGTTTTTAGTTTATTTCTAGGAAGCACGAGCACGGAAATGCATAATACGATACAGATGCAACAACGTATGAGCTTTTGCAAAATTAGGCACCGAAACTTGGCAGTCCCATAAGTTTTGTACTGCTAGTTAACTTGAACTATTTCGTACGTGTAAATGCAACTGGATTGATATGAGCTTTCTTTGAATACTAGGGTAGGAAAAAAAAACCATTTGTAAAACAGGGAAGAAATTGGTTGGTTTAGTTCATGTAGAACTTGGTACTTTTCCATTTCTTTTATGCTATGGTTCTGAATGAAAAGAACTTCGATTAAAGATTTCTCTTAGATAATTTTCAACCTTTGCAAGTGGATCAAATCTTATGAGTGCCTTACAGAAGTGTTTGGTTTGCACAATATGAAGACCTTGATGTCTAAATGGAGTTTACTGGAGTGATTTAGAAGAAAAATGTATTTTTTTTGCGCAAGGATCTAATCTCCCATTCTTATCCAATAGGTGATTGAATTGGTCGGAGTTCTTATTTCATCAGATGTATAGCATGTGTCATTACTGTGGTGCTGAAATTACAAAGACCGGTGAAGACAAAAGGAAACTGGAGAATGGTAATGCTTTAATCTCTTGTACTGGAGACCCAATTCGATCGTGTAAATTATGTTGGGAGAGCATGGAAGAGAATTTGTAAAACGAGATGGTATTACTCATTCAACACCAATGATCAGTCCAACTTCTTCATTATCTAGCAGTGATCGTTCGTATTCCAGCTGCAGTAAGCATCTATCTAGTTTTTATTTATTAATTTATTTCCATCTCCTTTTGAGCTAACTATTTTATATTTTGTATTCTGTTCCATCAGGTGATTTTTCTGTTGATATAATAAACTCATATGATCGGTAGGTGCCCTTCTTTTCATTGTGGTGCTATTATACTACTAGTTATTAACTGGAATCTTGTAATTCTATATATGTTTGACCATGAATATGATCATTACTTATATTTGATATTTCTCAGGGTTGAGGGTGACCAAGAGTTTGATTCAAAAAATAGTCATGGGGAGCTCAATTGTCTGCCAAATGGGCGAAACCCGTGCTCAGAAGGCCCTGGGAAGAGACTTGATAGCTCAAATCTGATGTCTGAAAGCTACTTGAGAGATAAGAAAGATAGAAACGATATGGACATAGTTAGAGATGGTGAGATAACACAAACTGGTAATGAACAACAAGCAAAAGAAAATGTTATCGAAAATTCTCCTAGACCGTTTGTCAAAGAGAGTGGAGTATCTCAAGTTATTAATGGTGAAATAGATAATCAAATTTGGGAACCTCCAGAACCTGAAGATCCAGAGGACGACTTGGAGAATTCTCTGGCTTATGATGATGATGATGATGACGAAGATGATGAATGTGGAGATGGCACAAAATGGGGAAAACCAAGTTCCTTTAGTCATACAGATGTGGGCAATGGACGCTACAGGTTTAAAGAGGAAAAGGAAAGGGCAATTAAAGAGGTGATAGATGGGAAGTTCAAAGCCATTGTCAGTCAACTTCTTAAATCTGTAGGTGTTGCCTGTTCTGTGAGTGACAATGATAATTGGGTGGATATAGTTACTTCTTTATCTTTGGAAGCTGCTCTTTTCTTGAAGCCTGATGCTATTGATGGCAATGCAATGCGTCCAGACGGATATGTGAAAGTGAAATGCATTGCAACCGGTTCTCGCAGTCAAAGGTGATATGATTTCAATATGCTGTTTAAAGTTATATTGCTTCTAGTTGTGGATATTTAATTTATAATAAATTTAGATTTCTCATTGAAGAGACAGATAGGTGTTTATTTTTAAAGATTGACGGGTGATGGTAATGTGCTTTTCTGAAGTGTCATCTTCAGATAGTTCTTATAAACATCTATTATATCTGTAAAATTTATTTCATTAAGAGAGTATTGGTTACTTCTCTTTCAACTGGTAGCATGCAAAAAGCCATTCTCTTTTTTTAGTTGAATGAATGTACGAGCATGCGTGGAAATCAACATCTTTATAATAGAAAATTAATGCTATTGGTGTTATAGGAATTTTGTCTTTTGAACTATTATAAATTAACCTATTTTTTTGCAGTCAATTAATCAAGGGCTTGGTCTTCAAAAAGCGTGCTGCTCATAAGCACATGCAAACTAAGTTCAGGAATCCAAGGCTGTTATTAATTCAGGGAGCCCTTGGTCAATCTTCTAGTGGGTTGTCTTCATTAGATTCACTAGATGAGGTACCATGGCAAAAGTAAACTCTATTTCTTTGTAATGCAGTAAATTTTCTACTCTATGTTTCTGATCATTGGCCCTTGAAAACAGGAAAAAGGTCATATGAAATCTCTAAGCGAGATGATAGATATGTGTCATCCAAATGTGATATTGGTGGAGAAAACTGTTTCACGTGATGTTCAAGAGAGTGTTCTTGCCAAAGGAATCACACTGGTGTTTGACATGAAGCAACATCGTCTCAAGAGAGTTGCCTGCTGCACTGGCTCAGCAATCATACCGTCCGATCATTTGATTGGTCAAAAGCTAAAGCAGAATGACTCCTATAAGCAGTGTGACTCCTTCCATATAGAAAAGTTTGTTGAAGAACATGCTTGCTCTGGTGAAGGGGGAAAACGACCAAGTAAAACATTGATGTTTCTTGAGGGCTGTCCCAAACATCTTTGTTGCACTGTAAGTTGACGACTTAGTCTTCTTTTTCTTTCTTTTTTAATTTTTTTTCCCAGTATGCACCAGATCGGTCTTTTTGATTTTATAAGAAAGTTCTCACCTAAACTCTTTTAAAAGATTTTCTCTATTGTAGTAGTCCCCTAAGAATTTTTTTATTGGAAAAAGTTTCAACTTATATTTTAATTAGTTATGTCGAAACCCAATTTTGTCCGAGTATGTTTATTTTGTTAAAATGTATATATTAGTTAAATCGATTTTTATCATCTTGTTTCTCAAAAAGAACTTGTGGTTGATGTCTGGTCTTAAGATGTTTGAACTGATGCTGTCTACCGGATAACAAGCTTTCCTCTTCCTTCGGTTTTTTTTTCCTGGTAAGATATCAACGGCATATTCCTGTCTGTGTACTTGTTAACTTGATATCATAATGTTGCAGATTTTGCTGAAAGGAAGCCATTCTGAAGAACTGAAAAAGATTAAGTGCGTCGTGCAATATGCTGTTGTCATGGCATATCATTTAGTCCTTGAAACTTCTTTCCTTATTGATCAAAAGGCAATGTTCTCTACGATTCCTCTAACTGGAATAGCAGATGTGTTGCCAGCTGATCGTGAATCCCATGCCTTAGAAATTTGCAACATGAATGCTACTTGTTTTGATGAGTCTACTGCTGAAACTGGTTCACATGAAATTGACATTCCCATTTCCAATGGATTACATGAAGAAGGTTACCATGTAAATGGTGATCAAACTGTGAAGTCAGGATTAGACGATAGTTCTGTTTTATCTTTGGAGCCATATAATCCAGCCATTTTGTCTGGGTTGTCGTCCATTTCTACCTCTCTGAAGAAAGTAATTGGAAGCAATTTTCCTCTTGCATCCACTGCTCCATATCGGTCATTGTCTACATATTTTGGGTTAAATTGGGTGGAATCTGAGCTCACAGAAGCAGTTCCTGCAATGAAAAATTTTGAGGGCTCAGAGCATCTTGATGCAGAATCTAAATTTGGTCCCAATAAAGATAAATCCCTTGATCATGGACAACCTCAATCTTTTCCAGCTTCCTCTGAAGCACTACTTAACTTGAATGCTAGTGGTGATAATAATGGAGAGAAAATGCAAAATAAGGAGAGCATCAACACAATGTTGGATTCACAAAGTATTTTGGTTCTTATGTCTAGCCGAAATGCCTTAAAGGGGACTATATGTGAGCAAAGCCATTTTAGCCATATAGTGTTCTACAGGAATTTTGATGTTCCTCTTGGGAAGTTCCTTCGAGATAATTTACTCAATCAGGTCTCTGGGTTCTCCTTTTAAAAACTAAAAATAAAGGAATCTTTTCTGCAGGTTTATCAGTATGTGATTCTTATGAGCCAATTTTGATTTTATTGAAAGTGAGTCAAGTTTTATTAGGTTGCCCACTGCTTTAAAGTATTCAAGATATGTTTCGACTACTTATTTGGTTGTTTAGTTTCTCGTTAATCTTTTAACAAACTTAGGTAACACTTAACTCTATAATGCTGTAGACTGCTTTTGAAAACATAACTTTTCTCAATCCTTGGTACTGTTGAGTTTTCCCGTTTCCGCTGATAGAAACTTTTGCTTTTTGCAGAGAAGCCAATGTTCTATATGCGGTGAACTCCCAGAAGCTCACTTATACTATTATGCACATCATAATAAGCAGCTAACAATACAAGTTAAACGGCTTCCTAAGCATTTACCTGGGGAAGCTGAGGGAAAACTCTGGATGTGGAGTCGCTGTGGCAAGTGCCAAACTGATAATGGAATGTCAAAATCTACGAAAAGAGTGCTAATTTCAACTGCTGCTCGTTTTCTCTCATTTGGAAAGTTCTTGGAGCTCAGCTTTTCTGAACACAATACATCCTGTGGATTATCCAGCTGTGGCCATTCTCCACATAAGGACTTTCTATATTTCTTTGGGTATGGATAACTCTTTCTGTTTTCATTTAACGATGAACAACATTCACATGTATTATTGAGCAGGAAATTTTGTCCTCTCTGTTTGAGACTTGGGCACTTTATGTTTTGTGGTAATAGCTTATGACTATATTTATTGGCTAGGGGCTGGGGAGGTTTATATTTTCTTATGCTAAGAGGCTTGTTCCCTTATTTCTTGTAATGTTAATGTAACTGCAGGTTAGGCCCTATGGTTGCAATGTTTAGTTTTTCTTCAGTTACCACTTATACTGTGTCCATGCCTCCACAACAGCTGGAGTTTAGCAGGTCAATCAGACCAGATTGGCTGAAGGAAGAATACGAGAATGTATGTGGATATTCTGTTCTCACTGTGCTTTGATTTATGACCTAATGTTTAATATGTGGTAAACTATAAACACAAGCATGTTAATATGTTTGAATTGATGTTATTTTCTTCAGGTTTACACAAAGGGAATGGTAATGTTCAGAGAGGTTGCAACCTTTTTGGTTCAGATAAGGTCTCAGTTTGTGGGTTCAACTTTAAACCTTAGAGATTCCTTAAAAGTATTCTCTGATGTTGAAGAGATGCTGAAACTGGAAGCTTCTGAATTTGAGGTTGGTTTCTCTTCGTCTTTCTGATATGTTGTTGGGTGCTGTTGCTTTTACTTTTTATTCATATGTTCCATTGGGAAAAAATGCAGCTAAACATTCAGAATGTTGTTGCAAATAATGGGAATGCAAACTTGGTTCTCACAAACTCCTCAGCTTGAATAGACTAAGGTGGGACCTTCTTCTGGAAGCATGCACTTGGGATCGACGCCTGCATTCTCTGCTGTTGCCTGATCCGACAGTAGTAGTTACTGGTGCCAACAACAAAGCAGTGGTGGAGCAACTGAAGTTGCATACTGATAGTGCTGATGGAGAGGACAGTGGTAGAGAAAGTACATCTATAGATGGTGATAAAGGTTCTGAAAATACTGGAAATATGAAAGCTTATTCAGGTTCTTTGGTTGGAGGTAATGAATTTCCTGGTGATGAATTATCTTCAAATATTCCTGTTAAAAATTCTGAAGGATGTGACAGCATACAAGGGAGTTCCACTGATGTTGAAAACATTGAAAAGCCAAAAGTAGATGCTGTTACGAAATCATCCAAACCAGATTCTGTTGAGGCACATGATATTTCTGTTTGTTCCCGTTTTGGTGATGAGAACTATCAAGCAGAGGATGCACCTATATCAGGTCTTTTACAAGTGGATAGAACAATCCCAATTTCCACTGATCTTGATGACAATGATTCTATGATTGATTCAAACGAATCAAAGATTGATGGATCTCCGCATTCCTTACTATCTTGTTTAGAAAACATAAATGGATGGTTCTGGATGCCTTTTTCCGAAATCAGACAGATATATATGAAGGATCTTCAAAGAGGAAATGTCCCCAAGTTTGAATCCATCAGTAGTTATATTCCATCACAAATACCCACAGGCTGTCAATTAATCAGGGAGGAAGCATCAAGGCTACGCATACCTCTAGGAGCTAATGATTATATAGTGTCAGATTATGAAGGTGAACTCTCGAGTATAATTGCTTGTGCATTGGCGTTGCTGAAAGATCTGCCTGCTGCAACTGAAGTGTCCAATGAGGATGGGAGGAGAGAGAGACTATTTGAAAGTTTACGAAGCCTAAGTCGTGTTCCTACTTTAACATCCCTGCATTGGTCGTCCAGTGGTTCCTCTGATTCAGAATCTGTCTCTAGTCTGAGTATTTCTTCAGAAGAGTCGCGCTTCTCCAGTTTTGATGGGTTAAGTTTGTTGGATTCTCTAGTTCCTCCTGATGCTCATAACATAGAGGTTCTCTAGGGGTTTCAAAATCACTTGGGAAGGGTAAATACTCGGTATTTTGTTTATATGCTAACCAGTTCCGTGATCTTCGAGAGCGGTGCTGCCCTTCAGAGCTTGATTATATTGCTTCCCTTAGCCGATGCAGAAATTGGGATGCCAAAGGAGGGAAGAGCAAGTCCTTTTTGCTAAAACAATTGATGATAGGTTTATTATTAAAGAAATCAAGAAAACAGAATATGAATCATTTGAGAAGTTTGCTTTACATTATTTCAAGTACATGAACCAATCATTTGAGTCTGGAAGCCAAACTTGCCTTGCTAAAGTTCTTGGGATTTATCAGGTTTGTTTTCATTTTCATTTTAAAAATATGCGATTGCTTTATTCTTTGCTCTTTTTTCTTGACCATTTAAACATTTTGCAGGTAATAGTAAGACAGCCTAAACAGGCAGGAAAGAGACAAGACATGATCTTATGGTGATGGAGAATCTTACCTTTGGTAGAAATATTACTCGCCAGTATGATCTTAAAGGGGCATTGCATGCTCGATTCAATTCAGCTGCTGAGGGTGCTGGAGATGTTCTTTTGGATCAGAACTTTGTAAATGACATGAATTCCTCTCCATTATATGTTAGTAATCAAGCCAAGCGTCTCTTGCAACGAGCTGTATGGAATGACACAACCTTCCTCAATGTGAGCTTTAATTTCTTTCTACTGGACTTTTCCTTGCTCAGACTAGATACATTCTCTTTTCTTGAATAAATTTTGCCCTTATAGTATTCAGCACTCCCCATCAACCCCAACCTCCCAAACCCCTCCTTCAACCCCATATATCATCTATATATTTCCTTTGTATGTTATATTCCTCAAATTTGAATGAGGTGTTGACTGAGTTGTGTTCTCTTTTGCAGTCGATCAATGTAATGGATTATTCTTTACTTGTTGGGGTGGATACGGAGCGGCGGCAGCTTGTATGTGGGATCATTGATTATCTCAGGCAGTATACTTGGGACAAACAACTTGAGACATGGGTTAAGTCTTCGTTGGTTGTTCCTAAGAATTTGTTGCCAACTGTGATTTCTCCCAAGGAATATAGAAAAGATTCAGAAAGTTTATGTCAACTTACTTTTTGAGTGTCCCTGATCACTGGTGCTCACAGGGATCCTCTGACCCTTGCCAACTTTGTGGCACTCCAAATGATGCCTCGTCTCAAACCAAGTCCCTAGATGGCATTTCTGCCTAGTTCTTGTATTCCTTGTTTCCCATTTTTTTCTTTGAATTAGCCCTCATTTTTTATAGCCAGTTGAAAAATGCCGTGTGTGTGTGTATATATATATATACCCAACCCCATTATAATGCAATTTTTAGCAAATTTGTGGGGATAGTTTCAACTAGCATTCATCTTATGTTCATAATTTTGTATGGTCGAGTGAGAATGTAAAGACCGGGGTTATTGGAAGACTGATCATGTAAAATCAATGAAAAGTTTCAGCTATCAATTTGTATCTTGGTGCCTTTTCCTCCTGTTGTGTTTATGTGTTTTTTTTCCTTCCTTCTGAATTTCTGCTGTCAGCCTCTGGAATTACTGCTGCTGCATATTCGAAAGAACTATTCCGTAACTATTGCAAATGGCAGCTCTTATCAGTTTTAAATAGCTGTGGAGACCAAGTTATTTTCACACTCCAGTGTGATCCCAGCAATGGCTTATGCGCATATGGTTTCTTCTATACTACAAATGCCAAAGTCTATCTACCAGTCAAAGCCAAAAGGAAACGCCAGTAGTAAGACATGTGGAAGAAGAATATGGAAAATAGCACATAAATAAAAGCATACCTCCTAACTTAAATGAAGAATCAAATTCTTCCAGATGGTGACTGGTAAGAACAAAATAACCTTTAATTCCCGTTGTGATGCTTTGAAGTATATTTTGATTTCTTCATTCAAATACACAAACTTCATGAATTAATTATCTCCATATATTTGTATAATGTAGTGCAGTCCCCATCCATTACTTCTCTCAACCCTCAAATTCCCGACTTACTGGAATTTATAATTGTTCTTCATACCTACTGCCGTCGGTTTTCAGAAAAGAACATAATAAATTAAAAATTAAAAATTATTAAAAAATTTACCTTTATCTCCTCCACCGCTCTTACCACCACTACCACGGTTGCCTTCAGCCCAACCTCCTTCTCCACCATTCTTGCCACCTCCACTTATCTTCCATTTACTCTACCCACTTAGAAGAAGTCGAAGTAGAAAGTAGAGTAAAATTTCCAAGATCACAATATTATGCAAACAAAAAACTTAAAATTGCATAAATAATAATTTTAATATATTTAGAATTATATGATTTTTACGGATATAGAAAAAATTACCTGATGCAAAATCGAAATTAATCATTAGATTTGATGAAGAAGAAGATGATAAATTTATTTTTCTCTCTTGACTTTTTCCTCTATATTACACAACCTTAAGTGACGGAAGCTATACTTTTATTTTAGTTTTTGTATGTAACCCAAATAGATGGAGGAAAGATCCATTTATAATGATCCAATTTTAATTTGATATATCCATCTGAGTAATTTAATTTTTGTTATGGCTTAGTTAAAAAAAGTACTCTTAAACTATATTGTTTTCTCAAATAATTATTTAAATAATTTTTTTAGTTAATTTAAAGTGAGTTTAAATGAGCGGTGCATTTATGATTAATGTAAAACAACCATGTCACTTTGGCAGTAATATTTTTAAAATTTACATGAAATTTGAAAAGAGTAGAGAAAAAATAAAAATTATTTTTAATAATTAAGTTTATTATCGTAATTAGTAGTTTTGTTTTTTACCCAAACGAAACCAACCCAAATCGCAACCTGTACCATTTGTTTCCTTTCGGTAATCAAAACCAGACTTTTCATTTTCTTTCTAGGATCGTAGTCTTCCATTATCGTTTGGGTTAGGTTTTGATGTTCATAGTTTGATTTGTTTGTTTTGAGATCTCCCTCTCTGGTTCTCTTGTGTGCACTGTTAGATATGGTAGCTCTTTTTTCTAGATATGGGTAAGCTCAATTCTTCATATTTTTCTTCGTTCAACTGTTAATGGTGGAAGGAATGTTTCCAGTTACACTCTTCTTTTTCTTGTTCTTTTAACACCATTGCTACCCACATCGAAGCTTTTAATAAGTAAAACTTAAATGTCAGTAAGGGGAAACCGAAAGAAGTATGACCGCTTCGCTTTGACTTTGTTTAATAAGATAATTGAGAAGTACCCAAATCCTTGGATTATGGAATTCACTAAACTATTAGCAGCCAGTGTTGTCATTCATAGTTACATTTCCATTCAAAAAGCAAAATAGCAACAAATTAAATGGAGGGGTGACTGAACGTACGAAGAAGGTTTACTATCCATTTAATAATTGCCCATTTGATTTGATGTTCAACGATGGATGATGACGTTAGTAATTGAGTCAATAATTGAATTTTTCATTCTTTTATGTTTGGTTTTTTAAAGAAAAATATTATTTCTTAGCATTTTAATATTTTTTAAATTATTCTTTTGCAATTGTAAGTATTTTTAAGTGAAGGAATTGTAACCAAAGATCCAAATATATGATGGGGTCTTGCACTACTGAATAAGTCACATTGTATATTTTAATTAAAGAACATCTTCCCATTGCAACATTGAAAAGTCATACGAACAACCATCACAACAAATTATTGATCAACATACACACACTATTTCCACACCCACATTTAATCTCGTACTTCAACATCAACCTTATTATTATTTCTTAGCAACGGAAACTGTTTACCTATATTAAAAACTAGTGGTAGTGGTGGTATATCGCAGAATTCCATTGGTAATCTGTTTGCGGAGGAAGATCGAGCAGTGATGTAATAATGGCCAACATTTTGGTTTGGACACAACAACACGTCAATAACTTGGCCTGGGGCTAGGGTTAAAGAATTTGTAAAGGATCGACCGGTGTAGGTCCCATTTTGTCCGACAATGGTGAATCTGTGGTGTTCGATGTTAAACACCATTGTTTCATTGACAACAGCATTTATTACGCGAACAAGGTAAAGGCCCTCGTAATCTACTTGCATCTCAAAAGTCGTATCTGCAACATCAAATGAATCATCAAGATTTGACGGCTCTAACATCTCGGATTTTAGTCTTATGAGTATCAGATACCAGAAAAGAAAAAGTATAACAGCAGTGGATACGTACCGTTTCTGCATCCATATATTCCTCCGGGATGGCCATTGATAGTGTAAGCATCTGCTGAGCCAGGAGCTATGGTTTGATTACTTCCGTTAACTCTTCCCTGAACCATTCCCCTGACGGAATATTATGCCAAAACATTCATATAAGCAATTCATTTGCAAAATATATGAATCAAACATGCTAATCAGATGTACCAAGTATAATTGTTTGATCAGAAGTAGGTGCAGGGAAAGGATAGTCATCATTGGCTACTGGCAAAATGACAAAGGCACCGTGGACGGTTGCAGCAGCCCAAGCACTGGTAGCGTGCCACCACAGAGTTCCTATTTTATCCTCTAACTCTATCTCGTAAGTGAAGTTTCTCCCTGGCTGAATTGTATCATTCGAACCATCAATTGAATTAACCCTTACGCCCTCCCTACAAACCCACAAAAATATATCTATATATATGATTAAGTGTTTCATCGTAAACTAGGAGTGTAAGCATATACATATATGTATATATTAGCACTACCACTCGAGGGAAACAGCATGGTTTGCTTGATTGTGGACATTGACAAAACTGTGTCCCCTCTGCGAACCCGAATCTCAGGCCCTGGAAAGCTGCCATTGAGGTCAAGATGTTCTTCGTGCTACACAGCTTTGTGAACTGGGATTCTTGCAACTAATTTAAACAAAACCCCAAATCAAAATTCAGCACTGCTCTCTCTTATTAACACAAACAGAAAAGGAGAAAGATGCAAGGAACTTACAGAAAACTCGTAATAGTGGACATCAGCTGTGGATAAGACAAGGATATTCAGAAACAAAAGCCTAATAACCATCTAAACCCCTTGCTTTTCAGAACTCATGTTTTTTTTTTTTTTTTTTTTGGTTCTATGTAAATGTGTTCTTCAGTTCTCCCCTTCCTTTATGTAATGTTTTTGGTTTTCATCCATTTCTTAATTATTTATAAAAAAAGAAAAAGAAAAGAAACAACCAGTTGTCAAAGGAGGTGAGTTAAAGTTTGTAAACAGCCATTTTGTTTTTTGTATTACGTATTATAATTTGTGGTATGGACAGGTGAAAAGACAAGTTACATGCAAAACGAATTTTTCATTTCCCACATGGACGGAAACGGAAAGATCAAATCAATACGGAAACGGAGATACTTTTTCTTTTCCCGATTCCAAGTTGATCAATTTTGACAGAAAATTATCAAGTGTTTTCATTCATTTTCATAGCTAATGGTATTTCTTTTTATTTTTTATTTCAAGAGTCAGGACTTGCCAGAGATAATTTATCGACTCCTGACGATGATATTTTACGCACTAATGTATTATATTTAATAATATGCCAAACAATCTTTACATTATGAAAAATTTATTACTAGAGATAAAATATGTATTTTAAAACTATTTTAATAAAAAATCACACTTATTATATCAAAATTTTATTATTTTAAAATAAATTAACTTTTAGATTTTCTTGATTTTTCTGGCTGCATATTAATTTGATCACTTGGCTCTCTATTTAATGTCTAGAATAAACTTCTTCCTTCCATCATTGTGCCAATGCTTTCTTTGTTTTGTACCAAACCTTTTTGGAACAATCAAACACTCGACTTAGGGAGAAGGATGATATATTTTGAATATTAGGAAACATTTAATTTGTAATTGTGATCACAAATATTTTAAGGCAACATACGCATGTATTAATATTTAGATATCCATTTCAATTTTATAATTTTTTTAATATTGATGGAGAGATTAAATATTTTTCTTGAAATAGTAAAATATTTGGAATAATTAAAAATATTATTTGAATTGAAATAACATTATTTTTTTATTTTTTAATGAATTTTAAAAATTTATCTAAATTTATGACCTAAAGATCTATCATGTATGAATTTTGAATGATTGAATTATAAATAATTATAGTACGCGATACTTTCAAGATAATGATTTCAACTTCTAGTAATTGTAGTTTATATACAATTTAAAATATTAGTATTTATAATTTTTTTTAAAAATAGTAATTTTTAGCAAATTCTTTCATTTTTTTTATCATTTTTTAATTTTTAATATTTTTAATTTTTAAAAGATTTTTTAAATACAGCAATTTAATTATAAAACATAATTTAAAAAAATTATGACATTTATATTTTTTACTTATAACAAATAAATTTATTTAGGAGTTAAAATAATTTATATACATGTAGTTTAGAGTCTGACCCCTTAGATAAATCATTCGCACCCGAATTGAATGAATATTGCCTATGGAAAAGAAAATCAAAATTGTAAATACCGATTAGAATGTCACAATTATATTTATATTAAATAAAAAAAAATCCTGCAATCATGCTAAATAATTTTTGAAATTTTATGAAAAAGTTTAAATAAAAAAAATGCATGAAACGTGCGAAAGTGACTAAGGAGACAAAACTGGGTGCATAATAGAAGAGTAAGTGTGAAATGTTTGTGGAAAGTTAGCAGCAAAATGTAGAGTCAGAAATTGTGAGCCATTAATTCTTCTCCTACTCCTACAACATGTTACCATTTTCTGGTAATTTTCTCATTCCGAAAGTCTTGAATACCATCATTTACGTAACGTGAATTAAGTCGCCCCCAGGGAAATCTTGTTAAAACATTTCAGAAACCAGGGAATGCATGTATGTCTCATTTTCTATAGAGACTAAACTGCATGCTTGCATGCATGCAACGTTTTAATTGTTTTTTATGTCTTTCCCCGTAAATAATTGATTCAGAGTTACGAACAAAGTCGTAGATGGCAGCTGGATGATGTCCAAGTTAATTTTGACTTTGAAATACATATATAATAATCTTATCAGATAGGATCATATTTTGCGATCTCGTACATTTTGCTAATTTCTTCTGTGAATATTAGTTGCATTTTGTTTGTCATTTTACATTTCTTTCTTCCTCTTGGTTTGATTGATGTATGAACTTCTTGTGGAAATGATTAGACTTAAATTCCATAACTCACGTTTGATTCACACTTTGTTTAATGATTTCTTCTTAGCTCAAACCACTTAGGAAATTCATATACAATATCTACTTAGGATCCATTACAACTAAACCATTTCGTCAGCAATTAAAGTTTAGTTGGACTAGAACTTCATGTGATGATTTAATGATCGAGGGTGTTCATCGCTCCAAATGTAACTTAAATTTGAGAGTCGCGTTAATCGCATTTGTTGTTAAGACTTTACCCTGTTATTGTAATTCAAAAAAATAAAAATAATTAGACTAACCACTCCCCAAATCCACCCTTGGTACCTAAAAATTAAATCTCATTTCTCCTTATAACACAACCATAAATCATGTTGCATAATTTCAATAAATAATGATAACAAAATTAAAGAAATGCAACCATCTTTGAATTAATAAAATCATAATTCACAGGGTTGACCCACTCAATTACACTTTTTTTTTTTTACTTACGCTCGAAAATAATTTAATAATAAACGTGTGATAAATAATATATATTATTTAAGGTTAAAATCTTTTTAGAAATGCATCGTAGTTCAACAGATTCTTTGTCTTTTATTGTTGTGATGAAAGAATTTCTCATGTACAAATTATTATCATATTCATATTGTGTGAACTCTGAGAGCATACCTTTGTCCTTGAAAATATATTTGGTTGCTCTAATAGCAATCCATCATGCATTATCATCTTATATCATATCAATTTAAAAAATTATGAAAACAAACTTCTCGATATTGTTAACCTTAGAAGTAATATTCTTCTTTAAAAATCGACATTCATTTTTGAAATGTCTTAGCTTACCATAATGACAACATGAGCTCTTTTATTGCTTTTTGAACTTAGGTGCTCTAACAGTTTGTTCAAACTTTCTATTGGATGGTTTAACAGTTTGTCCTTCCTCCGTAATATGTATTTTGATATTTTCAGAATCTAGGTTCTGATATTGCTTTCTATATTTTTCTTCAACTTGAAGATGATTTGTCAAAACCTCAAAAAATATATCATCTTTCTTATGTTTTAGATTTCTTTTAAAGTCTTTCCAAGGTGGTGAAAGTTTGTCTATAATGGAGAATACAACAATCATTTCATCTATTGTCATGTTATATTGCATAAATGAATTCAACATTTTTCCAATTTCACGAAATTATTCATAACAAAACGACCATCAATCATGTGATAATTATTGAAACGACTAATAAGAAATTTCTTACTTGTAGCATCTTCGATCATGTATCTTTTCTCCGATTTGTCCTACAACTCATAGATTGTAGTTTTGTTTTAGTATGCATTCAACAAACCATCATATAAACCATTTAATATGTGGTCTATGCACATGTAATCAATATTGTCCATTTTTATTTTCCTCGGGTTGTAACAACAGATTCGTTCTCATTCTCTTCCGATCTAAGAGTATTCAAAACATAAGGAATCATCAAAGTTGATAATAAGAAATACTATCTTTTTTTGCCATCATTTAAAGTTGATAGTAAACTTGTTTTTTTTTATCAATCCAGTATTTGTTTGATTTGAAAAAAAATTAAAATTTTAAAAATTATATTTTAATCATTATTAAACGTGTTTATTAATTTAATATAAATAAAATTCATATTTTTGATGAACTATTAAGATGAGTGATGCATGATACTTTACTATTTTTATTTTTAATTTTTCAATTTATTATTACAACGTACTTTCTTATATAATTTCAAATATATTTATTATTTTAATAGATGTATCGATTAATTCAATGTTTAATTAATTTTTAATTAAATATTGATTTTATGCTTGATTTAAATTAAATTATTTTATTTAATTACTTACTATTTTACTATAAGTTGTTTCTATTTTTTATTTCCATTACTTTTAAAATGATATTTTATTTTATAAATTATTTTAAAAAATTAAACAAATCCTTATTTAAATAGAAAAAATATATTAAATAATAAAATAATATTTTTAAAATTTCTTTCAAAAATAAATACCAATACTATTAGCAAGTTATCAAACACACATATCTTAATTTAAATAAATATTTTAAAAATAAAAATTAATAAAATAATCGGATTAAATACGAGTTTTGAATTACATGGCAGTCAATTTCTTTAAAAAGCAAAATTTAAAAATATACAAAAACTGAAATAAATTGAAAAAAGGTTTCAAAAATGTAGTCGAGGGGTGGTTTGATGTTATTGTTAACCCCCTAGGGTATTTTATTTTGCAACGTTTGTGTTTTACCCCAAGTCAATGTATACACATTCTACATAATTTTCATTTCCCATTTTTCACTTTTTAAATATATATTGTGTAACGTTTGTTTTTTTCCTCAAGTAAATGTATACAAATTTAAAAAAAATGGTATGAAATAGAGGTATTACTCCTTTCGAATAATTTTATATTACATCAATAATTTTATTTAAAATTAAAATTGATTTTTTTTCAAAATTAAAACTATTGAAAAAAATTAATAATCTGTTTAGGGAAAAAATAGTTACAAAGAAAGAAACCAAAGGAGCAGGAGCTTCCTTTCCTATAAATGGTTGAATTTTATGGCCCAAAGATAAGAAAATTTAGGGGAGAACTAAGAACACAGTAGAGAGAGAAAAAAATGGGTTTACAGCGAGATATGGTCTCATGGTTTGTAGGGGTTCTATTTCTAAGCACTTTGCTCCTTTGCAGTGCTGATGTACATCACTATGAGTTCTTTGTGAGTTCCCTTTTCTTTTATATTCTTACATGTCACGGTTGTTTCGTCTACATATTTTGGATTTTTTTAAGTTTGTTAATCTTAGACAGTTGCTTGGTTCTTTTCAGACAGCAAAATGATGACCTTTTTTTTTTTTTTTTATATTGTTTTTGTTTATTAATATATAAGAAGTGAAGCCATAGTTTTTTTATTGCAGGTGCGAGAGTCAGACTTTACAAAACTGTGCAACACAACGACATTGCTGGTCGTAAACGACAGTTACCCGGGGCCTGAGATTCGGGTTCACAGAGGTGACACTGTCTTCGTTAATGTCCACAATCAGGGAAACTATGGCTTCACCATTCACTGGTAACTACAATTCATTCTTCCTATGATAACTTCCCTAAGAATTGAATTCATTAGTGATAAAGATAAATTAAACATGTTGCAGGCACGGCGTGAAACAACCAAGGAATCCATGGTTCGATGGTCCCGAGTACGCAACGCAGTGCCCGATTCAACCAGGGACCAACTTCACCTATGAAATCATATTATCGGATGAAATAGGAACCCTGTGGTGGCATGCACACAGTGACTGGACTCGTGGTTCTGTCCATGGAGCTTTCATCATTTTACCAGCTGAGAACGAAACTTATCCTTTCCCCACTCCAGACGCCGATCAAACAATCATACTTGGTAAGTATGTCTTTTGATTTATCGGTTGTGTTACTTGTGTATAATTATATGAAACTTAATTTGAATCTTGTCTGTACGTACAGAATCGTGGTACAATGGGGATTACAAGCAAATTATCGACGATGCACTTGCAGCTGGTGTCGCTCCTCGCACAGCAGATGCTTATGCTATCAATGGACATTTAGGAGACACATATGGATGCCCCAATGGTACGTTCTCCGCATTACAGAAACCGGACTCGAGTTTCTATGCCTAGGGATCCCTTACTTACACTAAGAGTCTATAATTGGGTGTTGCAGATACAATATTCACCATGGAAGTTGATTCTGAGAATATGTACCTTCTCCGCATAATCAATGCTGCAATGAACGAAGAGCAATTCTTCACCATCACAAACCACACCCTCATTGTCGTCGCACAAGATGCCTCCTACGTTCGAAGGTTCACCACCGACTATATAATGATAAGCCCTGGCCAAACCATGGATGTTTTGGTCCGTGCCGATCGAAATGTCGGCCAATATTACATGGGTATTAGGCCTTTCTCTGATTCCGCTGCTCCACCTAGTGACTTCATTACTACTGGCATATTTCAATATACAAACAACGAGGGTGGATTGAATGCTTCCTTGATACCGCTGCCCGCATTGAACGATACGGATGCTATGCTTAACTTCATCAGCCAAATTCGGTACTCCAATGTCACCCAAAACCCGATAATAAATTTACCGGCGGATAAAGATATCAATAGACGAGTGTACATGGCAATCGCCACAAACACCTTGCCATGCAACACATCAGACTGTGTTTCAGATGACAGATTCGCTGCAAGTCTGAACAATGTCAGCTTTGTTTCCCCACGTATTGACATTCTCCAAGCATACTACAGGTGTGTGTGTATATATATATAACCATTCTAGTACCGCTAGAAAAGAAAAAATAATTTATTACTTTAGCTAATTCTTAAAGTTTTGGTAATATTGCAGGAACATCACTGGTGTTTTCACCCAAGATTTTCCGTTTAATCCACCAGTATTCTATAATTTCACTGGGAACTTGACTGAGTTCAATACTAAAGCTGGGGAAGGGACGAGGGCAATTGTGGTAAATTATGGGGATGCCGTGGAGATGGTGCTGCAAACGACCCGGTTGGGGGCTGGTGGAAGTCACCCAATTCATTTGCACGGTTTCAGCTTCTATTGGGTGGGAATGGGTACCGGAAATTTCAACAATGAGACAGACCCAAGCACATATAACCGGGTTGATCCACCATTTATTAACACTGTCCACACTCCTGCTTCAGGATGGGTTGCCCTCAGGTTTTTTGCAAACAATCCCGGTAAGCTTTCAATTAAAAAAAACAGTGCTCGTTTTCATCAATCTTTCTACCTACCAAAGTTATTAAGTAATTGAAAATATAATGTTTTCAGGGGTGTGGTATATGCATTGCCATTTCGAAAGGCATAATAGCTGGGGAATGAGCACTGTTTTAATTGTGAGGAATGGAACCACCACCGAAACCAGCATTCGCCCACCGCCATCTACCATGCCTCGTTGTCCTGGAACCTAGACCTACTACAAGCATTGAAGAAAGTGGATTAAATATTTCTTTCACTTTCACGTGCATAGCACGTAACTGTAATAAAATTTTAATAAATTAATTTTATATTTAAAATAAATATTTATTAAGAATTTAAGTTGTGACTTCATCTTTCATATTTAGATCATTGTTATAAAAAGTTATATATTCATTACATTTCTCTTAGTTTTAATTTAGAACGTCTAAACCATATAAATTAACAACTTTATTCAAGGTTATATGAATTGATTATTGAAAACATGATATATGATCGGTTTTATTCACTTTTGATTTACTTTTCTTAATTTACTTGCAACCTTTTCCTTTTCTTAATTAATAAAAAATAAATTAACGTTGGAACTACAATTACATGTTAGAAATATACTACTGCAAAACAAAATTGCTAACGCTGACAAAAAATCAAATTGAGAGTGAATAAAATAGCAATCACTGTGCCGTGGAAAAACCACTGCCTTAAAAGCAAATTCGCCCTAATCGGTGTAATCATGTAGTGGACGTTGCTCCCCAAGGTTAACATAATACTTCAATATTCGTAAACCCGAATAAAGAAAGTGAAACACAATTAACATCGCTCTTCTCGGGAAATCACAATAGGAACAATTCCAAAGAAAGATTGGAGGGGTCACAGACGGTCCCGCTTAAAACTCAATCTCCTAGACAGAATTTTCCTCTCGTGTAATTTTGCAAAACAACAGAATTTAGAGAACAGAGAGAAATTATTTTTCTCTTGTTGTGTTCTATATAAAATGAGGAGAATTACTTCCTATTTATATAGTTTCAATTTTCAAAAATAAAAGAGGATTTTTCTCAATTGAAAATATTTTGAAAATATTTTCTGCAATAGTCAAAAGATTTTCCTCAACTGAAAATATTATGAAGATATTATTTTGTATTACCAACATTACATACATTCATGCTTTTTCTGCTTTGTAATAAATGGGTGGAAAAGTGAAATACGGAAGAACCTAATTTTGAAAAACATGAAGGACTGGAAGTGTAAATGTAAAAAGCAACGGTCCTTAAAATGAAGTAAAAGCACAGAAAGACTGGTTTATAATTGGCCCATTTACGGTCAATGGAAACTGTAATTTGAGGTTGTATATATATATATAAAAAAACTGAATTTGAGGACTTATATAGAAATTTGTGAAATATAGGAACATACGTTTTGCAATAAAGGTGAAATTCCTTATAGTTATAAATGAAAACGCGGAGGGACGTTAAAGGAAAATATGACATTTAGTGAATAAAAGCAAGCTAAAAAATGCCATCATTTTAAGTAATTTAGTTTCTATATTTTCATTTAAAAAATAATCTTTATATTCTATTAGATTTCAATTTAATTATTAATTTTGTTAAATTTTTTAATGTTATAATTTTAAATAATAAAAAAATATTCACTTGGTAGTTATTTAATTAAAAAATGACGTTATAATAAATATGATTTTAACAAAAATAAAATAATTGGACCTAAATTTAAAATTTAAATAATAAAAAGACTAAATTCACAAAATCTTGAATATAAAATTCAAAGTCCTAAAGAGCAAATCGATAAGCAAAACTCTAAATCTCATATGGAGAAAATAACCCAAATATTTTAATGAAAAATCGAAACTTTTTTTACCCATGATTTATCCCTCTTTGATTGATATAAAAGGGCCTTCTCATTATAAGTGTAGATTAAATATAAAGCAAATTAGAAATGTCTAAACTTGTTATTTGAAGAAATTGCATGGTGGTACTTTAATACTTGAAGTTTTATTCTTAAAGCATTTTTTGCTTTATTTAAAATCTTTACTATTATGAAAATTATGGTCACCCCATAAATCTTTATTTTTTAAAGAAAAAACTTTCCAAAAGGACATTTAGTTGTTATTATTTCTTTTTTCCATTTAAGAATTTTAATTTGAGGTTTTATGGATTATTGAGCAATTAATGCATAGAATGGAATTTTGAATCAAATTCAATGCATATGTGTTGGTTGGATAAGAATGAAATTTGTCAGAAAAAGAAGTGTTTGTTGCCAATTTTGCAAATGATTTGGAAGATAATGTTTATGTTTTAAAATGTGAGTAAAAGGTTAAATAAATTGAATATGTTTTTTGGGCAATGTTTAAATTGTGAAAAGGAAGTATCACGTTGATTATGAGGTCCATTCAGAAATCATAGGGATGAGTATAAAAACAGTGAGAATGCAAATGGGTGGGTGAAAACAACACCCTTAATGACCAAATTTTGAACTTGTTTGCCAATTGCCACCAATGAAATGGCAGCCTTCAATCTGAAACCTTTTCTTCCACTCCCCTCCAAACCACCCTTTCTGACTAAAGTTTTAAAAAATCAAAATTTATCTTTTTATAAATCTTGAAGTTACATATATTTTAAAAAAATATTAAATTTATTACTTTTTTTAAATTTGAATTAAAATAACATTACAACACATATTTTTGGTCCAAAATAGTACGGCGCCAAGGCAACTATATTACAAGCTAATGTTCTGTTTTTGGGGTTTTATTTTGGTAAACATAAACCATTGATTAATAGAATGAGCACAAGTATAATAAAGCCCAAAACACTCAAAAACATTTACATCTTTAAACAAAGGGACCAAAAATAAAACCCAAAACGCCCAAGTCTAGCCATCATCATAAAATCAATGCTTTTAGAATTGGTTATGTCACTAGTTCATTAGTTCAATTGATTCGATTAGTTCGATCGGTTCATTTGACTCAATTAAATGAATCATTAGAGAATTCATAAAAATAAAAATATTAAAAATTTGATCTAACCGTTTTTTTTTTGCTCAACTTGTCCATAAATATTTTCAAATCAATCGGTTCAATACCCTTTTTCGAATTGATACCAATTCAAACAATTTTGTTTAAAACCTCAACCCTTAAAAAACTCCACTATTGTCGTCACCTGAGAAGGAGAGAAAGGAAATGTCATAGGATATTGAGGAAGCAAGAAGCCAGGCGGCTACAACCATCACCTGTGTCCTCTAGCCATAAAGTGACTTCCACCACCTAACATGAGTGTTTTATGTGACAAAACCCAAGAACTTGAAACTCTGGCAAGGAAAGAGCCCAAGCAAAAATGGCGCCAAGAGCATCAGAGGCTTAACGGAGAGAATGCAAAGCTTGAAAAAAAAAATATATAGACCACCACACAAAAGTGTGAAGATCCACATAGCGATAGGGGGTCAACCCACTTTCATCACAACGGTCAAAAGTTGGCGTGAAATCTCAAGCATATTATGCCAGAAATTAAAGAGAAGAGAGCGACTGACGCAAAAGCCAACCTTACTAGCAGATGGAAAAAAAAAAACCTTACTCTTTTATAAATTTTTTTTTACACAACCAAAAATAAAATTTTTAAAACTGAACCGGTTTGTAATATTTATAGCAATAAAACCTAAATCGAATTTACACCTATGTTTTCAGCTAGACAGATCCTTGTCATTTTCGACTTTCAGCCGAATAACTTTTTCTACTATTTTTGTACTACAAATTGCTCCGAATGTGAACTCGAACGATTCGAATCAAAATATAGAAATTGTTATTCCGAAAAATAGATTTAATAGTTGAGAATAAATTCTCTTTATTAACAATGTTTTAAAGTTATGTAAATAGTCCTACGATGCTATTTATTTATAGAAAGAGGAAATAAAACTCTTGTTAAATTGTAAAGGTTTATTTCAACTAGAAAAACGATCTCCTAATTTATCTAGGATTTGTCCTCCTCATTATTAACATGAGGGGCTTTACGGCCTCTCTCATATCGAGTTTAATTACAAGTACTTCCCAGACTTTTAACCCAATACTTTATAATCCGATCCAACTCGATGTTTGTTTTTCTATTTTCCAAAATAAACATCTCAATATCTTTTCAATTCAATAATCTTCTCAACCTGATTCTAATTCCGTTAAAATCATGACAACTTTACCATAAAAGAATCTATGAGAATATATTTAATATTTTTACATTCAATGGTTCACTATGACCAAATATTTATTTCAATTTTCGAAATTTATTTAATTTAAAAAACATAAATTCATTTCCAAGTCATTTTCATTTTGAAGAAAACCACATTCATATGTAAATAATTTCATTTCTTCATTTTCATTTTCATTTAGGAGAAAATTATAATCATTTCCAAATGTTTCACATTTCTCCATTTTCACCATTTCTATTCATTTTTGTCAATTTGATTCAACATGCAATTCGTTTATGGTTTCAATGAGTTAACAGAGGGATCGATTGGAAATATGCAATTGAGGCTGAAATGATTTATAATTAAGTTCCAGCTTTTCACCTATTAATTATAAACTCACTTAGTCACAAAGTCATTTTACTATAGAATCGTGATTGAACTCTCCCCAACAACATACTATTACGAAAGCAACTCGATCAATGCTCGCCCAATGACCTTGTCATAAGTGTGTTACCTATATAGGATATCATTAATCTTTTTGGGATAATATCAATTCTCTAAATATAATTATATTTTATCCCATGGTAACCATTACATCTTCCCCCATTAAAAGTCAATTATTATCAAATAGTAATCGAGTCATTCATCACAAAGACGAACAACTCATGACCACATTTACTTTTTATCAACCATGTAATATGCCAATGAGAGAATATCATTTACCCATGTTTCGGGCTATAAATTTCACTCTTTCATCCTTCCTACCAAGCGTATCTATGAAAAAAAAAAGTAATTTCCTTTCCCTCCATTGCTTGGTATAGTTAAAAAATGAAAGGATAGAAAAATAAAGCATTTGACGAGTGCATAATTTTGAAGTGCATTTGTTTTATAGAAAATGATTTACAAAAAATATTTTCTATATTTTTGTGTTTGTTTCATGAAAAATAACTTGGTTGATGGAAAATGACTTACAAGTCAACGAAAAATAACTCATTTGAAAAGCATAAGTCATTTTCAAAAAAGAGGTCCTTTATGAGTAATTTTATTTTTATATAAAAACTAACTTAAATAAAACTTAATGTTATTATGTTAATAATAAATTTTAATTTTAATTTTAAAATATTCAAAATATTAATATCAAATACTATAATTTTTAATATTATTAAACATACATATTTAACTATTTATATTTAATAATATAATAAATTATTGATATGATTAATATAATTTACTATTTTAATAAATTATTTGATATTACAATTTTATTTTAATAATAAATATATATTATAATTATAAATATATTAATAATAAATGTTTTACAGTATAAAGGTTAAAATATTCCATAAGTTTATGTACTCTTCACAGATTTGGAATTTAGTCTCTATATTTTTATTTTCAAGAATTTAATCCCTCTACTTTTCATGTTTGAAAATTCAAGTCTAATTGTTAATATTGTTAATTTTTTTTCAATTTTGTTGATGTGATATTTTTAAATAAAAAATATTCACTTGGTTGTCATGTAACAAAGACGTAATGAACTTAAATTTAACAAAATACTTTTAATAGTATTAACAGGCGGACTTGAATTTTGAAATCCAAAAAGTAAGACTAAATTTCCAAAAAATAAAATACAAGAACTAAATTCCAACTTTACAAAAAGTATAGGGACTAACAACATATTTTAACCTAATATAAAATATGAATACTTAAATTATATAAATATGAGTAATTGTTTAAATAATGCTTAGATTTATTTATCCCTTATAGCTCTCACGTGTCAATATGCATTCTCATATTTGTAATACATTTAATTTACATTAAGTATTAATTAGGCATTATTTATTATTAAGTTTATATATGAATATTGATTATTATAAAATATTATCTTATTATAAATAAATTTCAATTGTTAAAAGCAAATTGTACTATAATATTTCATAAGAAATATATTTATGTTGTGATCGTTTCACTAAGAACAACTTTTAGAAAATATTTCAGGAATTTTATTAAAAAACGAAAAATATTTTATACAGAATCATTTAAACATTAAAAATTCTAGAAAATCAACTCATTTTTCAAAAACTCTTTTCAGTGAAACAAAACAGCCTAACATACAAATCTCTCTCATTTTCTCTCCTCTCAATTTAGAAGGATTAATTTCTATGCATTAAAATGAAAAATGATCCTTCCTCAAAACTTTAATAAGCAATATGCATTTTATTTAAAATATGTTATACATATTTAAATAATACAACAATTTTCACAGTCTCTTATTTGAACATTAACATTATTAATCTTTAGCAATGAAAAACTGTTTGACTAAATTAAGAACTAGTGGTGAGATATCGTAGAATGCCTTTGGTAATATATGTGCCGGAAGAAGGTCGAGCAGTGATGTAATAGTGGCCAACGTTTTGGTTTGCATACAACAAAACGTCAACAGCTTGGGCGGGTAGTAGGGTTAGAGAATTTGTAAAGGAACGGTTGGTGTAGGCCCCATTTTGTCCGACAATGGTGAAGCTGTGGGATGCTACGCCGAACACCATTGTTTCATTGACAACGGCGTTTATGACGCGAACAAGGTAAAGGGCCTCGTAATCTACTTGCATCTCAAAACTTGCATCTGCAACATCAAATTTGTTGGATTATTACCACTCATAATACACTAGAATTTATTACACTCAAGGTGAAGAAAAATATTATTCTAGAAATATTATATTGAAACCAATGGTTTAGTCAAATCCTATGACAAGGTTATTCGATTATGCTGCTATGGAATCTCGGCTCACGTATGGTGCCACTCTACCCTCTCTAATGTAGCGTCTTAATGTTGAATATTGACATCGAAACTTGGTTATATGATGATGTTAGGAAAGCGACAATGGTAATTATGATAGCAGATTTGGATAGAATTGATGAGACGATTGAGACTATCTCCATGGGGAAGAAGTTTACAATTAGAGAGTGGGGGAATGGAAACTACTATTGTGATTCAATGTTGACAGATAAACAGAAGCTTCAAGATGAAGATGGATTGAGTATGGCATCTGAAGATGGAGAAGTTGAAGAGTCATGTCCGATCAACCATTCCCTGGATAGGGCCTAATGGGTAGTAGTTGGTTGAGTCATTGGATATGTCAGTGAACATTAACACGGGTTGAGAAAGAAATTATAGAAATTCCTATTGGAAATTTTGCAACTCACAGTTCCATTGCAAAGTTGGTAGTGCTTGAGATGGGTGGTTGGTTTTCATTGCAATTTCTTCTTCTATGTTGGACTTATATGAAATCCTTATTTAAGGCTTTCTGGTGAAGGAGTGTAAGTTGCTTTTAGTTGTCTGTAGAGGTGTTTGTATAATGCGTAGGATCGAATTTAAGTTCAGTTTTAAGGAACATAATAATAGATTATAAATAATAGTGGATACGTACCGTTGCTGCATCCATAAGTTTCTCCGGGTTGACCATTGATAGTGTAAGCATCTGCTGAGCCAGGAGCTATGGTTTGATTAGCTTCCGTTAACTCTTGCTTGAACCATTCCCCTGACGGAATAACAATCCAAAAGATTCATATAAGCAATTCATTTGCAAAATATATGAATCAAACATGTTAATCAGATGTACCAAGTATAATTATTTGGTCAGAAGTAGGTGCGGGAAAAGGATAGTCTTCATTGGCTGCCGGCGTAATTACAAAGGCACCGTGGACGGTTGCAGCAGCCCAAGCACTGGTGGCGTGCCACCATAGAGTTCCTATTTCATTCTTTAACTCTATCTTGTAAGTGAAGTTTCTCGCTGGCTGAATCAACTCGTTCGAACCATCAATTGAACCCTTAACGCCCTCCCTACAAACCCACATACATAGTATATGATTAATTGTTTCATCATGAACAAGGCGTGTAAGCATACACATGTATGTATCTATATATTACCACTTGAGGGATACAGCATAGTTTCCTTGATTGTGGACGTTGACAAAAACTGTGTCCCCTTTGCGAACCCGAATCTCAGGCCCTGGAAAGCTGCCATTGGCGGTCAAGATGCTCTTCGTGCTACACAGCTTAGTGAACTGGGATTCTTGCAACTAATTTAAACAGAGCAAAGAAACAAAACCCAATATCAAAACTCAGCACTGCAAACACAAACAGAGAAGGGGGCGGGGGGAAGAAAGCAAGGAACTTACAGAAAACTCGTAATAGTGGACATCAGCAGTGGATAAGACAAGGATATTCAGAAACAAAAGCCCTGATAACCATCTAAATCCTTGCCTTTCAGAACCCATGTTTTTCTGTTTTTTGGTTCAATGTATCTGTGTTCTTCAGGTCTCCCCTTTCTTTCTTTGTAATGTCTTTGGTTTTTATCCATTTCTTATTATTTTTTCTTTAAAAAAGCCTTTAGTCCAAGCCAATTGCTGAGGAGGTTAGTTAAGTTCTGCGCAGTCAAATATTTCCAACTTTCTAGACGCATAATCTGACAAAATCGACAGAATATTTTACTTGGATCCCTTTTTTTTTATGGAATCCAACCAGGTAAAGACAAAATTTTATTTATGGTAAATCATATTTGAAAATTTTATTAAATTATATTTATATTAATAAAATAAAAATTAGCTAATATAAAATAAAATAATTTCAAACATGCAAAAGTCATGTATAATTAGAAGTGAGTAAAATTTGATTCAATTTGAAAAATTCGATAAAAAATTTAAATTTTGAATTAAATAGTTCGAGTTATTCAAATAAACTAGAATAAAAAATAAAAATTTTCGGTTTAACTCGAATATGAATTACACAATTTGAGTTATCCAAAAATTCGAATAAGAAAAAACAAAACCATGTCATTTTGATAAATGTTTACTTTTTTTAAAGTTAAAAGTCAAAACAATTAAATTAAAAGACAAAACTACGTTATCTTGATTTTGTTGAGTAGGAAGCTTAGATGTATTTTGTTGACTTCAAATATTGAAGTGTTACACCATCTATATCATACTTTTGGTGTATCATTTTATTATATTATATTTTGCGTAGTATATCATACTTTTATTATATCATTTTGTTATATTGTATATAGGATAATTTTTGACACATAAATATGCATTATGTAAATATAACTTTGCGTGTGGTGTAATAGCTTATGTAGTTGACTCTAATTATGGCCACAATGATCGTCTTGCAACGTTATACATAGTTACTTTATATGTCTAAGATAATTTTTTACATGTAATCATTAAGTAAATTATATTGTTTATGTATTTAAATAATTTTGTACTTCGTCTACTAGTTAAATAATGATCCATGTAAATGCAACATTGAGTATAAATAATAGTATTCGTTAACACGACTCGACTTGACTCGAAATTTTTTGACTCGATTCGACTCAATTCAAAAAAATTTAAAATTGAATCCGGTTGCTAAAATAGGATTCGTCAACTCGACTAACTCGAAATTTTTTTATTCTATTCGACTCGATTTGATCGAATGCTCTCTCCTATATATAATTAAGCGAGCTATAGATAAGTGTTCATGCACGATTTTGGTTAGAAATGACGAGCCAGTTTTCTCTTACACGAGACCATTTTCTGATAAAAGGTGTCCTAAAAGGATATTTCATGCATCTACTATGTAAATGAACAGAATAGTGGATGAATAATATATGAACAATTCGATTTTTTTATGCTCATTTATTAAGTTAAATAAATAAACATGAACAAGATTTTGAAACTCGTTTATTAAACGAACTTAACATGAACAAAGCTTATTCAATTTATTTATGTTCATGAATAAGTTCATTTTTGTTCGTTTAAAGCTCATTTAACAAATTATTTAAAGCTTGCTTATTGTTCCATTAGTACATATTAATAACGTTATTTTGATTTGTATGTTTTTTATTTAGGATATAATTATTTATATTTATATTTATATTTAACTATTTTATATCTAAATAATATATATATATATATATATATATATATATATATATATATATATATATTATTTGTTTGTTTATTATTCACGAATATTATTCGTAAACATGATCAATTACATGTTCATTTAATATTTGTAAACATTAAACAAACGAACATAAATAAAAATTTTAAAATCCTTAATGATAACAAATTGAATACAAACAAATTTAAAAGTAAACGAATTTATTCCTTTTAAGTTAGGTTGATTTACAACATTCTATTTGGGATAATTACCTAATTCAAACTGTGGGTCATATTCCTGGAAAATTGAAAGAAACCAACGGAAAGTTTGCATCATTTTCTGGAAAGCGCGTTAACCAGACCAAAGTGCATAATGCAAGTTTTTAATTATATTTTTATGCGCTTTAACAATAAACTAATGGATTCAAAGTTAGTGACAAGGTCGTTCATGGCTGGCTAGCTAGCTGGATAACCTCCAATTTAATAATTTGAAAGTAATAATCATTTGACTAAACCATTTTTTTATAAATTTCTCTTTACCAAACCCACCAAATTTGGGCCCATGCCACTACTCGTACAATCACCTTTTTCTTTTGGTACTTAGCCATACAATTAGTTAATTAAGTGAAATTTTAACATTTTCCATTTTGTTTTTCCTTTTATACAATTTGTGTATTCCATATCAACACAGTAACTCTTAAATCGCTTAAAATTATATTTTCTTAATTAATGCAATAGCCTGCGATGTCAACTAAAATAAGATTCAATAGACTGTAATTTACATTTTCTTTCCCTTGATTTTGAGAATTAGATTGAATCTACTTAATAATTGAACATTGAGTCGCAACTCATTTTAACAATTGAAAGAATAAAATGGAACCTCTAGTGCGGAATGTGATGTAAGTTTAATTTACTTACCAAATTACAAACTCACTTCTATACATCAACTAAATTACTCTCTCCATCAAGAGTTTATCGTTTGATACAAACTAAACATGAAAAACAATTTGTTTACAATGATTTACACTAAAACTAAGTTCCTCGCAATGTACCGTCCTATATAATGAAATGAAATAAACAAGTCTTTTAAAGAGGTTTTAGGCTCGTAAAAACTAAAATCAATGTGAAAGTATATCTCTTTGAATTTTGCTTCCCATAAATTTCTAATAAGGGAATAAGATAATCAAAGATCCTTTAAGAGTAGTCTTCTGAAAAACCCAAATCTTTTCAATTGAGAAAAATCAATCAATATATATAAAGTCTTCAAAAAAATGATATTATTTTTTTTCATGTGCTAATCCATTAAATTATTGTTAAAAATCCTTACAGAAATAACAACATATATGACAAATTACATAATAATCCAATGGCTTACCTGTAAAGGTACAATTGGCACTAAAAAACTTGGTTGGTGTATGAATTTTTTTGGAAATAGTTGGAATCAAATCCAATAATTAAAGAAGAATTAATCACGTTTAATTCAAAGTTGGTTGAATGATTTTTCATATATTTTAATAAAGGTCTATCTACTAAGGAAATTCATATAATATATCAACTATAAGGACGATTATTTAATCCTTACACTTCTAAAACAAAAGCATACAAAATTAAAATTATAAATAAAATATGATTAAGTTGAGTGATAAAAAAATTGAAATCTCTTAAGCATGATTATCTCAACTCTTATGGATAAAAATAACAGCTAAAAGAACTTTACCCCTTTGTTAAAGTCCAACTCCAATTAACTTTAGATTTAATGGACGACTAATGTAATAAATAAGCTCATCGATTTCAATAAAAAAAAATAGGTTTCGAATTTTTTGTATTTAATTCAACTCTTAAATTAAAAAAAAAACGGATGAAATAGATTTTTTAACTATCGTTGATCATTAGAAATTAACGATAAATTTGACATGATCATTAACAAAATATCATATCAGTACTATTTACTTATGCATCAATGTCACATAATTATCAAATGTTTATGTAGCAGTGTCACATCATTATCGATTGATGCCAAACTAACAAAAATAAAAAATTTAAAATTATTTATAAACCATTTCTTGACTTAAAAAAACATAAAAACTACTAATCAAAACCATTAAAATTTTATAATAATTATTAGAAATTAATTAAAAACCATAAAAATTTATACAACCTAATTTATTAAAACCATAAAATTTTATATAAAAAATATTTTTCTCATTTTATTAAATTTATAATTTATAAAATTTAAATATTGGCTTTCTGTTCTTTGAATCTTGCATTGCTGTGAGTGTTTGACAGTCATTTTCTTTCTTTTCCATTCTTTTTTTTAATTTGAACCTGTCGTATACAATAACACAGTAAAAGGATAAGCAGGATTTGAACATTTGTGTTATGTCCATTTTTCTAGAAGCAAGAAAATTTCTTCTCAATAATAAAAACTGTAAAACTAGAAATCCGACATGGCATGTTATGTAATGAGAAAAATAGAAATAAAAACTAGATACATGTTATTTGAAATGTAATCTTTTGACTGGAAAATGCAATTTTCGTGTACTTTCAAAGAAAGAAACCTAAGGAGCACTTGCTTCCTCTCCTATAAATGGTTGACCCAAAGATCCATGAGAGCATTCAGGGGAGAACTGAGAACACATTAGAGAGGGGGGAAAATGTGTTTACAGCAAGGTTTAGTGACATGGCTTGTAGGGGTTTTATGTCTAAGCACTTTGCTCCTTTCCACTGCAGATGTACATCACTATGAATTCTTTGTGAGTACCCTTTTCTTTTTCAGATATATTCTTTCATGTCATAGTTGTTTCGTATGGAGAATGTTAAACCTCATTTTCAACCTACGTAATTCACTGACCTGATCATAAATTACATTTTCCTTCTCTGTTTTAAACCCAAAACGTTCAGGTCTGATACAACATCTTTGCTTTAACTATTAGAGTTATGGTAGAAATGTCTCCTTAAAACATGGCTAAGCGCCTGAGATTGAAGACTAATCATGGCCGTGGCCTTTATTCCTTTACAATAATAGTGTTGAGATTTGACTGCAGGTGCGAGAGTCAAACTTTACGAAGCTGTGCAGAGCAACGCCATTGCTGGTCGTAAATGACAGCTATCCAGGGCCTGAGATTCGGGTTCACAGAGGTGATACTGTCTTCGTTAATGTCCACAATCAAGGAAGCTACGGCTTCACCATTCACTGGTAACTATAACCTTTATTTCATTCATCCGATCATAACTTCCCGAAGAATTGAAATCAAAAGTGATTGAATCAAATTAAACATGTTGCAGGCACGGTGTGAAACAACCGAGGAATCCATGGTCCGACGGTCCCGAGTTCGTAACGCAGTGCCCCATCCAACCAGGAACCAACTTCACCTATGAAATCGTATTATCGGATGAAATAGGAACACTGTGGTGGCACGCACACAGTGACTGGACTCGCGGTTCCGTCCATGGAGCCTTCATCATTTTGCCGGCCAGGAAAGAAACTTATCCGTTCCCACGCCAGACGCCGATCAAACTGTCATACTTGGTAAGCATATCTTTTGATTCTTCGGTTGTGTTACTTGTGTATAATTATAGCATCTTAATTTGAAAATTTTAATGTATTTACAGAATCATGGTACGATGGGGACTACAAGAAAATTATTGATGACGCACTTGCCGCCGGTGTCTCTCCTCGCCAACCAGATGCTTATGCTATCAATGGACACGTAGGAGACACATATGGATGCCCCAATGGTATGTTCTAGCATTACCGAAACCGGATTGAGTTTGTCGGCCTTTGGATCCCTTATACTAAGAGCCTATAGTTGGTTGTTGCAGATACAATATTCCGTATGCAAGTTGATTCTCAGAAGTTATACCTTCTCCGAATAATTAACTCTGCAATGAACGAACATTTTTTCTTCACCATCGTGAACCACAACCTCACAGTGGTGGCACAAGATGCCTCCTATGTTCGAAGGTTCACGAGGGACTATATATTGATAAGCCCTGGCCAAACCATGGATGTTTTGGTCTCTGCCAATCGAAACGTTGGCCAATATTACATGGCTATTAGGCCTTTCTCTGATTCCGCTGCTCCACCTATTGACAACATCACTACTGGCATTTTTCAATATACAAACAGTGAGGGTGGGTTGAATGCTTCCTTGATAACGTTGCCCGCAATGAATGATACAGATGCTATGATTAACTTCCTTAACCAAATTCGGAACACGAAAGTCCCCCAGAATCCGCGGATAAATGTTCCGGCGGATAAGGATATTAAAAGACGAGCATTTATTGCAATCGCAGTAAACAACTTGCCTTGCAACACCTGTGTTGTAGGCAGCAGAATTGTTGCAAGTTTGAACAATGTGAGCTTTGTTACCCCCGTATTGACATTCTCCAAGCATACTACAACAGGTATATTATATATATCCATGGTTATAGCAATTCTTAAATCATGATTTCACTACTGTAGCTGCCTAATTGTTAAAAGTTTTGGTAAAATTGTAGGAACATGAGTGGTGTTTTCACCGAAGATTTTCCATTGAATCCCCCAGTATTCTATGATTTCACTGGAAACTTGACTAATTTCAATACCCCTATTGAGGAAGGGACGAGGGTTATAGTGGTAAATTATGGGGGAAGGAGTTGAGATGGTGCTGCAAGCAACCCAGATGGGGGCTGGTGGAAGTCACCCAATCCATTTGCACGGTTTCAGCTTCTATTTGGTGGGAACAGGTTTCGGAAATTTCAACAATAAGACAGACCCAAGCACTTATAATCTGGTTGATCCACCACTGATTAACACTGTCCATGTTCCTGGTAGAAGATGGGTTGCCATCAGATTTTTTGCTAACAATCCCGGTAAGTTCTCAATTAGAATTTTTAAAAAATAAAAAGCAGCTCATCTTTCTTACGACCACAGTTATTAACTAATTACAATATTTTCAGGAGTATGGTTCATGCATTGCCATTTGGAGAGGCATAGTAGCTGGGGAATGGACACTGTTCTCATCGTGAGGAATGGTAAAACCAAGAATACAAGCATGCGCCCACCTCCGTCTACCATGCCTCGTTGTCCTGGAAGCTAGGCCTGCACCAAGCATAGAATTAGCACATACAAACATACATACAAGTAGTTTCTAGATTTACAATTTTAATAAGAATAAAATTGCCGTGCCCTCTTCTTGGTCCACCAATCTTTTTTTAACATGTGTACAACTAAATGAAAAGAGTTTATATTGTTTTTGGTCTCCAGAAAACATTAGGGTCTGGGCTTTATGTATTCTTTCAACTCATCATCTAAATTTCAATTTTAAGAAATCACCTTTCTTTTCCTTTTTGCCATGACATACACGTGTAAATCAAAAGGAGTGATGCATTTAGCAACAATGGAATCCAGAACTTCAAACAAACAATATGGTTCATCTTCATCGCTTCAATTCGATTACAAATTCAAAATCACTTCACAAATCAACTAAAACTGATTAATTAATCTCTACAATAGCCTATTAAAGCACAGCTTCAATTACAGCAAAAACAATAAGAGAGAAACCCAGGGAAAGCAAAAATATTTCAGATTTCATCCAATTTGCCTTTGATTTGTTTACAAAAATTCCAGACATTAAAGAATGAAGATAATTTCTTGATTTTTGGATAATAAGTTAACCTAATCTATGAACCTCTTGTTAAAACTTTAACCTAAAAGTAAGTGATAAATTTCAAAATTATACATTAACTTTGATTTGTGTAATTGTACACATGAATTTTAATTTGATACAATTATACATATGAAACTCTAATTGTGATTTAAATGTATACTTGAAATTTTAATTTTGATTTAATCATACGCATTTAAAGAAATAAATACATTCATTTATTTTTATATTGATAAATATAATTATTCATGTATGCAATATATAAACAAAAATAATGTTATATCAATAATTGTATTAATATTTTATAAAAATTACATCAAATCAAAATTGTATGTATAAAATTATACAGATCAAAATTTATATATACAATTGCACATTAAATCATAATTAATATAATATTTATCCCTTAAAAAAATCTCCTTATAAAGTTTTCAAAAATTAAATTAAACTTGTTGTAAGGGAAGGAATTCAAACCCTACCTTACTTTTAATGTCAAAATTCAGTTAAATTCAAAAAATTATTAATCACGTGTCTGAAAATGATTGGGTAGTCACAACACGCAGCACTAAAACGGCAGAGGATGTTTCACTTTCCTAATAATAAAATTCTCTCATCCTTCTTCCTGTCCGTGACCTTGCTCACCAATTTTTTTAGCACGTCTGCAATTAAAAGAAAATTAAATTATTTTTTAATCTAAAAAAACTTTATTGAATCTTAGTTCGGCTATCATTAATATTATTGTTATATAGAAAGACGTTCAATACATTGAAACGTATTATTTTCTTATTTATAAATTAGAAGAGATTATGTGTAATTATTGACATTATCTTAAAAAAATAGATATCATTACAATCTATAATAAAATTATTAAAAAATATATTGAATTAAATAAAAATAAATTTTAAAATTATATATAAATTTGATTTAATATATATATATATATATATATATATAATATATATATATATATATATATAATATATATATTGGTTTTATGTAATTTTAGTTTTAAAATGTTAATTTGATTCAATTCTCACAAATTATTAATATAACTATTAATATATCATTTTTTATGTTTATATACATAATAAATAACTAAATTTATCAAATATAAAAATAAATTAATATGTTTATTTTTAAAATGTGTATAATTAAATTAAAATTAAAATTATATATATATAAACCATAAATGAAAGATGCATAATTAGAAAATTTATGGCAGTTAAATAATATATGGTCATGGTTGATAGTCACGTATAGACGTCATTGGTTTTGTACTTTTGTTTATTAAAGGATAGGAAAGATCAAATAGACTTCCCACGTGTTTTGACATGATCGCCAATCTCTTTTTTTTTCTTCTACCCAATGGTCTTTTCACCTTACTTTTCACGTTAAGTTAATTATTTATTTATATTATTTTTAAATATACATAAGTTTTTTTATACATTTTTATTTTTATTTAAAAATTTAAGTTTAATTATTATTATCATTGAAATTCTTTTATTAAACCTTCTGTTATGACATTTTGTAATTAAAAAAATTCACTTAATAATCACGTAATAATAAAATAATATTAAAAATACTTATTAATATTTTTTTTAGAAACATTTATTAAAAAAATCGTTATCATAAAATAACTTTTTGTTGGAATATTATTTTTGATAAAAATTAACATAAATATTTTAATTAAAATAGTTAATAATATTAAATATTCAGATTAACTAATAACATTATAAAAATATAAAGACTAAATTATGTTAAAAATTAAAATATATAAATTAAATACCTAAAAGAAATGGAAAGCCACATGTCAATCTTTAATACTTTAAGGGTATTCAAATTATATATAATTATGTAATGTGTTTATCAAAAAATCAACGATATTAATTATTTGAATTAATTTAATATTATAAAAATATATAGATCTAATTATGTTAAAAATTAAAGTATATAAATTAAGTCTCAAATTTAAACCTATTAAAGGGGCTATTGAAAATTAACCATTTTTAAAATTATCATACTTTTATATATTTCATCTTCACGTTTATATTAACTTATCTAACCGTTTTTATAGTTTCACTAATTAAATATTTCATTTACTATATGATCGGTGAAAACAATTTTCACGAAATGCTTTTTAGAAAGTAGTTTGATTTTTTGAAAAAGTTGATACTTTTTGGTGTTTGAATGATTTTGCGTAAAATATTTTTCATTGTTTGATAATTTTTCTGAAAATCATTTTCTAAAAGTCATTTTTAATAAAACGAACACAATATTAATATATTTGTTACAAAATATTATAGACTTATAGTAGCTTTTTCGTTTGTATTTTATAATGTTAAAATATTTATATTTATTTTATAAAACATTTATTATTAAAACATTCATATTTAATTAATTTCTAACAACTTTTATAAATTATTTTTAATTTTTTAATGGTTTTCAGTAAATTGTTTTTATAAATTTTATAGTTTTTAATTAATTTCTAATATTATTATAATTTTTAGTCAATTCTTTTATATTTTATAATTCTAAATAAATTTGATAACAATTTGTTTAAATTCATTATGTATTTATTTGAAAAATAAATTTAAAATAATTTTTTTGAATTTTTATTTTATTTTCGACGTGACACCTGTTAATAACCATGTTAGCATTATTGTTAAAATACTAAAGACCAACTTTAGATAAAAAGTTTATTTGCCCAATTTTATTAGCATGGCTTAATTGAATGCAAAAGTTCAGAAGAAATAAAATAATTTTTTAAAATTTTGAGGATTTATAAAACTATTAAAGACAAAAATATCAGTGAATTTGTTGATAATGTTTTTTTAAAAGTAAAATTTGCTGATAATTTTGTGAATTGTGATGATTTTTTTTGTCAACATTTCAGAATTTCTTTTCTTTTTCGCTGGATTTCCATTAAAAAAAAAGGTTGTGGTTTATATTTTTAGTAGTTTTTTTTTATAAAATGATTAATTCAACTGCTTAGAAGATAAATACACTTCAATACATTTAAATTCAAATTTTTTTACATAATAATAATATTCATATTAATAAATTAAAATTCGATTTGTTAGCTTTTATAATATATTTTTAATATTATATGCATGTTCATTTTACGATTTTTGCTCGATATTCATGATTATCCTTCTTAATAATATTGTTTTTATATTTTTATAATATTTTAAAATAATTCATGATTTCACAAATTCAAATAATAAAATATTGACCGTCATGCGTTCACATACACATCCAACAACTTAAGATAATCTTTATCACTCTCATTCCAAAACTTGTAGGGAAAATTAGTCCACTTAAAATATTATTAAACCAGCACAGCAGTGAGGAAGCTGCCATCCAACCTTGGATTTGCATTAACAACTTTTAACATTTTAGGTAACATCAACAAACTATTATAAACTTAATATTACATAGTCTAACTTGGACATAAATTCAAAAATATGTATTAAAAAAATCCCACATGACATGTTATGTAATGAGAAAAATAGATATAAAAACTAGAAACATGTTGTTTGAGGTGTAATCTTTTGACTGGAAAATGCAATTTTCGTATACTTCCAAAGACGGAAACCTAAGGAGCAGTTGCTTCCTTTCCTATAAATGGTTGACCCAAAGATGAGAGCATTCAGGGGAGAAGTGAGAACACATTAGAGAGGGGGGAAAATGGGTTTACAGCAAGGTTTAGTGACATGGTTTGTAGGGGTTTTATGTCTAAGCACTTTGCTCCTTTCCAGTGCAGATGTACATCACTATGAATTCTTTGTGAGTACCCTTTCTTTCATGTCATAGTTGTTTCGTATGGATAATCTTAAACCTCATTTTCAACCTACGTAATTTACCTGACCTGATCAAGAATTACTTTTCCCTTCTCTGTTTTAAACCCAAAACGTTCAGGTCTGAAACATCATCTTTGCTTTAACTATTACAGAGTAATGGTAGAAATGTCTCCTGAAAACATGGCTAAGCGCCTGAGATTGAAGACTAATCATGGCACTGGCTTTTTTCCCTTTACAATAATAGTGTTGAGATTTGACTGCAGGTGCGAGAGTCAAACTTTACGAAGCTGTGCAGCACAACGACATTGCTGGTCGTAAACGACAGCTATCCAGGGCCTGAGATTCGGGTTCACAGAGGTGATACTGTCTTCGTTAATGTCCACAATCAAGGAAACTACGGCTTCACTATTCACTGGTAACCATAACCTTTCTTTCATTTTTCCAATCATAATTTCCCGAAGAATTGAAATCAAAAGTGATTGAATCAAATTAAACATGTTGCAGGCACGGTGTGAAACAACCGAGGAATCCATGGTCCGACGGTCCCGAGTTCGTAACGCAGTGCCCCATCCAACCAGGGACCAACTTCACCTATGAAATCATATTATCGGAAGAAATAGGAACACTGTGGTGGCACGCACACAGTGACTGGACTCGTGGTTCCGTCCATGGAGCCTTCATCATTATGCCGGCCGAGGAAGAAACTTATCCATTCCCCACGCCAGACGCCGATCAAACTATCATACTTGGTAAGCATATCTTTTTGATTCTTCGGTTGTATTGCTTGTGTATAATTATACGCGTCTTAATTTGATTTTTTGAATGGATTTACAGAATCATGGTACGATGGGGACTACAAGCAAATTATTGATGAAGCACTTGCCTCCGGTCTCTCTCCTCGCCAACCAAATGCTTATGCTATCAGTGGAAACGTAGGAGACACATATGGATGCCCCAATGGTATGTTCTAGCATTACCGAAACCGGATTGAGTTTGTCGGCCTTTGGATCCCTTATACTAAGAGCCTATAGTTGGTTGTTGCAGATACAATATTCCGTATGCAAGTTGATTCTCAGAAGTTATACCTTCTCCGAATTATTAACGCTGCAATGAACGAACATTTTTTCTTCACCATCGTGAACCACACCCTCACAGTCGTGGCACAAGATGCCTCCTATGTTCGAATGTTCACGATGGACTACATATTGATAAGCCCTGGCCAAACCTTGGATGTTTTGGTCTCTGCCAATCGAAACGTTGGTCAATATTACATGGCTATTAGTCCTTTCTCTGATTCCTCTGCTGTACCTATTGACAACGTCACTACTGGCATTTTTCAATATACAAACAGTGAGGGTGGATTGAATGCTTCCTTGATAACGTTGCCCGCAATGAACGATACAGATGCTATGATTAACTTCCTTAACCAAATTCGGAACACGGAAGTCTCCCAGAATCCGCGGATAAATGTACCGGCAGATAAGGATATTAAAAGACGAGCGTTCATTACACTTGCAGTAAACGGCTTGCCTTGCAACACCTGCACTACGGGCAGCGGAATTTTTGCAAGTTTGAACAATGTGAGCTTTGTTTTCCCACAATTGACATTCTCCAAGCATACTACAACAGGTATATTATATATATCCATGGTCATAAAAATTCTTAAATCATGATTTCACTACTGTAGCTGTCTAATTGTTAAAAGTTTTGGTAAAATTGCAGGAACATGAGTGGTGTTTTCACCGAAGATTTTCCATTGAATCCCCCAGTATTCTATAATTTCACTGGAGACTTGACTAATTTCAATCCCCCTGTTGATAGAGGGACGAAGGTTATGGTGGTAAATTATGGGGAAGGAGTTGAGATGGTGCTGCAAGCAACCCAGATGGGGGCTGGTGGAAGTCACCCAATCCATTTGCACGGTTTCAGCTTCTATTGGGTGGGAACAGGTTTCGGAAATTTCAACAATGAGACAGACCCAAGCACTTATAATCTGGTTGATCCACCACTGATTAACACTGTCCATGTTCCTGGTTTTAGATGGGTTGCCATCAGATTTTTTGCTAACAATCCCGGTATGTTTTTCAATTAGAATTTTTTTTAAAATAAAAAGCAGCTCATCTTTCTTGCGACCGAAGTTGTAACTAATTGTAATATTTTCAGGAGTATGGTTTATGCATTGCCATTTGGAGAGGCACAGTAGTTGGGGAATGGACGCTGTTCTCATCGTGAGGGACGGTAAAACCACCGAAACCAGCATGCGCGCCCCGCCGTCTACCATGCCTCGTTGTCCTGGAACCTAGAACTACACCAAGCATAAAATTAGCACATACAAACATACATACATACAAGTAGTTTCTAGATTTACATTTTTAATAAGAATAAAATTCCTGTACCCTCTTCTTGGTGCCCTTTATGTCCACCAATCTCACATAAATTAATCTCTACAATAGTCTATTAAAACACGACTTCAATGATAGCAAATCAAGCAAAAACAATAAAAGAAGGGAAAGCGCCTTTGATTTCTTCTTGTTTACAAAAATAACATACATTAAAGAATGAAGATAATTTTTTTTTATTTTTTTATACAATACATAAAATTACCCATAATTCTCCTCCAATCTTTAAATAAGAGGATAATACACTCTAACGCACTTAAATTCATATCCTTTTACATTGGCAATAATGTTGTTATCACCTTCAGTCAATTTCTTATTTTTAGTATACGATCTTATAATATAATAATAAGTAGGGATGATATGCAATCACAGTTTCATACAACCTTTTCCTTTATCTCTATTTATATACGATTTAGCATCTCATAACTTATAATATAATAATAAATGAAGTTATAATAGGATGTAGAAAACCTTTAAGATAAATTCATTTGAGGTAACCACCATCATTCAGTATACTTTCTTTTTAGACTCATCAACATCCATAATAAAATAAGAATTTGAATTTAAATTTTTACTAAATTATATCCATAACTATTTATATGCGAACGTAAAATTATTTAATATTTGAAAGTCAAGTCAAATTTGGTAATTTACGTCAAATATGGTTTTGGCATCTCTCTTTATGCAATATACTATTTATTTATAAAAATATTTCCTTCTTAATCTTACGATACAATAGGTTAGGTCGGGAGGGTAAGTCAAGACATAATAGTTTAATTTTCAGCATAAGTAAGGAATTTTTGGTAAAAGTCATAATTTCTTATATGTAGTTGCATAAAATTAAGCCATAGTTTAAGGTATATTAAATATAACTTTTAAACCAATACGATACTGTAATTAACAAATACCAACTTGCAATATGAAACCAAAACAATAAAGTCGGAATTGTAAGCTATTCTTTAACATTTTTCTTTTAAATTTAGTTATCATCTTTGGATTAAATATTTAAGCTTTCTTTTTCTACTCTTAATGACGTTGAAACTTTTTTCCCAATTGAAGGTGAAACTTTTAAGCTTGGTGTGTTGGGATAAAAATAAATTTATGAAAAATTAATGAAGGTTTCAAAACGTATAGTAATGTCACTTTCTTTAAGGTTCTATTCGTTTTCCTATATATGATGTGCAAAAGAGTTATTGGCAAATAAATTTTGAGAGTACAATGAAGCCTAATGATTGTCTACGTTTTGCACTAATGAAAATAATCTACTGAGCACTGAGCGAAACATAACAAGGTTTATAAAAAAATTTTGCAATAATTCTTTATAAACTAATCTAGGAATATAAAAGATGATGAGAGATTAGAAAGAAACTTTTTTCTATATTTTTGGGTTGTTATGCAAATGAAACTTCACTCCTATTTATAGGAGGCCTCCCACAGCGTATCAGATGAGATGACTGCTGTATCTATTAGACGATCGTTTGATCTGCAGATTTTTCGAGATCCATCTTCAAGGGAGTTGCAGCTACTACACGATGATATGCAAGGATTAACATGGATGAGAATGGTAGCTGTTTAGCTGCATATTTGTCTCTTTTCTTAACCCACAGTCTAATTATGGTTTTAATTTCTCTACATTTGTTCGTAAGGGTTTTTATCCGTTTTTCGATTTGAGCCAAGTCTTCTTCAAACTGGGATGGTATTCTAATAAACTCCTACCTACAATGTTTAATCATATTTTTATAATGTCGTTAATAGGTCTAAATTGATAATCTTATTAATTGTTGTTTTTAAAATAATGATATGAATTTTTTTAGTTATTATGTTTTAGGCGCTCAATCAAAATCAAATGAAAATCTAACCAATCATATCAAATAATAATAATATCATATTTTAACGAAAACAGTTTGGATTTAGACTAAATTAACGTAGGAAGATTAAAATCATTCAATTCAATCTCGTGAGTGAAGTTTCTCTCTGGCTGAATTAAGTCATTCGAACCGCCCTTCCTACAAACCGACAAACATATATATGATTAATTGTTTCATCATAAACAAGGTGTGTAAGCATATACATATATGCATATATTAGTATTACCACTTGATGGAAACCGCATGGTTCGCTTGATGGTGGACTTTGACAAAAACTATGTCCCTTACGCGAACCCCAATCTCAGAGCCCAGAAAGCTGCCATTGAGGGTCAAGATGTTGTTCGTGCTACACATTTGTGAACTGGGATTCTTCCAACTAATTTAAACAGACATAAATAAACAAAACCCAAAATCAAAACTCAGCGCTGCTCAAACCGGAAACGAGGGCAAGATGCTACAAACTTACGAAAAAAAGCTGTAATGGTTGACTTTAGGCCTGCATAAGACAAGGATATTCAGAAAATAATGAAAAAGCCCTGAAATCCTCATAAACCTTAGCTTTTGAGAACCCAAGGTTTTTATATTTTCTATGTATCTGTGCTCTTCAGGTTTCCCCTTTCTTTTTGATTTTTAATTATAGAAACAGCCGTTTTGGTAAGGAGAGTTTCTGAAATCAGCGTACGCTATAGGACATTCGAAGTTTGCGCAGTAAAATATTCCCAACTTTCTAGACGCATATAATCAGACAGAAAACTTTACATGTTTCTTTAGCCAACGTAATTGTCAATGAAAATGTTTTCGGACAAAATAAAATAGAAAAATTTGACACATGCAAAAGTCATTAACCGTTTGAAACTTCACGTAGAAAGATGCAATTATTGTGAGGTGTTTCTGTGAGCAAAATGTAGTATCATGACTTGGAAGAAAATGATTTATTTATCTACAATTTCAGACATTGCTGCATGACTTGGATCATGTTTCTGGAATTGTAAGAAACCAATGGAAAGTTTGAATCATTTTCTAGACAACGCATTAACACGACCAAAACTGCATGCAATGTTTTAATTGTTTTTGTTTTTCATGCATCTAAACGAATCGATTCAAAAGGTATTAACAAAGTCGTGCAAGACAGGGTAGCTAGCTAGCTCTATAATTTCCAACTTAATAATTTAAAACAGAGAATCATCTCTTATGGAATCACAATAAAAAGACCATGAAATTAACATAAAAGGTTAACAAATGTGACATTGGTCAACGTTTAACCAACATATCAGTATTTATAGGGAAAAAACTTGGGTTTTTATCTTTGTAGAATTATTTTTAGTTTTTTCTGTAAAAGAGAAAAACTTGAGGTTTCACCAAAAATTATCGGGGTTTTTACGAGGAAAAACTATTTTATCTTTTTAATTTCTTTTAATCTTTCGGCAAAAGGGAAAACCTGAGTTTTATAGGAAATTACTTGGGTTTCTACAGGAAAATTAATTTATTCCTTGTAAAAGCTCGGTTTTTTTTCTGGAAAAAAAAATTGAATGGTCAAAATGAAAATCTATTAAAATTAAGTGGCTAAAATGTGTGTAAAATAAATTTTTTTTTTACCTCAAATTAGTAGCGGGTGACCTAAATGAAAATAGTTGTTAATGGAAGTGCCCAAAGTGATTATTTTTTTTTTCGGTGTTTAAAGTAAAAATTTATGAAAGTTGGACAATTAATTGTTGAATTTACCCTAACTTTTCTAATGTGAGTAATTAAATTGCTTCAAACGATATATGAAGGGTTCTTCCCCGTTATTTCAAAACAAAAGATACAATCACTTATGGTTTAGTAATAATTTTTTAAAAAATTTCATCATGTTGATATATTTACCTCTGGACCAACATGTCAGAATTAAAGTTGCTGTTCTCGTTACTTAAAACACTAGATAAAATGGACCAAAGAGAGGCTACTTGACATAGCCCAAACACCATTAATAAGATTAAAAGTCGTCAAATTATCCAACTCCACCAAAATTCTTGGATGACCTTCCTCTCATGCATGCCACCTGCAAGCCAATTAATAGCACCTATAGTTTCGACTCTAGCTCAGTTGAATATCCAATGCTCTTAGAGTAGCCTAAAATTCATTCATCCCTAAAAATACTGCAACAAAAAAGATTTCTGAAGAAAAAAGAAATTCTATGATGATAGGTCACTTAAGATGATGACTCTGGTATACCAAACTATTGGCCTTTTTTTAGAAAAAACATATTGTTAAAAAAACAATAAAGACAAGAATAAAGTGGAACTGAAAAACTAATACTTATATGGGAAAAAATCCAACCACCAACGACTAAAAATAAGCAGCTAAAAGATTCATAATTTTTAAAAATTGAAAATGACTAAAAATAATATTTTAACTGCAGTAATTGAATAAAATCTTCAACTGTAATTCCTCCCGTCTATGGACTTTCTTGCCCACCCTAGCACTACTCACAATCAATCTCCATCACTTCAATTTTTCTTTGGTTCAATTACTGTAATTGTCCCACTTAATTTCTTGCACAAAAAGAAATTTTAATCTTTTCAAAATTTCATCGACATAAATGTGTTGACGTATGCATCCAATAACTTAAAACACAATCTCTCTCCCCATCTCGAACTATAGGAAAAATCAGAATGGAAATCCTCTGCCCCTCACTAAATTACTACACTAATTTTAACAAAATAAGAATTACAGAAGACAATAGTAATCAATAAAATTTTAAATCAGGTCAGTCAGCCATGGTATTCTATGATTATTTCATTTATGTTTATAATCATGTTTAATATTTTTTAAAATATTTATTTAATAAATAATTTAAAATTTGTTCAAAATTGTTTATTGTTGAGTAATTAATAACTTAAAATACTAGCATTCTAATCACGGGAGTTAGGTGAGATCGTAAGGGTCTTTCCTACCTTAATCAGTGATCGTAAGGGTCTACATCTTTATTATTTTTAAAGGGTTAAATTAAATTTTTATCATTTTGAGGGGGCCAAAGTGTAATTTTACCATTACTAATTTAAAATTTTATAAACTATAAAAGGTCTAAATTAAAATTTTATCATTTTAAGAGGACTATAATATATATAAAAAGAGAAAATTACAAAAATTTTAAATTTTTAGAATTTATTTATTTTTTTAAGGATCATAGTATAAATTTACAAAAAATTAAATTAAAAAATTTAAACGGAGGATGACCCTTTCACCTCAACGTGGCTCTGCTGGGTACATAAACATTAAAAATCCATATTATGTATTAACAACATCCGACTTGCTTAACTAGAAACGTGTTATGTAATGAAAAATAAAAAAATAAAACACTAGGAACATTTTATGTGCATGATGTGTAATTCTTTTACTGGAAAATGCAATTTTCGTTTTTCTTTCTTTCTTTTTTGGGTCAACTTATACAAAGAAAGAAGCTTACGGACCGCAATCTCCCTTTCCTATAAATTATTGAAATTTATGACCCAAAGAAGAGAAAATTCAAGGAAGAACTAAGACCACGTTAGAGGGGAAAAAAGAAGAGAAATGGGTTTAGTGACATGGTCTGTAGGGGTTTTATTTCTAAGCACTTTGCTCCTTTGCAGTGCTGATGTGCATCACTATGAATTCTTTGTGAGTCTTTTCTGTTTCCTTTTCATATATATTCTTACATCTCATAGTTGTTTCGTATGAATTAATCTTAAACCTCTTATTAAACCTACATAATTTACTGACATGATCATGGCAGTGGCTTGGTTTTGTTTTCAGACAGCAAAATGAGTATTATTTTCTTTTACAGTTGTTGATCAATATATAATAATAATGTTGAGATCTTATTTGGTGGTCAATTTTTTGTTGTTGCAGGTACGAGAGTCAAAATTTAGGAAGATGTGCAACACATCGACTTTGCTGGTCGTAAACAATAGTTATCCAGGTCCAGAGATTCGAGTTCACAGAGGTGACACTGTCTTCGTTAATGTCCACAATCGTGGAAACTATGGCTTCACCATTCACTGGTAGTCATTACCTTTCTTTCATTCTTCCAATGATAATTTCACCAAGAAACGAAATCATTAGTGAGTAAAATAAATTAAACATGTTGCAGGCACGGTGTGAAACAACCAAGGAATCCATGGTTCGACGGTCCCGAGTTCATAACCCAGTGCCCGATTCGACCACGGACCAACTTCACCTACGAAATCATATTATCGGAGGAAATAGGAACCCTGTGGTGGCACGCACACAGTGACTGGACTCGCGGTTCCGTCCATGGCGCCATCGTCATTTTGCCGGCCGAGAACGAAACTTATCCATTTCCCACGCCGGATGGGGAACAAACAATCATACTTGGTAAGCATATCTTTTGAATTTTCGGTTGTGTTACTTGTGTATAATTATACGCTTCTTAACTTGATTTCTTGTATGTATTTACAGAATCATGGTACAATGGAAACTTCAAGAAAATTATCGATCAAGCACTTGCAGCCGGTGACCCTCCTCCCCAACCAGATGCTTATGCTATCAATGGACATTTAGGAGACACATATGGATGCCCAACTGGTACGTTCTCCGCATTATGAAACCAGATTGAGTTTGTACGCCTTGGTGTCCCTTATAGTAAGAGCCTATAATTGGGTGCTGCAGATACAATATTCCGCATGGAAGTTGATTATGAGAAGACATACCTTCTCCGCATAATCAATGCTGCAATGAACGAACAGCAATTCTTCACCATCATGAACCACACCCTCACAGTTGTCGCCCTAGATGCCTCCTACGTTCGAAGGTTCAAGAGCGACTATATATTAATAAACCCTGGCCAAACCATGGATGTTTTGGTCTCTGCCAATCGAAACCCCGGCCAATATTACATGGCTACTAGGCCTTTCTCTGATTCCGCTGTTGCGCCCGTTGACTTCATTACGACCGGCATTTTTCAATATACAAACTGTATGGGTGGATCGAATGCTTCCTTGATAACATTGCCCGCAATGAACGATACCGGTGCTTTGCTTAACTTCATCAGCCGAATTCGGAACACGAATGTCACTCAGAATCCGCCGATAAATGTGCCGATAGATACGGATATCAATAGACGAGTGTTCATTACACTCGCCGTTAACTACTTGCCTTGTAAAAACTCAAAGTGTGTTGTAAGCGACAGAATTGCTGCAAGTTTGAACAATGTCAGCTTTGTTTACCCACATATTGACGTTCTCCAAGCATACTATAGGTGTGTGTGCGTGTGTGTGTGCGTGTATAATAGCAATTTCGGTACCTCTAGAAAAGAAAAAAGAAAAAATAGTAGTAGTTTCATTATTGTAACTGCTTAATTGTTAAAAGTTATTGTAAAATTGCAGGAACATCAGAGGTGTTTTCGCCGAAAATTTTCCGTTTATTCCACCAGTATTCTATGATTTCACTGGAAACTTGACTGGTGTAGATAGTGCAGTTGAGGTAGGGACAAGGGCTATTTGTGTGAATTATGGGGATGCAGTTGAGATGGTGCTGCAATCAACCCAGACGGGTGCTGGTGGAAGTCACCCAATCCATTTGCACGGTTACAGCTTCTATTGGGTGGGAGCTGGGTTTGGAAATTTCAACAGTGAGACAGACCCAAGCACTTACAATCTGGTTGATCCACCACTCATGAACACTATCCACGTTCCCGGTACAGGATGGGTTGCCATCAGATTTTTTGCTAACAATCCCGGTAAGTTTTCAATTAGAAAGCTCATCTTCTTCCATCTTGCTTACAACCAAAGTTATTAACTAATTGATATTTATATATAATATAATGTTTTCAGGGGTGTGGTATATGCATTGCCATTTCGAAAGGCATACTAGCTGGGGAATGAGCACTGTTTTGATTGTGAGTAACGGTAGCACCATTGAAACCAGCATCCGCCCACGGCCATCTATCATGCCTCGTTGTCATCAAACCTAGAACTACTACCAGGATAGAACAAATAGATACGTATATATAACATACCATGAAAGCATTTATATTAAGAGTCAGATTGTACTTTATCTTTTTTTACTTAAAAAATGAACAAATTAATTTATATACGTTACATCAATGAATAAATCGATCTATATATTAAAATTTTCGTATATTTTTACTGTTACATAAAAGTTTATTAGGAAGAAATTAGATTAAAGTATATGTATATAATAAACATTTAAATATATTATCTTTACGAAATTAATAAAAAATTAATATATATATTATTTTTTTATTAATTCACAACTTATATATAAAACATAATAAAAATGATAAGCATATGTCAAATGATATATTGCAGATATGTTTTGTTATTTATGTAGTTTTTTTTTTATTAACTCATATTAATTATATAACACTACCCTTTATATATATTACAACTAGAATTTATATATTTATTATTATATTATTATAAAATAACAATTTATGCAATTCAAGCTGGTGATGACCAAATTGTTGTATATATAAAACCTATTAAAGTACCCCGATATACTGAGAAGCTTGAATTCCAAAAATTGAAGAGCAAACTATAAAAATGGTTATTAAATTATTGCTTTTGTTTCATTTTGGTCACTAAATTATTATTTTTTATTAAGTTATTTTTAAAATAAAATATTTTTGTCACACTCTCGATAGTTAAGTGACAAAAAGCTGCTGTAGGTTTCTTTATTAGTTTAATAACAAATTTAGTCTTTTAATATTTACACCTTCTATCAATTTGATTCTAAATATAAAATATTCAATAAATTTAATTCTCAATGTTTACAAAATTTGTCGTTTTAACTTGAATTCTAAAAAATTTAATCAAAGAAAAGAAAAGATGATAACATCTTTTCTTTTCTTATCTTATTTATTTAATCAAATAATGATATATAATAAAATAATGTCATCTAAATTTATTTTTATTAATTTTTATATAATTTCCCATAGAAGAATTAATCCATAATATATATTTATAAATTATCAATTTATCAAATATAAATCTTAATAATAATAAATGTTCCAGTTATAATTAAGCAATATCAAGAAAATGTCTCTTATCTACACATCCAAACACACTATCACTTTTTTTTTATATATAAATATAAACTGTGAAGGTATCAAATAATATTCATATATATACTTAATTAAAAAAATATTTAAAAATATTGTCATTTTAGTGACATGAATTTTTAAAATGGAATTTTTTTTTTTAGAATTAGAACTAATTTTATAGTAATTAAAAATTGTATTGAATTAAAATATTAAGTCAAGCTAACACACACAAGTATATCTTAATAGAGTAGTCTTCTTATTTGAACATGAACATTATTAAGGTTTATGAAGGGAAAGTGTTTGACTAAATTAAAGAAGTAGTGGTGGTATAACGTAGAATTCCATTGGTAATATGTGCGCCGGAGGAAGGTCGAGCAGTGATGTAATAATGTCCAACATTTTGGTTTGCACACAACAAAACATCAACAACTTGGGCGGGTGCTAGGGTTAGAGAATTTGTAAAGGAACGTCTGCTATAAGCCCCGCTTTGTCCAACAATGGTGAAGCTGTGGGATGCTACGCCAAACTCCATTGTTTCATTGGCAACAGCATTTATTACTCGAACAAGGTAAAGACCCTCGTAGTCTACTTGCAGCTCATACGTTGTATCTGCAATTATATCAAGTTTATTGGATTAACGACAAAATGGTACCACTCATATGGGTCTGCATACACTAGAATTTATTGTTCTAGAAAACTATTAGACTGAAAATAAGGGTCTAATTATAGTTTTAATGCCGAGCAAAAACGATTTTATACTTTTAATCTCTCTACTTTATTTTGTCATAATTTTCTCCTTTTACTTTTATAATGTTATTAGTAAATCCTTTTACTATAAGTTAAAATCTAAATAGGCAAAAAGACTTGTAATTTTTTCTTTAGACTTATTTCTTAAAAATAGTAAATATCCCTAGTTTTCATTTTGTCGTACAAGTTGAGAATGTTGAGAATATAAAGAAGAGTGCATGCATACCGTTGCTGCATCCATGAGTTTCTCCGGGATGGCCATTGATAGTGTAAGCATCTGCTGAGCCAGGAGCTATGGTTTGATTAGCTTCCGTTAACTCTTCCCTGAACCATTCCCCTGACGGAATAATAATCCAAAAGATTCATATAAGCAATTCATTTGCAAAATCTATGAATCAAACATGTTAATCAGATGTACCAAGTATAATTGTTTGGTCAGAAGTTGGTGCAGGGAAAGGATAGTCTTCACTGGCTGCCGGCAAAATGACAAAGGCGCCGTGGACGGTTGCAGCAGCCCAAGCACTGGTAGCGTGCCACCACAGAGTTCCTATCTCATCCTCTAACCCTATCTCGTAAGTGAAGTTTCTCCCTGGCTGAATCCACTCATTCGAACCATCAATTGAATCCTTAACGCCCTCCCTACAAACCCACAAACATAGTATATGATTAATTGTTTCATCATAAACAAGGCGTGTAAGCAATACATGTATGCATATATTACCACTTGAGGGATACAGCATGGTTTCCTTGATTGTGGAGGTTGACAAAAACTGTGTCCCCTTTGCGAACCCGAATCTCAGGCCCTGGAAAGCTGCCATTGACGGTCAAGATGCTCTTCGTGCCACATAGCTTAGTGAACTGGGATTCTTGCAACTAATTTAAACAGAGCAAAGAAACAAAACCCAATATCAAACTCAGCACTGCAAACCCAAACAGAGAAGGGGGGGGGGGAGAAAGCAACTTACAAAAAACTCGTAATAATGGACATCAGCAGTGGATAAGACAAGGATATTCAGAAACAAAAGCCCTGATAACCATATAAACCCTTGCTTTTCAGAACCCATGTTTTTCAGTTTCTTGGTTCAATGTATCTGTGTTCTTCGGGTCTCCCCTCTCTTTGATTTTGTCCATTTCTGATAATTTATAAAAGAAGAATAAGAAGGAACAGGCATTGGTCCAATTCATTTGATTAGGGGTGAGTTTAAGTTTCTGAAATCACTAAACCTACCCTACCGAAATTTCAAAGTCAAAGTGTGTGCTATAGAAGACTAAAGGTTTCCAACTTTCTAGACGCAACTTACCCAAAAAACAGAACTTATCAAAAACAAATCATAGTCAAAGTCAGACAAAAGAATTGTGTAATGTATTCTCTACCCAACCTAATTTGTCATCGAAAACGGACATTTTGATGAAGGCTAATTATGAAGGTAACACAAGTTACAAGCAAATGGAAAGTTGCGGAGTCTCGTAAGGATTTAAATGGTATATTTTTACAATGGTAAAAATATAATTTTATTATTTTAATAATTTATATTTTTATTAAATTAAAATTTTATCATTTTAAAAGAAGTTATGATTATTGGATCTCCATTACGCTCCACCATTACAAATGGAATCTTTCATTTCTCACATGGACAAACGTCCATTCCTCTTGATTACGTATATTTGCATTAAAGTTTTAAGGGGTATAGTTAAAATTTTTAAAAAATTTAAAGGTTTTAATGAGAATTTTAAATTTTTTGATAAATCTAATTAAAAATTTTGAAATTTTAAAGATTTTATTAAAATATTAAAAAAATTTGAAGAGCCTAATTAAACTATTTTAAAAATCCAAAATTTTAATAATAATTTTTAAAAATTTAAAGCACTTTAAAATTTTAAAAGTATAACTAAAAGTTTCAGAGCTAAAATCCCTATACTCTAATAAGGATCACCATAATTATTTAAAATACAATCAACAACTTGACGACACATTGTTGTCACCTTTCTTTTTCCTTCTATTTTTTGGATTTCAAGTTTGGGAACTACACTCAAAGTCATTAATTTATTAATAAATTTATTTTTAATCACTTAATTTTAAAAAATTATAAAATATCATTGAATAATTAAAAAAATTTCAATTCAATTATTAAATTATTAAAATTATTGTTGTATAGTTTTTCTGTTCACATCGCTTGCACCAATTGAAAGTTCTTTTTCTTATTCTCTTCTATAGTTTAGTTTTTTCATGAAACTGTTTTGAACGTCTCGAATTTGTGAATCTAATATATGCTCTTCTACTTGTCGATGAGTATTGATCCATAGTTGCGATCATCGAATTGTCACTTAGAGCTCACTAGTTGATTTAAAAAAAAACCTTGACAGACTAGTGACATAAATAAAAATTTTCAAATAATTTAGTGAATTAAATGAAAACTTTCGAATAATTCAATGATTATATCATAACTTTTTAAAGTGACCAACACGTAAATTTACTAATAATTTAATGATCTTATAGATTAATCATTTTAGATTGTTAGTAGTTTATTTTATTGTTGTGACTGCTACTAATATGATAACATAATCATGAAGCGAATTGGCTGGTTAGATAAAGTGACCAACACGTAAATTTACTAATAATTTAATGATCTTATAGATTAATCATTTTAGATTGTTAGTAGTTTATTTTATTGTTGTGACTGCTATTAATATAATAACATAATCATGAAGCAAATTGGCTGGTTAGATAAAAATTGGTCGGGGTATCTAACCAGGAGCCGACAATGTATTTGTTTGGAGAGAGGCATCAAATCGGTTGATCTATGAATCGATACGGATCGATTGAATCAGGATAAAATCAATTGAAACAATTTTTTATTTTTTAAAATATTTTATATTTATGATCTTTTAATGATTTATTTAATCCAACCTTACGAACTAGTGACTTGACCAGTTCGATCGTTGGTTTGGTTCTGAAAACCTTGCTTAGAGTATATTTTAATTTTCAATTTTTTACTTTATAATTTAACACAAATAAGTAATCAACTCAACTCGAATAAATAAATTTATATTAAAAAGTAGACCAATAAAATAATTTTAAAAAAATGGAAACATGCAAAAGTCGTTAACAACAGAAAGTCTAATGTATAAAGAGAGATGAAGATAAAAGTCATTGACAAAGTATTTGTGGACAGGTTTATCAGCAAAACGTAGTCAGAAATGGAGGGCCGTTCTTCTCCTATACTACACGAGACGAATTTTCTTTTATTTTGCCATTTAGAGAGAAAATATGAAGATAAGAAATATGCATTTACCTATTTAAATTTCTCTTTACTCACACTTTAAACTAATTGTTTTCATTTTAACTTTGTGCATATTACATATTCAAATCATACGTTTTATTATTTACAATATGTTATTTTTAAACACGCACATGTATTTTGAGAATGTAAATTTTACATACGCATATGAGAAAAATACTAATAGTCATGATAGTCGCAACCATCTAGAACATAAAAATTGGACATAAAAAACCAACAAGAATAAGAAATGCATAGAAAAAGTTGTCCTAAGTTAATCAAGGCGACAATTGTGGTATAATGGCATAAAAACAGAAATGGGAGAATGAAATAAGTGAAGAAGAAGAAATCTGTAATGTGTCTGTTATTTTCAGACATGGATGGCTAACATTTCCTGGAGTTGTAAGAAACCATTGAAAAGTTTGCATCGTTTTCTAGAGAACGCGTTAAGACGCAAACTAAAGATTTCAAAGTTAGTAATTAATAAAGTCGTGAATGGCAGGCTAGCTACTTGGATAATCTCCAAATTAGCATGAATTTGAAAGATGTACATTATTAATAAACCTACCAAATTGGGTCCATGCGACTGCTCATTCAATTGCTTTTTTTGGTTTAAGGATATCTTTGTTTGTTTGTTAATATTGTAGGTCAAAGTACTTGGGAAATTCATATTCTATATCAACTATAACCATGCTTACTTAATCCTTTTCTCTTTCTTAAAAAACATAAGCATAAAGATTAAATTACTAATGAAATTGTCTTAAAACTTATTAATATATCTCAAGTCTTGATGTGACTGATAAATGATGATGTGGGATAAACTTTTTTCAATGATATTTAACTAATTAATTTGTTTTAAAAAATTATGTAATATATTATAGATAACTATTCCATAGTGAAAAGTTTTAATTCTATAAATCAATTTGTCTTTTAAAAAAAATAAGAATCCACTTGTGAAATAAAGACCTTTCTCTTAATAATCACCCATATTATTCTAATCATATGTTTAATAATTTTACGTTTTTGCTTTAGTTTCAAATATTTAATTTTATTTATAAGTGTTAGGTGCATGCATTTCTAAAGATTAAGAGAACTCAAGTTCTAAAGTCGAAAATGACATTATTGAGATGAGACGGATGCTGATCTTAAAAGAATTTATTTTCATGAACCACAAAATAAATATGAAAAATAAACTTATAATATAAAAAACAATTTTAATTTTATAGGGAAATTATTCAACAATAACTTTAAATATTATTAAATTAAACAAGGACAGCAATGAACAAGCTGAATGAAAAGAATATTAACTAAATATCATAAACGTAGTCTGAGTTGACATGGTCTAATTGGAACATAAAAATCTAAAAAAAAAAAAAAAAATCCGACTTGCTTAACTAGATAACATGTCATGTTCCGTGTAATTTTTTGAAAATTGCAATTTTCGTTTCCCCATTTTTTTTTTTTTTTTTTTTTTTAATGTATGTTGGAACACTTGTACTTTTAGCAATCTTTTTTCCAAGTGAATCAATAACTAGCTTCCTTTCCTATAAATGGTTGAATTTTATGGCCCAAAGATAAGAAAATTCAGGGGAGAACTAAGAACACAGAAGAGAGAGAAAAAGATGGGTTTACAGCAAGATACAGTGACATGGTTTGCAGGGGTTCTATTTCTAAGCACTTTGCTCCTTTGCAGTGCTGATGTACATCACTATGAATTCTTTGTGAGTATCCTTTTTCCTTTACATATATATTCTTACATGTCACAGTTGTTTCATATAGATTTTTTTGAATCTTACGTTGATTAATCTTAAACCTACTTAATTTACTGACTAATCATGGCGGTTGGCTTGGTTTTTTTCAGACAGCAAAATGACTACTTTTGTTTTTTTCTATACTTTTCGTTGATTAATAACGGTAATGAGATATCATTTGGTGGTATTTTTTTTATTGCAGGTGCGAGAGTCAAACTTTACGAAGCTATGCAACACGACGACATTGCTGGTCGTAAACGACAGCTATCCAGGGCCTGAGATTCGGGTTCGAAGAGGTGACACTGTCTTCGTTAATGTCCACAATCAAGGAAACTATGGCTTCACCATTCATTGGTAACTATAATTCATTCCTCCAATGATAATTTCCCTAAGAATTGAATTCATTAGTGATTAAAGTACATTAAACATGTTGCAGGCATGGCGTGAAACAACCAAGGAATCCATGGTTCGATGGTCCCGAGTTCATAACGCAGTGCCCTATACAACCAGGAACCAACTTTACGTACGAAGTCGTATTATCGGACGAAATAGGAACCCTTTGGTGGCATGCACACAGTGACTGGACTCGCGGTTCTGTCCAGGGAGCCTTCATCATTTTGCCGGCCGAGAACGAAACTTATCCGTTCCCCACGCCAGACGCGGATCAAACAATCATACTTCGTAAGCATATGTTTGGATTTTTTGGTTGTGTTACTCGTATGACCATATGAATCATAATTTGATTTCATGTACGTATATACAGAATCATGGTACAATGGGGACTACAAGCAAATCATCGATCAAGCACTTGCAACCGGTGTCCCTCCTAGCCAACCAGATGCTTATGCTATCAATGGAAATTTAGGAGACACATACGGATGCACTAATGGTACCATACAGAATTACCAAGTCCTGATCGAGTTTATCGGCTTTCGAATCGTTTTTTTTTTCTTCTTCGCTGTAAACTGACCTAACATCTTGTAAATTGGGTGTTGCAGATACAATATTCCGTATGCAAGTTGATTATGAGAAGATGTACCTTCTCCGCATAATCAATGCAGCAATGAACGAACAACAATTCTTCGCCATCATGAACCACACCCTCACAGTCGTCGCCCAAGATGCCTCCTACGTTCAAAGGTTCACAAGCGACTATATATTGATAAGTCCTGGCCAAACCATGGATGTGTTGGTCTCCGCCAACCAAAACGTGGGCCAATATTACATGGCTACCAGGCCTTTCTCTGATGCCTCTGCTATGCCTCCTGACAACATCACAACCGGCATTTTCCAATATACGAACAGCGAGGGCGGACTGAATGCTTCCTTGATAACACTGCCCGCGAGAGACGATAGAAATGCTACCAATAGCTTCATCAGCCGAATTAGAAACACAAACGTCACCCAGAATCCCCCATTGAATGTGCCAACGGATATCGATAGACGAGTGTTCATTACAATCGCCACCAACTCCGTGCCATGCAACACCTCGCAATGTGTTCTACCTACTAGATTTGTTGCAAGTTTGAACAACGTCAGCTTTGTTTTCCCACGTATTGACATTCTCCAGGCATACTACAACAGGTATAGCAATTTTAACACCGGTAGGGGAAAAAATTGTTTCATTTCTGTATTCTTGTAACTTTTTCTATTATTGTAGCAGTAGCGGTGGTGTTTTCACCGAAGATTTTCCCCTTAACCCACCAGTATTCTACGATTTTACTGGAAACTTGACTGGTTTCAACACAATAGCTGAGTTAGGGACGAGGGCTGTTGTGGTAAACTATGGGGAAGCAGTTGAGATTGTGCTGCAAGCAACCCAACTGGGTGGTGGTGGAAGTCACCCAATCCATTTGCACGGTTTCAGCTTCTATTGGGTGGGAAGTGGTACAGGAAATTTCAACAATGAGACAGACCCAAGCACCTACAACCTGGTTGATCCGCCACTCATTAACACAATCCACGTTCCTGGTAAAGGATGGGCTGCACTCAGATTTTTTGCAAACAATCCTGGTAAGTTTTCAATTAGAGAGAAGAAAGAAAAAAAATCTCATCCTCTTCCGCCCTCCTTTTAGTATTAACAAATTTAATATATAATATTTTCAGGGGTATGGTTTATGCATTGCCATTTCGAAAGGCATAGTAGCTGGGGAATGGACACTGTTTTCATTGTGAGGAATGGTAGCACCACGGAAACCAGCATCCGCCCACCGCCGTCTACCATGCCTCGTTGTCCTGGAACCTAGAAGCAGTAGAAGTATAGAATAAGTGGATATAGTTTGTGGATTTACATTTTTAATAAACTAATGGATCAAATTTTATTCGAAATAAGATTCCCATATGGAAATGTAATACCTAAAATATAAATACTGAAAGTCCAATCCTTAAAAAAAAATGAAAAAGCTTGTTTTATTTCAACTTTGGCGGAGTTTGTAATATTTCAGACATGGATGAAGTTGTGGAAATTAAGCTCCTTTATTCAACAATGCTGCCATTAAATTCCCAAGGAAATTGAAGATTTTGAAGATAAATACAACAAAAAGGAAAGGAAATTGAAAGCGTCCAGCACTGTTATATTATTTTTTTAATAAATTTATATTCCATTTTTTTCATTTATATTTGAAATATTTTAATTTAATAAAAGTTAATAAAAAACATATTATATTTTATAGCATTAAGATTTTTTTTTAAATTATAGCATCAAGAATCTTTAAACAAAAATTAAAGGTTCAAACATTAAAATCGAATTACTTAATTAATTACCATTATAAGTACTATATATATATATATATATTGACATAATTAAATTAGAAGGAAAAAACATAAGTTTGATGTATGTATATAAAATATAAAAATATATATAACATTGAAGTAATTATATATTATTTTGTATAAAAAGTACTTATATATTATTTTTCTTAAATTTGACTTTTCTAAATATAGAGAACTTTATATATTTAGAAAACTCAAAGGAAATTTTGCTAAAAAAAACTATTTTTATCTTACAAATTTTCAAATATAAAGTAAAAAATGAAAGATGTATAATCACATATAGCAATTTACACAAATTTCAAAATCTTATATATATATATAGCCAAAGTTTCTGCCAAAAAAATGGTCGAATGTGGACGATCTAAATCGTGTCATGTATATGGATTAAAAAAAATTAATTTACTAGTAAGTAATTGGAAGAAGTGATAGTGAACTTTTTTCGAAGTATTTAGATTGAGTTCAAATTTTAATCATCATTATTGGGAGGATTTTATTTGAATACCATCTTGGCCAGAACAAAATTAGATTTAGACGGTAAAATTAATATAAAAAGTGTAATTTATCATGTACTTAATTATTTTGACTTGATTTGATTTTAAATTTTTAAATATTTATATGATAAGGGTAAACTACATCTACTGTCACTAAACTATTAGTAAGTTTACGGTTTGGTCACTTAACTTCAAAAAGTTACAAAAGTGGTCACTGAATTATTCGGAAGTTTTTATTTGAGTCACTGGACTATTAAGGTTTTTCTTTTAAGGTCTTGGCTAGCAAGCTCCAAGCGACGATTCGATAATCAATATGTGCATCAATACCTATCAACAAGTAGAAAATATTTTAGATCTAAATAGATTTGACGATCAGTGTTAGAGATCAAAGAAACACATTGTTTACACTATTGATGGCATTGGTAGTAGAGGATGTTGGAAAGTTTATGAATGGCATCGCCATTGATGAATTGCTTAGGACAGTTGAGTCCTGACCCTTGAGGACAGTGCAGGTTGTCTCTGCTATGGTGATCATATCATGAGAGTTGGATGTTGTCCCTACTAGGCTGAAAATTTTTCTTTGAAATTTTCTTCATTGATAGTAGCCCAACCCGTGTTTGAAGATACTTGTAAAGCTAAAAACATGTCTTTAGTGTATTTTTAGGAAAAGAAAAAGAAAAAGACAATCCTCTACAATATTATATATTTTTTTTATTAATTTTCAATAAATAAAACAATGAATGTTCATGTATGATAAAAGTAATAACAAATACTATTAGCTGGTTCAATCACATGTTTATGGAACTTTCAATTTTTGTCTTTTTTTTTTTTATAATTTTAATACTACTTTCTAAAGAATGTTTGAGAGTTAAATGCATTCGTTGGCGTGCCTGGGATTAAATTTCTAAGATATTGCTTCATATGCATGCATGCAATTATGAAATATAGAAAATTCAAATAATTGTTTTGAATATTATGAACGGAGAAAATAAGTTTTTTTTTATTATTATTTGGATTCGGATTCTAAAATAACTGCAATCTAAAGCAGGAGTGAAATCAGAAAAAAAATTTAGGGGGGTGAAATTAAATTTTTTATATATTTATAATTTTTAAAGGATTAAATCAAATTTTTATCATTTTAGAGGGGATCAAAGTGAAATTTTACTTTTACTAATTTTAAAATTGTTAAAAATTTTAAAGAACTAAAATGAAAAAATTTCTCATTTTAAGGAACTGGAGCCCCTACGAACCTCTCTTATCCGCCCCTGACCTAAGGTAATTGTTAAATTTATGTAACCCCGAATTTTTATTTCATTTTTTGAAAATAAATAATTAAAATTTATTAATAATTTTAAGATAAATTGTAATGGTAATTATTTTATTATTATAGATAATGGGTTGGCAGTTTTAAGCATGGATAGTTTATTTTTTAAAGAGTAAATGACATATTTTTTAATAAAATTAGTAGTGAATTAACATCAAACTTAAAAGAGCAAGGTTTGGCTTTAGCTTTAAATGGAATGTAGGCGAAAAGAGAGAATGACTTAGTTTTAATGAAATTTCTTTTCCAGGAGAGTTACTTGTAATTGAAATCAATATAAAATGAGGGAAACGCTATCCTAGTTGTTTCTAAATTCTAACCTAATTATAGCCTGAATATCCTAATCTTCTAGATCTGCTGTCTCCCTAATTATTGAAAGAAAAGCATGTTTTAGCCAAATCAGTCCCTTGTTCTTTTTCTCAGGATTGCATCCATCACCTCATTTTTGCCTAATTCGATATCTAATTCTGGCTTTCCTTTTAACTCAACAACCCCCACTTTTCCTTACATTTTATTTACAACCATTTGTGTGTTGGCTTGATGGTCGGGATATTTACTGCTTTAGATGTGGCCTGAGTTCGAATCGTGTTAATCGTATTGCTGTTAAAATTTTGACTTCTTTTTATAATTCACTTTTCTTGATAGTCAATAAATTGACCATAATAGTTTGTAGATAATATACAATGTATTCTATTAGATTATAAAATTTTATAAATATACTTATTATATCATACCGGACATATGCTTCTATCTAACATTTTCTCTTTAAATTGAGATGAGATTCTATAACGAGTTTGAATTTAGGGTTTATATCTCTTTCGAAAATAAAGATAAGGGAGCTTTAAACAAATTTTTCCATTAGTAGTATATTTCTTACGCGGTTAAAATCCACAACCAAGTTGGGTTTGTGGAGATTGACGCAAAGGCAGAAAAAAAAAACATTAATTAGCCCAAAATTTCAAATGAAATATTATTCTCTAGTTGAGCAATGTGTCATCTTTATCAAAAGATTATTGGAGATCTATGTTTTAGGGTTTCCAAAAAGGCCGAAACGATGCTGATTAGAGTGCCATTTGTTTGTGGCACGTTCCTTCCACTTTGGGCTAAAAACAACTTCTCGAGCAATAACAGTGTTTGCCTCAAAAGGTTGAAGCACATAGAAAGCTCAAAGCTCCACTTATGGTGATCATCTTTTGGTGTGTTAACCTTGTTGGTATAATCTCATCCATCAAGTAGTTCAATATTCCACTTATTCCAAACATCATAAATTTCAACAAACTCCCTAAAATTTGAGTTTCCAATTACATATCTGCTTCACGTTTTAACGAATAGACAAATAATTCGAGATTTTATTTGTTGTGACAATATATACTCAACTCATGAAATAATATTATTTGTTTTGGAAAAAAACGTCTCATAATTATGAATGTAAATCTTTACATATATTTCATAGCAACTCCGCGGAGTTTTTCAATATGAAATTGAAGTGTTGCAAAAAAAAAAATACAAATATCTTGGCAATATGATTTTAATAGTTGTATGTGATAAAATGGGAAAAAAGATTGCAAAAACTGTGATTCCACATCATCCATACTTCTTTTCAATAGGAGGATGACAAATCAGAATTTTTCTTTTGTTTTTTAGCATTTTCAAGAGGAAAAAGTTGATTTGTCTTTCTCCTATTGAAAAGGGATATGGATAACGTGAAATCACAGTTTTATACAATCCATTTTTAATAAAGTTGTTAATATTAAATAATAGTAAAGTTAATGTTAAGATTATGTGATGACACAAATGGTTGAATTAATTCCCCACCTAGAGGTGAGCAAAACTCAATTCGATTCACAATTCGAATAACTCGAATAATTCTAATAATGTATTTGTGTAAATATCCTTTTGGTCCCTGTCAATTTTAAAAATAACTAAATTGGTCTCTCTCAACAAAAGTTACAAAAAAAAAAATTTAAGTAAATTTCAAAAATTTAAAATAATTTTTAAAATTCAAAACATTTATAAAAATTTCAAAATTTATATTTTTAAGTATATATAGATATTATAAAAACTTCTAAAATATATAAGAAAAAAGTTAAAATTTTAAAAATATTCTAAAAAAAATAAATTTGGGACTTAACTAACTATTCAAATTTATCAAGTATCTTATTTTTTTATTATTTTGCTTTAAATATATATAATTTCAAATTTATGTGCTTTAATATGGAATTAGTTATACTATAACAATATTTTTATTTGACATATTTAATATTTTTAATTTAACTCGAATAATTTCACTCAATTCAATTCGATTCAACTCAAATTTCATTTCAGTCGACTCGATTCGAAAAAATTTCAAATTGAGTTGGAATGATAAAATAGGACTCGTAAACTCGATTAATTCGAAATTTTTTCACTCGATTCGATCGATCGCTCACCCCTACTCTCACCACAACATTCACTTCATGACTCTTGAAGTAAATTTAAAAGGCAATGATTTATGAAAGTAAAATGAGAAGTGATTAGATGGTAGTTTCTCTAACCCTACTTAATTCTATGAAGGAACATAAAAGGTTAAATGCTGAAGGAAAATAGTCTTAATCAAGGTCTTAAAAAAGATACGAAATTTGGATGCCTTTCTTCCTTTTTATCCTTCTTGGAGCAATCTAGCTTACCAACTTCTTGGACAGACATTAAAGTCTATCAGTTTCACCTATTTGATGCTCTTCTTACTCTCTAACTTCATTATAAAATCCTTGGGAAATGCCTTTCTGCATTTATGGTGAAAAGGGTTCATGCCAAAGTTCTGCCACAAAAATGATTTTACCTAAGAAAAGCTTATTCCTTATTCAAATACTTTGCTTCCTAGTACTCTACTTTCATCACCAACCTTGCTCCCTAGCAATAGATGAATATGAATTTGTAGTAAGTGCTAATTATAAAAGAGACTGTAATTTGGGGATAAGAGTGTAAATATCGAGATTCCAACTCTTAACATAAACTAATTAACTCCACTAAACATTGGATACATACATCTTTTGTTAGGTTAATTGCTTTAGTAAACTGCCTTACTTTCTAACAGATATATATTCATGTATCTCTGCAGGTGAAAGAAGCTTCATACACAAGATTGTGCAGTACAAAGAAGATTTTAACTGTAAATGGACAATTTCCAGGGCCGACTATAGAAGCTCAGCATGGAGATACAATTTATGTCAACGTTTATAACCAAGGCAAACAAAACATCACCATTCACTGGTATGTCTCAACTTGATCACCAATTCAATGAATATATATGTGTATATATATCCTTGTTGCTAGAGAATGTTGGAGCAAATCATTGTGTTTGTGTAAATCTTGGGACAGGCATGGAGTTCTACAGCCGAGGTATCCATGGGCGGATGGACCGGAATACATCACACAATGCCCTATCAAACCTGGAGGAAGATTCAGGCAAAAGATTATATTTTCAACAGAGGAAGGGACCCTATGGTGGCATGCTCACAGTGACTGGTCAAGGGCTACTGTTTATGGAGCTATTATCATCCACCCAAAGGTTGGAAGTAGGTACCCTTTCCCTAAACCTGATTCAGAAGTGCCCATAATATTAGGTGAATGGTGGAAAGAAGATCTAACAAAGATTCTCCAGCGAATGCATGACACTGGAGGGGACCCTAACATCTCTGATGCCTTTACAATCAATGGTCAGCCTGGTGATCTTTACCCTTGCTCTAAACAAGGTACCTTTTTCTTTTTCGGGTTTGTATTTAGTGCATTTGTTAAAAGAGTATAAATCACAATGTCTCCTCGCTTATTGCTGCAGGGACATTCAAGCTAACGGTGGATCGAGGCAAAACTTATCTACTTCGCTTGATAAATGCTGCAATGAACATCATTTTGTTCTTTGCCATAAAGAAACATAATCTCACAGTTGTGGGCGTAGATGCAGGCTACACCAAGCCACTCAGCAGTGAATATGTTACCATTTCTCCTGGACAGACCATAGATGCCTTGTTATCTGCCAACCAAAAACCCGACCGATATTACATGGTTGCTAGGGCTTATTCTACTGGTCCCAACCATCATTTCGATAACACTACCACCACTGCCATCGTTCAATACAAAGGAAAATACAGCAATCCAACTTCTTCTTCTTCTTATTCTTCTTCGTTGCCATCTCTTCCTTTCTACAATGATACAAATGCGGCTTTTTCTTTTCTAGGTGGTCTCAAGAGCTTAGCCGATAAAAAAACATCCAATTGATGTCCCATTACACATCAGAAATCGAATTTTCATCACGATTTCCGTTAACTCTTTCCCTTGTCAACACAATAACACTTGTGCTGGTCCTAATGGAACTAGGTTTGCTGCTAGCATGAACAACATTAGCTTTGTTAATCCATCGACTGCTTTGCTTCAAGCTTACTATCAGCACACCAATGGGGTGTATGGGGATAATTTTCCCGACATGCCACCATTTTTATTTAATTTCACTGACTTATTTCTTCCCTTGAACTTACAAACTCCGAAACGAGGGACCGAGGTGATGGTGTTGGACTATAACACCACGGTGGAGATTGTTCTTCAAGGGACGGCATTGATGGGCGGGATTGATCATCCTATTCACCTGCATGGTTACAACTTTTACATTGTCGGATCTGGGTTAGGGAATTTCGACATATACAAGGATCCTTTGAAGTACAACCTCAAAGATCCCCGCTTCGAAACACGGTGAGTGTACCCATCAATGGCTGGGTCACCGTGAGATTCAAGGCAGACAACCCTGGTAAATTATTGCTCTACCCTTTCTCCATTATCATAATTATAATAACTATATATGATTGGTGTTACTAATTTGATTATATGGTGGATATTGTAGGAGTTTGGTTACTGCATTGCCATATAGACCGGCATATGACTTGGGGGATGAAGACTGTTTTCATAGTAAAAGATGGAGACCAGCCCGAAGAGAGGCTACTGCCTCCGCCACCGGATATGCCACGGTGCTGATAAATCTCTGCTGAAATTTCATCTTCATAATTGTTATAATTATTTTTTTTTTAATTGTAATGCTTTTTGGGCTAGGTCATGGTTTAAATTCAAAATTGTTGTTCGAACTATGGTCGTATACGCCGTTAAATAAATCTTGGTTGACTGGCACGGTTAACTTAAATGAGCATTAATTCAGTTGGTTAACTCAATGGACGAAAGTAAAAAAAAAAAAAAAAAATTGATAATATAATTTTTTTTTTGTGTAAAATAAGCTGCATTGTCATTTAAATTTTGTAATTATATTTATTTTAGTCTTAAATTTAAAAAATATAAAAATTTTATTATTTGAGTATGTCACATTATCATTCGAAAATTAAAAAAATTATATAAATTTTCAAATAATGATATAATACAATCTTAAAGTGTCGCATACAATGTTTTAATTATCAGACTAGTGGTTGAATCGATCATATCACTAATTCAATGGCTACACCAATAATAATTAATTAATTAATTTTAAAATTTTAAGATAAAAAAAAAGAATTTTATTAAACTAGTCCAACCTTTCAACTACTTATTTTTGTCTTAGTTTTAGATGTTTGCCAATTTTATGCGGTTTCCAATTTAGTTGGTTCAACCCATTTGTTTAGATTAGTATACCAATTGAATCTTAGTTCAATCGGTCTGACCGATCAATCTAATCATGTTCTAAGATCACTGGTCACATTATCAAATCTTGACGAAATCAAAGTTCAAAGTCCAAAATGAATTTAATTGCCAAATTTAGATACCAAAAAACAAAGAAAATGTACAAATACCAAAAGTAGACCTAATTATCACTAGAACGAATTTGTTGAACTTCTATATTGCTTCATCTCAATACCATGAGTGAAGAATAATTTTGGTGAAATATGTTTAGTAAAAAGATCCCACTTGAATTTAAATAAAATGATTTTTTTAAATGTTTTTATTTAATTTTAATTATAAAATTATATTCATATTAATTTAAAAATATATATTATAATATTATTATTTTTTAAAACAATAATGTGAGCTTTTTGGGCGAGTTAAGCTGAAGCTCAAGCTTCGAATTTTCTTAAAATTAAGTCTTGCTCGATTCAGTCAGACCCATGAACAACTCTAACTATCACACATCTTTTGTTTTAAAAAAAAAACTTTTTTATTATTTTACTGTACTCTATAGGGTATTCGTCACCCATTTGCTCTAATTTTTTAAACTCCACTAATTGTATGTGAAAAAATTCATATATTATAAAAAAAATTTAATCATAAAATTACAAACTGTTAATCCGAAAATGACATGAAGCAATGTGATGTGGTTGGATTTGGCTCCACTCTATTATTTTTTCATTCATTATTATTCAATGCATGTTTAATCATCATTCACAAGTTGATTTTCACATTTAATAGACGAGTCCTACATCAATTCTCCAGACTTGAATGGTGATGATCATTGTATTAGATATTAATGGATAAAAAAGTAATAGAGTAGATCTTGACCTGATGTGATTATAGATGTAACCTATATTCTTACTAGAACTATTCATGAATCAAATCGTAGTCTAGCAACAAAAATTCAAGTTCAAACGGTCTTATCAACTCGCTCATTTTACAATTTAAATATCAATAAATTATTAAATAAATATTTATATTAATAATTATATGCTTTTATAATTAAATTTTAAATTAAAAATATTTTTTATTATAAATTGAATTTATAGCGGTTGGAAATATGAAAATTCTTATCAAAGCTTGGACAAGACTAATTCATAGAAGTGAAAGTTAGAAAGTCGAGGAGAAGACAATTCCTACTTTACTAGCTTCATTATCAAATCCGCTTAAATTATGGCTGATGTTACATTTCTAAATAATTTATTATCAAACTCCATAATTCCAACCTGGCACTCTCAGGTTGTCCTCTGGTTTAATATTGCGCAAATCAAAACAGTTTGTAGTTACCCAGTGAATGAAGTTCACATTTGATGCAAAACACTCACTCTCAGGATACAAGAAATTTGAATAATGATAGATTATAGCACATTAATTGACAATTTCAACAGGTTCAAAACCTTTCTCAATGGATGCCTTGACAGCATCCAAAACCAATTGTGTCTTCCTGCTGATCGTAGGCCACTTCTTTTCCGGCTTCGCACCCTTCTTTTTAATATTTTGAACCAAGCTAGCAAACTCCCTCACCATGCATACTTCCTGGGGCAGATCGACGGTAACCGTATGTTCGCTCGGAAGCGGCTTCCATCCTGTTCCGAGTTCGTTGAATCCGGGTTTCGCAGAAGCAGTATAAGAGGCCTCGTGCTCTTGGTAAGGAATGACGAAATCCGTGAGGTGCAAGGTTCCGTGTGTTCCTATAGCAGTGATAGTCATTGTCAAATTGGTTAAGAAAGAGCAATGGAAGGTTGCTTTTTTGCCATCCTCCCACTGCAGTGAAGCCTCACAATCTAGTATCACCCCTGCTTCGTTAAGAACAGCTCCTCGCAAGGCTGTTACAGTCTTGGGCAGTTCGTAGTCGGCCGCCCACAGGATCGACCTGATCCCGTACCACCCGGCATCACCGAGAGCACCAAGTGCGTCGAGGTCGGGCTTCACACGGATGTCGTTCTTGAGAAAATCGGGGTCGGTAAAGAATGTGAAGCAGCTGTTCACCTGAGGAAAGCCAAGGTTATTAAAGAAACATTGTCATTCCATCATCATAAGATAAGATATGAACAGAAATGGTAAATGCATAACAAAATAGACGGTTAAGAAAGAGAAGTTTACGGCTTTAAGCTGACCAAAGCGCTGCTTATCTTGTAAAAACTCCTTCATTTTGTGGGTCCTTGGATGATGCATCCACATGGTTCCATCCATAATCTGAACCCCGTTTTCCTCACAAGCCCTTACTATCTCATCAAACTCAGCCACATTGAGAGCCACGGGCTTCTCCGTTAGCAAATGCTTCTTCTTCTGAGCTATCAATACAGCCCACTTGAGGTGAAGGGTTGTGGGTAAGGGCATATAGACGGCGTCGATGTCGGGATCGTCCAAAAGGGATTCGTAAGAGCCGTAGATCTTGGCTTCAGGGGGAAGCCATTGGACTTAGCGAAATCGGCGGCTTTGTGGAGGGAGCGGCTGGCGACGGCAGAGAGAGTGGCATTGGGTGCAAGTAGAATGGCTCGGGAGACTTTGCGGGCTATCCCGGCGCAGCCAATGATTCCAAACCTGATTGGAGTGTGAGTCATTGTCGGGGGAGGAAGAGAGAAACAAGAGGAGATAAGTGATATAATTGATGAAAGGACAGTGTTGCTTTGCTTTGTTTGATGAAGTCAGACGGAAGAGTCACGTAAATGAATCAGACAAGACTCCATATTTTACTTACTTTTTTTACTAAAGGTGCTAATGGTTTAGATCGGATAAGGTTTTGGTTCTAGTTTTAAATAATATTAAAATATTTTATATTTAATCAAGTTTAATTTGATTTAATATATATATATATATAATTTTGTTTAAATTCATTTATATTTATAAAAAATAATTCAAATTCATTTTAAATTTTCTCATATTATTTTTAATTTAAAAATATTTATATTATATTATTTTAATATTTAATACTTTTAAATATTAAAAAATTTTATAGTTATCTTAATATTATTTTAATATTTACATTAGAGTAATATTATATATTTAGTATAGTTTTATTTTTTAATGTGTTTTAAATTTTTTAAATATAAAAATAATATAATATAAAGTATTATAGACTTAAAAATGGGTCGAATCGAGTTAAGTTTTGGCCTTGAATGTTTAAGCCCAAACTTAATCCATATTTTAAACAGACTTATTTTTTTATCCAGATCAATTTTTCGGACCTAATATTTTTACTAAATCTTTTCAAATTTCAAACAAATCTTTAAAACTAAACAAGTAACTCGACTCATAAACATGTTTACTTTTTACGAGGCATTTCTTTTCTATTTTTTACACACTTTCGTTATTGATAATTTTACACTTTGCTATAGATATATTTTGGGTAAACTCCCGAAATAACCTCTCTAAAATTACTTTCTTTTTATTTTGGTCACTTTAAAAAAAAAAATTTCAATTTAAACACTGCCGTTAAAAACTTTGAACATTTTAGTCGCTCCTCCATTAAACACCAAACAAAATGCTGACTGTGCTGCCACGTGTGAATTTATATTTACAGGCCATTGAATTAATTTCCCTAAAAAGTGGCAGTTTCTTATATTCATCTCTTCATACTTTCGTTCATTTCCATTTCTCTCTGTAATTTCAAAAGCTGAACTGGAATTGGAGCTAGTAGCCGATCTTTTAACCCTTCAATGCAATAAGAGAATGCGGTTCAATTAAACAATCAAACCGTCGCTCATTGTAACAACTTGATTTTTAGTGATACTAAAAAATGTGATTTAGGAATCTCATTTTCGTAAACTACATTTGTAAATATTAAATAGAAATATTTATGAAATTGGTATAAAAATTTATTAATGTTTGATCCTTGAATTTTACCTATTAAATGTTTAATTAGGGTATAAAACTAAATTGTAAAAAATTTATTGCTATAGAATTTTAAGTGACCAATGATTTAAAGACTTAAATTGTAATTAGTCAAAAATTCAAAATGACAGTTAAACCAAATTATAATGTGTGGTAGTGGGAAATGATGGAAGATTCCACTTATTTTAAATAATGATGATTAAGTTTAGTTAATTAAGTTATAAAGCAAAAAATTAATTAAAGTTTGACATCTTCTTCCTTTCAACTTTTCTTGCCGAAAAACCCTTTTGGAAGCTTTAGTATTTGGTCGTCAACTGTAAGGTAATTTCAAGTCATTTTCTAAATAATATAATATAATATTTAGAATAAATTTGATTACAGAGAGAATGTTTTAGAATAATAATATTTTCAAGTCATTAGTTTAGCTTTTCTAAGTTAAAAGTGTTTTTGATTAGTGAATCTCTCTTTTGTCCTTCTTTCTGCTTTTACTCTCTTACGATTCTGCTTTCTAAAATTGTTTTCTCAATCAAAGCAACATTCTCTCTTGTTTTCTCAATCATTTCAAACTTCGAAATTCTAAGGTTTATTTTCCTAATCTAAGTTTAGTTTGAAGATGTGTTTTCCAATTTTAAAGAATATAAATCATTATTATTACTGCTAAATATATCAATGCTTAATTTCAAATGTGTCATAGTAAGCAATTAATGTATGAAGGTCCTTATGACTTATGACTCCCTTTTTGTTTTTCATTTAAGTATCCATGAAATTTCATAAGCAATCTTAGTAAAAAAAAAAACCTCAAGGATAATTCAATCTATTTCACGTTTTTCCAAACATAAATATAAAAATATTTTTTTTTCAAAATATTTATAGAAACGAATTTAATAATTAATTTTTATTACATAAGTTCATTAAAAAAAAAATATTAATGACAAATTTTAAAACTATTCCATAAAATTTAATATATTTAATAAGAAAAATTTGTAAAAGTGAGAAATATCTTCAAGTCTATCGCTGTTAGAAAGTAAGGGGTAAATGAGAAGTGTAGAATATTAGATACCTTGAGCAATATTATGAAGAAAATTTTTGCTTAAAGAAAAGTAAACATAGAAAGTTAATGTAACATCCGTGTGTTTGAATCGGATTTGGAATAATGATAAAATAGAATAGAGAATTAAAAAGGTTTAGTTGAAGTAATGAAGGTTAGAAAAATTTAAGGATTAAATAGTAAATATGGAGGACTAAATAACGAATTATCCAAATTGAATTTTGAGTCATCATGGGAATTAGATTGATTGAGGAGGGACAAAAGAGTAATTTGGTGGAAGATATTTTTGGAGGCAAAGTTTTGGGTCAAAGTGTAAAGTTGAAAGGCTAAAGGACTAAAAGTGCAATTTTACAATTTTTCTTAAGTGAGATATTTTAAGTGAAAATTCTAGACAATTTGAGAGAAAAAAAATGGTTAAAAAGATGAAAATATCATCTTTTCATTAAGTAGCCGTCCATGCCCTTTTCTTCCATTTCCAACTTTTGATTTTATTTCAAATAGGTCCTTCCATCATTTTTAAGCCCTCCAAGCACCAAAATCTCCTATTTTCTTTGAAATTTCTTAAACAAAAATATAGAAGGGGTTAGTAGACACCTCAAACTTCTTATAGAATTCATTTTGAGGTGTTAGAGAGCAAAGGGACTAAATTGAGAAATTTTGAATTCAAGGGTTAAGGTAAGAAATGGTTAAATTCTCATGACATACATGTATTTTACTGTTATTTAGCATGAAAATTATTGAATTATAGCTTATAGCTTATATGTGTTATGTGAAATTGAAGAGAAAGAGAAGAGAGGCAACGATCAAATTGAAGAGAAAGGAAAAGAGAAGAGCAAAGAGTGAAAAGAGAAGGAAATCAGCCTTTTTGTTGTAAGTACTACAAGAGTTTTGAATTATAGTTTAATTTCTCTAATGGTATATGAATTATTAGCATAGAAATTGTTAGATAGGTACATAATTTGAATGTTTACAATGATAAAATGAAGGGATTAATGTGTGATTTAGTAAAACAATCTGGACAGAACAGAGGATTAACTTCTAAAATTCACCAAAAATTTTATATAATGAGTTAAGGGTCGAATTATATATGTAATTAAATCTTATTGAGTGTTGTTTCATATGGAAGAAACAGTGAAAGAAAGAAATTGTATATTTCGAGATATACTAGTTTTTGTATAACAATGTCAGGGTTGGTACGAGTTCCCCTGTTTTGGATTTGAAAAATCATAGAAAAATATAGAAAAAATTATTAGAGATGGAAATTTATATGGTTAATTCTTTAATGAGTCTATTTTCAATAAAAACAGACGGGAACATCATTTGATCTTTGTACTAAAAGATATATAATTTTTAGTGAAGAAAGGTCGAAATTGTCAAGCAGCAGCGAAGGGGTAAATTGAAAGAATTTACTGTACAAATTGGCTAAATTAAAAATTCTGGAAATTTTATGGTAAAAATATGATTGATTCTAGTTTCAGAAACATCAAGCGGATTATAATTTTGAATTCTTTAGCCAAGATATAAATAATTTAGTGACTGTGACGTAAGTGGACAACTTTGAAAATTAATGTGAAAATAAAAGTAAGAGGTATATGATGATATATATGTGATGAACAATATATATGTGAAATATTATGTGTTTAATTATAAATATTGATTAAATGATAAAATGGTGATATTGTGGAAGCCTTTGAGAAAATAATGGTGAGAAATACATGATTATGTATATGTGAAGAAAAATATATATGATGTATAAGTTGTGAATAATGATGTTAAATGAGATTATGCCCATGTAGACGAATTAGAACTGTTATGATATTAGTGGCATGCCATTAAGGAACACTAGCGCGCTCTCTGATTAGCACTTTGTGTACTCTCTGATTAGCACTGTGTGTGCTCTCTGATTAGCACTTTGTGTACTCTCTGTTTAGCACTTTGTGTGCCCTCTGTTACCCAGCACTTATGTGCTCTCTGTTCAGTACTTTGGTACTTTCCATTTGTTCCGTTTATCCAATAGGTTCTATAAAAGTCTACTATAGGCCAATTGGATAAATAAGCTTAGTGAGCTATGGTTAAGAAAGCTATGATGGCTAGATTGTGAAAAGTGCTATGATGGCTAGATTGTGAAAAGTGAAAAAATGTGCAAATTATAACATCGAGGTAAGTGAAATGATAAATACATGAAAGATAAGTATTATGTGTATGTGTAATCAAACATTGATAATTAAGCGAACTAATGTGGCTGAAATGACTAAGTTGTGAAAAAGGGATGAAAATATAAAATCTACCATTGAGGTAAGTTGGAATATGAGAATGAATATGTGTTATGGTGGCATTAAGGTAAGTTAAATGTTACATGCAAGAAAGCTTGTAAATTTTATACGCATGAGTATTTAAATGTTTGATAAAATTAAGCAATAAATAAATAATCATCTATTATGCTTGTAGTGCTTACTAAGCCTTCACCGGCTTAACGCGTTTATTTTAACGCGTAGGTACAAATAGCTACGAGAAGTTAAAGCCAAGGTAGGGGACCTCTCATCACATCACTCTGGGAAGATTTCAAGCTTAGGTACTTTATTTTGAAGTAAAATGGCATGTACAAATGATATTGCTTGATGTTCTTAATGAATGGATTTCATATGTTGTTTTTGAAACTTTATATCTATATTGGAAGAAAAATTTTATTATATTCATTTTTAATTCTCTAGCAATATATGTAATACTCTTATACCGGGTTTATACGTGTGAACCGGGTGTAGGGGTGTTACATTTGTTGGTATCAAAGTCAGGTTTTCTGATGTTTGAGGCCGAGAAATGAGTCCACGTGTACATGCCATTTTATATGTTGATGTGATGAGAGGATGTTTAGTTTTTAAATGCTTAATTTGTGAATATTGAAGAAAGTAGATATGTCAAATAGACGTGAAGAGTCTGAAGATGAAGTTGAGAGTAGGGCCTTAAATCTTGTTAGAGAAGAAGAAGTTGCTCCAAATGTGATCACTGGTAAATTTTCTTTATTTGACTCTCCAGTTATTACATTGATAGATCCAGGTTCTACGCATTCATACATATGCATTTTATTAGTGAAAGATAGAGAATTAGTAGTAGAACCTACAGAACATGAGGTGATAGTTACAAACCCTTTTGGGCAAAGTGAGAGAGTCAATAAAGTGTGTAATGAGTGTCCTTTAAAGATTCTGGATTGTGAATTTCCAGCAAATCTTATGGTCTTGTCATTTAATGAATTTGATGTGATACTGGGGATGGATTGGTTATTGAAATATACAGTCGTGGTTGATTGCAAAAGAAGAAGAATTTCTTTAAGAACTACAGATGGAAATGAGGTGATTGTAATTGGTGAGAATTACAGTGTTATGTCAAATGTGGTTTCTACAATCAAAGCTTTTAAAATGATTAAGAAAGAATTTGAGGCTTTCTTAGCCTATGTTTTGGATACTCTAGCAGAAGAAAGTGAGATTGAAAACATACCGGTAGTAGGAGAATTTCCTGATGTATTTCCTAAAGAATTACTAGGTTTACCTCCTGAAAGAGAAGTTGAATTTGGAATTGAATTAGTTTCGGGGACTGCATCGATTTCGATAACACTATATAGAATGGCACTAGAAGAGCTAAAAGAATTGAAGACTCAGTTGCAAGAATTGTTGGATAAAGGATTCATATGTCCAAGTGTATCACCATGGGGAGCTTCGGTCTTGTTTGTAAAGAAGAAAGATGGGTCTTTAAGGTTGTGTATAGATTATCGTCAACTGAACAAAGTGACGATAAAGAATAAGTATCCGTTGCTCAGAATTGATGATTTGTTTGATCTGTTGAAAGGAGCAAGTATGTTCTCAAAGATCGATCTCAGATCAGGATACTATTAGTTGAAGGTAAAAGACTCAGATGTGCCAAAGGCTGCCTTCATAACCCGATATGGTCATTACGAGTTTTTGGTCATGCCATTCGGATTGACTAATGCTCCAGCTACATTTATGGACCTGATGAATAGAATTTTTCAGCCTTATTTGGATCAGTTTGTGGTAGTATTCATTGATGACATTCTGGTATATTCGAAAGGTGAAGAAGAGCATGAGAAGCATCTTCGAATTGTATTGCAGATTTTGAGAGAGAAACAATTGTTTGCTAAGCTGAGTAAATGTGAGTTTTGGCTGAAAGAAGTCATTTTTTCTAGGACATATTGTATCGGCCGATGGCATTCGAGTGGATCCGAAGAAGATTGAAGCTATTCTCGAATGGAAGCCGCCAAAGAATGTAACGGAGGTAAGAAGTTTCCTTGGATTGGCTGGTTATTATAGAAGATTTGTACAAGGATTTTCTATGATTGCATTGCCACTAACAAGGTTATTGCAAAAAGATGTGAAGTTTGAATGGAATGAGAAGTGTCAACAAAGTTTTGAAAGATTAAAAGCAGCAGTGATTGAAGCTCCGGTGTTAATACAACTAGAATCTGGTAAGGAATTTGTGATTTATAGTGATGCTTCTTATAATGGTTTGGGTTGTATATTAATGCAAGATGGAAAGGTAGTTGCATATGCATCAAGGCAATTGAAGCCACATGACAAGAATTATCCGACACATGATCTTAAATTGGTTGTTGTGGTGTTTGCATTAAAAATATGGAGACATTACTTATATGGAGAAAATGCTATGTTTATACTGTTATTTAGCATGAAAATTATTGAATTATAGCTTATAGCTTATATGTGTTTATGTGAAATTGAAGAGAAAGAGAAGAGAGGCAACGATCAAATTGAAGAGAAAGGAAAAGAGAAGAGCAAAGAGTGAAAAGAGAAGGAAATCAGCCTTTTTGTTGTAAGTACTACAAGAGTTTTGAATTATAGTTTAATTTCTCTAATGGTATATGAATTATTAGCATAGAAATTGTTAGATAGGTACATAATTTGAATGTTTACAATGATAAAATGAAGGGATTAATGTGTGATTTAGTAAAACAATATGGACAGAACAGAGGATTAACTTCTAAAATTCACCAAAAATTTTATATAATGAGTTAAGGGTCGAATTATATATGTAATTAAAGCTTATTGAGTGTTGTTTCATATGGAAGAAACAGTGGAAGAAAAGGAATTGTATATTTCGAGATATACTAGTTTTTGTATAACAATGTCAGGGTAGGTACGAGTTCCCCTGTTCTGGATTTGAAAAATTATAGGAAAATATAGAAAAAATTATTAGAGACTGAAATTTATATGGTTAATTATTTAATGAGTCTATTTTCAATAGAAACAGACAGGAACATCATTTGATCTCTGTACTAAATGATATATAATTTTTAGTGAAGAAAGGTCGAAATTGTCAGGCAGCAGCGAAGGGGTAAATTGAAAGAATTTACTGTACAAATTGGCTAAAGTAAAAATTCTGGAAATTTTATGGTAAAAATATGATTGAGTCTAGTTTCAGAAACATCAAGCGGATTATAATTAAGTGATAAAGTCTACTATAGGCCAAGTGGATAAATAAGCTAAGTGAGCTATGGTTAAGAAAGCTATGATGGCTAGATTGTGAAAAGTGAAAGAATGTGCAAATTATGATATCGAGGTAAGTGAAATGATAAATATATGAAAGATAAGTATTATGTGTATGTGTAATCAAACGTTGATAATTAAGTGAACTAATGTGGCTGAAATGACTAAGTTGTGAAAAAGGGATGAAAATATAAAATCTACCATTGAGGTAAGTTGGAATATGAGAATGAATATGTGTTATGGTGGCATTAAGGTAAGTTAAATGTTACATGCAAGAAAGCTTGTAAATTTTATACGCATGAGTATTTAAATGTTTGATAAAATTAAGCAATAAATAAATAATCATCTATTATGCTTGTAGTGCTTACTAAGCCTTCACCGGCTTAACGCGTTTATTTTAACGCGTAGGTACAAATAGCTACTACAAGTTAAAGCCAAGGTAGGGGACCTCTCATCACATCACTCTGGGAAGATTTCAAGCTTAGGTACTTTATTTTGAAGTAAAATGGCATGTACAAATGATATTACTTAATGTTCTTAATGAATGGGTTTCATATGTTGTTTTTGAAACTTTATATATATATGGAAGAAAAATTTTATTATATTCATTTTTAATTTTCTGGCATTGTATGTAATACTCTTATTGTGAGTTTATACGTGTGAACCGTGTATAGGGGCGTTATAGTTAATGTGTTGAGCACATCAGCCCTCCAAGTATGATATAGTCACCTGTCAAGTTGCATCAAACACAATTCTAACTCATACCTCTAATTTTGTTATTGGTACTTTTACTCTGCCTAAATTACATATAAGGGTGAGTAACTCTGTTTGATTAGAAAAAAAAAAAATTAAATTTCGAGTTAATTGAATTGAGTTATTCAAGTCAATTTGAATAATTAATTTGTGTTCTGAGTTCGATTTCGAATCAAGTTGAATTTTACAATTAAACTAACTCGAATAATTCAAATAACATATTGGTGTAAATACTTGTTGTTTCCAGTCAATTTTGAAAATGAACAAATTGATCTCTTTCACAAAAAAATTCTAAATAACTTTAAATTTCTAAAATTTTATAAAATTTTATTTTTAAAACATTATAAAAATTTTAAAAATTTCTAAAGAATATATAAAGGAAGTTAATTTTTTTTTAAAAAACCCAAGTGGTTCCAGTGGAAAAACTTTTTAAAGAATATATAAAGGAATTTAATTTATACTACAATGTAATCACATCAGTATATTAAAAAATCTAAAATAATAATTTTGGGACCTAAATAAGTTAAGTAATTATTCAAGTTTATTTATTTTTATTATTTTGCTTTGATTTTTTTTCTAATATATATAGTTTCAAATTTATGTGTTCTAACATGAAATTAATTATCCTGTAACAAATTTTTAATTTGAGATGTTTAATTTTTTTTTAATTTAACTCAAACAATTTCACTCGATTTGATGTTACTCAACTCGAATTTTATTTCACTCGACTTGATTAAAATAAATTCAAATCGAGCTAGGATGATAAAATAGGACTCGTCAACTCAATTAACTCGAACTTTTTTCACTCGATTCGATCAAACACTCACCCCTGATTGCATGTTTAGTCTTTATATTTTAATTTGATGATATTTCTAATCTATGTACTTTTCGAATTTTGATATTTTAGTATTAATCCAAAAGACAACCATTAAATTATATTATTTTTGAAATATCATGCAGCAAACATATTATTTAATGTGTAATGTCAGTTCAAAACTAAAATTTTAAAATTTAAAAAGTACAAAAATTAAAATTGATCAAATTAGAGCACGAGAACTAAAGCTGTAAATTACTCATAGTAGAAGGACTAATAGCAAAATTTGACAGAAATAATATCTCTATAAAAAGGGAATCCTGCAACGTAACATGATATCTCTCACTCACAAATAATACAATATAGAAGTTCAGCTTTATCAGCTGTCGAGTGATGCCTTCATTCCGAATGACCACTTTGTCCTCCTAGCTGGGATGATCCTTGGTGGATCCAACGCTCAGCAGCTTAGCCCCACATTTTATGGCAACACATGCCCTAACTTGACCACCATTGTTGGTGGGGTGCTTCAGCAGGCTGTCCAAAGTGACATCCGAATCAGTGCCAAACTTATTCAAGCTCACTTCCACGACTGATGTAAATGTTTTTCATGCATCCACTTTTTGACCCTTGTATTTTTTTCAGACTCACTCATTTTTATCAATTGGTAATAATTTTTGTTTGAGCAGGGTTGTGATGGATCACTTTTGCTGGATAATGATGCTGCAAATGGCATAGTTAGTGAAAAAGATGCAATCCCCAACCAGATGATTGATGTTGACATTGTTGATGACATCAAAACGGCTTTAGAGAATGCCTGCCCTGTTGTTGTATCCTGTGCTGATATTTTGGCACTTGGATCCCAAATTGGAGTTTCATTGTATTAATCATTAAATTTAATACCTATTGAGAATGTTGAACTTGAAAGGCTGGTGGTCCAACATGGCAAGTGCCCCTTGGAAGACGAGACAGTAGGACGGCTAACCAAGATGGAACATCAGCAATCCCATCTCCTTTTGACGATTTCAGCGTGTTGCAAAGAAAATTTACAGATGTTGAACTAGATGATTCTACCGATCTGGTTGCATTATCAGGTAATTTTTTTTTTTACGTACGCAACTAGATCACACCATTTTGTTTATAGTTATAATAAACATTGCTTGCTAATTTTTCCGAGTTGCACATACATTCGGCCGTGCTCGATGCCAAACTTTCAGCCGTCGGATCGGCACGGATCCAACTATGGACCCAACATTTTCCGACGTACTTGCACAAATATGTCCCCAAGGAGGGAACGGTAATGCCTTGGCAAATCTTGATTCATCAACTGCTGATGACTTTGACAACAACTACTACACAAACCTACAGAACAACCGCGGCCTTCTACAAACGGATCAGTCATTGTTCTCAACCACCAACGCAAGCACCGTGGCCATTGTCAACAGATTTGCCAGTAGCCAACGCGACTTCTTCGACACTTTTGTTCAATCCATGATCAATATGGGAAACATAAGCCCATTGACAGGAGCAATGGAGAGATCAGGACAAACTGCAGAAGGATCAACTATAAGGATTCGGTTGAAGTATACAAGTTATATATAATGACTTAATATTTCCCAAATATTTCGTCAATTGTTTTGTGTCATAGGGGCAATGGAAAGTTTTGCTGCCCCTTTTCTGTCATCAAAGTTGAAGTCTTGCCAAGTAATACTTCGTTTTCAATTTGAAGAGTGATCAAATTCTGTTTAAATATACTTCTGGAAGAAATGATCAAGAGATATACAAGTTTTCATTTAAGAAATGCTGACTTGAATGTTTATGTGAAACTTTTTATCATTTTGACATGTAAGATAACTTTTTAAATGATATTATTTAACAAATAATTTTATTTAATATTTTTATAAAGACTAAGAGTTATCTATAAATTTAACCATAATATACAATATCTATTTATAGTGTATATAATGTAGTTAGTATTGAGAGTCAACTTGATATCAATTTGGTCAAAGAAAATTAGTTACAGGCCTTTTTTCTAATAAAAGATTGAATATTAACATAATGGTATTTTCCTCTTTTACTATTTTTATATAAAACAGGGTTAACACCTGCTGCAGCAAGACGGACTCAACATCAGGTGCGAGCTGTGGCTGACATACAAACACCTGTTTTATATGCAGAACAGCATGAACAGCAGGGCTTTCTTTACAAACACCTGTGTTAAACCTAACACCAGAACAGCAGGTCTTTTTTTTATATATTTTTTTCATGTCATAATCATATTTAATATGTTAATAATCTATTTGTATATAGATTATTCTGGAAGGGTTAAATTACCAAGACTGCATAACATAGCTTAACAAGAGAGACACTCAACACATACATCCAACATAATCCAAGAATGAAAATGAAATTCAGAAAATTTTTAGCAAATCCAACAAGTAATACCAAGTTTATCTTTCCAGGCTATAAAAAGAAGTTAAAAGAGAAAAAATCACCTCTCCCCGTGTAAACCACAGGCCAAGTTAAAGGCAAATAAAAACATCACTAACACTAACAAGTACTCCAGGGGCAGACAATGAGAAGATAAGACAAAATTTTCATTTCCATTTTTTTCTTTTCCTTTTTCCTCTCACCGATTCTTTCATGTATTCAAGAAACAAGCTCATAACGTGACATCAATGAGACATATTCATTTGCTAAACGTATCTAGAATAAATCATAATTTTACAAGCACCGAGAATTTGAATGAACCCACAGCAGAGCACTTCTTCCAGAAAGTTTAAAAAAATGATGGAAGATGACACTGTTGACAGTTGGTGTTGGAAGCCTACCTGCTATGATGGCTGCTGCATATGCTCTTGCCGAAGTGCCTGTTGGAGTTGGATGACCTGTTGGCGTTGTTCAGGTGGCAATGAATTCAGCTGTTCTGGTGTTAGGTTTAACACCTGCTGCAGTAAGACGGACTCAACATCAGGTGCGAGCTGTGGCTGACATACAAACAATGGTTTGAATCGTGAGTTTCAAAATTATTATCAAATCAACCACACTGAACTATAAATTGCACAAAGTATTCCAAAATTTTAAATAAATAAATAATGCTAAATATTTCTCCTATAGGTAAGCAAAGAGTTTCACACTGGCCACTGTTGTGGTCAAAAGCTATATTAACATTAACAGAGAACTGGCAGAGAGAGTGCATAAGCTTGTAAAACCATGCACAACGATAACAATAACTTGGTTATAGAAACTTACTGCAGGATTTTTTTAAATGTCTACCAAACCAAATCATATACCATATGTCCATAACTGCCCCCCAATTAATTTGGTTTGTCAAGCAATTAAGCATGCATTTGGCTATTTATCACCATACAAAGTAGTTTCAAGAAAGTATTATTTGAACCACACTACAAGGAGAGGTACCTTCAGATTTTTTAGAATTGATGATCTAGGAATCAATTCAATTGTCCTTTAAACTAAATTTACTTCTAACCTCTCAGGCCACTACTATATAAATTTTTCAAGTGCCAAAGATCAACTAGAGACTACTAATTTTTAACTTCCAAATAACTTGATCGTTGTTCACCTGACAGTCAACTATAACATGTACCAGTGATCAACCATTTATGTATACAATCACTCACAAAGATACACATTACAGTAAAAAACTACTGGAAAATCCTATTGTCTCAATCCGACCATACTCAAAAAAGCCAGATGTGCACAACTGAATAGTTAAACTTACTCTTGAAGAAGACTGCAAGCATTTACAAAGTCCTCCAGACCTAACAATAACCTTAAATGTTCTTCGGTAAAGATACTGAGACAAATCTTATCTCTGTTATTTGGTCAATAGTGAAAAGAAGAGAAGACAGAAGAAAATACCAACAACGTTTTTTCTTCACATAGAGACTTACGCTTAAAGGAAATTACAGATCAGATTTACATTTGATAACTAGACAAAGCACTAAACTTGATGGTATTAAATGTTGCAAATACTTCAAAAACTCTACATTCAATAGCAGGTTGAACTTTAATACGCTTTTACTTCCCCATTCATTAGACACAACTAAAGCAGACACAATCAAGTTTTGGAACAATGAGATCAAAGAAAATAGCTTAACATAGGATGACATCTAAATTACAACCCAGCCAATACAATGTCTGGGAATTTTTCATCACTGTTTCATATTAATATTTCTGGGAATTGCCAAAATGATTAAATAGATATCAGGAAGGCAATACAAACATCTGGCCCTGACAGCAACTAAATCAATAAAAGATATCATTTCAGGAACTATATTTATTTTGCATGAAACCTATCTAATCCCTGCCATTGAAACTCTGAGAATGATCTTTCTGCCATTAAGGCTGAAGCAATGATGCATGAGAAATGAGCTCACAGAAAAGTATTATATAATTTAAAATTGATATCACCAAGTATAATACAGTACCTGAGAAATCTGCTTTTCAGCATATTGCACCTCTTGCGCTCTAGGTACTTGATTAACGGGTGCTGAATCAACACCAAATGTTTGCAATGTTTTAGATCCACTTACATTGGTCACATTCAACCCAACTGAGGAAAAACCGCTCTTTCCCCCCTCTAATTTCACCTTTTTTGGAGGCTGACTTATTGCTTCTGAATGATTTTTGAACAATGTTTGATTTCTCCGCAAAGCCAGGAGTTATTGAGGGACCAGGCTGTTTTTTTTTTTTTTTTAAATAAGTTAATATGAAATACTAGGACATTGAAAGAAATAAAAAACAGTGTTCTACTAATTTGAGAAACATACAGTCTACTGCAACATACTCAAAAAAGATCACAAGAGAGAACTGGAGTTTGTTTGCGGAAAGGGAGGGCAAAGAAGGGGGCAAGGATCCATCGATATGTTTTCAACAAATAGGAAAGAGAAGATATGAGTTCAATGGAGACCACTCACCATCTTTTCAGTACATTTTTTTTCGCATGTGCATAAGAGAGATTTTCTTAAAACCCAACTTGAACTTAATATCTCTTGGCAGGATTTGACTGATTGAATTTCAAAACAACGGAACTGACAATGTTTTATTATTAAACATTCAAAAGACAACCTAAAGATACATGTGGAACCGTTAAATTATTAAACTTAAATTTAATAATTTGATGGTTTCTCCAAAAAAAACCTTATATTAAAACAAATCAGAACACAATCTAAAGATGCATGCTTCTAGTTAACATAAACCATTGCTAAAACTTCTCTAGTGGCATGTCCTAGACTAGGTCAAGTTTGTGAAAGAAGCTTTTGCACCTGGAAGCTGGTATCTGATAAGGAACGATGACGCAGAGGAGCTGATTGCATGACAACATTTTGGTGAGACCATCTGACTGCTGTGACTTAAATTAGCAGTTGCAAGCTGTCCTGAGTGCAGCAATGACGGCTGCAATTGCCGGTTCAAAGACGAAGAATTTGCTACCTGAATTTGTGGTCTAACAGAGGTGTTTAAAGAAGGAATTTTGGGAACTCCAGAATGTGCAGCCGCTGGTGGTAGAACATAATTGCTGGAATGTTGTGGAAGCTGCGTCAGAGGCTGCAAAGTTGATTGTAGGGTAGCAGAAACTTGGTTGCGAGCTAAAGAATTAATAGGCACAGAAGCTATTTGACTTTGTACTTTAGGAATCAAGCCAGCCTGAACCATCGGAGAAAGAGTTTGTGCTGTTGGCTGCAGACTATGCAGGCCATCCTGTAATGGAATCTGTGCAGGTTGACCAAGAGGCTGTCTTATGTTTGGCATCTGCAACTGCAAAATTCAAAATAAAATTTTCTTTATGCAACATAATTTCAAAGCACTGAACAAACAGCTAACTTTTTTTTTTTTTGAGACAATGAAACAAACCACTTGAGGGGTGACCATTCCAAGCATAATTTGAGCCTGAAAAGCAAAAGCAAAGGCAAAGAAGTAAGACCAAATCTATATCTTTATCTAAGTGTCTTAAAATGTGTAAAACTTCTGTAAGGACAAAGAACACCTTTCTATTTTGATTTTGTTATAAAAATAAAGGACAAAATTGAAGACCATGTGATGAACTATCAACATTATTACGTTTTGTAGACTAAAGTATCATTTTCTTAACAAAAGTACTTTGATTTTCTAACTTATACATTTGATAGTTCAAATAAAAATTATCTCAACAACAGTTTGGGAAAAAATAAAAACTAAATTGCATAATAGTCATATGCAAAAATGAACATGTCAGAAAACTAGCGGTAATAAATAATAACTTGAATGCTATAAAAAATACTTACATATCCTCGCAAAACACATTAGATGAATTCAAGAACTCTCTTCATGCAGCTTATAAACATGAAAGGTTTGAATTTATAACAATAAACTCATTTCTTTTTTGGAATTTGGAGTGTTTAAAGGACCATTTTAATTAAGGGACGCTAGATGAAATATATGAGATAGATATTAAATATCTAAGATAAGAGATAGATATTAAATATCTAAGATAAATATTCTCTCTTCATAGTTTCTTTTAAAGAAACACCAGACAATGAAAAATACCTGAAAAATAGCTTTCAGCAACTGAGGTTTTGAAAGCAATAGCTCACGAGCTAGTTCCTTATTTTGTGTAGCCATTTTCTGTTGAGAGAAGACATGAAAGAATACAATTAATTAAAGAAGCAAAGCTCCTTATAACAGTATGTATTGCTCAAAGCTTACCTTCAGCTCAGACATATTCCCATTCAGCTGGTCCTAGACATTCTGGCAAGATGGAGTGTTAGTGGGTCATTGGTTGGTACTTGCTGACCCGGCAAAGCATTTTGATTTTGCTGCACACCACCAAGAGCTTCAGCCATGAGAGCAGCAGCAGTTATAGCTGAATGGAGACCAATAGGCTGCAGGTGAAAAGATTCGCCATGGACTGCTTGGCCTCCTAGTTGTTTTTGAGGGTCTGTGATGTATCAGTTAAAAAGGGGAAAATCAGCTTTTATTCCTCAAAAAAGAATATATTCTGAAAGAAACATAAATACTAACCAATGTTTGTTGCCATTCCAGGTCCACCACGGCCCTGCAATAAAACAAAATTCACTGTTTAAGCTTATAAATAAAATCTAATTTTGAAAAACCAAAATATCAAACCAAACAGAAGGAATAAAAAAATTATATTGAAGAAATATCATCCTAAGCAGTAGGATAGTGCATGTACATGGGCTTTTGTTGCAATGGAATAAGCCTCAGTTACCACCAACGTTATAGACCAGAGTTAGATTGTCAGTATGAAGCATGATAGTAGATCTATCATCCAATAGAATGGTTCAAGCCAAATAACAAACTTTAAAAGTCTCTAAAATATTTAGCAAACATATCTTTGCAAGCACATCTCAACTATGCGTTTACATAAGCATAAATAACTTTATCACAATTTGTATTTTCCTATAATTTCACAGTCCAATATAGAAGGCTGAAGGCTTGTCCTAGATATAATCATTAATCTCTCTTTCTTTCAGCAGGGATGTGAATGTGGAGACATTAGTCCATGACATCAAGTTCATTGCAGGTTATTTGTTTCTATCACTTTTTTTAAGAACTAGAATATATTACCTAATAAAATAAAAAACATACAGGAATTCAAAAATTAAAAAACCTTATAAGCGTAACCTGAACTGTAGCAAGTAATACATACACAAGAGCAGACATCTTTCTTATATCATCCAACAGATCAAAGTAAATTTCATGCATGAGAGCCTAGGCATTAGCATAAAAATTGCATGGACCATCCATTAGCACCAATTCAGATGCATAGATATCATATAGGAAACATACTCTGCCAAGGTAACTGAAATTACACTTTAAAATAAAGATATAAACAGTTTGGAATGGAGGGAAATAGGGTATTTATAGGCTTAAATTAAATTAATCAATACTAAATAGCTACCTACACTGCCTGTGTCATCAAAACCAATGTTCATATAATCACAACTAACCAATGTCACTGTGAGAAGAGAAACTATGACGGTGCTAAATTATCACCCTGATGAAAAAAATAAAAGATGCAGAAAAAAAGAGTACACCTGTTCTCGGTTCCGATCAGAGCCTTTGTCATTTTCAGCAAAATCAACTCGCAACTGCCGACCTTGATCTCATAACCTTGAAGATTCCTTCGTGCACTTAGAGCTGTCTCCTCATCCTTGTATTCACAGAACCCATAACCTTTCGGTTTACCAGTTTCTCTATCAATAACCAATCTGAAATTAAGAGCGTTAATTAGAAATGAAGAACATTAATATATATATATATATTATCTTCCAAAAAGCAATTTCATCTCAAATTAAGTTAACAAAGATTCTTAATGAAGATAACTTGTAGTTCATGCACCCAAACTAGTTTGCAAAGGGAGCTATTATACATAAATGTTTCTATCTGCATGCTTAGTGAATGAGTGTGTAGGTTTTTTTTCCCCATATTCCTCAATAACTTAGATCACATCATATCTGTCAAGGTCAAAAGGTTTTAAATTTTCAACTATCATATCCTCATAATAACATAGCCGTTGTACTAGTCCCAACCATCACAATCAAATATGAAAACTAAGCAGTTAAAACAATCAGGGATTTGCATTCAATAACAGGTACCGGTTCTTTTCTGGCATAGTTACAAACATAAAAGATTTGAACTTGGAGAGAAATTGAAGCTGAATCCTTTAAGCAAATTGATTTTCAAATGTTGAAATATTAAAAGAAAATCCCAAACCTGAAAGAAACAACTGGGCCAACCTCCCTGCAGATTTCTATAAGCTGTTCCTCAGTAGCATCATATGGTATATTCCCAACTGCCAACCAAAAAAAAAAATACCAAATTTCACTAAATTCATTAAGAGGGGAAAAAAAGCCTTCGAAATAACATCAATTAAAAAATGAAAACAAAAATAAAATCATGTGATTAGTTGTTAAAAAATTTATCAGCAATTAAACAGAAAAGCAATCTAGAAAACCAGAAGCAAATCAGAGAGAGAGAGAGAGACCGAAAACGCAGCGATGCTGAGAAGAGGCCATGAAGAGAGGGCTGTGAATCAGTAGGAGAAGAAGGTGAAGCGGCGCTGCGGCTTCATCTTCTTCTTCCTTCACATCGCTCTTTCTCCTCCGCCTCTTTTCGAATTCAATGGGCGGACGCTAAATTGGTTTCTCCAAAGATTTGGCTTTCGTTTTATCTGTATTTTTCAGTCACGACAAAGTGAAGAAAAAAGAAACAATATCTTGATTTGCTGCTTCTCTCTGTGAAATCTGAACGACAAAGTTTCCAGCCAAAAGGAAATCAAGGCAGGTTGCTGCTTAATCACCTTTTCAGTAATTTTCTTCTTTTCAATTTTTGGAGGCTTTGCCTACTTTTTATTTGTTTTCTGTTTTTTTTTTCCCTAAAACAATAATGATTGTTTAATCATAAATAGTATTGGTATTGTATTTAAATGCAAAAAGTTAATGGAATATATAATTAGGAGGAATACAATTTTTTTTCCCGTTTAGAATTACTTATATTATCATTATAAAATATAAATACTCTATGGCACACGTATTAAAATAGAAATTAAGTATTTAGAATATCGATAGTTATTCAATTATTAAAGATTTTATTTTAGGTATTCAAAATAAAAGATAATAATTTAAGTATTGATGTTATATATAATTCGATTACTCTGTTAAAATTACAAATGTCAAATTGACAGAACATTTAAAAATCGATATGATAACAAATTTAATTCTCAAATTTTATGTTATATCTATTTATATCATCATTTTAAAAAATTAATCCTCAAAATTTATAAACATTCTCAATTTGATCTTAATTTTTAAAAAAAATAAAAAATATTTTCAAAAAATATAATGATAAAGTTAAAAAAGTATATAAAAATAAAAACATGATTGTTGACAAAAAATATTATATAATATTTTAAAATATATAAAAATAAATAAATATTTCCAAAAATATATAACAATAAATTATATTAATATTAAATAAAAAATAAGAAACATCTTGCTCTCTTTCTCTCTATTTAGATTACACTTAGTTTGACTTGGTATTTTTTTTAAATTTATAGTATCTATTTCTTTGAATCAAATATAATAATTCTATTACAACACTCAATGCACTCTAGTTAACCAAACTATTTATATGCTCATTTCTATTTGGTTCAGTTTTATTTCAATCTCGCAGAGCAATATTTCATTATAAATCTATTCTATTTTGGTGAACTAAGCACGGAAAAATTACCTCACAATTTTTTAACAATATTAATCATAAATGAAGCCACTTATTTCTTTAAAAAGAAAAATGGAAAAACACAAGAGGTTGATAATAACGTATATTAAGAGAAATATTTTTTGTTTTGGTTTTGATTTTGTAAGAGAACTACAGTTAAAATATTTAATTTGAAGCCTAATTGTAGCAACAACCTATAGTTGTGGTTGTGGCCGATGACAAGCCTTGTCGATAGAAACCGGGGGATCGGAGAAAAAGCCATTAAGAATGCGATTTGCAACCCACAAGTTGGCTGCCTCTGTGAAGTGTATTCCATCCCAACTAATGTGCCTTGATGGGTACCTACATGAACTCCCATAAACTGTTCCATTAACTTTCTTCCCACAATCAACATGGTGACCATGGTGTCCGTAGCTGCCACAGCAAAACATTTGAGGATCTACGAATCCTGCAATCACCAAAACCATGGCAGTTAGACCACCATCACATTGCCAACCACTTTGATCAGTGTGATTGTGACAACTTTCAGACAGTTACCTTGTTGTTTGGCGTCGCTAATTAGAGCATATTTGGCTGAATAGACATCGACATAAGTGAAAGCCGCTGAAGGAAGTTGTGTTCTCAGCTGGGACACTTTCTCCTTAAGCTGCCTGTTGAACTCTTTAGCCATCTCATTTTGAGGCATCACACACCCGTTTCGGTCCACATTGTGAGCCTTTGGTTGGTACATCATAACACTGAAAGGCAAGCACCCTATTGGATCCATGTTATGTATCCAAAATATCCTAGCCCCTTCACTGTACAATACCTGGAACATAGACAAATGTAAGTAAATACTACTACTACAAACCGTACATTTTTTGCAATCCTCAACAAGCATTCCATTTTTTCTTACATGAACTGCTTGGGAAAACAGGGTAAGCATATTGGGAATGGAAGCTCGAATTCTTCCTTCGGCTCGATGTTCAAGATAACCATACGCTAGGTCATTATGTCCAATATCCAATGTGTATATAGCTTTTGAGAAGTCATCAGGTCTTGGAAGATCAATACAGTGTGCTGGTATCTTTCCTGTATACCAACATTCACAGATTCAAATATTTCATTTCTTAGAGATACCAACCCCTCCATCATCACTCTGCCCGCTACCCCGTCCCCAAGGGTTTCGCATGAATGGTCCACCCTGCATACTCCACCTACTCTCTACTATCTTTTATATGATAAAGTGCTTTATGGAAAAAAATGCAGAGAAGGTGACAGAAGACTCACGGTTGAGGCAGAGTTGGTTGTAGAGAGCAGTTGTGCGAGCTTTGAAGTGTATGAATTGAGAAACTTGCGTTGCAAGGTTGAATGGGCTATATCCGCATGCAGGTTGAATGCAAGACCCACCTGTTGCAAAATTAGCACCATGCCTGAAATTTGTCCCAATTGAGTCCAGGTAGGCACTCAGGTATGGTAATCCCAGATTCTCAGCTGCACAAGGTAATATAAAAAAGAAACTGTCAATAATATATGAATTTACTAGTTCTACTCCTAATATAAGCTGCAAAGAGCCTAACACTAACCACCTGAGTTCGGGTCGATTCTTAGAAAAATTCAGGGATGATATCCATTTGCATAGTAGTGGGAATATAAGCAGCCAACCACTAACCTAAAAAATCAATGATGAGACGACCATCTGAAGCTCGTGCTGAAGGTTGCTTGAAGAAGGTTTGGCCATATGGTGATGGAATCTCTGCCACTGCCGCATTACAAGCCCCAGTGTCTGAATTAGAGTCCCCAAAGTTGTATATTGCTGGAAATCTGCATCTTTGCCAACCCCTCCCAATACTCGCCGGTATCATTAGTGCCACGAGTGTCAAAACAAAAAAGCCAGACATAGAAAATAACCTCATAGCCTCCATACTTGCCTTGCCAATAGCACCTTTACAATCTTATTATATTATAGAGTAAAAGCAGGATGTATGATGCGTACACTATATAGATAGAAAGAAGAGGTATTTATTCTTTAAGGAAGTTAAGATCGAAGTTGATAAGTTTTATCTAGATATAATATATAATTGAGAAAACTCATTAAAGTAAGCATTGAAATGAGCGTATAGAAAGGCATCCATAGCCTCATCTCTTTCCTTCGTAAGCTGTGAAACGGACTTAATTTATTCAACTCAATTGAGTGGGAAATGCACCAAAATATTAAACTTTTACATGCATCATGATATGTCAGTCAGACCGAATCAGGTCCTTTGCCCTATGTTGATTTAAATGCTTTATTTTGTCTGTCTTTTGCTCTGGAGTTATAATAACCGGCGATTACCTCGGATCAAAAGCAAAGACCCAAGGACTATAACTACAAGATCTACGTCCCAATAAATTATTGTAAATGAGCCCCACATCTAGAAATATGTTCATGGAACAGATCAAATAGAAGTATCATTTTATGCCCAAACCTTAATTACCTTTATTATTATCATTATCATCATTTAAAGTTTTTTTCTATTAATAAAATGATTTTATTATTGAATTACAATTCGAGCTAAATCAGACCCATCCAAATGTTTGACCTCCTGTTCAAGACAAGACCTTCACAGGCCAAACCAACTGAAACATAATATCCTTCCTATCTTTCTCGAGGCAGTACACCAGATCTCTATCAATTACAGACCATTAACATCTCTTCCCCAATGACATGCCAGATCCAAACAATTTAATTACCTATGTTAAAGATATAGATGGTGTATCATAGTAGTTAGCTGGCCGCGCATGGCAGCAAAATTTGCTTGACTGACTGCTTCAGTTCATACATTCCCCTTGTCGAAAATAGAGAAGAGGTTTCAACATGATAACTACATATGAATACGGAATTTACGACACACAAGCACGCCTACTAGAAAGAAATTTCAAGGTACCTATTATGCTTTCCTTCTGCTAACACTTCTTCCTGAGACGTTAAAAACTAGTCAATTTAATGACAAATTTGGACTTCACTATGCAACAATTCCACCAACTTCCCAGTAGAACATAACTAACAAAACTTCCCACTTACATTATATCTTCATGAGGAGATCGAACTCCGTACAACCTTAACCATCCCTATCAGAAACCATAATATAGCGCACAATGCACCTAAAATAGAAAAGAAAAAGAACCCCTTATTCCTGCTTCTCCTCCGAGCAGTTGTGCCACCATTGGCTGCCAACGCATTGGTGTTTCTAACATTCATTCTCAACCTACTGAAGCTAGACATTCGCTCAAAGGCCTGGTTTATCAAAGGACTCTCAGATGCAGAAGCAGGACTAGTAGGTATTGAATCCACAAATGACCACAGTGCAGTAGAAAATCGGCTTGCACCCTCGCCATTTTGTCAGCTTCTTCTTGATTATTACCATTGTACATCAAACCTAAAGACGACCAAAATAACCATATATAAGCAAAATTTTACAGTTAAGCAGTAAAGGAGTGAGTAGCTTTTCCAATGACAAAAAAGTAGTTGAATATTTGCATTCTAATCACTTATAGTGACTATAAATGAAAATAGTTGTATCAAAAGAGCTCTTGAAGCAGGCTCAAATTTCATTTTTAAGAAAGGCTTTTTGCCATGCGGACTTTTGGCATGTCTACCAAACTAACCATTTCATCAAGAACTTTGCAAGGATGGGCTAAGACAACAACTTTGTCCAAAACAAAAGAACAGTTCAGTGAATGCAAGATAATTTCACAAATGAATGCACGTTGATGTCCGCACGTGTTCTACCTGAACTTGAAGAGGCATTCCCAAGATTTGATCCTGATGGAGTAAAGACATCACCACTCTGATCATTTGTCCAAATTGAACCATTGGTCTGATCCATTTGGAGCTGTTGCTCCAGCGCGTTTTCAAAAGACTGGAACGGCAACTGGTAATCCACCTGATCCACAGTTGAATTGGGTACCAATTGCTGATCCATCATGTTATTTGCAGAGGAATGAAATTGGTAACCAACCTGATTTAATATACCATCCTCAAAGGCATTCAATTGAGGCTGATTATCACCGATTGAATTCAATTGAGACTGCACCTGTTGATTATTCCCAAAGGCATTCAGTTGAAGCTGCAACTGCACATGAACACCAGTGGCATTCAATTGGAACTGTAGTTCTTGATCCATATGATTGGCATTTGATTGGTGTTGCAATTGTGGTTCCAATGGGTAACTTACCTGATTTATCATATTTTCAGTATATGAGAATGGAACTATTCCTTGTTCAATAGGTCCATTGTCTTGTAGAAACATTTCTGCATCATGGTACAGATCAAATTCACCCAGTCCATCCCAGTCATTGAACTGCAGCCCATTCTCCACAGGTATCTCAACATTGGAGGTGAGATCATCAATTTCCAGAAAGTCCTCTGCACATATTTGTGGAATTTGTTCAAACTGATCAGAAACAGATGTGACCTCAGGTGCCTCTTGCAACTGCAAACGAGAAGTAGGTGACTGGGAGAGTTCAAAGCTTGCATGGTCATGTACAACCTCAAGTGGCTTAGGAAAGAGCACATCCCTAGGAGATGTCTCCAGCAAAGTACTTTGTATCTCTTCTTCCCCAGCAAGCCGAGGCAATATATTGTCAAAATGAGCTTGTGGCTGAGGAAGTGCAGGCTCAGCAGCAAATTGCCTCATAAACTCTTCAACATCATTCAATGGCGATTGAATTTGATTGTTAGCTTTTACGTTGTCATCAGGAATGGCCTCATTTGGTTGTTTGACAGAGGTTATTAAATCTACTGCTTTACTAGCACATTCCTCATCAGTCCATTCCCTTCTTTAAATGGTGCTCCATACTGCTCTCCGTTCTTAGGGCCAGGTCCACTTTTTTTGTACAATTTATAAAGAGCATAATAGTCCTGAAATGCAAAAGAGAAACAGAGAATTAATAAAAAGAAAATATACAGGACAAAACTAGAAAAGTTTCTTGGCAAACTTCTTCAGCCGCATACCTTTACACTCTGGCATCTCTTGAGCTCCTCTTCATCAAGGGTATACTCATGCATCACCCAATCAGTTCGCTCGCCATTAGGTGCACGCCCTCTGTAGAAAACCAACGTTTTTTTGACTCCAACCGTCCGAGAATTACAGGTAACAGAACGATCCTTTCCTGTTGCCTTCCAGTACCCGTGTCCAGTTGCCCTGTTTGACCTGGCTGCATTAGGATATTTCCTGTCTCTTGGACTGAAGAAGAACCATTGCCTATCTCCAGACTTCAGTATTGATTGTGCTGTATAACATATTTTCGCTCATTAGAAAGCCGCTAATACAACAAATAAAGCAAAATCAAAAAGTAGAAACCAACAAACGTTAGCTACTGCTTAAACTTTTTCAAACAAGCAATCCATCTAAAAGACAAATAGAATCAAGAGCCTCGAATCGGAACACAAAAACAAACCACTGTTCTAACGAATCATTGAGGCATCTGAAAACCCCATTGGTTAATCTGATTTAAGGACTATGGAGCCTGAATAAATCAAACAGGACAACAGTTCCATCATCAAAATCATACAAACAAACAGTAGAATTATTGCACAAACCAAAGTCAACATAATCCAAGGATGTTCTAAAATGAATAAGAAAAAAATGAAGAGATAAAAACAGCAATTTCAACATACAAAAACGAATAGCCACATATTCTTCACAATACAAACCCATACTATAAACAAAACAATCACAGATAAAATCAAAACAAACCCACAAAAGGAAAAAGCAATTTAATAAAAAGGGAAACGAAGTCAACGGATATATTTGCTCAATTATCAGTTAAACTAAACATGTAATCGATAATCAAAGAATAATTTGAGGGTTACAAAAAGAGAAAGAAAAATTTACCAGGCAACTCCTCAGGATCCCACTTGTAAACATCAGTTTCCCTTATGATATCAAGCTTGAGCTTTCTTCCACAGATCTTTCTCTTTAAATAATAAAGAACCAGCTCTTCGTCAGTTGGGTGAAACCTAAACCCCGGTGGCCACACATGATCCTCGCCAAAACATGAATCAGTCGTCGCAGCTTTCGCAGCCACTGTCATCTCTCTTGATGATAAAAAAAAATCTTTTTTTTTTCTTTATGATTAAAAAAAAACCTTTCTCAACAAGAAAGCAAAAATTTGAGGGTTGGGGATAAAAAAATAAAAGAGAGAGCTGCAGTCAAATAAGAAAATTCGGAAGGAGATTTAATGGACCAAAGGCATTTTCCATAAGAAAAAGAAGATGTTAGGTTATTACCTGGAAACTTCCTTCCATTGAAATATGATATGTGACGTAATGGTGCGTGAATTAAATTTTATATTTTATTACAAGTAAATTACGATTAAGTTCATCCAACTATGGTTTTTACATGCTGATAAAAGAAAAGAAATCATAATTGAATTAATTTTTAAATACAACGATAAATATGATTATCCAAATATTTTTAAAAAATTGAAAAATAAAACTCAATAGGATAAAATCTGAATACTAAACATGATTAGCACAAATCGAACTCAACTACATCTGGTATGGGTGATGAACATCTTTAACCATCAGACCATCACATAGGATTCTACTTAAATTCTTTTTTAATTGTCAACTTTTAAAACTTTCAAATAGTTATTTGATTAGTCGAGTTTGTTTTTTTTCATTTCCGTTAAGTGTAATTAAATTTTTGACGAAAAGGTGAGATGGTAGTTCAAATATCGATATAATAATAGATTTAGCTACAATTTTTTATATGTGTCAATTTAATCATAAATTTAAAACCATACTTAATATCTACATATTATCTCAATTTGATATTAAATTTAAAAAATTCAATATATAATATATAAATATTTCAAAAAAGTTATATAAAATTTAAAAATATTAAAATAATTTTTTCAATTATATTATAATTCTCTAAAAATATTTATTTTATATATAATTTTGGAATTAGGATAAAATTGAGACAATATATAAATTTTAAGAGTTAAAATTTTTAAATTTATGATCAAATTGATGCATCGTGTTATATTTAGTGGCTAAATCTATTATTAAACTAATTTTCGAACTATCACATCAATCCCATCAATTGCTTAATAGCACTTAACAAAAATGAACTAAGAAAACAAATCAAATTAGAAGATCCACCTAATTATGTTCTCGCCACAATCAAGAACTCGTCACTCCGTGAAGTGGAACTCCGTTGTATTGGCGAAGTTCTACTAAGTGCTCCACCACGAAGTTACCAACCTTCTCTGATAAGGATGAGAACGAATGAGGGTCGTAAGTTTGTCCAAATCACGGATTTGACTTAAGGATCTAGACGTTTAGAAAGAAATTTGGATTTTGACACAACATGAAATGCAAACGAATCCAAATCAGATAAAAAAATTAAGAATACAATTAAAATAAATAACTAAGATAAATAAAACAGAACAATAAATTAAATATTAAAACAAATAAGATAGATGAAAAATATGGAATGTGGCATGTAGAAATCGTAAAGAGTTTTGGAAACAAAAAGAATCAATAATCCCTTTCAAATGCTCTAATTTCTCTTTCAATAAACAAAACTTGAAAAAAAATTTAAAGATGTTGAATAATAATAAATTGATTTAATTGTATGCAATGCAAAGTTCATTATACTAACTAATTAAATAAATCTAAATAAAACTCTTAAGTATATTAGAACTCTAATTAACTTAAATAAGAAGTAGTTTTAAATTAATTTTTTTTGACATAAAACTCTTAAATAACTTAAAATACTTAATAATTATAAAAAAATTCGAAATAATAAAATAATAAAAGCTGAAAAACATAATATTGAACTCATATATGATAAAAATTAAGCCTAAAACTCGAACCCAATATGTTTTAAACTCAAATTAAAAACTCGAAACTCGTAATTTTCGTAATAATCATATCTAGAAATTTTGCTCTCGCAATCTTCACTAAAATGGTCATAACTTTAGTTCCTGAACTCGAAATCAAGTTATTCAAAGTATGTTTCGACGCTAATAGATAGATCTTCGAACTCTATCAAGACATCTTAATCTAGAAAAGTTTGAATCCCATCAAAAGTTGATTAATCTTTTCTACTTGAAAAATGACAGCTGGTTGAATTGATTTTGACACATTTCACCCATTCCATGCATGTATCATTCCTCGTTCCTCAAAAAGATTCATCCTCACATATTGGCTTTGGTCAAATCTTGATTTGATTTGTTTGACCTTTAACCTTGTTATTGGGTCTTGAAGTAGTGTAAGCCCATCACATTCATAGGCCTGAAATTGGGCCTTGAGACTCGTATCATTATACGGTCTAAGTCTCATGACTTAGACGACATTCGTCAGTGTAGTCTCCCAAATTGAATCGGTTCGCCAAACGAGAGTGTGACATCGTCATCCACTCAGGATTTAGATACATAACACTATAAACATTATAAGTGAATAAATTCATAAATAGATTCAGGATCTATTCTTTTTAGTCCTGTTTGATGTACTGTCAGTCTAGTCAGTTACATCTATAACTCTATCTTCTAGGAGTTATCCACTCTAATACCCAAGACAAAGCATCTCCCCAATTGGACTTGATAGACGACATATTAGTCTTTCAATTGGTTTGCTAATTTTTGATTAGACTAAGGACGTGTTTAGGTTCGTCTACTAATACAAGTTGTCTTTCTATATTACAATCCGACCACGTAATATCACTTAATATTAGTTAAACATTAGACAACCAATTAGCAACATTTGCTTCCATTTTGTTTTGCGTGCAAAAACCATTTGAAGATAATATACAAAATATTAATGTAATTCATGAATAGTTTTATTAACTAATTTATTCGAAATATTACAAGTGTACTTAGACAAAATTACCATACTTAAGACACCAGATCCAACAGTCTCTTACTTGCCCTAGTGAAGTGGATGAATCATGTTTCACATTCATATGCCCCTACTTATGTTTCTCAAAGAGCTCTCTAGCTAATAGAGTCTTGGAAAAACAAATTTCCAAGGTTTGTCCATATGTGATCTTTGACTACATTCCATTTTTTCGTCAAATACTATTGTCTCACTTAATGTGTTTTGTCCTTATGTGGGTTCTTTTAGATTTAGCTATATTTGAATTGCTATAGTGCCATAGCTTTTTCATGCCTCATATTTGACCCTCCACAGTGAAGTTAGTAGTGTAAACCTGCTTGACACTTATTCAGACAATAGACCCATCGTTTAGGACAAAAGCTCAACCCGATGTCGATTTCCTCAAATCCTGACACATTTAGAAGTGAGGATCAGTCTATAGGACTAAGATCTTCTCCAGAATAAACAATCATATAATCTCTCATTCCCCGTAAATACTTGAGTATATTTTTAACTGTTTGCCAATGTCTTAGTCTTAGATTCGTCTAATATTAACTTACCAACCCCACTGTAAAACAAATATCTGAACGTGTGCATAACATAGCATACATGAGACCTCTTACTATCGAAGCATAAGGAACCTTTCTCATGTTCTCTCTTTCTTCCGCTGTATTAGGACAATCCTTCAAAGAAATATGAAATCTAGATACGAAGGTTGATTTCCCTTCTTTGAATCGATCATTGCATAATGCTCCAATATCTTATCATGTATGAAGCTTGAGACAATGCTATCACTTTGTTCTTTCGATCCCTTAGGACTTGAATGCCTAGAACAAAATTAGTTTCTCCTGAGTCTTTCATGCTAAACTATTAGGTTAACCACAATTTAACCGATGACAGTGTCCCTTCATCATTTCCAATTAGTAGAATATCATCGACATATAGAACGAGAAAGACCACATTCATCCTTAAACATTTATAAACACAAGGTTCATCTACTTTTTGCTCAAATTCAAAAGTCTGATCGCTTGATCAAATCGTTGATTCCATGAGTGGATACTTGCTTAAGTCCATATATGGATCTAAGTACTAAACTTTATCCTCGTTTCCTTTAATTATATATCTGATGGGTTGTATCATATAGATTCCCTATTCAAGATAGCTATTCAAAAACGTTGTCTTGATATTCATTTGCTAGATCTCGTAATTGAGAGTCGCTACAATGGATAACAATATGCAGATTGACTTGAGCATGACAACCGAAAAAAAGATTTCTTCGTAATCAATATCTCCTTTCTGAGTATACCCTTTTGCTATAAGTCTAACATTTATACTTGAAGCCTAAAGACACCTCAAAACAGAAAAGATAAACAATATACTATAAAATTCTATCTTAGGTAAATCAAAATAATAAGAGATGCAAATGAAAAGAGAAACAAAATCAAAGTGAAAGTGATAGATAACCTCTTTAAAAGTTTAGGTACTAATTTATGGGTTAAATTTAAAAAAAAAAACTTAAAAAATTTAATGGTTTACTACTACTTTAACTAACGAAAATACAAACTTGAGAAAAAAAAAACTACTTGTGACTAAAAAAAATTGAAGTACCACGATAAAAAAAGGGGATGATTTAGGTGTTAATTTATGGGTTAAGTTTTTTTTTAATTGTTCTAATTTTTTAGAATATATTTTTATATCATTAAAGTATAATTTACATACTCACACACGCACACTACTAACTATCACATTGGTTATATTTACGATCTCATATCTTAAAGATAAAGATAAATACTTTTGATCAGTAAGTTTAATTTTAGGATTCTATTGTGTGTTTTCTTATATTACTCTTTATATAATATATTTTAATAGATTATATTTCAACTTAAATCATTCAACAGACTTGAATAATTTTTATTAAATATTTACGAGTTAAACGATAGTTCACTTGATGAGTTCCTAAAAATGGTTTTCATGAGATGGGAAGTTTGTTGTGATTCCTTTGAAAATAAAACATGTTTTAAATGGTGAGTGAACCTTCTTCCAATCTAATGGTTGGTCACCACAAAACAATCCAATATTACAAAAGGAGAAATGCACTGAATACCTATGTGAAAAACAAAATTAAAATTTACAAAATTAAGCAAAATCTTAAATTTATACATGATTTTTTTATTTTAATTATACATGAATTTTGATTTAATGTGTAATTGTATATATGAATTTTAATTTGGTCCAATTATATACATAAAATTTTAATTGTGATTCAAATGTATACTTGAAGCTTTAATTTTGATTTAATCATACACATTTGAAGAAATAAATACATTAACTTGTTTTTATAATTGATAGATATAATTATTTATGTATGTAATATATAAATGTAAAATGATGTTATATCAATAATTGTGTAATAATTTACAAGAATTGGATCAAATCAAAATTTCATGTATAAAATTACACAAAATCAAATTTCATGTATACAATTACACATTAAATCATAGTTCATGTAAAATGGTTAAAAATAAAAAATTTAATAAAAGATTAAAATATTTTTTTTATAATTTGAATGGCCAAATAAATTATTATGTTTTTTAAATTTTTTTTGATAATGTACTATTAAAAAATTAGTACTCACGCACCCTTAGTAGGGTATGCACACTACATTCGCAAAAAGAAAAAAAAAGAAAAAAAAAACCCAAATAAAATTTTATCATTGCTCTCAAACCTCAGGTGGATTCTGTAAGTTCCTTTTGAAAGTTGAAGTTTAATAAATTGATAAAATATAAATTTATTTATACTTATTTTATATGTCAAATAAACATACCACATTTATTGGACCCTATTATATTATATATTTTTCTAACAAGTATTTATTGGATGAGCGTTCGATCAAATTGAGTTTAATCGAGTGAAAAAAATTCGAGTTGACGAGTTTATATTTTATCATCCTAATCCGTTTATTTAAGATGATAACTTGAATCATCAATTAACTTATTTTTAAATTTTTAAATTTTTTATATATTCTTTAGAATTTTTAAAAAATTATAATTTTTTAAAAATATAAATTTTGTAATTTTTATAAATATTTTGAAATTTAAAAATTATTTTGATTTTTTTTGTAATTTTTGTTGAGAGAGATCAATTTTACTCATTTTTAAAATTAATAAAGATGAAAGAGGTATTTACATCAATCTATTATTTGAATTGTAAATTTCAACTTAACTCGAACTCAAAACTGAAATTACTTATTTGAGTTGATTTGAATAATTCGAATAACTCGATTCTATTAACTCAAAATTTAATTTCTTTTTCGATTTTTTCAATCGAATTTTACTCACCCCTAAATATTTATATAAGATTTTAGTTTTTAATTAATTAGTAAAGAATATCAAGACGAAATATCAATTTATATTTTATTTATAAAATATTTAAATAAAAACTAATTACTTTAATTCTTTTTTTAAAATCGAATTTTAGAAATACATCTCAAATTTAATCTTTTTGGATTCAGACTTTTTCATGTTTGGAATTTTGAGTTCAGATATTTTATCAAGATCATTTCGACCTATTAAAAATCACCATAAAAAGATAAAAAAAAAGCAATAATAATATATTAACAAGTAGCATAACTTTTGGTAAAAGTATCGTGGAGGTCTTTATACTAAGAATTAGATTGTATTTTACCCCATCAACTAAAAAAAGGCAAATTAGTTTCTCTACATTAGATTAATAAGTAAACTAATCTTTCTATTAAAAATTTCATATACATTATTAAATATCAATTCATGTATGTCAGCATGAAGTACATATAAGTACATATAGCACATCACATGTCACTTTCCGATTATTCCATCATCCAAACCTATTTGCAATAGTACAAATGGATAAAATTTTTAACAGAAAGGACTAGTTTGATCTTTGATATAACATATAGGGATTAATTTACCCATTTTTGAGTAGATTAGGCAAAATACAATCTAACTACTAGTATAAGGGCCTCTATGGTACTTTTACCATAACATTTTTTTTTCATTTTTTACCCAAAGAGGCTATAAATATATTCCAAACCTCATTTTACACTTTACGAGTCTGCTGCATCATCATCGCTCATTGCTCTTTGAGGGAACCAAGCAAGCTATTTATTAAAAGTAAGCTGTGAATCGCCCAAACATGAGGTATTTTTTTTCTCTCACCTTCTCTCTTTTTAAATTTTTTTTTTTCTTATTTTCCATTAGACGCTTTTGCTTTTAGTTGTTTGGTCGCTTAGATTATGGAGGATTATGGAGGGAATGAAAGAAAAAGAAAATTGAACATCGACTTCCATTGCCACTATTGTTTGTTTACCCTTGTTTTTGGGCTTTTCAGGCGCTAACTGTTTTGGGTTTTTCTAATATTAAAAGAATATTTTGGGGTCTTCTCTGGGTTTCTGTTATTTTCATTCTGCTGCAAAGAGAAGTCTTGAAGGGATTAAGCCTTTTTTTTAATTAATATTGGCTTTGTGGGAGGTGTTGATTTGAAGATGATACTAGGATGCTGTTTAATGCTTGAACTTTCAATTAAAAGGCAAAAACTTTATGATAATAGGAAACCAATTTGTTAGATATGGTTTGAAATAGTAAATCAAATACTCTCATTCTCATACCTTTGTGGTGTTAAGTTAGAGGAGGTTGATGATAGATGTTGCTTGTTTTTTTGAGTCTCTAGGGTTTTGGAACAGTGGAGCGTTGGATATCTATGTTCTTTCTGCTGAAAAAGTGGGGATATGTGGATTGCTTTGGTTGTTTATTGAAAATTTATTCTACTTTAGTGTATTTTGATATTAGGAAATGGCTCATGGCATTTATGTTCAGTCACCTGTGTTACCAACCTGTTCTGATTCTTGTAAGGGTGCTAACTTTTGAAACTTTTAAAGTCTGATGATGCTATCATTTCAATGAAGGAACTTGCTCATAGATATTGATATAGTGCGCATAATCTTCTATGTTATGAGGTTTGAACCTGTTTAATTGTTTAAGCGTGAGTTTAGACCTGCCAGATCTCTGGTATTTTGGATGTTGCCATGACGGATGGATTCTTCGCTGTTAGATCATCATGACCTCATCTTAGCGTCTACCCATTGTTTTTTTTTGCAATCTTTTATATCAGCTGTGAAGCCTTGTGCCACTTGTCTCTCAAATCATCAATCTTTATTAAACATATGTAATGTAGTTTTTCTTGTTTATGCCAGACCGATGTCGGCGTTGTTTTTTCTACATGATAGTGGTGTAAATATTTGAGTTGGAGGTAAGTTATCTATTGTAGTAGTCTTTATTTAATTTGGACATACTTTATGTTGCAGCCGACATCCCATAGTGAAATGGGCCCAGAGATTGGATGACGTCTTCATAACTATTGAGCTTCCTGATGCTCAGGATGTAAAGCTTAAACTAGAGCCCGAAGGAAAATTCTTCTTCTCTGCTGAAAGTGGAGCGGACAAAATTCCCTATGAAGTTGATTTGGATCTGCATGACAAAGTTGACATTGATGTATGTCGGCAGCTAAAGTCTCAATTCTTAGGATTAACCTTTAATACATATTGCCTATATAGTTTAATATATGTCATTCTGATATATGCTTGCAGGGAAGCAAGGCTAGTATTGGAAATAGAAATATCTGTTACCTTGTGAAAAAGGCCGAGAGCAAGTGGTGGAGCAGATTACTGAAACAGGAAGGGAGACCTCCTGTGTTTTTGAAAGTTGATTGGGATCGATGGGTTGATGAAGATGAGGACGATCTGGACACTAAGCGTAAGACTTATTCCCTCAATTCTCATATGGGTTTTTCACTGCTTTGTTTTCATGGTGCAAGGGGCTTATTTTTTTTAGTTTGACTCACTGGGGATTTTTTTGTTGCCAGCTGGACCTGATATGGACTTTGGGGACTTCGACTTTTCCGTGAGTGCCAATGTTATCACTTAATATTTAATGATCAAAGTATGTCTAAACTGGACTAACACCATTTGCTTCTACTTCCCTTTTGTTACAGAAAATGAACATGGGTGGTGGTGAAGGCTTTGGTGCAGTTGAAGGTGAAGACGGTAAGTTTTGTAATCTAACCAGTATTGATTTGAGTTTGTGAATTTGCTGTCAGGATCTTGACTTGGTAGCTTGTTCCTATATCTCTATATTAATTCAATGTATCTTGATGCTTTATCCTTGCAGATGATGACAGTGATACTGAAGATGAGAATGTGGAAGAAATACCAGCTCCGAAGAAAGATGCCTCATCATCTGTTGCTGAGCCTGAAGTCAAAAGCGTTTAAGGCCGTATGTTGGTCCGTTGTCATATTTCTAGTTGAGTTGCATGCTTTTAGATACATAACAACATTATTTATTAATGTTTCCTTCACTTGTTGAGCCCTCCTTTCTAGTGGAAAACTCTGGTCATTATGAGATTGTGAGCGTTATCATGGCCTTTTATCGGATATGAATTAGTGAAATTGAAATCTTGCTCGTATTGCAGTCCCATATGAATGGTCTCTTTATATCATCTCCTAGATGAATTTATACTACAATTAGGGCACATGCACTCACACCATCTGAGCAAATACCCAAATTGAAGGAAAACGATGAATAATTTGCAGATTGAAATGTTAAGGAAAAATCTCATCAAGAATATCATGTATTGTTGTAAAAGCAGACTGGAAATAAGTCAGTCATATAGTCATTTGTATTTTTCTCAACACATACCATACACAAAGCATACTCGGGTCAATGTAGTAATGCAAATATGACACAAGCTTCAATTTCTTATGGCATAGAATCCATATTAACTGTCAGGCAATCTCATCGGCAGCACCTCGGAAGGTGGCCGTAAAGTGCAAACCATCTCTCTCGTCTTTCCAAAGTAGACCTGCAAAATATGTAAACATAATGAATGATGGCACTGAACACAATTATCAAGTAACGTGCAAAGGTAATTCAAACGAAGAAAGTAGTAGACATACCTGATCCAATGAATTCCGGAGCTTACTCTCCATTTCTTCTATCATCCTTCCCATATTACAAAGATGCCCATCAGCAACTGGGAGGTTCATGTTCATCTATGGACAAAAAAGGTTAAAGGTGAGAAGGGACTTTAGAGCCTGCCCAGAACTTCACATATGAGTGCACAAACATACACAGATGATATGCATTAAGCATTAAGGTAACCGTAGAGTAAATACATTCAAGTAAACAAGAACTTATGCTCAGTTCATAACACATCAGTGTCAAACAGTAAAAAGCGAACCAGACACCATATTGTAAGACTCAATCTGATTTTTTGGGGGCAAGTGAAAACAAAAATTGAAGTCCACTTATCATGGATAGCAAGAGGCACTTAATGTTCTGCCTGCAATTTATACAGAAAAGCATTATAATATCAGAGACAAATAAATTGAACCAAGTGTATTTGACTTTACAAATGCAATGCTCAAACAACCTATTATCTAAGTTTCTTGCTCTAGAACTATTTTGATCCGACTATGTGGTAACATAGTTTCAGAGATCTTGTTCAGTTCTAGGGGCTTTTCAGGTAGAGGTTACAGTTTGTGGAGCTGGTGATAAAAGTCTTGCCTTACCCCATCCAAAAAGTCTGTATACATCAAGATAGCAAATAGAGAAGGAAAACATGTGAAAATCAACAATTTTAAAAAAAAATCTGCATTAAGAAGGCAAGCTAGCCTTTTCAAACATAATTCTGATTGTCCCATCTTACTAGTCTATGGTTTGGAATATAAATAGCACAAGGAAAGAAAACCCATGAAGGACTTGCACAGGATTTCAGATGATCAATACTAGTTATGCACCTTTTTTCCTATTAGATCTAAACAATCATCGCCCCTAATGTCCAAGGTCCTTAATTCATTGGCACTTGGGATGAAGAAATTCCAAAACCTGTTTCAACTTCCCAATGTTTCCAAAATAGAATGGATACTAATGGATTGTAAAAAAAAAGTGGTTAAATATCTATGAAGCACTCTCAACCCACATAAAGCTGCATTCTCCAACAATTTATTTGCTTTTCACTAGGTTGAAAGCTTCACCTCATCATGTTATAAAAAAATCCCACCAATTACCTGTCGTCTGATAGATCCAGACAAACTGAAAGTGCCTGATGACACATCATCTGTAGTCAAAGACAGCATTACTGTACTAGTCAAGCAATATCGAGTTGTTTCTTCTTCTGGTCCAACCTAAATAAAATGTTAGAGTGCAACATGAGCAAGAGAATGCAGAATAAAGTAACAAACTTACTGTCCATAAAGGAATAAATGGTAAATAGATACACAAAATAAACCCCCAAAAACGAAGAGGATAGGATGGCCTCAGATAAGAATAGAAGTTCTACCGTAATTGTATCGACCCATTGAGTTTACCTCTATAACATGAATAGCATCCCAAGTTCCCTCCTCCAAATAACCTCTCCGCCCTTGTCCAGTCTTTGAACCATCTTTCTCCAATAGCCAATGACAGCAAATTAGAACTGACAACGGTCACTAGTTTTATTTAGGTTAAAAATAAGCTGCTTACCTTTCTTTACCAAAAAGCAGGCTACAAAGCCTTCATTGTCATCTTCCCACATATAGACAGATGAGATGCCACCTTCATAATACCTATTCTTTTATTGGTTAAACATAAATAAATGAATGGTAATAAAGCAAATACTGCATAAAATAAATGCATCAAAAGTTGATTGAGTTATGCCTTAAAACCCCATATCCAACCACTGTAAAAAGAAAAGCATAACGCAGATAGAAATCAATTGCAATCAAACCCACACTAATAGCATATTAATAAACAAAGCACAATGTAAGTAAGAACCTTACTGGTCACAATAGACTATAAAGATCTCGTTGGCTTCAATTTCCAGTTGCCTCAATTTTGAAGATGGATAAGGCGCACCTTCCAATCGTGGGTGGTATTTATTTGACCAAGGTGATCTACAAACAGTACAAACTCATAAATTATGATTGAAAATTGCCATTCTGCATGTGAAAAATAACTCAATGTAACTCAAAAGATGGCCTTAAAGCATCATACAAGACATGAAAGGGAAGGAGCAGCATTTGATGTAAGACTGATTTGCTGCTGACATGATTCATAACATCTAAAAGGAGTACCAACTTTGGAAAACTCTGATTCTGGAGCTAGTGCTTGTATTTAGGTTTGAGTATATCATATATAGATAATGAACAGGCAAATACATGTAAACACACACAGAGGAGAGAAAACACTGTGGCATAATTCCAATATTCTACAATGTTTATTCAACATCATGCTGACATGTGCAGTGCTCTGGATTATAGGTACAAGCTTCTTCCACCATTAAAACTTACAACTGTTTCACCATAAACATTTTCAAGGGAAAATGCCCCAGGAGAAGCCAACATATTTAAAAACATACAGTGCTATGGATTAGAGGTGCAAGATTCTATAAACAATTAGGGGAAGACCTGGGAGTTGCCACATCTATAATCCCTCACCCAATTTCAATATAGGAATTAAGAGAAAATAAATAAATAAAACCTCCAAAAGATTGTTAATATAGTCATTATTGTTTAGGCAAGATAAATGAGGACCATCCTTTTTATTGATGTCAAATCAGAACAAAAATACAAACAGGCAAGAACATAAAAATAGCTTAAGGGGGCTTAGGCTACAATAGCGAGGGCAAAATAAGTTCGGGATATAGATATATTAATCAGAAGCGTAAAGCTACCTATATGAATCAGCATCTCTGTTGTATTCACACAAAATGAACCTCTTCCCACTGTCATCATCACTTAAAACCTGTTGTCAAATAAAAAAATCCAATCAACTTATTCATCCAAATCAATGGAACAAAACTCATTTGTTGTTACATGTGTCATATCAGAAGTTTTCTGTGGCAATAAAACCAATAGGTCAGTGAATAAGATTGTATGTAACAAATTGGCAAGAGTATACCACAAAATCAACTGCTAGAAAACGGGAATTGAAAATTTTCAGCAAAGGGATGATTATATACGATATAAAAACTAATAAAGCAACAAATTTATTTGATTGGGGAACAGTATAAAATAGAAAGCTACTAGCTTTGAAGACAAAATGAAGAGCTCAAAGTGAGAAAAAAATATTGCTAATACAGTTGAACTCAAGACACAAATAGCCAATCATTATAGTGTGTGTTACTCTCTTATAGCTCACATCACATCATGACAACCAATGGCAAGGAGATCAAACAAATTACTGTTACAGATGCAGACAGAACCAGACACACATGCACATCACAAATTGAACAAAATAATGGATCAAGAGGGAAAAAGTGGAGCTAGGGATCTATAACATGGCAATTTTTATGAATGATGATATACGCACACACATAAGTACAAAGAAACTCGAACAAATTGCAAAATAATGGATTAAGAGAGAAAAATTGAAGTACAATTAGGGATCTATTACATGGCAATTTTTATGAATGATGAATAAACATTCAACATAAGAATAATTTGTTCTTTAATATTCACAAGACCAATGCAATGAGCTTATAATATGAAATTATCAAGCAGGAGTATCTCTTGGAGAACAATTTAAGTTCATGCAGCTGGTGACAAAAATGAGAAAGAAGACAAAGACACTCTATCCCGTATCTGAATGTAGGATGAGATCAAGGTCCAAAAGAACTTAAATCCCCATTCAATTGTATCTTCATCCAATTATTTGGTCGAATTGCTCAGTTCCTCCCGGTAGATGGGACAAGAGTATTATTTGACAACAATGGCTAAATACATTTGTTCCACAACTTTAAGAAATCAAGTAACCAAAAGCAAAACGGTGAAATGGATTGCTTAAAAGTTCAAAGCGACTGCCATGACTTCAAACTAGCATAGATGGAAGAATGCGTATAGAACATTCAATAATTCCATTTTAAAAAACACAGTTTTTCTAAAACTTGTCAAAAAATAAAATTTCAGTGTTTGTTCACTTTAATACTTCAAATAACCGAATCTTAAATATAACTCATACTAACAACGTAAGCACTCACGCAAGATCATTAAATTTTTATTTTCTAATAGAGATCATTGCAATGGTTTCCGGACACTTTCTTTTGGTAAAAAAAAAAAAAAGCAACACCAAAAACAATTTCGCTTAAAATCTTATACTCCATTATCGATCTTTCACGGTACATTTTCCATAATGATGTCTACACAGATTTCTCCGGAAAAAATGAACCCTAAAACGATTCATATCTTAAACTTTACTCCATTCTTTAACCAGAAAAATTATTAAGCCATTTAAAAGAGGAAATAATCGATTCGAGCAAGACTAAAGAGCGAAATCTACAAAAATGGAGAAACAGGGAGAAATTAAAAATGAAAAAAATAACACAAAGGAAATGACCTGGAGAGGGAGATCAACTTGAGAGAGGAGATCGGAGGAGTTGTGAGGCAAAAGGCTTAAAAGAGCGGAAAGTGCTGTCTCAGAGTGACGAGGCGGCATTCTTCGCATCAGTCCCATGGCTGCCTCCATGTTTTTTTCTTCGCCCGCCCAACTCGACTTATTACGGTATAATCCAAACAGGGAAAGTAAAAGAAAAGCAGATAATGTAATTCTTTTATCTGGTTTGAGTTGGAAGCGAAAGAGATAATGGATATTAGCAGCAGTATTTGAATTTTGAGAAATGAGGAAAAACTTTAAAAGGAAAAGGAAAACAAAGGAGTGGCTTGTTTGTTTGATCCGAGTCTCTCTCAGGGTAAGAAGGTTCCACCACCACCACCTCTGTTTACATCAATAAAGTTTTATCATAATTTAATTAGAGCGCTCTTGGATTGGATTGGATTAGAGAGCTGCTTATTATCATTACCTTTAAAAAGTATTTTTTTATATATTTGATTTTATGTTTTATAGTTATTTTTAAAATTTTAATAAAATTTGGTTGGAGCCTATCCATGTAAAATTCCATAGATCCGATGGGATAAAGGTGAATGGACTTGGTATATCTTCGGGATTATATTAAATTATTCCTATATTATTAAATTGACTAATTTAATTTTTATATTATTATAAAAAGATAAACTACATTTATAGTCTATTTAAATAGAATATATTTTATTTTTTATTTTTTTTCACTCTAAATAAAATAATAGTATGAATTAATTATAGTAATTAAATTTTTATTTTTTTAACAGTTACTTATGTGTTTATTAACTCATTGAATGAGCTCCTTATAATTAGTCCAAAGCTTTTTCCCTCCTCATCTCCTCATTAGTTCAGTGTTGCTATCATACCAAAACCCTCCAAAACAACCAGCTCATCGATGATCATATATCATGCCATCACCATATACACGTTTGAACCCAACTTTTACTTTATAATTTATTTCATGAATTTCTATTAAATAAAAAAAGTGAAAATTATATTAAAAAAATAGAATCAAATCAATAAAATTAAAAGATGTATAACAGATACATGTATTATTGCTTTTATACATATTTTATTTTATATTTTTCATAGAGAATTATAAAATTCATAAGTCTAACAAGTTTAATTAATCAATAGACTTGCTTATATTTAATTTTGGTACTTTGCATCCACATTAGGGGTTCGTAGCTGCCTCTCTCTCAAAATATCATCTTCAAGATACAAACATTGATTTTTCCGTTGGTAGTGTAATGTATCTTACCATTACAGCTAACCACTTAATAAAATAATCAAATAGTTATAATTTTACTTAAAATTCTAAACTATGTAGAGAACTAATTTAATAAAAACGTATTTTATAATTATGGATGTTATTATTATAAATGAAACGAAATTATGGGGGTTAAAATAAAAGATAAAAAATCAATTCTTCTAAATTCTTGATTGTTATAATGAAATGTTGTTATAGTGGGAGGTTTTTTAAAAAGAAGATTGATTGTAGTATATTTATTTAAAGTTTGCTTAATAAATGACTCATTTATGGGTTTTTTATCAAATAAATTGAGTAAGTGTGCATTATGCAAAATCATAAGACTTAAATGTGTTTTAGGTTGAATTTCATGCGTTGACTTGATGATTAAGAGTATTCATTGCTTTAAGTATGACTTAAATTTGAATCGCATTGCTATTAATATTTTACTTTTCTTTTGTAATTCATCAAAAGAAAATGTGTTTTATGCTAAATTTAAAGGGTAAGTGTCTTAACTCTTTAACTAGGATGCCTTTATTACATACTGTCAGTACTCTTTGGTATGCTTTTATCTTTTGTCTAAATTTGATTTTATTAATCCAATATTATTTCTATGAATAATGCTAGAATTAAGATAGACAATAACACTGGAAGTATGGATAAGTGTGATAGATGAAGTTAATTTCTATTCTAACTATAAAAAAAAATATTAAAAAATAATAAAAAAAATGATAAAAGTATTAGGAGGATCTTTATTGAAGTTAGAGTGTATTTTATTGTTAAAAGTTTGAGTAAATTAATCATTATATATTAGATTAAAAATAAATTGATCTTTTATTTAAAATTCTATCAATTTGTATTGTTAAAAATTGATTTATACATGTTACAATAAGATACATATGACATACTGTATATAAATATCTGATTATTATGACAATACTAATTTTTAACCAAAAAAATGAAAGAAAATTTAACAAAATAAATAATATTTTTTTAATTTAAAGTATAATAATAATTAATTAATAAAAACTAAAATAATTTTTTTATAAAATTAAAAGAGGAAAAACATCCTTATAAAAATAAAATGAAATCTAATTCCTATTTTACTATAAAAAAACAACTTTAAAAACCTATAATAATTGCAACCGCTAGTAAAGTGAGCGGCCTGCTTTTGACAAAAATGGAAACAGAAAATTCTAAAGAAACCGGAGAAATCGAACCACTCTTACAGGACCCAAGGGATGAGCCTAAATCCGAAATCAACCCCAACCCGAATCCGACCACCGTGAAAGCGAGAGTCCCCGAAGTAGAGATCCGATTGTATCGACAAGGCAAAGGTCCGATCGACGTGTTCAAGTCGAGCTTGGGTGGATGGGACCAGAACCAGCTTGAGGTTCGAGACATACTTGACAAATACGGCTTGAAATCGATTTACGCTTTCAGTCCCCAGTCGGGTCGTGGCGTCCCGATCCGCTTTCATCCCAGAAATGGGAGGTCTATTCTTGGATACAAGGACGGATCGGTGGTTCACATCGACGGCGAGCCACAGGTAATTTCGAATTTCTCACTTTTAACTATTTTAGGTTATATATTTGCATCTGATTTTTTATATCATAATATTGTTGATCTTGAGTTGAACAAAGAAGTTACTTCGCGTATAAAGTAGTACATGTTTCTGAATAATTAAGGATCAAACTTTTTGTTTCTAAGTAATCCTTGTTTTTTCACATGAAACTATTTGCTTATTTATATCCAAATCTATACCATATCAGATGTCCAAGGAGAATGCCCAACTTCAATTTTTGGTGATTATTTTTTTAGGGACAATTAAGTTTAGGTATTAGGGTTTGGAGGAATTAGATAGGTTTTTTTCTTAAGGTTTTAGAAAAGAAAGTGGGAGAAAAAAAATTGTCGCGCATTCATGATAATGTTATTTATTTTGTATGTATTCATGATATTTTTTTGCATTCAAAAATTTAAACTTATATAAATTGTTACAGGATATTAACTTGTTTTATATAAAATTTGGCTTGTTCACATATTCATGTTTTCCTAAGGTTATTTTTTTCGTGTTTAAATTAATTTCTTGGATACAAAATATTATAAATTTGTATAAATTTTTAAACTTTGATAATTGGTTTGATGATTTTCATTGTTTGTATTGTGTTTTTGTTATTTTCTTGTCATTTTGTGTTTTGATAAATTTTCTCTTGTTATGTTTGAGTATCCTATATTTTGCATATTTTGTCATAATTGTTATATTTAGAAAATAATAATATATGTATGTATGTATTAGCAATGGTGTTGCTTGTATTCTGATCATATGGTCATTTAAGCCATTATGATTCTATGCTATTCTGTATTTGCTTTATAGCAACTTGTTAAAAAAGTGAACTATTGAAAAGCTGGGTCATTAGGATGATAAACCATTTGAGATCCGCACCCAAGCCTCGTCCAAATAGGTTTTCTTTTATTATTATATACAGTAATTATGCTTGTATTTGTAACTAGTATTAGCATAACCAAGTCATGGCAGATGCCTAGAAGCAGTTGTCATGGCTTTCAAATCCTTGGATTAAACCTTTGGGTGATAAGGCTTAAAAGTCATTTAACTTGTCTAGCAAATTACGAATCAAGTATTTGATTACATCCCTAAATTTGGAGGTTGAATCAAGTCTAATCTAGTTCAAGCAATAAGAAGTTCGAGCTGGAGTTAGATTCACACTTCGAGGTTCAAAGTTCAGCTCAAGCTTGAGCTCGATAGCTCGATTGAGTATGAGATAATGATCAAACTAAGTTCACTTTATTAGGTTTGTTTATCTAGTAAAAAATGAGCTCGATTATTTGTGGTTGAGGTTTTGTTTGAATCTAAAATTTTCAATACTAATTGGAAATAAAAAATTGTACTCGAATTGGATTCACTCAAGGGTTGAGCTTAACTGTACAATGATCTAGTCAAATTAGAGTTTTTTTTTAGACTCAACTTGAGGAGCTTGCAAGTGCAAGTGTCTTGTTGACACCTCTTGCTAAACCTACTTAATCATTGGCTGAGGTACCAGTATCAGATACTTGTATGTGTCAGCTTGTCTTTTGTTTAAATCTTTTGACTCATAGAGGCAGCTAAATGGATCCAAAAATTAGGTATAAGTGCGTGGATGCATGTTATAATAATGTCTTATAACAACGTCTTAAAAATATATAAATACAAATGATACATTACTATTTGTAAGTAAATATATTTATTTACTTGTACTTTTATTGACATAAATTTATATAAATGAATTATATTTGAATATCTTTTGTTTGTTCTAATTAATTTCATTGGAAATGTTTTTATGTCATTGTATTCATAGCTAAATACAATGATCTTTTTAAAATTCATGAGAAGCTGACTACTTAGGAGAAAGATATTAAAAGAAGAAAATCAAAAGAGATAAGCGAGTGAATATTTGGATGAAAAGGCTTTCCTATACAACCAAGTAAAAGAATTGTGTCATTTCCTTTACGTATGTGCCCCTAGACCGTGTAAACCTTCCCATGCACATGATTTTGATCCATGTTGCTGATTCTAACTAGCTTTCAGCATCTCCGGTGTTCCAATATTTAATGTATGTAATAGAGGGTCAATCAGTTGTTCATCTAAAGCAATTAAATAGATCTTCAAAGTGCAGATAGACATTGAATTTCCTGCATATTTGTGTATCCATGGAGCCTGGACTGCTTTAAATGTATTGATTTTGGCTGATGGCTGGAAATAGTTACACATGCCTCTTTTCATTCTCTTAATTTCAGGATTCATTAATCAAACCTGTAACCAAGATCTTGGTAGGAGTAGCAGCTATTACACTTCTGATAACTCTGGTAGTGAAGGATACTCCGGAATGGATGAAGAAACTAAAGATTTCGGGCGGAGATTTCCCTCCTGGCTCCTCGCTTGTGTAGTTATCGTTTTTACACGCATGAGGAAGAGAACGAAGGATTTGTTTAAGAAGCTTGGTTGGTGAATGGAGATACCCTTGAAGCCATTTCATAGCCCAGATAAGATACTCATCATTGTTAAATCTTTGTGCTTACCAAAAGTTTTTTGACCTATAAAATAGGTTGATGTTGTGGAACACTTCCACACATATGTAATAATAGTTCCAGAAAGATGTTGTGGTAATTCCCTAAAATTCCATCGAACTCATTTTCCTAACCTTGTGAGATTTTGAAGTAAAGGGGATTCAGTTACTTCCATCATGATATATTATCTCTTTTCTTTCAAGTCTTTTTTTTAAATACAGTGTACCACTATTGATGAGCTGAATGCAGGAAAGAAATATGTTAAATGTAGTTCGCATGGTCCTCACATGACATGAGGATTACTTTGGACTCAAATTTTATTTATTTGTATGAAATACAAGATGCTCCTTTAATGATAAGAAAGACTATTCGTCAAAACCGATTACAACTTGGAATTCTATTTTTTTTTTTCAGTTGTATTTGGACCCAAACAGAAGAAAGGGAATTTCAGTAATGCCCTAGTTTTTGGTTCAATTTTTATCTGGACCACCTTGGGACTTGGCTAACTTATGCCTTGATGGGAAGGATAAATTTTGGAAACTCTGAAATCCTAAAGTTGAGTTTGATTTAATTTTGGTATTGGATTCATTTAAGTTATTTGCAGCCCAACATTGTACCGAGACTGATGTATATACAACATTAATGATGCTTATGTTATGTATATGAACGATTTGACCTTCATATTAGAAAAGATAATCTACATTTTGAGCTTCAAAATTTACCATTTTTGGTTGCTTAGGAAATTGAACTAAAGAATAACATCAACTTGGCATTCCAAACTTATGCTTCAAATGAAGATATTCTTTTTCCTTACGTCTCAACTTTAAACTCTAAACTAGTACTAGAATGGTTTCCATGCTTTGCGCATGTTGGATTGACTAATTATTTTATCAAATTATAGTGTAAAATTTTGAAAGTCAATATATGCTCTAATCTTTTATGTGTATTTTACAAATTGGAATTTAGTCCTCTATTTTTATCTCCATAAATTTATTCTTTTTTACTTTCTCAATTTAAAAATTCATGTACATTGGTCATCACTATTAAAATTCTTCTACTAAATTCACTTGTTTGACATTTTGAAATAAAAAAAATTCACTTGATAATCATATAACAATAAAAATAATATTGAATCAAATTATAAAAGTAGAAAATTAAGAAAAATAAAATATATAAATTAAATCTTAAAATTTAACATTATATAAGTTTAAAATTAAAATATGACCGTTATCTTATAATGTAAAAGCAAAACAAAAACAAAAGGAAAAGAAGGTGTCAAGTGAACTAATTAATAATATTAAAAATTATAGGAATTAAATTATGTTAAAAATAAAAACATATAACCATTTTAGATTTTTTTTAGGAAACAAAAAAAGGACATATGAGTGTGTACCAAATGTTTACATCTTCCTTTTATATATAGGCATATAAATTTTACCCAAGTGTAAGCTGAAGGTTTAAATTATTTATTTATTTATTTATTTTTATGTATCTTAACATGTCTTTAATTTAATATATATACTATTACAAAATGAAGTTACAGATTAGGAATTCAATGTGGCACAGTTTATATATAGTTATTTGGCACTCTAATAATTTGCCATGTGTATTTATATTTTAATTTTGAAAAATCAATATTAAACAAAATTTAATTATTTATTAATACATATTTGCTAAAATTTAGGAATCTTATACATGTATTTTGGGTATTTAAATTTGCTTTAAAAAAATTAACATGCTTAATGTTAAAGATTTGATTAAAAAATCTTATCATAAACAATTCTTTTCAGAATACATTATAATAAATCTTTAATAATTGACTAATAATTCATTTTATATAAATGTTAAAACTAATAATATAAAATAATATAATATTTAATTGTTAACAATCATACTTTTTTAAAGAATTATTTAGGTTAAAAATAATTAATATTAACAAATTATGTTATTTATGTTATTCATATTTATAGCTTCACTTTTCATTTTATGGTGTCATAATTATTTAACAAACTATATAATTTATATATATATGGCATAATGATTTATTTGATCTTTTAGCTTTACAAAAAAATCATGTAACACCCTTATATCCAGTTCACACGTAGGAACTCGATATAAAAGTATTACATACAGTACAGGAGAATTTAAACACGAATATATAAATTTTTCTTCCAAACAATATATTTTTAGATCATTTTATTCAAATATCATCAATTCATTTCATCAACTCAATGTATTCCAAAACAACATTTTTCCTTTCATTAGGAACATATATAAGTACCGTTGTACATGTCATTTTTACCGAGAGTAAATACCTGAAATTGAATCTTCCAAAGGTGAGCTAATGTGATGAGAGGTCCCTTGCCTTGACTTTATCCCCTCGTAGCTACTATACCTACGCGTTAAAATAACGCGTTAAGCCGATGAAGGCTTAGTAAGTACTACAAAAGTAATGAATAACTATTAAATTTCTCATGTTTATAAACTTCTTGTCTTACTTGCATAAACCATGTAACTTACCACATTAGTTTAATTCATACTTTGATACACTTTTTCCTCATATTAGCCCATTGTAGACTTTCATTGAACCTCTCGGATATACGGAACTAACAGTGAGTACCGAAGTACTATCAATGAGCACATAAGTGCTGGGGAAACAGTAAACACACACAGTGCAAATCAATAGGCACACGCAGTGCAAAACAGTAAGCACACAAAATGCAAATCAGTAAGCACACACAGTGCTAAACAGTAAGCGCGCTAATGTTCCTTAATGGCATGCCACTAATATTATAATGGTCCTAACTTGTCTACATGGGCATAAAATCTCATATAACAACATTTCTCATAGTTGTTATATTTCACTCCTTCACTAAACACAACCACATCATCATGTATATATCATATATATATTATCATATACCTCTTTACTCTTATTTTCACATAAATTTTCAAAGCTATTCATTTGAGTCATAGTCACTAAATTATTTATATCTTGAACTTCAAAATTCGAAATTATTATTCGCTTGATGTTTCTGAAACTAGACTCAATTATCTTTTTACCATAAATTTTCCAGAATTTTTACTATAACCCATTCGTACAAAAAATTCTTTCAATTTACCCATTCTCTGCTGCCTGACAGTTTCAACCTTTCTTCACTAAAAATTAATTATCTTTTAGTACAGGAATCTAATAATATTCTCATTTGTTTCTTTTGAAAATAGACTCATTAAGGATTTATCCATATAAATTTAAATCTCTAATAATTTTTATACATTTTTTTATGATTTTTCAAAGTCAGAACAGGAGAATTTGAATCTACGTACTCTGACACACAAAAACTAGCATCTCTCAAAATATACAATTCCTTTTCTTTCACCGTTTATTCCATATGAAACTACACTCAATAAGCTTTAATAAAATGTTTAATTCGACCCTTAAATCTTTTTATACAATTTTTGGTTAATTTTTGAAGTTAGTCCTCTGATTCTGTCCAAACTGTTTTAATGAGAATATTTCCCCTCTCATATTCCTTTGCACTAAACTTCATTTAATCACTCATAATCACCATACTTATAACTAAACATATCATTTTACTCATTTTTATCACAATTAATCATATACTAAAATCATATACTTTAAAGAGAAAAAATTTTCAATTTAAAATCTTGTAGTACTTACAACAAAAAGGTTGGTATTCTTCTCTTCTTACCCCTTGCTCTTCTCTTTGCCCTTTTCTTCAATTTGGTCCCTCACCTTCTTTCCTTTCTCATTAATTTCTCAAATTCTCTACATTTCTCCACTAAAAATATCTCTCTTATAAAAATGGTAAAATTCCACTTTTAGTCCTTGAGCCTTCCAACTTTACACTTTGGCCCAAAACATTGCCTCCAAAAATATCTTCCACCAAATTACTCTTTTACCCCTCCTTAATCAATCTAATTCCCATGATGACTCATAATTCAATTTACATAAATTGCTATTTAGTCCCTCATGATTTCTCACAATTACTATTTAATCCTTAAATTTTCCTAACCTTTCTTATTTTAACTACATTCTAATCCTCAATTTTACTCTAATACTTTTCCAACTCCGGTTCAAAAACATGAATGTTACAAATTATTTTAACCCTCCATTTAAATTTTCACTTTTTTAGCCCTTAAACGTGTTTTTTTTTTGTCAAATTGCCCCAAATTGATGAAAAAGTTAATGTTTTTTAACTTTGTTGATGTTTCTTATGCGTGAAATGCTATGTGGTTGACACGTCAGCATTTAATTATTATACGTGTGAATTAGTTTTTTTTAAAAATTTTAAAATATTAAAAATATTTTTTTGTAATTATTATACTTCTTAGATAATTTCAATTATTTTTAATTTTGAAGATATTTTTATATATTTTAAAAATTTTAAAATTAAATTTAACGTGTCATCCACGTGACAATCAATACACGTCAAGTTATAAAAACTAATTTTTCTATCTATTTTGGGATGATTTGACAAAAATACATATTTAAGTGTTAAAAAAGATGAAAAATTAAATGGAGGACTAAAATATTTTTTTTATAAAGTTAAAAGGTCAAATAAGTCATTTTGCTTTTATATATTAATAATAAATTGTAATTTACGTTTACATAAGGAAAAAGGCATGGCAAACATGCAATGTATTTTCACAAAATAAAACTTAATTTTATTTTAATTAATCTTAAGAAAGAATTGATTAAAAAGAAGCTTATCATAATTTTTTTTCCAAAATGAATAAGTTTAAATAATAATTCCTTAAATTAAAGAGAAATAGTCAAAGATTACATATTTAAACCATTATACATAAATCATATTTAATGTCTTTTTAATGTTTTTCTTTTTAGACCAAAATTACAGTAATTTTCACAAAAAAAATTTACAAATGAAATTGGAAGGTCAAAAATTATTATGCTTATTATTTTAATACTTTGGTGTTGGAGTTTTTTAAACTTGAATAAATAGAGTTTAGAAATTGTTATGTGTCTCGTTTATTTAACTTTTAATTTAGAATCATGTAAATGAAAATTTTATGTTTCTTTTATAGTTATGTTATATTATGTTAATATATAATAGTATAATATAGAACAAATATAAGATTGAAATTCAAGTTTGCCATACAAATGTTCCTTGAACAATTTTTATTTTCATTCACTTTCATATTATCATTGATAATATTTTCTTATTTTTCATCACCCGAAATCAATATTTATTTATTTTATAGAATCTCGTGTGTTGGCATGATGATTAAGGGTGTTCATTATCTCAAGTGTGACCTGGGTTCGAGTCGCATCATAATAATATAGCACCTCAACATTAAATAAAACCAAAAAATGGAAAGCTCCTAAATAAATACTAATAATTTAAACATAATTAAATGTTAATTATAACTATTATAATGAATGTTAATAAATTTCGAGTTTAGGGTATCTAATATTAAAGTTTTAATATTTAAGGTTTAGAATTTAAAGTTTTAACTGTTTTTTATTTTATTCAATGATGATAAAAAATCATATATTGATCGTATATAAAATATTTTCCCTAAATCAGAGTTCAACAATCATGTACTATACTAATACCAATCTTAATCCCAAAACTCAATCTCACTTGATCCATGGACAGATCAAATTGCTATATTCAGTAGGAAATATATGAAATATACATATATATGTATGTGTGTATATATAGAGAGAGGGAGGGAGAGAGAAGAGGTATGTAACATATATATATATATACCAAAAGTTATTTGAAACATACATATCTAATTAGTGTTCTCCATGCCAGAATCCTCCATTTACCACTTTCACCAGCTTAATTGAGTATCATCAGACAATATTAATCAGGAAGATAAGAGTAATATATATGAGAGAGAGTGATGGATTAAACAAGTGCATGTACGGATATAGCAACATTAATTCTAGTCATATATAGTTTATTAGGGTTGATGAAGAATACTGGAAGGGTGTGTAAAGTGCAGGAGAATAAGGGTTTTAAGGCATTAATGGTAGGGTAGGGGATTCTGATGCGGAGGTAGAGAGGTTGCAGCAGCTGGGTTTTCATGGTTATGCTTCCCCTCGTAGGTTGTTATCACAAACTGCTCATCTTCTCTTTCCCTTTCCACCCTTTTCTTCACCTTGCATCCTTCCCTTGAGCACCGGTAATAGTGCCTGCGTTTCCACATATACATCGTCAGCCCCTCCATCAATACATATATAAACTACTCTTCTATTATGATTGCATGCATGTGGATATGATATTTATATCAGTCGACTAAAGAAAAACTATTCTGGCAAAGCATATATATATATATATATATGTATGTATGTATTGGATGATGGATGATAATAAGATGAGAGGACTAACATTTTCTAACTCCATGGTTATAAAGGATTGTAGCTATATCATGAATTAATAGATTCATATACATGCTTAAACTTGAAGGTTTGCAACTCTGAGAGTACTATAGCTAGCTAGCTACTTGTACATAATTAAATACCTTGGGTTAGGGTTATTCTTAATCTTCTTCTTCCCATATTTTCTCCATTTGTACCCATCATCCATTTTCTCAAGACAAGACCTGGTTCTGAATGCAATTTTAAAATTCCCAGCATCCTCCCCCTCCATTCTCTTCACAACATAACCCTCATAATTTCTACGCACCAAAAACAAATTAAAAGAAAGAATTACATAGATATAGATAATTATTAACATAAAATTATACAACACATCATAACATAAATATATGAAGGAAAACTCGTTACTGTTGCAACATATAATCAACACATAAGGTATTTCTTGGAAGGTCCCGGCAGCTGCCATTGACTGGGGAAAGAGTGATGGAGGGTTTAGCTTTAAGAGAAGAACAAGTAGCGGCAGTTTCCTTGTGAGTTTCAAGGTGAGGTAGAACTAGAAAATCTTCAAAGTCTAGGTGATCATCCCTGTTAAGCTCCATGGTATGAGTGCAAGGGGGGGTTGAGTTGGGTGCTGCTGATAGGAAGGTTGGAGCTTGACGTATTATAGGGTGTGAGTGGAAAAAAAATATCAGCGAATATTGAAAAATCAACATGAAATGAGCTGGAAATTTCTCTTCCTTTCTCGATTCACTTTATAATGACAGCCCTTAATTTGGGCTCGTTTAAGATTCTTGTAATTAAACAAAAAAAAATACATATATAAGAAGGGGTTTCATGGGAACTTCCTTGCGGAAGAAGTTAGTCCCCCTTTCATACTTCCACGTATTTTAGACTTTTTGCCTTTGCATTATTTTTCTTTTGGGATTTGTATTTAATACATCATTATTTTTTATCAAGCGTCATTAATAATAAATAAATAAATCGTTTAAAATGCCCATCAAAATGGTATATAAATTTATAAATGCATCAAATATAATTTTTTATGTATTTATTTGGCATCAATATTTTATTTGGTATCTGGATTAAATGACATCATGTGGCATAATGAATATTCGACATGTGTATTTTATTAAAAAATATAATTACTTAATTGGAGAGTAAAATACTCAGGTATCAAATTGAATATTGAGATGAAACTCAAGTATTTAATTGGGAAAAAATAATTTTATCAAATTGAAAAACAAAACTCAAGATACCAAATTGAATTTTGAAGTCAAATTCGGACACTAGATTACTCAAATATCAAATTAAACATTGAAGCCAAACTAATATACCAAATACTATAGTAACTAGTAATTAACAAACATAGATTTATAGGTTTTGCTATATCCGTGTATTACTTATCCTTATGAAATATCAAACGAAATAAAACGATTTGAAAAAAGATATAATGAAATTCTTTGATTGGTTTTTTTAAGAGAGAAATGCTCCGTTTTATTTGACCCATGGATCCAACAAAATGAAACCATTACACAATTAACAATTCCAATTAAATTAATATTTTTTACTATTTAAATATTCAAATTGATTAGAAAATCGAATTTAATAATTTAAATGTATACCATCATTCCCTATATTCTTTCCAAATCTAAAATTTAGTTCATGCACTTTTATTTCTAGAAATTCAACTCATCTACGTTTTAGATTCTAAAATTTAAGTTCAACTGTTAACATTATTAAATTCAAGTTCATTACAACATTATTTTTAGTTGCATGGCTATTAAGTGAATATTTTTTATTTCAAAATGTCACACCAATAAATTTAACAAAAAAGTTTAACAATGTTAATAATTGGACTTAAATTTTTTTAAATCTGAAAAGTACAGGGTTCAATTTTTTACAAATAGAAGTACATGGAATAAATTCTAAATTTAGGAAGTCTACAGGGACTGATGAAAAATTTGAACCAATTTTACAATCCTAACAAATAAAATAAAATAAAATTGTGTTTTAGTAATGGCATAATGACAAAATTAGCTCCTAACGTTCTGTTTTGTCACTTGGTCCTTATGATTTTTTTTGGCTCACTTTCATACGTAACCTTCGTTTTTTTTGTCAATTTGATTATTTTTTAACAGTCTTGCTGACGTGGCCATTAAGGGATTAACGGCACTGACGTGACAATTTTTTTCCAGCTGAGCATGTCCACATAAGCATTTATTGACGTGGCATACTATTTTGTCTTATATACTACGTCAGCAAATGATTTTAATTTTTTTAAAAATATAAAATTATTTTTTTGAAATAATAAAATTTCTGATTTTCTCACCTTTTCCCATCAACCAAACATCCAAAAAATTTTGTTTTTCTTACATAATCCCATACTTACTCATTTTCTTTCTCGAAAACCCCCAAATTCCTCTTGTCCTCTATTTCAAAATCCCTAGTTGTTATATTCGCCAGCAATGAGTGTTATATTCACCAGTGCCAAGGGTCCTGAAATAGCCTATTGTAGCCGAAACTTCTCGGTGGCCACTGACTTTTTCTTCAAAACAATCTCTATATCAACCAAAACTCCTTGTAAAACGAAGAACCAAGTAATTTCCCATGTAGGCTTTTTGCGGATTATATGATAATATATCAGTTCATGCATGAAACCCGAAGTGATAAATGCTACAAAAATAGCAGGCAATGAAGCCCATCTGGATCCAATGACACGGGAAGAAATGATTTTTATAAGGTTGTATATGGTCAGACGAAGTACATCTGAGACCCTAAGGTTCCATATATGTCCCCAAAAGTCTTGCAATGCAATGGCTCAAACTGGTGCATTGAACTATGGTTCGAGTTCCACACCAAGAAGCGAGATCTGAGTTGGGATTGCAGCCACAACCAACAAAAGTTGAATTGTAAGATAAGTATGGAAGAAGTAAAGGATCAAGAGAACATGTTTATGAAAATATTGTTTGAAGTTATAGGAATAAAAAAGTAAAGTTAGCAACGCAGTTTTACTTGCAGGCTCTAATATCAAATTGGGAACTCTTGGTTCATTTCCCTGATATGGGGTTTCACCCTTCAGAATCTTAACTGAGTTTTATTTGATTTTGAAGGGTGAACAAGCTGCGAGGATGAAAAGAGTAAGGGATTTTGAAATAAAAGACAAAAATGGTGGAATTTGAGGAGTTTTCGGGAAAGAAAATGAGGAAGCATGGGATTATGTAAGAAAAACAAAATTTTTTGGGTGTTTGGTTTATGTAAAAATGTAAGAAAATTTGGAAATTTTTGTTGTTGAAGAAGAAGATGATAAAATTGGAAATTAAAATTATTTAATAATTTTATTATTTTAAAAAATAATTTTAATAATTTTATATTTTAAAAAAATAATTTTAAAATCATTTGCTGATGCTTATGTGACAAAACAGTGTCACGTCAGCAGATGCTTATGTGGACGTATCCAGTTGAAAAAAAAAATTTACCATATCAGCACAGTTAATCCCTTAACGGTCACGTCAGCAAGACCGTTAAAAAATGATCAATTTGACAAAAAACAAAAATTATTTATGAAAGTAAACCAAAAAAAACTATAAATGACAAAACACCCAAACGTTAGGAACTAATTTTATTATTATACCTTTAGTAATCAGAAAAAGAAATTGTAATTAATGGTCTCAAGATTTCAATTTGAAAGCCCAAACTTTTGCTCTTTCAATTTCTTGTGGGTTTGTGAAGGAACCTTTTCAACATGTCATTGTTTTTCCATTTCTTCTTCTCATCTTACTAAAATTGCGGCATTTTCATTTTTAGTTATAAAATTTTTAACATTATTTTTTATTATTTTAAATTTATTATTGATAAAGTTTTTAAATATATATTTAAAAATTTGAATTAATCTCTAAATATATATTAATTTAATTTATTAAAATTTTTTAACAATATCATTATAATTTGTGATTATATATTTTTTTTACATAATACTTAGAATTATTTATAATCCTTTTTTAACTTATAAATAAAAAGATAATGCGCTGAACCTAACGAGTGGTTTCGAGTTCGAGCACCTGTGTTTATACGTTGTCAAAGAGTTAAAAAAATATGAACAGATACTATCATGTAATCACACTATTATATTAAGAAAAAAATAATGCGCTTTAACGTATTAAAAATCATATTTTTCTATATTAATAACAATACTAATGTCAAAGAAACTAAAACTTAAATCCCCATTTATTAAAATGCTTAAAAGAGAAAAAAAAAAGTCAATGGTAATATTTTAATTTTTAAGTGAGGGAGAGAATATTTTAAACGTGAAAATGGTGGGTGAGATGTTTTCTCCTTGTTTTTCTTTTCCTGAGAAAAGAGTTACACAAACAGACAAACTCAACCCTACTCTACATGTTATGCTCGCCATAAATAAATATATTATATTAATAAGAGAATATTTTAAGAGTAAGAGATGACAATACTATCTTAAAAGCCAAGAGTTACATAAAATTCCAAAAAGAAATTAAATATATATAAAATAAATTATAAATTTTTCAATGAGGATTTAGTAGTGTTGATAATAGTTGAGTTTTGAGACCTTAAAAGTTTACGTTTGAATCACTTTATACATGAATATTATGTGAGAGTTCTCTTTCAAATTATTCTAAATTTAGTTCATCATATATGAGTATTGCTTACATATATTCTGGTTTTCGATTCGTTTGTATTTTGTATTGAGTTGTTTCTAATTTTGTTTGACCAAACATACATAAAAAATTATATTAAGTCGATTTTAATTCTAATTGATTGAACATATATTATTTGATGACAATTTTAATAATACCTTTTAAAATGAGTATCATATATTTTAAACCCTTGCTAATATTTAGATAATCTCTTGCTTTCAGGTTTTATTTCTTTTGTGAAAAAGAGAAAAAATGTTGTGATATTTATTTTAACGAAATAAATTAAATATTAAATTTAAGAGTCAAATTTATTCATTTAATTGAAGGATTAAAAACATTTTACTTCTCATAGTTCTGAGTTCTTATTATAGTTATTACCCGTAAGTATTTATTATTGAATTCTCGTAATTTCTTTTTGAAAATTTAAATTGTTATATGAGATAGTATTTAATATATTCAAAAAAGTATTGCAATAATCCAGTAGTACGGATGTACACTTGTAGTACTGTGAATTACAATGGGGACAATTATTAAAATATTAATTTTCTTTTTTTCTTTAAAATATGGGTATTTTAAGGAGATTATGTGTAAATATACGGATTCCGCTAATGATAATGACGATATTTAAAAATTTTATTATTTTTTAAACCGATCAATAATTGGATAATTATTAGGAGTGGTGTCATTAATAACAATAAAAATACTGAAGTTCATGATAACAAATAGATCATCTTCATACATAAATTTTTAAGTGGATTATTTTCGTAATTAATAAAAAAATTTGAATTTTTTTGAAAAAAAACCCTTAAAATAAAAAAGCAGCCACTTGTGACTTATCCGTTGAAAGTAGTACATTCCGGAAGGGTAACGACCAACATGCCCAGTCACTTCCTTCGCGCAATCGGCAACCGTCCGGCACCGCAATTCCCAATTTTAACAAAAATTTCCTTGTTTATTTATTACTATTTAACAAAAATTTTAATTAATTAAATAAGCGCTCGGAAAAGTTCCGTGTCCTTTTCAATTAAAAAAAATACAAATTTATTTTTACAATAGAGAGAAGAGACAGTACAGAAAAGAATTTCTTTGCATCTACAGTACTATAAAGCACCCAAAAGGGCAAAACAATTTTTTTTAAACAAAAGTGTAAAAATTAAGTTTTCTGAAAAAAGATTTATAAAAGTCGTAAATCAATTTCAAATCAATCAACCACAACTGAAAAATTTCCCTTAATTTTACCGCCATGTCAATGAGAAGACGAACGTTGCTCAAGGTCATTGTTCTCGGCGACAGCGGGTATGTTAGTTTTCAATTTTTATAGTTTCTTCTTTTAAATAAGTATTTTGTATTATTTCTGTAATTGATGGGTTATTGTCAATGTCAGGGTGGGCAAGACGTCTTTGATGAATCAGTATCCTTTCAACAGTATTTGTATCTGAATCTTCTTATTTTTCTGGGGGTTAATTTTGGATCTTAAATTTTGTATTATGGGTTAAGTTGATTTTAATGTTAATTTTTATCAGAACAAGCTCAACTCATTTACATGTTGTTTATTTACTGTAAAAGGAGCATTCTTGTTAGAACTAACTGCTTGAATTTAGATATGTTCATAAGAAGTTCAGTCAGCAATATAAAGCGACAATTGGTGCTGATTTTGTCACTAAGGAACTCCAGATTGACGATCGCCTTGTCACTCTGCAAGTAGAGATTTTATTTTATTTTTATTTATTTCTGGATATTTTTATGTTCTTATGGCTTGATTTTGAAGTTGTCATGGAAGCCATGTTTATGGTTTATTTGGATTGCATTGGATAGATATGGGATACCGCGGGACAGGAGCGGTTTCAGAGTCTCGGTGTTGCTTTCTATAGGGGTGCAGATTGCTGTGTGCTAGTTTACGATGTTAATGTTATGAAATCATTCGATACCCTTGATAATTGGCATGACGAGTTTCTTAAACAGGTTTCCTTTCCCCCTTTCTCTATTCTTTCCTTTTTCTTATTGGTTTTAGTTGTTTAGTGAATTATGCTTTGCATGTCCTATTGAACGATATGCTTCACTTTAAATTGTTTTTGTTCCTCTACAACATCAACTTGCTTAGTTGTAACACGTCAGAAGAATGTGTAATGCATGCTGAACTGCTTTTATTACCCCTGCCATGATAAATCTGGTTAGCAGAAATATATTCCTTCTTGTCAAGGGATGTCTGCTAGCAATGCATTATATATTAACTTATTCTACAACTACTGGTTAAACCTTGCCAACCTTGCTGAATTTGGAATTTATCCTGCTTCACTGCAAGTTATAAATAAGCTATAAAAAATGTTTTTATTTCTATATTTTTAATATCTTTTAAGGTATCTCTCCTCTCTGTCTCCCTGGTATGCGCATGCCTTGTTCACAGTGATACCACATATCCTTGTCTACTAGATTTTTGTTCATTAGACTCAAGTCATGTTTGAGTATAAATTGGTTCATTTACTTTATAGGCATAAGTTCTTCAATTTATGTGTTAACTTTAACAGTAGCCTACTTAAATGATTTAAAATAGACCAGTGGAAGGCTGAAGTGTGAGATAACAGCTGGTTTTTAGTCACATATATCTTGTGAGTCTAGAAAAAAGTCTAACCCAAGACATTCATCCTTATCACTTGTGTTGTTAAGGGCACAATGCACATTTGATGTGCTAGAACTTGTATATTGCACGGCATGCAAGGTGCAAAAAAGGGTGTTCCCTAAGTGAGGTAATGCGCAACATGTGTTTGTTTGTGTGTGCGCATATAGAATACAAAAAAGCTTAAGATATATATAATTCTAGTAATAAAATATCTAAGGAGTTGTCCACCTTTTTCCTACAAAACATGCACAACTTCCTTTTTTATGGCTAATATGCATGATTTGTCTAGGACCCAAAGTTAGCTGTTAAATTTACGCCAGTAACTACTATTATTATGCAATTTCACTATTAGGTTATTTTGTTATTTTAGTTCTTTTTTATTAGTTACTACTAGACATACAGACAGATGGTTAGGATTATAAGTTGATCTTTAGGGTTATCTAGGGCTAGAATTGAAGCTTTATTTGTAGCCCTATATAAATAAGCTGTAAAATAGCTTTACAGTCACATTATTATTTCCTTTGAATTAAAGGACGGAACAACTAGAGGTTTTATAACCTTATGTTTTTCTAGAGTTCCAACTCAATCTTTTTTGTTTTTCAGCCTTAGTTCTCTCATCTCTGGATTTATTGTTATTTTCTCCCTAAACCACACCAATTATATATCAAATGCCAACTAGATCCTAGAGTTTATAGTAGGATTTGCTTTTAAGCCACTGTTCAATGTGGTAGACATTGAGGAAGAGGAAATCAGGGTCAAGAAACAAAACTGGCTGTGATACGATGTGTGTTTGAAGAATTATCATGTGCCATTTATACTGAACCGCTATAGGAACTAGTCAGAACCCAGATGGAGATTACAAAAGGTGTGAACAACCAGTTTGATGTACCAAAAGGTAGTCTTGCTGCTGAATCTGATTATGGCAAGGAAGGAAACCGCCTTCATGATGCTGGACCCACAAATTGTGTAGAATGAGGTGGATTGGAGGTGCTGATTTACATGGAAATATGCATGTGGAGGATTACTTAGGTTGGAAAGATAGCTTGGAGAATTATATTCAGTGGAAACCTATGCTGGAGGCTGGGAAAGATGGGAAGCTAGCTTGGAGAATTGTATTGAGTGAAAACCTATGGTGGAGGCTAGGAAGATCTTGTATGTGAAACTAATATTGAAAGGCACTATGCTGCAAGGGTGGAAGAGAGTTGAAGAGCAAAGTGAACATAAAGGTAAGCCTAATATCAACTTGGGAACCCATGGAAGTAAAATTGCTGAGCAATTCCTACGAGCTGATTATGCAGCGGAGTTGTATAAATAGCTCTTGTTAAGGCAAAAGGATTGTTAGTGGAGGAGTATACTTCTGAATTTAACAATCTCTTTATTTCAGTTGGGTTGTATGAATAGCTCTTGTTAAGGCCATCTTGCGCCAGAAGATAAAAGATGTGCGCACAGCAATAGGCATGGAATAATTTTTCCGTTCAAAGGGAGCCTTTTATGAAAAGAAATGCTATCTTTCAATATCCTTAGAACTGAATCATTGAGTGACCTTGACCAAAGGCTTGTTTCTTTTATTTTCCAAATGGAAGAAGAAATGCATGGGTTTACTTCTTGTTACGAGTGTCTACTTTCAAATACTTATGATATTGGAATTACCAATGGTTTCATAAGTTCAAATACATTATTCAGCCTAGCTTTGACACATTATGGTTGCGCTCATAAATTCTTTTGGATTGCTTCCTATTGTCTATCGTTTTTGTTGTAAATACAGTAAGCAAATATTTTCTTTGCCTAATTATAGGGCTGACATTAGATGACTTGATTTTAGGACACAGGTTGATTTAATTTTATCCTCCACTTTAAGGTAAAAATGGGTCTCATAACTCTCTTTTGGTTACCCTTGTCAATTTGTCTTCATCTTTTTTCATTTCACGGTTATTCATTTTTGCACCCGGAAAGAATATGTATGAAACATACAATTTTATTTAGAAGTGTTGGAGAATTGCCTCTAGCCACTAGAGCGAGTGATATAACCTCAAATGTGCATTCTGATTTTCTGAGTTGACCTAATTTTTTGCCCTTCTGCTGTTCTTTTTGGTCACCAATGGGTGTATTTTCCCAACATTTCTTTGCTTAGTCATCTAGTCAAAGCTGGTTCATAGAAGCAGTATGGGTTTAAGTAACCAGATCAAAAGAGGATCTTAGTAATTATGGGCAAGGGAACAGCACCTTTAAGGATTGGTGACTCTCATGGGAGTATCAATTTTTTTCCCTTCTGGTTCCTAGTTGCATCATGCTAATGTTTGTCTAGTTAGGAATTGATTATGAGACATATGTGACCTGTTGACCTTTCAATGTGCATGATCTTTCCTAGCAGCCGATTTAATTTCTGCGGTTGCTTACTCTTTTATGTTTATGTTTTCATTCCTCTAAACTGATCTTAGTTTCTTTGAACAAGTGATTTCCATCTGTTTTGAATGCTGAATATGGTTTCTGTTTTCATTTTCATGGCAGGCAAATCCAACTGATCCCAGGACATTTCCTTTTATATTGCTTGGGAACAAAATAGATATAGATGGTGGTAATAGCCGAGTGGTAAGGAAATATAGTATCTACACTTAAAGTTTTCTTTTACCTTCGCACAGCTGCCTAAAAGGTGATGTCTTGAGTCATGTAGGTCTCAGAGAAGAAGGCAAAAGACTGGTGTGCATCAAAAGGAAACATGCCTTACTTTGAAACATCAGCAAAAGAAGATATCAATGTTGATGCTGCATTCCTTTGTATTGCTAAAACTGCCCTAGCAAATGAGCGCGAGCAGGACATGTAAGTCTATTCCCTGGTTGTAGCGAATTTTGCCAGTTACATTAGTATTGTTCTAACATGGTGTTACTGACAAAGAAGATGCATTGTTTCATCAGCCACTGTTGATTCAGAGATAATTATGCTCTTGTCTTGCATTTTAACTGCACAGCTTTGGGACATTATAATTGTTAGGGAAAGAGGATGTTTTTTAGAGTATAATTTGGACTATGTTAGGAGCGTAAAAGGTACAGTTGCTTGTTAACCTGTTTAGGATATTACTGGATTTGCCTCATCTTATCTGATTGGTAGTGTGAAGTCTCAAACTTAACATATATATCTTTTGTTCATAGTGTGGAAGTCATAAATTTAACATATACATTTAGTGAAAAGAATAGGGTAGGCAGTATTAGGTAGACCCATATTCCTTAACAGGGTTGTTCCTTTGGACATTGGTTCATTAATAAACAGTGGAAATGTGCTACTATAATCCTATTTGTGTGCTTGATGAGGAAAGATGATATGTAATTAAAGAGTAAGCTGCTTTTAGATAGTTCAATTTGGTATGCTGACCTAAGCCCTTTAAGTGAGCAGTGGAAATCACAAGAATTAGAACTCCACAGGAAATGGTTTTCATGAGAACCAAGATAACTTCTGCTTTCTTTAGTCAAAGTTAAAACCTATGACAGTGATGCAATGAAGCATGTTGCTTTTCTCATATGCCTACTTACTGTAATTGATAAAGATGAAAAATTACTTGTATAGTGTTTAGTAGGATATAGATCTTCATGTTTCTTCTTGTGATGTAGTTATATTCTAAATTTGATAATGCGATTCCTTTTTATCACTCTTTCGCATTAGCACTTTTGTTTCCATATTATTTGTTCAATGGTGCCAAAATACATATTAACTTCCAAAATTACCATAATAAACTGTTTCTTCTTCTACTTCTTCGCCTTCAAAAATATTGGGTCTTCTTATGTAGATGGTTTTAACATTTTAAGATTGACTACCGGGCTCTGCAGTTTATGATTTAATTTTTTTGACTGACATCTTACGTGCATATGATTGCAGATATTTCCAGGGCATACCAGAGGCTGTGACCGAAACTGAGCAAAGAGGCGGTTGTGCATGTTGATTACAAGCCAAACTCTTTTTATTTCTTGGTTGCTTGTTGCGTCTATATTTTTGGTGCCAGTGATTCTTATCCAATTTTTTTGAATACAATGTATTCTAAATTCCTTGATTGAAAACAGAATTTGCCACTAGCTTTTTATTTTGGTAGGAAGGAACTTTAAGAATTGAAAACTGTAGAATTGCAGGTGAGTTTGATTTTAGTTTTACATTTGAAGGATTGATTGAACTTGAAAGAATTGCAATATTGGTGGGAGATGCTTTGAATATAAAATTTCCGGATTGTCTTAACTCCTCTTCATTTATGTCATTGGTTATATGGACCTTTCTACGGACCAACACTATTACTGTTTTCTGCCTTGGTGCTGGTGCCCTCCGCCATTGAATCTGCAAAAAAACGCCATTTTGAGTCTTTTCGCCCGTAGTTTAAGCTCTATTCGGTTTCATTTCATGGCTCCTGTTTGATTCAAGATAGGAAAGTTATTCAAGTCTATTCAGGTTTTGTAAACTACGATTTCAAATTAAAAGAAATAGTAAACATATAACTTTTTAAACCCAGAGTTTAACCCAAGCTAAGTAGCTGTCAATTTTTTGAAAAGAATACCTTTGAATGAAATTGCCTTCTTACCTTTATTTTATCTGGAAAGGATATTTTATTTTTTCAAATTGTTAAAAGTAAACATTATCAAACTTTTTAAAATTACTTTTGCATATTGTTTTTGAAAAACGCTTTTCGGGTCTTTAATGTAGATTGGTTATCAACAAATTGGGTATTAGTAGAAGTCAAGTTTGAATTTCATATTTAGTTACAATATTTATATCTGAGGTTTTGAGTTTTCCAAGTCTATCCCTAAGGTGAAATTTGAGTTTTGAGTTAGAAAATGATCTGGCTTTGATAGCTAGAGGGGTACGATAATGTACATGTTAACGTTATTTAACCCTCTCAAAGTTTCAGAAATCATACACGAGTTCCAATTGTAGTTGTTCCGTTTAATACTTTGGTATCTGAGAATCAAAAAATTCGAATTACTACAATTTGTGTACCAAGAACCAACAAATTCCACTCCGCTATTATTTTATTATGGAATCATTCCATCATAACAACCAAGTTACAAGCATCAACACATCTGGAAGACGGAAGCTTTCAACTTCATTTTAGTTTTCTGGAATCACTTTGCAGGGACCTTGGGTTATACACATCAGTTAAACCCGAGGGTCATTCTCAAAAATTTTCAGTTCATGACGCCATGATTGATTTTTCCAAGCAACAAAGAGGCCTAAAATAACTGACGTCTGTTGGTTGAGTGGTAAAGAGTTCAATACCCATTAAACAATGTCTCGTTTTCAAGTTGTGAAAACGAAGTAGGCACCGGAAAGCTTCCTCCCATTCAGCTCAACTTCTGAATCGTGGCTATCGGATATCGGGGATCTTAAACCTAAAAAAAGACCTAGGATATAATTGATAGCTCAAAGACCATGGAGTTTTTCAACCAAAAAACTATGAAAACAACGACAAGTTCCTACATCACAAAATGCCATTGGAGTGGATAGTACTAAACAAAGAAATAATTTAATTTGTGTTTAAAAGAGTTCATACTTTGGGGAACCAGAGGGCTGCAGCCAACAAATGCAGGCAAAAGCCACGTCTTTTGCTGCACCTAACTACTAGTACCTCAAAAAGCAAAACAACAGTAAATGCTATGTTTGAGCTATAAAAAAACTTGGCTAACTTGTGAGCAAGACTATTATTCTAATGAAAGTGATCTACAGCCGCAGTTGCGGTTCTTCCATACTGAACACAAAAATCACTTTTCATGCTGCCACTTCTGTTTTGGCTTCCTTCTTTCTGCCTTTTCTTTGGCTACCACCTTGTTCTTGCTCCTCTGCCTTCTTTTGAGCTCGAATCAAAGCTCTTCTTACACGAGGCCTCATTTCTCGCACTTTTCTGGGTGGCATCATGTATGGTTCAAGGGGCCTATCTCCAAAGGGGTGCTCACTATCAGCAAATATCCTCAATTTTCGATCTCTATCCTGCATTCATAAGATGCAATAATCTATAAGAAAACAGAAATTTGAATTATTCTGAGCCACAAAAAAATAATAGTGAAAAAAGCCTGGGCTAACAGAAGTAAATGAGAATTTGAATATCACAAAGCAAATAACAGAACATACCACTAGGATTTATCCAATTAAGCAACATTCGAAAGAGAATGGTGAAAAGAGAGCAGAAATAAACCAAGCACGTTAAGATGTTTACAGATAAGGACAGGTTATAGTTTAATCAGGTCTAAAGTACTTACATCACGCAATTTGTTTCTAGGAAGCATGCGCAGAACAGCTTTTCGTATGACTTCTGTAGGATCCTTTGCCATCTGGTCCTTTAAACTTCTTTCTTTGAGGTGGCCGACATAGCTGAAGGATAAGTATGATTCATAAATAGAAGGAAATGTAGTAGAACATCACTAACTGATGCATCCAATCTCAAGAACCATATATTTAGGGACTAATAAAGGAGGAGGATCTCAGAGAACTACATTAAGAAAGTCAAGTTTTCCAGTTGTATTCACAGAAACTCAAAAGTATGTATGTTTTGATATTTGTAATTCATAATACCATCTTAAACTCAAAAATATCATTAATTTCCATGTAGTCACACTATGCAATCAGCTTCAATTCATTAAAAGAAACAGCAGAAAACAGTAATACTTGCCCTGTATGCCAGTAATAAACCTTGTCTGTAAGTTTTCTCCCAGTAACACATACATCCTTAGCATTGATCACAATGCACATATCCCCTCATCACAATTTGGAGCGTAAGTAGGCTTGTCCTTTCCTTGAATAACAGTAGAAATTTGAGAAGCTAATCTTCCGAGAACCTGTCAAAATAAAGTATGCAACTTCATTCTAGTTGCTTTCAACCTCAGGCAGGATAAACATGTTAAAAATAAATGGTTCAACATACTATTAAATAGGTTTGCATTGATAAACCGCAATTAGTAAAACCATAAAATCACCTGTGTTTTAATCATTATCACTTCTCAAAGAGAGAAACAGGGATGGAGGGTTCCGAGCCCCCACATCTCTGGCTTCCAGAAAACAAGTTTCACAAATCTAAGTCTCTTTGCAATACCAAAAGGAATAATTATCTTTGAAAGAACTCAGAAAAGGATAAAGATACCTGGCCTTTAGCATCGAAAACTCTCCATCTCAGACCTTCCAGATTAATTCGCCTCAGACCAGCAAGTGCTTTCTGCACGAGTTAAAAGCAAAAATTAGAAAAATAAAATATAAAAAAAGAGCTAGTGTTTGTCATTGAGCAGTATTTAGTATTTACAATTTACATTGCACTACAATCAGAAATCCTTATCTAGAATAATTTTTAGTTCAGAAAATTGTAAGGTCCCTGTCACATTTTTTATCGCATAAATCTTTAGAACTACTGGATTAGACTAAACCACGCTCCATAAATGAAGGTTAAAAGCTCAAGAACCTGAAATACGAAATTCCCCAGGATTACAAACCACTCATTCATTTACAACTTTTTGGATAGTTGACAATTTAACTCAATGGGATCCCAGCAAAATCACATAAAATCCATAGAAGATGTTTTTTCATGTTTTCTCATCGCAGCATATTTACTCAACTAAGTACACTCTATTTCAGTTGAAAACATTACAGCAAAGTTGCTATCTTCCAACTATTACCTCCCTACACGACTTGTATGTAAACAATCAAAATGAAGTCGGAACTTTTGCAAACTACGCATCATATTGCCAAAATAAGTGATAATTAAGTCGGTAAATATTACGAACAGTTAGCGTGCATTGCCATGCAAGGTGATTTTTGCAACAACAGGTGATCTAAATTATGGATTATTTGATTAAAAATGAAAGATTAAGCAAGATAATGATGAAGATAAAAACTAGCCTTTAAGTTCCCATTGAAAGTGGTTGCTGCTGCTTGGGCTGCCATTTTCATGTAATTTTCAGCCACAATCAAAAGATAATAATCGAAGAAGACCAAGAGAGGAATTTTAGTTGAAAAATAAAAAAAGGAAAAAATTCTTTAAACCCTGATCTAGGTTTGAGATGACAAAGACGAGAGAGGGAGCAGAGTTGTTGGATATGCACTCAATTATTAAATTGGGCTAATGGGCTTGACTTGGACTGTCATTATATATAACAGTGACCCATATTTAAATATGACAAATTTTTATTATTTATGATGAATTCCACAAATAAAAATCTCAAAACTAAAAAAAGGATTTTTTTGTTTTACACATAATTTAGTACACCAACTCATAACGCGGTGAAAAACACAAAAACAAAATTATATAATAAATGTATTTATAGAGAAACTTTAATTGAATAGCCGTAAAATAAAAAATGTTAAAATTTACAAACTTAAGCTCAAATTTTACTATATATATATATATATATTTCTATTTTTCCGTAAAATAAATGCATTTTTACCGATTCGAGACCCAAGCTGAATAAAAAAAATTAGTATTAACAGATATAATTTTCTCAGTAAACAGTAGGACAAAGTCCAAAATTTTCTAACTGCTTTGCAGCTGAAGGGGAATGGCACAGTAATTCGGGGTTAAGTCTATACAATAATTAAAAAGGGCTGCTAAACAAAAGAAAGATCCTACCAAAATAAGAAACAAAGTAGTTGCATCCTATTTTCCCAACTACTGGTAATATGATCTTCACATATCAGCTAAAATAACTACGACACACATTTACAGAGTTAATTCTCATTTAACATGCCTTCCCAAGCAAACCCATTCGTCCCACTTTGGACCTTTCACAACAACAATGTCACTAAAAGCCTCTTCTTGCTGCACATCCACAACCCCTGTACTTTTCAACACCTGCAAATTTTGCACCAACAAATCTAACCTACTTAGCTTTCTGTTTGAACATTTCCATCACAAATTCAAGGTCATATCCCCACACTCACATACTTGGGTGCCAAATATGAATATACTTCAAGCATAGCAACATACACAAGCTTAAGCTTTCCTTTAATGGCAATTTAACCAGTCAAGTCAGTACAACCGGACTGAACAAATGAGTAAAAATGACCATTGCTAGAGAATTTGATTTTCGTTGTCGGACACTACAACGTACCAGTATCTCATAAAAGAGCCTCACACTTGCTTTCTTTGTTTTTCCTTCCACAAGCTGTGATAAGTAAGTCACCTTTTCCTCCTTTTTTCCCTTTGATCTAGAAAACTCATCTGCAATCTCTTTGCCACCATTCTGTGTATCAAAGATTCAACTTCGTAATAAGCAAAGTTTTGCAAGAGATTGTAAGGGGTTCGCACTAACTGCTCAAGTTGAACGAGAACATTGCAAAGGCTGTATATATCTTACCTGGTCCTTGAAGACCATCCATCTGCTAGTCATGAAAAAGTTCAGGTAAGAATACCGCATGTGAACGAAAAACATGCAATCTAAAATGAAGCCAAAGAAATCAAGGTTTAAATTAAGAACATTACAAATAGCTCTTACCCTGTCCCTGGTTATCATCTTCATTTAAATGCATGTCCTGCCCAAAATCTTAATGAAGTAAATAACCAATAGAGGATGTTTCAAGTAGTGAAGACAACAAACAACAAAATGTAATGTGATAGATACAATTCTATGAAACACCCAATATGGTTTGTGTTCCAAAGTCCAACCTTATCACGCATTAGATGATTTAAGATCTACTTTGACATATGTTATGTGTTAAACATAACAGAATAAGTTGATGCAATGCATGATTAATGGTTAAGTGTAAACCAATGCCTGTGTGCATCAATATAATTGCCCGGTCAGATGGTTATTCTAAATCCATATCACAGCAAGGCAGCTACTTGTAATCATAAATTCACCCTGCTCACCAGATTGAGATCAAGGTCTTCATTTTTGTTCAGGGAAGACTCCTCTACAATTTCATTCAGAAAAGGCTCTTTCTCCATGCTTTGAGTAGGATCCACATTCTCTGGTCGTACATCTAAGTTATCAAATTTCAGGTCCTTAGGGCTCCCAAAAGGCCTCAATGATTTAGAGTACAGAACAGGTGTTTGTGGAGCAATTTCAGTCTGTTCTCTAACAAGGGAAGTTGACTGCCGAATAGGCGTTTGTGGGGCAATTCCAGCCTGCTCTGAGGATCCATCAAATGGAGGAGATTTTGAGAGGTTCAACATAACTGGAGGATCCCTCATTTCAACAGTTGCTGGAGTAATCTCTGCTTGCTCAAAAGATCCATCAACTGCAGGAGGTTCAGAAGTGTCCATCTGTTTTGGGGGTTTTATGATATTAACAGATTTGAGTATTCGCAATCTCTTTCCAGAGTAAATAGATTTAAGCTCCGAGGTGCCTGTCAAGAGTATGATTAACAAAGAAGCATAACTAGAGAAATAACATGTAGAAATATATCTGATAGAGCAATTACAGGGAACCAAAGGCTCTAAGAAACTCTGGGGAAGGCTGGAAATCCAAGTCCTCCTTGCACCCAAAGCAGTACGACCATCCTTTCCCCCCTTAGAGACCAAATCACTTGCATCTTTTATCCATTGCCGCATTATGCTGCAAAAAAATTGAACATGAAATCAAATGATAGAAGCTGTATGATATGTTATTTCTATCCCTTAACATTTTAACCAATAACCAATGTCCAAATTAAAAAGTGATACTGTATTGTTTCCCATAGAAAGGTGACACTTATTAAATCAAATGAAAAAAGACAGCACGAATTGGGATGTTGAAATACAAAATATATATGTATAGTGTGTGTATTCTACACAATAGCAGAATCACCTACCAGACCAAGGCATGAAAAAGTATGCTAAGATTTACCATAAAATTCCTTTTTGTCTTGCTCATATTGCAGCAGTAAGATGTGCATCTCAACGAAGAAACATCATCATGTTACAATATCTAGGGCTTAAAGATCAAACCAAACATCACCCAATTTTAATAATCAGCACCATTCATCACAACACATGTTATTTCCAATTACATCATAAATTCCAATCACACTACTCCAGAATGCAACAAATACATACAGCTATCATACGCAACAATGATGCTCAGCACAATATATAATGTTACCCAACAATGTCTAGCCTATAAAGTAGATTAACACCACAAAACTACTTGAACTGATTACATAGAGTTTTGAGGTAACCATAGCTTACTCATTAGGGAAAACTATCACTTCATCAAACAAACATTTTCTCTTCCGAGAAAAACCGAGCACGTTCCCTTTTAGCAGGAGTTGGGATAAGCATAAAATGAGGGGTAGTAGCTCCTGCATTAAAGGAGAGAAATTGTATATTAGAGAAATGTTTTAACACAATTTATGACATAAAAGGAATTTTCAACTCGGGGCCAAATATTGTAAAGGGAACATTATATTTTTTTTATGATATTCCCTTATATATGACGGTTAGACCTCCGTACCATGTCCTTTGGATATGTGTCAAACATGGGGTAGATCATTGAAAATGAAGAGTAAGAGTTTGAGCAACAAAGAAAAAAATTGTAATTGTCAAAAAAACAGGAATCACGTTAACTGGCCAACTCATCAAACACAAGAAAGGTTATATTCTTAAGGGGGCCTAGAAAAGATACCATCTTAAGATTTCCTTGTACCTGAAGCATCTCGCAACATGGACAGAGGATTTGTGTCCAATGTAACTGACAAAGGATGGTCTTTAGCAGCGACCTGACATTTTCCATCCTTGGAAGTTCTCATTGCTGGAAACTTCCCATTCTCTGCATCAGTTTGATTCTCTTGAGCAAGTGGTCTGACAAGTGGGGAAGGTTCCTGAAGGTCCATGTGAGAGAAACCTTCAGCCTGGAGCTTCTTCACGCTGGCTCCCGAGTTGCAACCTTCCTCCATAAAATGGTGTACTTCATTTTCTGGTTGTGCCCTATCTGAACCTTTCTTCTTCTCTCTGCTAGTTTGTTCTTCACCAAAAGATTTCATGAAAGCTGGATATTTCTCCTCAACCCCAACAATAAGATTCAAAGATTCTTCTTGACAGAATTCATCATTATGATTCTCCCTGCTTGCTTCTCTTCCTATACGGTTTTCTGAGCTTGCAATGCCTGGAACCTCCTTACTTGCTTTCATGCTCACATGATCTTCCTCCAATACCTGGTGTACTTCATTTTCAGATTGTGGCAGATGCAAACCCATCTTTTCCCTATTAACTTGATCTTCAACAAGTGATTCAACAGGGATTAGAGGTTCCTCCTCAGCCTCAGGATGCAGGTTCATCCCTTCTTCTGAAGAGAACCTATCATTGCTTTTCTCTCTGCTTGATGAGCCAGCAAGGTCCGGAACCGATGCACTTGCTTCCAGGACACATGCATGATCTTCCTCCATCGCCTGGTTCATTTCATTTTCTGATTCTAATAGATCTCGACCCTTAATCATTTCACAAGTAGTTTGATCTTTAGCAAATGGATTAAGTTTAAAAGGACCTGAGGAATCCTCCGCAGCCTCAAAACGAAGGTTCAGACATTCTTCTGACAAGAATCTATCATTGTACTTCTCTCTATTTGCTTCTTGGACTGTACGGTTCTCCAAACCAGACATGTCAGGACCCTCCAAATGCTCTCTCTCATTTTTATCAAAAACTTTAACAATGTTAAGAGGTTCTTCATCCACCCTACAAACCATTTTAAGATGTGAAACCTCCTCGTGAATGGAGGTACCACACCGAAGCTTTTCCATGCTTTCTTCCGCATCATGCAATGTTCTTGCTTCTGTCTCAAAGTCCATCAGGTGGCATGAAAGACTGCTGAAAAACGAATATGATTAGAAAAACTTTTTAACAACTTTGAGGCTTTTAGCTTCTTCCAGAAAGACATGATAGAACATATCTAAACATATAGAACTGAGAACCTAACAACTGAAATCGTTATGCATACTCTTCAGGTGGAGTGTAATCTATCAAGAAAGCATCATCCAATGCTGCCATCTGCACAGAATGGAAGAGTCAACTTGAGCAAATCAGGTATTTATGCCGCAATCTATCAAAAATCAAGATTTAAATATTAGCAGGAAAGCCACTGTTAATAATCTGACAATTTGTAAGAACCATTCAAGTATTTATGTTGCGCGTATAGGTCACACATATTCCATAATAACAATCTTTCATAATGAAAGCTTACCCCTTACAGCCTAAAAGCAGAAAAGAATGACATGAAAACCAATAAATCCAACTTTTCATCTATGCTCGGTATATTGCAATTACTACTATAAGCCCCTTCAGGCTTCAATGTAATAATAACTGAGTGAACTTCTATCTTGCCACTAGGCCAAGAGGTTGTTGGAAACTGAATGAACTTTTAACAAAGTAATAAAAAAGCGATAAACTTTTAGTGAAATAGAAAGGATTCAACATAAACAATTCCAAGTAGTTGAGATCATCTAACAAATTGGACTCGAGTCTTTTAAAAAAATTTGAAAGCAAACCACAAGCATGAACAGTAAGAAAGACTTATATAAACCTGTTAAGCTCAGTAGACTTTGATCAAATTAAAATGAACGGAATATGATCAAATTACTTACCCTATCTAGGGAATATTGCTTTGTTCCAGCATTTTTCCAAGCTACATCTGTTTCATCAAAGTTTAGTTAACAAACAAAGAGCAAACAAACAGAGGTAGAAAACTATTTCAAAGCAAAACCAATACCTTTCAGAGTTATTTCTTCACGAGGCACCTCATTGTCTCTGGAAGAAGAACTAGAATCTTGAGCATGACTACAGGAAACAGAAATAACATGAAGTTTGTAATTAAAGTAGATTAGTTTACCTACTAGTATCTTCAAGTACCTCCAGATCAAATGCATCCAACTCAAAGCACACAGGTCGAGTAATCGAGAAAGAAGCCGCCGATCGCACGGCCTCCTTCTTTGCTCCATTTTTTTCTCTAACCACAAATTCATTTATCTTAATCAGCACCTCTTGGCAGTCATCAAAGAGAAATTCAACCTTTTTGGAGTATATTCTGACAACACCAAGGAGGAGGTAGGCTAATACTCTATATGCCAGAATCTCAAGCTGGTTTTGCAAAATATTATCTGCAACACCATAAAAACATGAACACAACAATATTACGTTCACAAGTTTTTGTCTCAACAAAGATGAGAACAAAGGCCTTATTTGGCTTATTCTTGTATGCACCAAAAGAAATAAAATCCTGATAGAATGTCTAACCGAGAAAAATAAATTCAATTAAATTGCTAAAACATGCATAATAGAATATAGGAATCCAGAAAATTGAAATGCCTAAATTACCTGATTTCTACTAAGCACGAGATAGTTTGATATCCTTTTAACTTGAATCACAATTCCTTTAACTAATAAATAGGTTTTAATTTAAAAAAAAAAATAGTAAAGGACTGAGAATGTGAAATCAAGCACCCAGACACTAGGTCACAGTGATAAGTACTTTCAAATTTAAAAAAGAAAAAGAAATGAAAATCCTTTTGCGGCAATTTATCATACAATTCCCATTAACCACCTAATATTTAACTTACCTTTATACATTTCTCATCTCATGTAAACAAAAAAAAAAAACCAACCAAAAAGAAGAAAACAACAATAATCTTTCATTCACTTCATATGTAACCAAAAAAGGAAAAGACTGAAACAAGGAAACAAACAAATAAATGAGCCTGGAAAAATAACTCTGTTAAAGTCTCAGCTTTCTCTTCTTCTTTTGTTACATTCCAAGGAAAAAGGTTACATTTTCACTCAAAAGAAGCAAAGATAAAAGCAAATGAGTAACGGGCATTTGAAAAGGAAAAGAAAAAAAGAGACTAACCAACAGAAGAGGAGATATTAGTCTCAGATATTTGAGATTTCTTGAGTTTCTTGAAGAAATAAGCAGCTACCCATATGGCACCTAATGGCCCTTTCTTTGAGACTAGGCACTTTGAAAAAAACATTGCTTTATTTCATTCACTTTCTATCGCTTCTTGTCTTCACCGTTTTGGGTTTTGATTTACACAAGCATACACTTGGAAGTCAGACAACTCATTGTCCAGCAGAAAAGGAGAACAAAGCAAAGGCTATTTAAGAAGAAAACGGTCGGGTTGTGTACCTTGCAAGCCTCTTAATTATTACCCTCTTTTTCTATTTATTGGTTATTTTTTAAGGAGTTTTATAGAGGTAAAATAACATAGTTCCTTTTTGGGTCTTGGGCTTTTTAATTTTATCTTCGACATATTGGGGTTTTCTTTATTGAGTTTTTCAAAATTATTTTTTAGGATTATTGGTAAGAGAAACTCTCAAACTTTTTTAAAAATCCAAATAAACCCCTCTATTTTTTTAGGCACCATATTAAGCCTTGAATTAATAAACTGGTCAAATAAATTCTTTTACTAATGTTGATAGTTAATATTTAATGAAAACATTAATATAATTGTTAATATACATCATGTTATATCGATTACCGATGTTATTATCACATTATCACTGATTGAAGACGATAACATAATCATAAATAAAATAATAAATACTAAAAAATATATCATTAGTTTTAGTACTTCCTTATCAAAATATACTTTTATTATTAAATTGTTTTCATATTAAATAATTTGATCAACAAATTAAATCACCTTCTATAATTTATATAACATATACATAATATTTACAGTTTAAATGTATTTTTTGTGATTACATGGTAATATTTGTTCATATTTTTTTATAATGCACACACACTGGTGCTCAAACCCAGGACTCCCAATATGAACAACATCCTCTTTACCACTGGAGTCACTCGTTGGGTTCAACAATTTACATGTATTTTAAGTTAGCATGATATTATTTTTTATATGTCACATTAATAAAGCATGAATTATACATAGATTATCAAGTGGAGTGTTTTGTTTAAAAATTTAACATTTTAATTACTTTATTCATTTAAAAAATTCAATTGGACTCTATTTAAAAGGTTGAAGGTCAAATTTAACTTTAAAAAAAAATGGTGAAATTGACAAAAAAAATGTAAAAATTAAAATTTAAAATTGTCATTATGCCTTTGATGTATTCTACTTTAATATATGTTATAGATGGTAAAAATAATATGATATGATGACTTATTTGACCCTCTAACTTTACAAAAAAAAATTAATTTAACCCTCAATCTAAATTTTCATACATCTGAACTTGCATTGATTGACAAATCACATCAAAATAGATGAAAAAAATAATATTTGTTATCTTTTTGAAGTGGCATCTACATGATAGTTCACACGTATATCATGTTAGCAATTAATTTATTTAAAAATTAATAAATACATTATTTATATATTTTTTAAAATTAAAAAAAATAATTAATTGTTGGTGTGACATCCATATGTATACCACATCAACAAAATTAATAAAACTTTAATTTATTCATCATTTTGGAGTGATTTGATAAACAACATCAATTTAAATACTAAAAAAATGAAAAAATAATTAAAAAGCTAAAATAATTTTTTTATGAGTTAGACAAACAAATAAATCATTATTCTATAGAACAAAATAGTACAATAACAAAAAGAGAAATAATTTGAAATTCAATTTAAAAAACTAGCCCATTGTACAAAGAGGAACAGCTTGCTTTGCTAAGCAAATCATAATTTTAAATATTAAATATTAGTATTTAATTATAACACTAAATACCAATAAAAAATTTAGTCAATAATAAAAAAATATTATTGACTAAATTTAATGTGTTTAATGTAAATATATTTTTCATATTACAAAAATTAAAAGAATTATAATAAAAACAAGAGAGAACCGTAGAAAAAAAATGAAATAATAATTCAACTTTCATTTAGGATACAAAAAAGTTTATATATATCATTGGATCTCAATTATCATAGGTTATAAAAACATAAATAAAAGAATTAATATTGTCTATAATTTTTATACGGATTACAATAGAATAAATTCTTTGATTTTTTGGGTGTTACTTGTACATCCATTTATCAATGAATTTATAACAATTCAATAATATTAAATGTTAAATATTTACATTTTTATCCTTATTTTTTAAAGTAAACTACACCATTAGTTACTTAACTAAAAAAAAGTTATAATTTGACCATTGAACTATTCGAAAGTTTTCATTTAAGTCATCGGACTGTGTTGAAATCGATGTTATATGGTTTTCTTCGTTCGCACTGCCTGCACCAATCCAAGACTCTCTTTTCCTTTCTCTTCTACAGTTCAGTTTTTCTCATTGAACAACTTTGAACATCACGAATCTACATAAATCGTTTGGAACAACCTTTATTTTAAACCATTGTGTTTTTTCTCGAAATGTCATTATTCAAAATAAGCTCTTCCAAGAGAAGTATTACCACATAACAACTCTTGTGCGAAACAACCTTTACATTTGGAACAACTCTCGATAAGAACATCCCTCGCCTTGCATTCCAAGAGATGTTTTGCAATAAATGTTTCACAAAGGTAGGGTACCGATTCACCAAAATAGAAAAAATGAAAATAACCTTGAAATATGACAACGTTCTTATGTTATCTTCACTCTTAAGATGTTTCGAAGAGTATTGCTTGATGGATTAGATATGGAGGTAGTTAAGAGTTTTCTTATCAACTTTTTACTGTAACGTCGAGTGTTTTTCCCTTCTTTCAAAAACTTAATTCTTTCTCACTAAAAACTTTTCACCATTACTTCTCTTAATTATTAATGCAATTGTAACTTAAATATAATTTCATTGCTAGTATTAATTACCTAACGTTGTAACTCTTATTTTCGAAAATCTATAAATAGAGTCCTTCACAACTAGTGAAACGACTTTTAGCACTCTGACTCTCAAAGCTAACTCTAAAATTCTCTCAACTTTTTTTTTTTAGCCTTATCATCATCAACCATATTTCCCTTTCTCCACCTTACCAACCACCATCTGTCGATGCGCTCAATGCTATTGGATTTACTCCGATCTTTCTTTTTGCCTTCTTCCAAAATATATCTTTCACTAGTTTGTCACATCTCCTCAATCAAAAAAACCTTTTACTTCCTTCATCAATCACTAGCTCTTCCATTTTTTATAATTTTCCATTTTTGTATTTTTTTCGTGTTTTTTTATTTATAAAAAGCATTAAAAATTTATATTTTACCTTATTTAAAATTTCTTTACCGTTTTACTGTTTGTGTTATGCGGTTATCAACCGTTAAACGTACATCTAATCCAAGGATATAATATAATCAGTAATTGAAAGAATACAAGAACGTAGAAGAATTTGAATCATTATATAGACATTACTTCAAAAGGGATGATTATGCACCCTTGGAAGAAGTAACCCTACAACAGTTATTTACAAATTCTTTTTCACCAACCCCTATCAACAGGCTAGGTTTATTCTAAGTAATACTATGTAAACCTATATCTCTTCCTTGTTAACCCGCCGCAATCCATGCTTAGGCTGCCTTAAAGAGTGAGGGACTCGAGCGCAAGGGTTTTCTTAAACCAGTACTGCTGAAACCTCTGCCTTGCATACTCCAGATAGTCAAAGTCTATCTTGTTTACATGACCCTGCATATACACCCCACCCCTGAATTAGTCCACACAACCCGGACAAAGCTATAACCGATATGAAATGAAATATAGTGCCGAAAACAGTTACCGAGATAATTCCCCATAAGCCCCAAAACAGGTGGTTAGCAAGAGTGTATTTCTCTGCATCAACAAGTAGCTGCTCCACTTCAGCATCACTGGGTTCATTACCTGTATTCAAGTATGTTGAAACCAATTACAACATGTAAATGGTGCCGAATACTCTTCTTTAAGGTACACACAGATTGACTTGATTACCTGAAGATGCTATATATGCACGGATGAATATTCGTCGCTCCTCCATATCTGTTGTCAAAATACGGAAGGAAGAGAGGTACAATTAGACCCTAAAATGCCAGACAGTTTTTTATGTCGACGGACAGTTACTCCTAAATTAAATCAGGTACTCACCAGGGTATTTGCTGAAGTCCAAAATATGGGGTGTCTCGGAATGATAATTTGCTGCCATCTCACAAAAGTGATTTGCAAGATCATAAGCAATAGGGTTGTAACTTGCATACTCGTAGTCCTGAAAAAAATGGGAACAAATAACTCCTTAGAACTATGCATAGTCGGAATATGGAAGTGGAACAAATATATATGCTAAAATGCTGTGAAATATGGACAACAAAGAACATGTCCTAAGCAAAGAGAGAACCAGAAAGTTCAACAGTACTATAAAAAAAGCTCACGAAATTCAGGAAACATGGAAAGGTCAACAAATAATAATTTTCCTACTGCATGCACGGTTAAGGGGTTATTTAGATATTGAACCATATTGCCTATAAAATATTAGAATTTTTTAAATCATTATGTAACAGATAGTCTTATTTAAGAGATAAATAGGAACCTCACAAAAGAGGCTGACCAAAGTCCCTTGGCTTCTCATCTTTTGCTTTTCTTTTTGTTTCATTTGCTCAGTGGACTTGAAGCTTCACCCCACATACAGACCCCTCATCTGCAATTTCAGTTTACAAAAAATCTAGAAAATAAACAAGGTCTTAAGACTAATATTATAACAGGGCATTTGAATACTATTTTTAAAAAACATGAATAAACAGCTCAATTGACTATTTCCAACTTGGCCAACCATTAGCATACAGATGAGACAGCATTACCATTAAATCAAGCAGAAATGTTGCAATAAAATGTAAAGATATGAACATGGTGGCTATATATATTCAACTCATATGCAAATTTAGCAGCCTACCCTTTTACAACGCTAACAGGGAAGTGCTGTATAGAAGATTGTATTAGCAAATGATAATAACCGAATCAGAAACTTACGATTAAGGTAATTACTCTTGTTTCTTCATCCATCATTATGTTACCGTACTGCAAATCATTGTGACAAAATCCGATTTCTTGATAGCCCTGTGATAACTCTTTCTCTAGGATGCTGATTTCGTCTCCGAGAATATCCAAACCGAACTCTTTTGTGGCTTCCAGGGAACAGAATTTCTTTGCCAGACTAAGCCATGTCCTGGTAAGGAACAAAAAGGGTTTTACATCTTTCAACTCAAAAGTATAAAAGCATCAAACAATACATATGCATATTGATATTAGTAATAGTACCTCAATCGCTTCCAGAGAAGTACATCCTTGGGACCAGGCATGTCAAGATTGTGGAACTCTCTTAATTTGGCTGCTACAAGGGAAGATATTTCAGGGTCACGGAGGTCGGCCGCAGAGAGTGTCTGGTAAAATTAGACATCATAGAGATCATTAAGTAAAACAACAGTTGCAACAGTGAGACATGATAATGACAAAAAGACAAAGATTTGACATACCCTGGCATGAATGAACTCCTCAATCCTTCCATCTGGAAAGCGACCGAGAAGCCTAGGTCCTTGACCATGCTTGGACATGCACTCAAAGGTCCTAATCTCATCATCCCTATTGAAAAACACCTCCACACCATCACCATAAACCCGGACCAACACTTTCTGATGAAGATCGCCATGTTTTGTCGGCCAGTTTATCTGGAAAACCTCGTTGGTCATGGCTCCTTTCAACGGAATCACGTGAAATTCTTCCATATCTTTTATCATATCTCCCCACTCGGATGCCACTGCTTTCAAAACTTTCTTCAGTTCCTCTGGGGCACAGCTTGGAATGAACCCGTTCTTCTTTATGGCCATTTGTGTGTGTATCAATAAATAGAATTCAAGAGACCTGTAATCCAAATTACACAATTATAAACTGAAAGAGAACTTTATAATGCAAACAATTATATTCATGGAAAAGAAAACAGAATTTATCCAGAAAGATCAAAACAAAACTCGGCAGAAATAGTAAATAAAAGCTATAAGGATCCAAGCTAAGATTATACTTTAATCAATTTCAAATCTTCAAGAGGAGTTCTTGCAAATTAACCTTAGAGAATCAAAGAACCCATTTGAGTAAACCTTCAAAGTTCTGATATAACAAACAATTCAAACTTCAACCAATACAGAATTCACACAAAATATTTCAAAACTTCAAGCTTATTCATAAAAAGAAGGGAAATTTATGTGAATGATCCCCATGCATGCAATGTAACTCAATAAAAAAAATCAAGCAAACAACATGGAATTTACAAGAAAGAAACAAAAAGAAGAAAACCCACCAAAGACACTGATAAAATCCAAGAAAGTTGCAAACGGACACTGCAAAACTTTTCTTTTTCCTTAATGTGAGGTATAAAAGTCTTGGAAGAAAACAAAGCTTGATGAAAACTGGGGGTTGATTGTATGCTTTTATTTATAGAGGCGAAAACCAAAAAGTCGTTTACTTTTTTCACTTTTTTGTGCTGTGATGCTGAAAGTAATCATAATAATAACAATAACCTCTCCGGCCGAATCTCTATAGGGAGGAGCAACTTCTAAACGCGCTCTCTGTCACACCTCGAAATGGGTGAATTTTACACGCCCAATCATCGAAAGACACGTGGACTGACCAGCTGGAGTTTGCTTAGTCTGGTCTTCTCCCTGTTAATTTCGTGTGTTTGAAAAATTGGTATCAATTACGAGTGTTGTGGCGGTTGGTTTTGTCCTTTTGCTTCTGAATTGGAATTTGGTCGGTTCAAATCTTCCACCGGTTTAATGGAATATGAAAAGATCAAAGTCTTCCAGCCTATCAAAAAATGACATCTGTATTTCATTGGATAAAATTCCCTTAAATAACAAATAAATGAGTTGTTAGACTGCAAAGTCAAATGGCTTTTTTTTTTTCAAAAGACCTGGAAGAAAAATGTACATATATGAAGTCGTTATTTAAAAACATATAATAATCTTTCACATCTAAACGCATTTTAAAATAAACAATTAAACATAAATATTATATATTCAAATATGTAAATTAAAATATATAAATAATCATTTTATTTTCTCCACATTCATTTAACATATAGTTATCACTAATTTCAATCTCATCATCAGTGTTTTCAAACATCGTATTCTTTTTCTTTGGTAATTCATTTAAGGTGAACATATACACTTTCAAAATCGAGTTAATATCTAAATATGTTATGTCTTACCTTTTATAAAATGTTTTAGGTAATATATATATAATGGGTCGGATTGAGTAGAGAGTTTGTCTAAAAAAATGAAAGAATTTAGATAAAAATATACGCTCAAAAAACAAGTCGAGCCTCGGATAAATTTTTTTGTTCAGGCTCGGTCTAAATTAACAACAAGGTAAAAATTGTTGTTTTCTTGTTTTTTAATTGATATTTTCTTTTTGTTTTCTCACTGTTTTATTACTATTTCACTAATATGTTACTTATTTGATTGTTTGGATATTGTATAACTCTTGTTTTATTGTTAATTTTGTTACTATTTTAGAGGCATTTGCTTGTTTAGTTGCACATATTTTAGTGTTAGTTAAGTATAAATATTATTTAATTTATTTTCAATTTGTTGAAAAATATTTATTTTAATGTTTTTAATTTTTTATGGATTACATTTTTAAAATTTTTATATAAAAAAATTAATTTGAGTGGGCCAAGTCGAGCTCGAATTTTGGTATTTTTATCCGGGTCGAGTTTGGATAACATTTTATATTGTTTCTATTTGTCTAATTCAAGTTCACTTATTAAGTAGAATTTTGATATAGATATTGAAACGATCATAAACGAATCCATGGAGCAGGTAGGGGCCCCGCCCCTTAAAACAATAACATTTTCATTTAGATTTTTGAAAATTTTAAAATTAGTAAAGATAAAAGTGTATTTTATCTTTCTAAAATGATAAAATTTTGATTTAATCATTTAAAAATTATATTTTTACTATTATAAAAATTATAATTTAATTTCGGTCCCTTACAAAAATTTTCTAGCTTCACTCATGGAATCTATTTGGAGCTTTACATGTATAATGGATATGAATATAATTATATTATTAAACTTAATAATTAATTTGTTAAAATATTGCTTTTATAAAAATGTGAAAGTTTAATTTATTTATGTTTAATTTTTTTAATATTCAAATAAGTCCACGAATTATATTCTTTTTCTTGTCCGAACTTCTTTTTTATTGGGTAAGTCCGAATTAATGACGGAATTTTATTATTTAATTTAATATACGCTAAATTTAAATAAATATTTTGTAACTATTAAATTTATTGAAATAAAAAAATTAAAAGAAATCACATGGACCACACATTGATAATCTTAAACACTAAAGATTTTCAGTGTTCACATTCATTGTGTGTTGAAAACGTGCGTGCAAGATTACAGTGGACATCGTCAGCAAGAAACCAGCACCGTCAAATGTCGGCGGCGCTGTAAACATATTTAGGGTTAATAACTAATTGGTACTTGAACTTAGTTTCAATATTCAGTTTGATATTTAAATTTTTTGTTCTAATTTAGTACCTGACTGGGGTGTAATGTTAAATTTAGTATCCAGATAAAATAACTCGATGAACCTTTGACATATATACTCTAGTTAAAAAGAACACTTGTACTTAATTGAAGAAAAAAATAAAATTTAAGTATCAAATTGAGTATTAAAACAAAAATCAAGTACTTAAGTGAGATTAATAAATTTAAAGTATCAAAGTGAACCTTGAAATCAAACTCAAATATTAAATTTAAAAAAAATTAAATACCAAATTAAACTTTAAAGCTGAACTTGAGTATTAAACATCTTATTATTTATAATAGAGATGGTAAGAATTATTAATGACTTTTTCAAAAGTATTTATATAAAAAAAAATCAAAGTGCCACAAAATCTCAATATTCACCCCCACTTGATGATTAATTAAATTAGTTTGAGGCGCCAACAACCATCCCACTCTATGTAAGATTTTTACTTGGGATTGTTTACCTCTTCACTTTTCCCTTCTTTTTCTTAATTCTTAGAATATGTTCTTTTTCACGTTTTGGTCTTGGCTCCTCCTCACCAACAAAAATATGCTTTTCCTTTTCCTTCTTTTTCCCCTATTATTTTTATTAAATTGATAAATAATATTTTAAATATATCTTGTTAGTTAAGACCGAACTTAACAAACGGAACATTTTCTTTCTTTCTTTTTTTTTTCTCTTTTTTATAATAAGAATATTCACCTCTTAATAATAATTAATTTTTTTAATGCAAATATTTTCCAAAAAATAAATAATTAGTCACAAAATATTTTTATTTTTAAAAGTAAGGATCGAACTTTAAAACACATAATTAAGAAATAAAAGAAAATTAGAAAATATGGCTATTTGTATTTTAGAAGGAGTTTCGATATTTAGTAAAAAGTTTTTAAAGTTTGAGGTATGCTTCTATATTATTGAATGTGTCTCAAAATCTGAAAAATTTGTAGGAGGAGTCATTTTTGAATCCAGAATGGATAGATTCAAGAAATAAGAGAATTAAGGATACCCACTAGAAAAATTAATTCAATCTATAAAGATGTACCGAAAAATATAATATTTTTGTTACTCAACCAACCATCAGGAGAAGTAAATACAACGGATATTTCGTGTTGTTTTTTAACTATTGACTGATATTTTGTGCACATAGAACAATACAAACATATGCCTTCATATATTAGTAGTTTATAATAATTTTTTCTTGTACAACTTCCCTAAAACTTTCTCACGTTTGTCCAAAACGGTAATAAAGAATCTCTCCCCTTTTTTTTAATTTTCAAATAAAAATCACATTATGAGTTTGAATTGTAAATGTCATACTCTAAATTTAATGAAATATATTTTTAAAACAACATTACTTATTTTTCTGAGAGAAAACAATATTTCTCACATAGTTTAAAAAATTATCATGTCGTTATAAGATTGATTGAAGTATTAATGTCGGGTTCAAGGTACTATTTATAATGCTAATAGTTACACATATTGAGAATATTTCTTAAAATAGAATTTTTTTATTTAAGTTTTTTTATTTTAAATTAATAAAAGTAAAATTATACTTTGATTCTTTGTAAATAATAAAAAATTGATTTAATATTTTAAAAATTATAAAAAAATATAGATTATTTAAATGATGAAATTATATTTTATTATTATAAAAATTATAATTTAAATTTGGTCTTCCCAAAAAAAAATTTGATTTCGTCCTTCACCCTAAGCACATCAAATACAAATAAAAAGTATTGATGAGCGATGTTAAATGAAGGACAAACACAAAGAATGGAATATGGGCAATGGACCATGATCATAATTAAAGCAAAAAAGCTAGTAATATTATATATCTATACACTTAGTATATATAATTATTTAATTAAATTAGTGTCAGTAGATAATTTAATTAAGAAAATTATTTAGATATTTTTCATGTAAAATATTTAAAAAATGTAAAAATATTAAATTAAAGCCTAGAACCTGATTTGTTATCACGTAGTGAAGGAAGATTAGGATTATAATGAGGCAGTTGAGTCAACTTAAAGACGTCTTAATCACAATCAATGACTGCATCTGTATCCATTGCTTTCGCGTGGAAAGTTATAATTTCCAGCCCCACAATATTATAATCTTTTTTGGTATAAACATAGTGGTACCTTTTGGCAATTATATGCCCTATTTGCGGCTTACAATATATTCGAAGTAGATTTGTTCAAAGATTACTTTGTCTTCATCTTTTTCAAGTTCCTATTTCTTATTTGGTCCACTTCAACATGATGAGTATTAGTCTCTTCTACCACACTCCACATTCCTCCGAAAGGTAGGATCAATTTGAATAAATTTAAAATTTTGGATTAAATGCCAAATTAATAGGGGCAAGCATGGCTCCTTAAGAAAGGTTTAAATTATAAATTAATATATGATTAAATTGTACTTTGACCCCTTAAAATGAAAAAAAATCTATTAAATCCTTTAAAAATAGTGAAATCATAAATTAATACATAATAAAAATATTTTTTGACCTCTCAAAATTTTATAATTCAATTACATTCTCATAAAAAAAATTCTAGATTCGTCCTTGTTTGGGGCTTAAACTTAACAATTATTCTCACATTGGAGCTTGAAAATTTTTTTTATCCAAGGTAGGCCCGGAACTCGGCAATTGTTCTTACATTGAGGCTCAAACTAGGCAATTGTTTCCACATTGAAACTTGAATTTTTTTTGTCCAAGTTAATCCTTGAACTTGTCAATTGTTCTCATATTAAGGTTTGAACTTTAGGGTATTAAAAAAATAGGCTTTAATATAACATTTGGTACTTGAACTTGACATTTTTTACTAATTTGGTACCTAAACTTTTTTTGATCCAATTTGGTACCTGAACTTGACACTTTTTCCTAATTTGGTACTTAATCTTTTTTTGGATCCAATTTGGTACCTAAACTTGACATTTTTTCCTAATTGTACCTAAGCTTTTTCTAAGATTCAAATTGGTATATAAATTTATTAAATATTATAAAAATTACGCAAAACAATAACGGTGTTGAAATTTTTTTGTTATGCTACAAAAATATTGTCAATTTTATAGAAAATTCATGTTAAAAATAGGTATTGATCTATGCTTAACGAATTAATATTAAAAAAGATTAGGTACTAAATTTAAAAAAAAAGAGTTAAGTTCATGTACCAAATTAGACCCCAAAAAATTTAAGTACCAACTTAAAAAAAAGTCAAGTTTAGGTACCAAATTAGGAAAAAGTATTAAGTTTGAATATCAAATTTGATCAAAAAAGGTTTAGATACTAAATTAGAAAAAAGTATCAAATTTATGTACCAAATGTTATATTAAGCTAAAACAATCACGAACTAACTTGGACAAAACTTATAAAAATACAAATTCAAAACTTAAATTCAACAAAAAAAATACAAATTCAAATATAAAAACAATTGTAAAGTTCAATTATTATACTTTGTAAATTAAAAACTAGAATGAATATTCAATCACACAATTTTTATAAAATAATTATTTTGCTTTTTTTTTAATCTACAAGTCGAGTTTTACCTCGAAAATGGAGTAAGTGAAAAATTTCAATACTACCCTTTGGAACTTAATACAAATAATTATAACGCTCTTATGTAGATCTCTTATATGTGTCTTTTGCTGGACAATGAAATTTAATCAAAATTAAAACTTATTCTCAATACAAAATATAATAATAACTTTATCTTTTAAAGTTCAATTTTTTTATTAATTTCGTTTTTTTAATTAAATTTTACTTTCAATTAAAAAAATAAATTTAATCGTCAACATTTTAAAAAGAGTCATACCAATTTTTTTAATAAAAACATTGATTAAAATATTAAATTTTTAAACACGACAACTCACATGACAATTCACATGTAATTTATGCTCTTCTTTTATTGAATTTTTTATTTTTATTTTTTTTAATTCTGATTTTTTTTATATTGAATAATATATACTTTTAGCTTTCATAATATGAATAATATATTTACATTAAACACATTATTTTTAGTAAATAATATTAAAACTTAACCACCTATTAACTCCAGCACTAAAAATTCAATAATTAATTTTTAATATTTATTTTTTAAATTTATCAAATTATTTAATTTTTATTGGTAATTTAGTATTATAATTAAATATTAATATTTAATATTATGATTTGGTTACATATGATTTTACGTTTGATATATTTTAATTTTTTCACTTACTTTTTATTTAATTTGAGTTTTATTTTGTTTTTATTTTGATTATGGGTAAGAGGTAATAATTGTTATCTCTTTTTTGTTTAGGGCTTTCTTTAATTTTTTTAATTATAATTTATCTATGTTTTTATGTGATAAGTTACCGTTTTCAGTAATATATAAGCACAGTTTTTATTAAAAAAATTCGAGTCTTATAATTAAGTTTTACATTTGGTTTAGCAAAGCAAGCTCTTCCTCTTTGTACAATGGTCTAGTTTTTTAAATTGAATTTCAAATTATTTTTTGTTGTTGTACAATTTTTCTCTATGGTATGATGAGTTATTTGGCCTTCCAACTTTATAAATAAATTATTTTAGCCCTTTAATTAATTTTTCACATTTTTATTCCTTAAACAATTTGTTGTTTATGAAATAATCTTAAAATGATGAAAAAGTCAACGTCTGTTAACTTTGTTGACGTGGCTTATACGTGGATACCATGCCAGCAGTTAATTAATTTTTTGTTTAAATTTAAAAAATTAAAATTTATTAAAAAGTATAAAAATGTAAAAAAATATTTTTAAATTTTTTAAATAAATTAATTGCTAATGTGATATACATGTAGACTGTCATGTGGATGTCACTTCAACAAAGTTAACAAACATTAACTTTTCCATCCATTTTGGAGTAATTTGACAAACAATATAAGTTTAAAGACAAAATTTAAATGGAGGGCTAGTTTGATTTTTTTTTTTTTGGTAAAGTTAGAGGGTCAAATAAGTCATTATGTTGTATTTTGTTTACCATCTATAACATATATTAAAGTAGAATACATCAATGACATAATGACAAATTTAATTCCTAACTTTACATCTTTTGTCAATTGGGTCCTTATTATTTTGTTTTAAGCTAAATTTGGCCTTCAACCTTTTAAAAGAGTCAAATTCAACCATCAATTTTTAAATAGAGTCAAATTGAATTTTTTAAATGAAAATACTAACTAAAATTTTAAATTTTTAAACATGACAATCTATGTATAATTCATGTTTTATTGATGTGACATATAAGAGAAATAATATCATGTCAATATGAAATACATGTAGATTATTACACAAATTATTAGGCCAACATTAAAAAAGTAGATCACATGTATAGAACATGAATGACTAGACCTAATATCCCTCATTCTTTCATCTCCATTTCAGCAACTAACACCCAAAAATGTCATAGTTTTATGCAGTGCAGTAATAAGATAGTAAACAGGTTTGTACAAGTCTTTCTTATTGTTCATGCTTGTGGTTTGTTTTCAGTTTTTTATAAAAGACTCCAGTCCAATTTGTTTGATTATCTCAACTACTTGGAATTGTTTATGTTGAATCCTTTCTACTATTTTTACTTGCATTTCTATTAATTTGTTAAATTAATGTTCGTCCAGTTGCCGACAACCTCTTTATTTATCTAGTGGTAATATAAAAGTTCACCCAGTTATTATTGCATTGAAGCCTAAAGGGTTTATAGTAGTAATTGCAATATACCGAGCATAGATGAAAAGTTGGATTTATTGGTTTTCATGTCATTCTTTTCTGCTTTTAGGCTGTAAGGGGTAGGCTTTCACTATGAAAGATAAATACTTGAATGGTTCTTACAAATTGTCAGATTATTAACAGTGGCTTCCCTGCTAATATTTCAAGTTGATTTTTGATAGATTGCGGCATGAATACCTGATTTGCTCAAGTTGACTCTTCCATTCTGTGCAGATTGCGGCATTGGATGATGCTTTCTTGATAGATTACACTCCAACTGAAGAGCATGCATAACGATTTCAGTTGTTAGATTCTCACTTCTATATGTTTTGATATGTTCTCTCATGTCTTTCTGAAAGAAGCTAAAAGCCTCGAAGTTGTTAAAAAGTTTTTCTAGTCATATTCTTTTTTCAGTAGTCTTTCATGCCACCTGATGGACTTGGAGACAGAAGCAAGAACATTGCTTTGTGTATGTGAATCGGAAGCAAGTATGGAAAAGCTTCGGTGTGATAACTCCTTTTACAAGGAGGTTTCACATCTTAAAGTGGTTTGTAGGGTGGAGGAAGAACCTCTAAACATTGTTAAATGTATCCTTACAGCCCCACCTACCACTCCCGAATGTGTAATTTGTTTTTTCATTCAAGAGGCACCGACTGTTATGTTCTGTCGTCCAACCGACAAACAGGGTTCGCTATGATTATTTTCAAGCTGAGGTTATTTTTCTGTGTGATGTGATTGCATGTGTGATGGAAAGTATATGCAGTAGTCCAGAGTGAGGGATTAGGTGAGTTTCAGTTTGAGACTCAACATGGTTTCAAAAGATATCACGCAATTGCCAGTAGGTTATCATTTTACCAAGATGAAGCTGGTTGACTCTTGTGGCCAGTTGTTTCTTGTTCGGAGAAAGTCAACTATGGAGATTGATGTATTAGAATGGATTTCTGTGGCGACCGATGGGAAAGGGTTTCCAACTTGGGTCTCCATACAAGCTTTGGTTTGTTTGGTAACTATTCAACATCATTCTCTACCCTGGAACAAGGCATCAAAGTTAGAGACAATGCAATCTATTTCTACGATGATGATGATGATGATGATGATGATGATGATAATGAATGCTTGTATTCCTTCAGCTTGCCTGATAACAGCCTATCCTCTTGGAGGAACCACCATTCAAAATCGAGAAGCGTTTGGGTTTTGCTTTAGTATGATCCCGTTACCAACTTGACGCATAGCATTAGTATTCCGGAATGTGAAGTTAGGTTCTCTAGTAAAGGTTGGCTTCTCCTTACAAAGCCTTCAAGTTCAATCTTCTTCTTCTAACCTTTCACGAGAACAAGGATTCAAGTTCCTGATTTGAGATAAATGGAAGCGGTTGATTGGTTTTGCTTTTCGGGTACTCCCACTTCCCCAAACTGGAAAGTATTTGGTATCCGACATTTACAGCAAAGGGTAATAAATGTATGGTATTTGGGTCAAGGTGAAAACAACGGGATTAAGATCACAGTTCATTCTGCCACATTCCCACATCCTTCTTTTACCAACCCAGTATCTGACGGTAACTCCTTATACTATTTGGAGGAGAAAACGGATCCGTCATATGTTTCAAACTTTTCACAGACGATGAAGCCAATACACACATTGGTTGGGGCACACATGTGGTTAAGCTTGCTGCTAAAAGGGTTGGACAATGGGTTGCACTCAAAAGATTGGAGAAAGAGATCACGCATTTGAGCCAAACCACATGTCTGGTTGTACAAGGAAAGGAACAGAACATAAAAAACACAATTCAGATGTCCATGTTTCTTGACAATGAGGATAGTAGTAATATTTCTTATTTGCTGGAGAAAGAGAAATACCAAGTGTATAAGAGGGAAGGAGGAGGGTATTCACAAATTTCACATCTATATCATGCAAGGGAGTTCCTCTCTGCAACTTGGATTCAACCATTGCTGCTGCCTCCCATGTTCCCCACTTTCTGATTGGGTTTCTGTACATTTTCATTTGTTTGTTGTTCCCCACTCAATCGGCTAAGCAAATTATTTCTTAAAAAAGAGGAAAAAAAGTTTTTCAAAATATGTTAGAATTGCATGTTGCATATTTGACTGATTGATAACGTTGGATGCAATTATGAAAATAAATTTCATTATTTTATGGTCAATAATTGCAAAAATCAACTAAATAATTTCATAGATATAGTTTAATGTTTGATTAAATTGATTTTGAATAATTTAATAATTAAATGAAAAAAATTAGAAGTTGGAGGCTGACAATTTAGTGGCCATTTCTTTGACCTCAAAAATATATAAATACAACCAGAGAAAACAGGGGTGGTTGCGTAAATTCACTCCTTTTGAAAAGCCCCAGCCAAAACCCTTTGATAAGTAGCTTCGTTTCTCCCTCGTGTGGTTTGCCCACTCCGAAGTACACAAATAAACAAATCCATTCTTATCCCTGCCACTGAAAGTTGTAGAATTCAAGCATTTGGAGCTAATGGATCCTCAAACGCTGTCGTCCAGTGTGTCAACTTCTCACACAATCTCACCTGGTTGCTTTTTCCTTTTAACTATCTTCTTGCTTCGAAATTATTTAGTTTCTCTTTTCTTTTCCTTCATTTTGATCCTTATTGATCAATGATAAATTTGAGTCCTTTAAGAGGAGCCAAACCAGTAAACTTCGTGCTCTTTTGAATATTTGTTTTATTTTTCACTCTGGGCATGTCCCAGTATAATCAATGACTAATTTGAATCCTTTAAAGAACCCAAATAATAAAAAACTTTGTTTGATTTTTCATTCCGGCACTGTCCCATTATTCACTTGGTTATTTTGAAGCTATTTGTTGTTTTGCAGTTGGATTGAACTATAAGAAATGTAGTCTGCTGAAAGAAGAAAATAGGTTGCTGGATTCAGTTCTTCTAAAAGGGGAAAACCCATTTGATTTTTTTCGTGTTTTGTGGGTAATCCCAAACTATAATAACTCTTATTTTCTTTGATTGTTGTTCCTGATCTCTTTTAATACTTGAGAGTTGAGATTCATCAATGTTGGTGCTTACTATTTGAACCATGTCTTGAAGCAAACTATAATTGGTGCTCTTACAGGCATTGGTTATAATTTATAATCAGGAATATAAGGAAAAGTTATTCAAGTGGTTCAAACTGTCAAAACATGAAATGAATTCAAATTTAACTTCATTTAAGCTTTTAAGCTAATTTAATCTAAGGAACTTTATGAAACTTTCTTCCCACTTTCATAAGATAGACCAACTTGCATTCAGTGCAGATATACCTTAAAAAGTTATGACATTGAAATTTAAGTGCAAATAGACTTTTGATTAGTAAATTTTTTAATCCTATTGAGATGTTCAGTATATTCGTTAATGAGACAGAAAAAGCGTGGTTTCATTTCATCTAGGACGTAATGTTTTCAGGACTATGCTAACCAGTGAGAATGTTTATCTGAGCCATAAATATTGTCCTAGGTAGAGGCAAATCTACCGGACTTCTGGTTTAAAAGTTCGGATCCATCAGGCTACATTTCTACCAAGGAAATGGAATTTACTAGATTGATACAATACTCTATATTGAAATTAAAATTATCAGCTGGTTTTTTTGCTCTTGGGAAGTCTAAATGGAACTGCAATCAAACAATAGGTATTTGTTGTGCTAGTAATTTAGAATGGTTTGCTCATTTTAGCTCAAATTTCTCTTTTGGAAACTCTAGTGTAAAATAAGTAATTAAACAAATGATTGGCTGACTTTTGTTATGCTAATAAGTTAAAACAGTTTGCTTATTTACATGATAATGCAGCTTCTTTATAGCTAGTTGTTGCTAAGTGGTTGAATTGTTTCAACAGAAAAGTAGGCATACATTTGTCCAGTGGTAATATTTTTCTTGAAAATTTGGGCACTATTTTACTGCTTGCTCATTCTACATCTTGACCAAGTGTCCTGAATTCCTTCCATCGCATTTAATCTGGTTCCCACATTGCTGGATTTTCCCTATTTACCGGTCATTTGTTGGAATGCCCTTATTTGCTTTTTGAGAAATATCTCTTTCTTGAACTTTGGCATGGTTGGAAGCAGATCTTACTAAAGATCTTTTATGTATTTTGCAGAAAGTATCATAGCTGGAGCTACGGCTGGTGTAGTCGTCGAAGCAGCACTGTACCCAATTGATACAGTAAAAACTCGACTCCAGGTAAGTTGACTTAATGGTTCTGTATTTAATCATTTCCAGAAAGGAATTTTATCTTAACACTTTTTTTTAGGTTTTTTATTATGAAATTACAGGATGGTATTTCTGAAATATATCCACTATCTGTGCCTGCATTATCCTATTAACTATTTTTTAACAAATTGGTTTCTTGTCTGCCTTCCTCTAGTATTCTCTTTAACTTTTGGCTGTTTACTCTTTGAATACCTGTGATCAAGTGCCCATAATCAATTGTTTCCTCTTCGAATACCTATGATCAAGTACCCTGTTCTTATGGTAGGCAGTCCGTGGAGGAGGGAAAGTTGTTTTAAAGGGTCTTTATTCTGGATTGGGTGGAAACCTTGCTGGTGTTTTGCCGTGAGTATTCTAGTTGCAAACTTTTATAATCCTTGTTATTTCATGCATGGAATTTTGCACCTTCGACTTTTGTATTTTTGGCTGATTGACATTTTGACCAATGGACTTTCTTATCCACAGGGCTTCAGCTATATTTCTTGGTGTATATGAACCTGCTAAGCAGAAATTGTTAAAAGCTTTACCTGAAAACTTGAGTGCTTTTGCTCATTTGGTAAGTTTTATTATTAACAAACTGCAAATTGGTGGATGAGTATCAGTAAAATTTGATTCATTGACTTAACAGTTTTAAACTATTCTTGGTTCCTTTGAGTCTTTTAGCTTCTTTCTAGATTTTGGAAGAAAAAAATAATTTATAGAACTATTCTTCTTTTTCAAAATCTTCCCCTCTAAATCTTTTTCATCGTGTTATATATATACTCACACAAAATGTACACACCTGCATGGGGTGCATTATTCTTCTCATGCAAAAAATGAGAGTTGTAGGTATCAGAAAGGAAGAGCTTCCAAAGTCGGGCTTCATGAGCTACTTTGTTAGTCTAATGTAGAACTCATCTGCTGGCAACATCTTTGCAAACCTTTTTAACTGACCTTCATGAATGGGTCTAGCCTGGTAGGGTTTTTTACTAAAATAATATAAAAAATAATTTATTTATCAAAATAATATCCCCACCCCATTAATTACCAAAATGGTATGTTTTGTGGGGTGGAGGACACTAAAATGGGGGCACTTTAGGGTTTTTCTGACACATTTTTTTTAATTATATTTATATATTATAAAAAAAATAATAATAATAAAATATTGGTGGAGGATACTAAAATGGCGGCACCAAGGGGCAAAAAATACAAACAAAATACACGAAAAAAAATAGTTGACATTGAGTGGATGGTTTGAAAATGACGGCACCAAAGGAGGGTCGTAGAATGGCGGCACCAAGAGAAATTTTGGACACGTGTCGAGCCCCTAGTGACCCGTGTGTGTGGGGGGTGTGGGAGGCAAAGATGTTGGGGGTTGGGGGAAATTAATTTAGGGTATTTTTTTTGTTATAAAAAAGGGTTTGGGGGGACCAACGAGTATTATTTGGGAAAACGAGTTTCCCGTCCGGCTTGACTTGTCCACATGGGAGGTGCCTACAACGACTTTCGAGCTTATTCCGTTGGTCCCTCCAAACCCTCTTTTATAACAAAAAAATAATACTTTAAATTAATTTCCCCCAACATCTTTGCTTCCCACACCCCCCCCCCCCACACACATGGGTCACTAGGGGCTCGAAACGTGTCCAAAATTCTCCTTGGTGCCGCCATTCTACTACCCTCTTTTGGTGTTGCCATTTTCAAACCCTCCACCAGTGTCAGGTATTTTTTTCGTGTATTTTGTTCGTATTTTTTGCCCCTTGGTGCCGCCATTTTAATATCCTCCACCAATATTTTATTATTATTATTAAAAAATAAAAAAAATGAGTCAGAAAAACTTCAAGGTACCGCCATTTTAGTATCTTCCACCCCACAAAACATGCCATTTTAATAATTAATGGGGTGGGAATATTATTATTTGGTAAATAAATTATTTTTATATTATTTTAGTAAAAAACTCAGCCTGGTACCAATATATTTTGTCAATCTGTCTAGTTGATTAATGGTGGTATGGAAAGTGATAACCCCACATTTCCCAATATGAGACCCTTTCTATTTAAGATATTGAGGGTTACTATGTTTTGATCTACTGATGATGCCTTTCTTTGTATATAATTTGTTAAGAGTTTATTCAGACTGCAGGTGCTCTAGGAGGTGCTGCTTCTTCCCTTGTTCGAGTTCCAACAGAGGTAGTTAATGTCACTTATTTCTTTCCATTCAATTCTCTCTCTCCAGCTCATTGGATGTTTTCCAGGTTGTTAAGCAAAGGATGCAAACTGGGCAATTTGCTTCTGCCCCTGCTGCTGTACGCCTTATTGTTGCTAAAGAGGGATTTAGAGGTCTATATGCGGTATGGAAGCTTGTTTTCTCATATTAAGCATCATTCTTGAGATTCAACCTGAAATTTCATTCTTATGGTTCTATGTAATCTTGGCTTAGTAAAAAAGAGAAGGCTGTTATGAAGAGTGTTTTCTAAGAGTTGTCTGATATTGTGTTTCGAAGCGATACAATCATTGCTTTCTGAAGTTATTTGTATATTTTATGCATCTGATTGCTACTTGCTGAAATCTAGTTGTTAATCTGCATGTGAATGCAATATTCTGTGTGTTGAGCTTTGTGCGTATGTCCTGACCTCACTTTCTGAAATTTAGGGATATGGATCCTTCTTATTGAGAGATTTGCCATTTGATGCCATCCAGTTTTGCATCTACGAACAACTCCGAATAGGGTATAAGTTGGCAGTAAGCACTATCTTTCTCTTGGAAATTCAAATAGAAAGTGCATACTTCTAAATCTCACTCAAAGTCAATACAATAAATTTAAAAAGTTTACAACTGCATCCCATGTTAATTGAATTCCATTATTGGGTAACTGAGGACACTGTCTCTCTGCAAAGCAACGATAAAGGTGATCAGATCTGACCATACTCTGAAGTCTTCCTCGAGAATTTTAACCGGGGAAACCCCAACGCTGCTCTGTGTTAGAAAACACTGAAATATTCATAGAGCTTCAGCAATTTCATTTTACTCATTTATGTACTTTGTTTTCTATCACTCTTGGTGTTGTTAAAGCCTTAAAGGCATGTATCTAGGTGCGCTTAGGCGATGGTTAGTGTTAGACAACAAATGCACCTCATACCATTTCAAGCAAGGCACATTTGATCATGTACACATGTAGTATGCCTAGGTGCCCTTTTCTATAAAGTGATAGGCGCAAATAAAAACAACATTTAATTGAAGTTCTCTTCAAATTTCTTTCTCTTTTCATTGTTTCCATTAATTGTACTTTAATAGTGAAAAAAGGAGAAAATTAAACTTGCTACCTCTCAGTATTTACATGTATTTGTTAATTGTCGTAATTATATATTTTGAGCTTTTTTTATATTCACACTTATACGTATCGCGCCTTAGGCAATGATTCTAGCGCCTAGAGTACGCCTTGTGGCCATCAACTTTGATTGTTTTGTTTCTGATCAACATTGACTTTTATTTTATATAGAAAGTACCCAAATAAAGCATCCTTTGCCGTTTTTCATTTGTGGTAAACCGGGAAACTACTTTGACATAAATTCTCTTTACCTTTTACAGGCACAAAGAGACCTGAATGATCCTGAGAATGCCATAATTGGTGCTGTTGCTGGTAAATTGTTTTGAGCAGTTTAAGATTTCTATTATATGTATATTTTAATTTTTGTCTTGCGTTTAGAGTCAGTGATAGGCAATTACTACTGCCATGGTGTAAATTTTGATCATAATTCCAGAAAACATACACTTCTATTATCTTATCACTAGAATCCTTTTTCATCGTAATTCCATTTTGCGGGGCTGCTGTTCCTCGTAAGAATCCTAGGAGTTACACGTACTTTCAGAATTGTCCTCATAAATCCATCAGAACCGATAACTTCTGGTACAACACGTACCGTCTATACATAAACAAGACGGTTTACTGTCTGCAAGTCTAACGTTTCCATATTCAGGGGCAATAACTGGAACTGTAACAAACCCTCTTGATGTGATAAAAACTCGATTAATGGTCCAGGTCAATTACCTTTTCCTTCTTATTTGGTGAAAGGCATTAGAGTTTCTTCCTACTGCTTCAAATCCATAACTTTCTTTTTTATTCTTTCAGGGATCATCAAAGCAGTACAAAGGGATTCTTGACTGTGTAAGGACTATAATGCGTGAAGAAGGAACCCATGCTTTCTTGAAGGTTTGAACATCTATTTTTACTTTCCTCGTCCCTGCTGCGCCTAATGAAATTAATGGCCTTTTCGTTAACAAACACTGAAAGGTCGTGTTGGAGTTGGAAACAATTGTCTTGGCGACTGAAATTGTGAAAGTTGCAGCACAGTCACCTCTTTTTTCTCGTGTTCTGCCATCGTTTCGTGCAGGGTATTGGACCGAGAGTATTGTGGGATAGGCATTGGTGGTTCGATTTCTTCGGGTGTTCTTGAAAAGACGAAGCAAATGCTGGCCAAAAAGCGCCCGGAAAATCACACTTCATTTTATCTCAAGCAAGAGTAACTTCTATTAATAGCCATGTTTTCATTTTTGTTCTGCTTAGGTGACTGATATTGCGGTACTTGAATTTTAGAATTTGGATTTGGATTTTAAAATAGTGTAAAATTGAGTAATTAGAAATGTAACATTCATGATAATTTTTCAATTCATGTATTTATTAGATGTTTATTTATTCGTGATTTTGAAATTCTTAAATATTTCTAAATTTGACAAATCCATAAATCTATAATCTCAACTAATTTTTCGCTATTATATAAAGGAAATCCAAATTTTAAAATTATGCAAAGTGTTTATTTGTTAATCCATAGCATGTTTTAGTTAATTCTTTGGAAGTGCTATTCAATGAGCCTTTTGCATTAGTTCCTCATAAGATCTTCCTTTTGATGATTGTTTTCATTTTTCAAATATGGTATAATAACTTCTAAAATATATAGGATTTACTTCAACATGTATATTTAAAAATGTCATCAAAAAAATGATTATTACTCATTTTCTAATCGAGTTGATATTTAGTTGACTCGTAATATTAATTTAGTTTGGAGTTTTATTAATAATATATAGATACATTTTTTTTATTAAATAAGGGTTTGATTTTTAGATATATTATTTTATTTTTTATTTAAAACTATATAAAAGCATGAAAAGATAAAAAAATCATCAAAATAATAACAATAATCATTTAATATAAGGGTATAGTAGTTATTTCTTAATTGAATTACTATCTAATTAACACGTGACATTGACTTAATTAAGGATTTTATTAATAGTATATATACATGGTGAGAGAAAACATTTTAAGTCAAAAGCTGTTTTTAAAAAGTTTATTCGAGAATCATTATTAGTGTAATGGTAAAAATTTTGTTTATATATTTACTAAAACATGAGTTTAATTTATAGACATGTGGTATCTGATTAAAAGTTTTTTTATATAAAAATATGAAAAAACAAAAATATCATCAAAATAATAATAGCAGTCATTTAATAAAGAAAATATATTCTAACTAAATTGATATTTGATTAACTCGTGACATCAACTCAATCAAAAAATTTATTTATAATATAGATATTTGAATTACGTTAAACAATTTAAATAACAATTACTTCACCATTAAATAAATGTGTTATTATGAGAAACAAAAAATTGAAGTATACGATTAGATCAACCATTAAAATAAAAAGATAATATGCTTCAACGCACTTGAACTCTCATCCTTTTATATTGACAACAATACTAAAGTCAATTAAACTAAAACTGAATCGTAGGTCAAAATAAAAGTTTTTGAATCTCAATGCATAAGGATCCAAGTTCAATGAGATATTGCATTAGTAATAATTATTTATTTAAGAATTGATGAATGATATTGTAAATTTATGGAATTTAAAGATTCGTCCTGAAAATATGCCTACCTGTATTTTATAACGAGTAATATAGATGGAGTCGAACAGTAAATAAAACTAAAAAGAGAAGAGAAGAAAAGAAAAAGTAAAACCCACCAATTACAAATGGACACGCTTTGAGCAATCTAAACATGCCCTCAGCTGACCGCCGCTCCGTTAATCACATGGGATGCATGTATGGGATGGATGGAGAATGGAGAATGCCATCCATAACATGTGTGGGAGTGGGACCCACCAGATAAAAAAGAAGCAAGGCAAGAAAGAACGAGAATAAGAGCACGTCATTCTGCCACGTGTATATATCTATTCCTACCCCCTCATTGGCTGTTTTAGTTTAGGTGAGGAAGCCAAAATATCTAAAACCGCTGTGCCTGGCAACCAGATATTTTTGGAGCTGCCCGTTCAAACTGCCCCTAAATTCTCCGCCACTGAGCGTTACACGTGGCCTTTTTATAATGGTTCGATGATTCGGGCAGGATCAACCCCCAGAGGTTTTTGATTTGCTGGGCCCCACCTAAATGGAATCTCAAGCATCTGATCTGATCTGATGCTTGCTTTGCTTGATGTTTGTGTATTTGTATCTAACTCGGTAACTCCGCTCATTACCTCCAACTCAACTCGGTTGCTTTTTTTTTTTTTCTTATAGCTTGTGATGTAATGCTCAAAAAAATAATTTTTTTGGTTCCTATTTTTGTAAATTTTGTTTATTTAGATAAACTTAAACACCATAAAATTGGTTTATAAATTAAAAAAAATCAAAATATTCATTTTTTAATATTGATATATTATTAAAAATAATTATCGAATGTGATTTGATAATAGTAAATTTTGATTTTTGTAAATTATTTAGTTCACGGCTTTAATATTTTCAATGTAATTTTTACATTATTTTGAGTACTTTTGGATAAAAGTTAAAAAATAATAATTTGAATACTTATTTTTTTAATAAAATTAAGGAAATAAGTTATTTTAAATATGATGTTTTAACATTTTCAACAACAAACAATAAGCAGTTATCTCCATTTAACTTTTTTATTAAAGATTTTATATTAACCAAAATTTATTATAATGATTAAACGTATTTAGAAAATTAAGTGCGGAAGCTTTTTTCAATGTAACGAAAATTTCTCATACTTCATTGAAACATGCCATAATTTTTTTTAATAATAAATGGCATGTGTTTATTGAGATATATTTTATATTTTAAAAATTAATTAATTAGACACATGTCATCATCTTAATTCTATTTATGGAATTCTTTTTCTTCCTAATGACATTGTAGATGGTAATAATTCAAAATAAAATATAATAAAATCAAGAGTCAATATTCGAAACAAGACATATATCATTAAATCTTATTTGTAAAATCGAAAAACTCTATTATTAATATAACAAATAATCGTACTAAAATATATATTCACACAAGTCAAATTTTTCTTAAAATCCTAATTTATCTGAAATCCTCAACCCATTTTTATGTTTACTCAAAATTTTATGTTTATTTAAGTCAAGTATCAATGAAATAGCGTAACCATGCAAATATTGAAGAAAAGTACAATGTTATTCTAAAAATATGGGGATAATATATATTTTTAACAATTCAAATAAGAATCATCATTAAAAATGTAGCTAAATAACTAATTTAATAATTAATTAAATTCAAAAAAATTCACTCATTATAATAAAATTAAATTTTAAAGGAGCACTCACACATTTACATAAGATTATACTCCAACATAAAACCTTAAAATTATTTGGAGCTCAATCTTGCCATTTAGCTAAGACTTGATGACAAATTTGATGATAATATTAAAGTGCACGAAAAAATTAATTAAAATTTTAATAATTCGGTTTTTTTTTGTTCAAAATAAGATAAATTATTAAAATTTGAAGGTTAAAAGTTAAAAATTTAGAATCAAAATGACAAAATAGATAAACGTTAGATTTATCTTATATTTTTTTCAATTTTCATCTTGGCTTTCTCACTAAAAAGAACTCTCTGGTTCTCTAAAATTTTTTGGAGTAAATTAATCTCTTTCAATTTTGAAAACAAGCAATTAAGGACAATGAATCACATCATTAATGTCTTCTGTCAATTATGCATAATTTTGATTGGTATAATAATAAATTTAGTCCTCAATGTTTAGTTATTTTGTTAATTTGATATTGATTCTAAAAAATTCAATAAATTGAGCTTCAACATTTACACATTTACGAAAATATTGCAGGCTGAATTTGTTAAATCTTGACCAATTTGAAAGAATATGTAAATTATAAGAATTTAATTTGTTATTATACTACTCAATTTTATATAGAATTAATGAAAAATATTATCATTGTAATTAATTATCCTTAATTGCTCATTTTCTAAATTAACAGGGATTAAATTACTTCAATTTTTAAAAAATACCAATTTACTTAATATCGTAATTGAAGATGTTTTTGTACCGATCTAAAAATGAATCTCTCTTTGAAAGTTAATGAACATTCCAGCTGGAGCATTGAAGTCTAATTGGACACTATTGCTGTGTCTTCTTTTTGTTTCCCCTTAAGTTATTCTTTCCAATCAATTAAACAATACAAGGAAACCAATTGGAATTCAGCAAAATGAAGTAGTGGGAACATATGCCAAAATCGATTAAGTGGCAATAGAGTCAAACGAGTTGACTTGGATGGAGTCAATGATGCCAAAACTTTAAATAATTATTAAGTAAAATCAAATAACACAAAACATATAAAGAATATAATCTAACATATTTTATATATAAGTGAGACTCCAAACCCACACCCTTAAATTTGAGTATTCAACGAATGTCAAAATTTCATTAGCCGCACTTTAAAATTTAATTAAAGTGAGAAGATTGAAGCATGAAAGATAATAATAATAATACAATTAAAAGGGTGAATATACTTTTTAAAAAAGCCCCTTATTATAAAAATATTATCAAATTAATTTTTTACTATTAAATAAATTACTTTAATCACTGCATTATTAAAAAAAATAAGTAAAATCAAATTAGAATAACGTTAGAGGTTTACTCTTAAAAAAGCATCATTTATTAATTAAGAAAGTTGATATGTTTAAGCCAACTATGATAACAGCTTACCTGTCGAATGCACAATGGGTGGTCTAGAACCTTCTAGCGAAGCTAGGTGTCTTCTTTATGTGCGATAATTAACTTTCTTAGCCTTCCTTTGAAAACCTTAATTAATTCAAATATATTATTTTTATATTTATTTTAATTGTTAAATATTTACTAACTTTTCAAATATGTTACAACTTTTATTTATATAAATTTGATTTATCGTTGCTAATAGGCCGTCACCTTTATGTTTGAATCCAAAAACAAATATATCACTATTAATTTTAATATTATTTGTTATAGTATCAAATTTTTTGGTTCTGGTAATTAATCTTATTATCATTATTATTTTCATTTTTACCGGAATGATTTCACTTGGGTTGGATAAGAAAAATAAAAAATCAATTCAAATCAATGTGTTTGAACAGATTATAGAATGTAAGTTAAAAAATAGCATTTACTCGAAATTGAATTAATTTGTATTATTATTCAAATTATAATTACTTTTTATGATATAAAAATATTGTATATTTAAAATAGTTAAAATAACTTAAAGTTTAATATAAAAATTTCTAAAAAAATACTATATAAACTTTATTGATTACTTTACATTTACTTCAAAAAAATATTGTTTTTTAAATAAATATTTATGAAAACTTTGTCAAATAATATTAAAAAACTATAAAAAAAAACTCATTTAACAGGTATATATAAAATAAAGAAATCAATTATTAAAATTTATTTATTTTAAGAAATAAATCATTAAAAAAATATTTTAATTATGTTTATAATGATTAATAAGATAATTTTACGTTAAAAAATAAAAAAATTTATGTTAATAATAATAAAAACTAAAAACTAACTGGCGAGGGTAAAATGGAGATTAACCTCCATTGTATTCACTAAATTTCATGAGAAGTTTTTATTTTTGAACAATCTCATCATTATAGGTTCTAATTATATATGTATTTTTTATAAAATATTTAGAATTACTTATAATTTTTTTTCAATTCATAAATAAGAAGATAACGCGCTTCAACGCAATCGAACTCACGTTCTCCTGTATTGACAACAATATCCATACAAATTAAACTAAGACTTAATTCACCATGAGTGAAATTAAAATTTAGGATTTGTGAATGTAAAGTTATGCTTTTAAGATGATTACATTATTCTAATCTTTTCTTTAGTCTTAATCTTATCTGTCAACAACTTTACCCCCTACATAAAATATATCTCTCAATATAAAGAATGTGTTTTAGCTAAAGTTTCCAATAAAATAATAAAACACTCACTGCATTCATCATCTTGCACTATGTCCTTGCCTCCATCTCTCCAGTGTCCCTATAAGCAAAATATGTCAAATTTTTAAAAAGAAAATAATATTAATTGCAATTATTTTTTTAATATTAATCTCATTATAATTTTTTATAATATCTATTATTTTCTTATACAATATTTAAAACTATCCATAGTCCCTCTCTATTTCTCAATCATTAAATAAAAGGATAATGTACTTTAAATGCACTCAAACTTATGTTCTCTTATACTAACAACAATGTCAGAATTAGAAAAGAAAAGGTATTAGATATTTAAAAATAATAGCAATATATGTAAAAGGTGGTAACTGAATAAAATGATAAAAGAAAAACTGAGAAACCTTTACATTCAAATAAAAACAGTAGTAAAGACAAGGGATTTAATTACTTGAAATTTTGCATTTACTTAATTATACAACAACTCTTTTCAAATTAAATAAATTGCAATTAAGTCCATGAAAAAAAACACTCCCAATACATTTTAAAAATAAATAAATAATCTGTATTTAAATTTAAATAAATAGAATCGTTAAATTAACAAAATCTGATGAATATAGATGATGAGTGTAGTAAAATTCTAAACAAGATCATGAACTAATTTAGTAAATTACAATGTTTAAAAAAAAGAAAGTAAACTGGGTGTTGTTCCCACTCAAAAGTGGAGAGTGATCGTTTACAGCATATGAAGAAGTCAACTAACACTCACCATCATTCAAACTGGGTCGGTTGGGAAAAAAATTATATACTAGGGACTAATTTGAATAGAGTTGTAGTAATTATGTGTAATTTTGAAAAGTTTTAAAGATAAATATTTGGTATAATAACAAAATGATTGTGTTGTGTAATATGTGAGTTTGAGTTCAATCTCTCAGCTTTTCTTAAAATATTTAATTTAAAAAATAATTGATTTTAAACTATTATTTAACATGCTATTAGTGAAATTTTTAGGATATGGTAGAAAGAAAAAAAAAAAGAAAAAGAAAAGTGCCAATGACATTGTCTTAGATGAAGGAAAGTACATGAAACTATCTAAACTGAAGTTATAAATAGTAAAATAAAATTAGGGATGTTTAAATCACTAAATTAAGAGTTGATTGAATTTTAATTTGATTAGTACGAGTATGGTCGCTAATACAGAAAGATGTGAGTTCGAGTGTGCTGAAGGGTATTATTTTCGTATTTATGGGTTGGAGAGAAAATATGGGTAGTTTTTATGCATTATGTAAAAAATAGATATAATCAAAACATATAATGAGAATACTAAAAAAAATCTCTAAACTAAGAAATATACAATTATTTTATTTATTTTTATTGTATTTTAAATTTATTAGTTTGGAAAATCCAACATTTTATTTTAAAGGCTTAATATCTTATTTGATACTCGAGTTGTCACTTTTTTTAACGTGTCACATGTGTTATTTTTTTATTTAACACAATATTTATATTTGACAAAAGTCATATATTTTAGTATCTTGCGGTAACAATGTTAACTTGTTAACGTTTAATTTGGGTTTTAAGGTTAATTTGATGAAAGTCTAATATTATAAGTTTGAATTTTTCATGATTTTGTTACTAAAATAATTTTAATATTAATTGTGAGTTTGTTTAATTTCGTGTTGAACTTATCAATATAGATCGATGGATGTTTTTATTATTATTGATTTTAATGTTGATTTGATAAAAATTAATTATTAATATTATTAATTAATTATAAATTTTCATTATATCAATTTTAAAATTGAAATCAAGCACTAAAATATTAATATTGTTACCTTCGAATATCAAATATATAATTTAAGTACCAAATTATATATTAGTCCAATTTAAAATGGAAATTCAAATAGATGTCCAGTGAAAACCATGGGATGAATGATTGAGCAAAATCGTAAGGTGATTAATAGTAGACGTACAGAGCAACAACAACAAGACACCTCACCAAACAATTCACCCAAAATATCTTCCGACAAAACCATTTAAAAAAACCCAGACTTTCAACCAAAATATTAAAATAATTGAAAGTCGGACAATCCCATCATTTTCTTTATTATTTTATTACAACTTGGTTTGTCTTTTTCTATTTTTAAATGTCCCAACTCCAACATGTTAAAGGCCAACACCGTAATTCCCAAACCTCGTATGTAAGCTATGTAAGATTCATGCCACCATCATGGGCACACGCCATGTATGGATGCGGGTATCATGCATGGTGACATGACATGGGGAGTCTGCGAGACGAGAGGAAAATATCATTGCCACGTCATCAGCAATCTTAAGCGAACAGCCCTTCTAAAGATCTCCTCTTTCTCTCTCTCTCTCACCAAAAACTGTACCACCTCCTCATATTTTCCTTAAAATTTATTTATTTTCCTTTAAATTTACTGTCACATTTGTTTATAAGAGAGCGTTAAATCTAAATTAATTCAGGAAAATATTTAGCATCTGATAACCGAAGCTCAGGTACTTACTCAGTTTCCAACTTTTTTATTTTTATTTTATCTTTTTAATATCAAAGTTTGGAAATTTTCATTCTATTTCTCTTTATGTTTTTATAAAAGTATTCTAAAAATGGGTCTTGGATCTAATCTTCGTTTTTTCTTTGATTGATTTGGTGATTTGCTGTATGTGTGTGTGTGTGTTTATCTTAAAATAATAATCGCTTATTGTACTTTTCTATCATTAGTAAAGTTTGAAGATTTTTTTTTTTTGAATGTTAACCATCAAGTTCATGCATTAATCTGAATGTTTAGGTAGGTTTATTGTATAGACAATGTTCTTAGCTTTCTTATAAACCCATGTTCAAGTGATTTGAATTTTTTCTCATGTTAATAATTTATTATTATTATTATTATTATTACTATTTTTTAAATTCTGTTTATTCTTTTCCCTTTGTTTTTGCAGTCAAGTTTGAGATTCTGATTATAAGTTAAAAATAGTTGTGTTATACGGCTTTGGACAGTTAAAGGCCGAGACGTTGCAGACACTAATTATACTGTTGTGAATTTTCAATCCTTGTAGAGAGAGATGCAATAGTTTCTTCTGTTGAATTTCGTACGGGTTCATTTTTTTCTTCTATTAACGTATATTTTGTGGGAATCTGAGGGCTTGACAGGGTTGTGATGTTGAATTACGAAATCTTGATTCTTGACTGGTAGCAGTTGCAGAGTGGAAGCATAGGTCCTGGTGTGTTGTTGTTGATTATTCTGGTGATTGATTCAAAAAGGTATACTTGGAAGATAATATTGTTTAGTCTAAATGGCTAATCCATCTAAGAGGTGGATTGACGGTCTTCAGTTCTCATCGCTGTTCTGGCTGCCGCCGCAAGACCCTCAAGAACGAAAGGTACTGTGTGGTTGTTTTCTTTGCATGAACCTTTCTGTATTATATCATACTTGTTGCATCTTCCAATCATTTTAAATGCCCCTTCTACTTTCATGCTTGGTTTACCTCAAACCTTGGTTGGTGAAATAGGTGGCGAAAGTTGAATATGATACTGAATATTAGCTACAGTAGATATTGAGTGGAACATACATTATGATACGGCTCAATTTGAAGCAAATAGAGGATAATTAGTTTCCTACTACCGCAAAGAAGAAAGCCAGTTTGCAATCTCACTTATTCTTATTAGAATTTGAAAGATATATTTAAGTGAGAATTAACATTAATTTGGAACAAATACGAAACCTGAAATGAGAAGATCTGCTCTGTCTCTTACTGGTTTAATTCATAGGAAGGGTTTGCCGTGTGGAATTCCTGGTATGGTTGGGGCAAATAGAGGATAATTAGTTTCCTACTACCGCAAAAAAGAAAGCCAGTTTGCAATCTCACTTATTCTTATTAGAATTTAAAAGATACATTTAAGTGAGAATTAACATTAATTTGGAACAAATATGAAGCCTGAAATGAGAAGATCAGCTCTGTCTCTTACTGGTTTAATTCATAGGAAGGGTTTGCCGTGTAGAATTCCTGGTATGGTTGGGGCAGATACTCTGAGTGATTTACAAATCTATCTTGTGCAAAACATTGGATTGGTATTTGGACATGGATTGGATGCACATGGCTAAACTCTATACATCATGGTTATCTTTTCAGGATTCTTCTTGACCTCTTAACTACGATAAAACTTCATTTTGGAGACAGTGATTTATCGAACAAGGAATATATCTTGAACTTGAGTTGAATTGTTTATATTGGTATTAGACGAGAATATGATAGAATTGGCTTTATGGTTGGAAGACATTGAGGACAATCTATGAAAATTTTGGCTTTATAAAGGATCATTTTATTTGGTAATGTGCTTGAGGAATCATTGGAAAGTTCATGCATGTAAATTGTATCCTGGTTGAATCATATCACTTACATGAATTTCTTTAAATTTTGTGTTGATGCATCCACGTCTTTCTGGTTCTTTGAATTTACATGATTATCTCTTGCTAATATAAATTCATATGCTTTATTATGTTTCCCCTTGTTTAGGTTCAAATTACTGCATATGTTGAGTATTTTGGTCAGTTCACATCAGAACAATTCCCTGAGGATATTGCTGAGGTATGTTTATTTTTTGCAACCTTTTCACAGTTGCCAACTATGAAGGAAAAGATGCTTAACGAATTTGATTATTATCAATATTTCAACAGAGGGAAGTCTTTTATGGTTAAAGATTTATATATCTAACAAAATTTGCTTGTTTTGTAATAGCTTATTCGCAGCCGCTATCCATCTAAGGAGCAACGCCTTTTTGATGATGTTCTGGGTATTGGTTTTTTCTTCTTCTTCTTCTTCTTCTTAAATTAATATATTCATATATTTTTATTTATGTTATTTAACTGAGAATGATCAATTCTTTAAAATAATTGGTTTGCAGCAACTTTTGTCCTTCACCATCCAGAACATGGGCATGCAGTTGTTCTTCCAATTATTTCAGGCATCATTGATGGTTCGCTGGTGTATGATAAGAGTTCCTTGCCTTTCGCGTCATTCATCTCCTTAGTTTGCCCAAGTAGTGAGGTATTATACAAAAGTTCTTTCAACAAAGAAGATAGTCTTTGCTTCTCAAACTGTTTTTCTTAGATATTAGATTCTCTATGCCTTCTTTAATTTTACTTTTTTAACTATATAAGGAATCATTGAGGCTGACCAAGGGCATATCTGTGGCATTTGTTTTTTTTTCACAGAATGAGTATTCTGAACAGTGGGCTCTAGCATGTGGAGAGATCTTGCGAATTCTGACTCATTACAACCGTCCAATATATAAAATGGAGCCACAAAATAATGAAACAGATAGAAGCCACAGCAGCAGCCAAGCTACGACAAGTGAATCTGTAGATGGGGAACCATCCTTTCATATACCTTCGATGCAACAGGAGAGGAAGCCTTTAAGGCCTTTGTCTCCCTGGATTACTGATATATTGCTCGCTGCACCTTTGGGTATAAGAAGTGATTACTTCCGTTGGTGAGTGCTTTCTGTATAGCTTAATGTTGACCTGTCTGAGTAGTTTGAAGCATCAGTTGGCCTCCATAAAGATAGAAGTGGTGTTAGTGGTAACAGTTCAATACTAAAAGCATGTTGTTGGTTGAATTATAACTCTATCTGTTATTTTCTATTTGTGATTCTTACTGGTTTTGCAAGGGAAACTGGTATAATAAGCAGAAAAGTTTGCTTTGTAAGTTTGATAAAATATGAGCAATAAATAACTATCAGTAGAAGGCAGGGAACTGTGAGAGTAGTATGTTTTCTGGCTTACGAGCAGCAGCAGAAAAGTTTGCTTCATAAGTTGTATGCGTGGTAGTCAAGATTGCCATTATAGTTAGGCAAATGAGCTAATGCGAGAGTTTGATGCATTTCACTCACACTTTAAAAAAGTTAATGGAATCAAACATGCCTTGTCAAATGCCCTTTGGTGGCAACTATTTCAATATTTTTCTTCTTCCTCGTGATGTCTTATGGTGCCTATGCAATCCAAGCTAGGATGTTTTCAGGCATGGTTTTGTGTAGTTATGGACTGGCTCTTTTACCTGTCTCATCTAGTGAATTGTGCAATGTTAGATCGAAAACATTTATTGGTTGTTTGGTTGCTGAGGATCATCTCTTGGGTTTTCTTCTTTTTTGCTCTTTCTTAATTTTTTGGTCTAAGTGATGGGTGTGTTTGAGCCCTTTAGGTTATTAAAAGTGAAAGGAAAAGAAAATGAACATTGTTTTCTTATAAGGGTAAAATATAAAATAAGTTTTATTTACATATAATATTCTCTTTATTAAATTTTATGACATTTGCATAACCATATCTTGTGTACACTTTTATCTGCTTCTGTGAGTCCAAAAGTAGCAAATAACGAGTCTGAAAGTTAGACACACCTATGCGAGCCACCCATATCTAAGTCCATTCATTGTAGCTAATATGTTGCCAGGGCATTCTGGTAAATTTCTGTTGTCGTGATTTATGCTCTAGTCTTGGCAAATAAAAGAATGCATGTTGGAAGTTGACATAATATTTCTTATTGAAGTTGTTGGTGTATATTAGTACTCTACACTTCTTCTGTGACAGCAAATCCACAGATGTTCGAAACATGTTATTTATTGGAATCATTTTAAGATTTTTGTGAGAAAGAAAGTATCAAGTGTTTTTGTGGACAGGAAACTCTAATTTTAATTTTCATGTTATTTTTAATCAGGATAAAATCAAACTACTTATTATATTTAAAATAAACATGGACTCTCAGAAAAAAAATACACATGTTTGGAGGTGATTTTTTTTATTTAAACTTTTTCATTTTATTGGAAGATACATATGAATAGACATGCTTGGATACAATTTCCATTTGTCTGCCTTGGATATCTTTTTGTTTTGCTGATGCTACAGCTTGTTCACATTTTATAGCATGTATTACATTGCATAAGCACTATGATTATTTCAAACTGCTCTGTAACTCTTTCTCTCTCCCCTAAACTTTTTTGCCAAGGCTTCAGTACTGGCTTAAGACTTTTATTTGCTCATCTATGGATGGTGTGCTTCTGAGTTATAAAGCAACTTTTAAGTAACTAGATACTACTTCAATTTATCAATAACTGTCATCAACTTTAAATGCCTTTGCGTGATTCATCCTATGAGTAGGTCTCACTGCATAGAACTTTATGTGGTTTTGTCTGAAGCTGACAGTCGTTTAAATGTGTTAACAGGTGCAGTGGTGTTATGGGCAAATATGCAGCTGGAGACCTCAAGCCACCTACTACTGGTTAGTTACATATTTTGGGCTTGAATATAAGATAAGATTTTAACTCTGTTTGTGACATTTAAGTGAAGTGGCTATTTTTTCACATGCTTGCATGTGAGCTTTTCTCCAGACTGTAAATTTAGTTTCAGGCATTGACCCTTCTTTTTTGCTATAAACTTGTTTCTTTAATTGGAAATTCAAGTTTTTAAATATGAATATTTTCTAGATTTTATTAACTCGAGCTTTCTATAATGGTTGAAAAAGTTCTTACAGATATGAAAAATTAGAAGAGGTAGAAATGCAAGGTTAAGTTGAAACATGAAAATAATTTTTTGTTTATGTTATACATAGTGCATATATATGCTACAAAAATCATCAATAAAAACAAGAATTACAAATGTGATTACAGTTAAAAATTCCTGCCAATCAGAATTCGGGTATAAATAATAGGAATAAGATATATCTCACTTCTTAACCGGCCATATATAACTATAACTACAACTGATTATATAAACTATGTTTGTGGTAATCTGTGGAAGGCTCATACAGGATGTAGTTTTGGAAATTCTGTACTGCAATGAAGCACTATATGCATTTTCTAAAGAGTAGTTTGCATGTGTCTGGTTGATAAGTTGAAAATTTTGGTTGTCTCTATGTTGATGGTAAATACATTGTATCTTGACTACTGATGCCCCTGCTTCTGTTGTAGAATGACTCAAATAAATATTCTTCTTCCCCTTGAAAAGACTATGTAAAGAAAATTTATTTTGATGCACTTATTGCTTAGTAGGAGCTAGTTTGCAGTCCAGTCTCTATGCTAATTTTTATAAGCAAACTGGGTAAATTTCCTGTCTTCTTTTGTTACCTTGAGGCTTAAGGCATAACTGAGAATTCATTGTTTGGTATATCTTCAAAGTGTCACTAGTGGCCTCACTTGTTACTGTCTGGTTATGTTGTTTCCAGTTTCATAATTTGGTGCTAATTGATGTGAGAAATACTAAAATAGACCCATAATAATGGATGGACTTGTGGATGTTTATCAAGATATTCAAATAAAGATGGCCTAAAGTGATTTTTTCTTAACAATGATAAGATATTTTAGGCCTGAGGATTCATCAGTTGACTATTTTTTTCTCAATAGCTTCTTCTCGAGGATCTGGAAAGCATCCTCAGCTTATGCCATCAACCCCAAGATGGGCTGTTGCAAATGGTGCTGGTGTTATTTTAAGCGTATGTGACGAAGAGGTTGCACGCTACGAAACTGCTAGTTTAACGGCTGCAGCAGTCCCTGCACTTCTACTTCCTCCCCCAACAACAGCTTTGGATGAGCATCTAGTTGCTGGGTTACCGGCTCTTGAACCATATGCACGTTTATTTCATCGGTAAGTTGCTGAACCTTCAAGCTCTCTTCGACAACATTACTCAAGGATTTTCATTTTGTGGTAGGTGTACATATTCATAGCTTGTAAATCTTGGCTTTTGCTTTGTTTACTGGGAACTGAGCAATTCGTTTCCAAATTTACATCAGGAATGTGGATGTTTGGATAACTATTTCTTTGTGTTCTTCTGAGAAGGGGTAGTGGTTAGGTTGCGTGGAGATTGCAGTGTTAGTGTGCTTTTGTAAACATGCACCTTCTATCTGAAACTGCCTTCCACATGGTTTCTTCAAAACCTCTGGGCTTCTTCTTAAGATTTAAGCTTAAGAGTTTTCTGTAGTGCAAAGATTTGATATTTTAAAGCAAATATGTAATACCTGTTACAGGTATGGAAAAAGGTAGGATTTTAGAATATCTCAAAAAGGTAAGAAATAATATTTTGGGATCTTTCGAAATTCATACTAGGACATACATTTGGAACAGAAGAGTTTATAAAATGCAAATGCAGAAGTCCGTGTTAGTGCGCAAAATATTAACATTGATTAAAATATGTGATTGGTAATATGGTAACTGACAAAGGTATCATGTAAATGAATGCCTGATATGTCGAATTGCTAATTGGTATAAGTGTCCAAATGATATATAGTTTTCTTCTTATTTTTCTAGCAATTATCTCATATTTCCTTCTCAGGTACTATGCCATTGCAACTCCAAGTGCGACCCAGAGACTTCTTCTTGGGCTTCTTGAAGCACCACCATCATGGGCTCCAGATGCACTTGATGCTGCTGTACAGCTTGTGGAACTTCTTCGTGCTGCCGAAGATTATGCAACTGGTATAAGGGTGAGTTAAATGTTTTTCACTGCATGTATTTGAATATAAAATGACACTTTGCAACATCAAACTATAATTTTATATGGATCTTATCTTCATCATCTTGAATTTTTGCTATCCGTAATTGTGAGATCCAAGAGGAATTTATGAATATTAGATTAATGAAAGTGCTAAATTTGTCACCATATATTGTTCAACCACATGCTAAAAAGAATTACGTGAAGGTGGTGGTTAATCTTAATGAGATTAATATGGCTAAGAAAGATATAGTCCTTAATAACAAAGTTTGGTGGTTCTACCATTAGGGGTTATTAGTGTTTTTTTTTTTTTTTGGGGGGGGGGGGGGGGTTCGTTATCCCAGCCATTAAAAAATGGAAGAAAAAATTATATCCACTAATCATGGTTTCTCCATTAGTTATTAGTAACATTTCAGACTTGAAAATCAGTTTTCACCTCCGATGAAACACTTGTGTAAATGGGTTGAATAGGTATTTCTAGATGCATGAGAACTATGTTTTGCGCATCCATTCTGTATAAAAGTGTTTTCATTAGAGGTTGCTGCACTATATAACATGGCTATTGTTCAGATCCAACTTAAAAGCTTTTGACTATGGATTGAGACGTGATCCTGAATATATATATTTTTTTGTTTGAGGAAAACCTTGAATATAAGGCTTGCAAGAAACTTTTAACCTACCCCATGGGTGTTAGTCCAGTTAACAGTTGTGAAGCCCATGCCTAAAACACCTATGGTTGTCACTTTGAACCTGATGGTTTTTAGGTGGGTGTTATTAGTCAATGTGGTAGACTGTAATCTTATGTGAATGTCAGGAGGTAAAGTACTTAAGTGCATGACATATGTCGTAATTTAAAGTTTTTTATGAGGAAGTATTCTGCTCTGATGCCAATTGTTTGTTAGGAAAATAACATATAATTATATTTCTTAAAAAATGCTACAATAATTCTTTCAATTATCACCATTCTATTTGTCTTAGCAAATTGCTTTTGTGGATGTTATTGTAGCTTCCTCGAAATTGGATGCATTTGCATTTTTTGCGGGCAATTGGGACTGCAATGTCTATGAGGGCAGGTATTGCTGCTGATGCTGCTGCAGCTTTACTTTTTCGCATACTTTCACAGCCCGCACTGCTTTTTCCTCCAATAAGAAAAGTTGAGGGAGTAGAAGTTCAACATGAACCTTCTGGTGGTTATATCTCATGTTACAGAAAGCAGGTATTACTTGTCCCCTTCAAAATTTTGCATGTTATCTTCCAATCTTTAGCTTTTATGTTTCTTTTTGTTGCTAAGTAGTTAATATGCATGGGTCTATACATTTAATGATGCATATTCACAAGTACTGAAAAAGTTGTCTCAAAATACTTTTTCATCAGATTGAGGTGCCTGCAGCTGAAGCAACTATTGAAGCTACTGCTCAAGGGATTGCATCAATGCTTTGCGCTCATGGACCAGAGGTGGAATGGAGAATATGTACAATATGGGAAGCAGCTTATGGCCTGATTCCCTTGAGCTCTTCAGCTGTTGATCTTCCAGAAATTATTGTTTCAACCCCATTGCAGCCTCCCATACTATCATGGAATCTATACATACCTCTTCTTAAGGTGCTCGAATACCTTCCACGTGGAAGTCCTTCTGAAGCATGTCTCATGAAGATATTTGTGGCGACTGTAGAAGCTATTCTTCAGAGAACATTTCCACCCGAATCCCCCAGGGAGCAAACCAGAAAAACAAGATACAGCATAGGTTCTGCCTCAAAAAATCTTGCTGTGGCAGAGCTTCGTACAATGGTGCATTCGCTGTTTTTAGAATCATGTGCTTCTATAGAGCTCGCTTCATGCCTACTTTTTGTTGTCTTAACTGTGTGTGTTAGTCATGAGGCTCAGTTCAGTGGGAGTAAGAGACCAAGAGGTGAAGAAAGTTATCCTCCTGATGAGGGCGTTGAGGAGTCACAGACACAATCTGAAAAGCTGAAAGACATTAAACCTAGAAAAGCAAAAAAACAAGGGCCTGTAGCTGCATTTGATTCTTATGTGCTGGGCTGCTGTCTGTGCTCTTGCCTGCGAGCTTCAGTTGTTCCCCTTAGTTACAAGAGGAAATACTCATTCAACTCCTAAAGATGTTCAAGCGATGGCCAACCCTGCAAAAGTAAATGGATCTTCTATAGAGTATGGACATGGTATTGACTCTGCCATTCATCATACTCACAGAATCTTAGCAATTTTAGAGGCACTTTTTTCGCTGAAGCCATCTTCTGTTGGCACCTCATGGGTTATAGTTCAAATGAAATAGTTGCTGCAGCTATGGTTGCTGCTCATATTTCTGAACTATTTAGGCGGTCAAAGGCTTGCATGTATGCACTCTCTGTTCTAATGCGCTGCAAGTGGGACAATGAAATTTACACCAGGGCATCATCGTTATATAATCTCATCGATATTCACAGCAAGGCTGTTGCATCCATTGTTAACAAGGCTGAACCATTAGAAGCACAATTGATATATGCACCTGTTAGAAAATGTTCCCCTTGTTTAGATGACACAAAACAAAACAAGTGTTCAAGAGTCACTTGCTTTGATCCTGGGCAATCATCTGCTTCAGAATGTGAAGATTCAACTTGTTCAGACAATAATCTCAGATCTGAGGAACTGTTAGCATCAGATGAAGGCTTAGGAAATTCTTTGGGCAAAGGTATAGCAAGTTTCCCACTAGATGCCTCAGATTTGGCCAATTTTCTCACCAGGGACCGGCACATAGGATTCAATTGCAGTGCACAAATTCTTCTGAGATCAGTGCTTGTGGAGAAACAGGAGTTATGTTTCTCTGTAGTTTCACTACTGTGGCACAAGCTGATAGCAGCGCCTGAAACACAACCCAGTGCCGAAAGCACATCTGCCCAGCAGGGATGGAGACAGGTAATTGTCAAAATTCGTAAAAAAAGATTCGTTGTATCTGATTCCATAATTTTTATTCATTGTCTTCTAAATTTCTAAACGGAAGATATGGTTTGTTATACATGTGTGGATTGGTAGCTTCTATGATGCATGTAATTGCCCCATGTTTCATCTGCAAATGCATCATTATGGTTTTACATAAATATATTTGTCTGACTGCCCTTCTTGGATGGAATTAGGTGGTTGATGCGTTGTGCAATGTCGTATCAGCATCACCAACAAAAGCAACTACAGCTGTTGTACTTCAGGTCCAAATTTTGTTCATCTTATAAATTTTAGTCTAAAATTAGAAAAACAGATGACCTGCTTTTCTTTGTGGCTACTGATTTGAACACCACATGTTTTGTAAAAGGTGATGTCAATTCATAATTAAGATAATAAAATCCAGGACTACCATTTGCTATAAAACACTTCCGTATAGTGAGATGAACTCTCGTGCAGATGGTGTCCAAACCAGCAGCCATAAATAGCCTCATTGTCTGCTTTTTTTTGTTTTTAACTTCATTTGTTCCATCTGTTCGGTCACTTTTATGGCCTTGTGTTCTTGTTAGGCGGATAGGGAATTGCAGCCTTGGATTGCCAAAGATGACGACCAAGGTCAGAAGATGTGGAGAATCAACCAGCGAATTGTAAAATTGATAGTCGAACTGATGAGAAATCATGACAGCGCAGAATCATTGGTAATTGTGGCAAGTGCTTCTGATCTACTTCTACGTGCCACAGATGGGATGCTTGTTGATGGGGAAGCTTGTACTTTACCACAACTGGAGGTACTGTCTTTAACTATTGCTGCTTATAGACAGTCATTCGCGAATCTTGGTGTCATTCTAATTGAACGGTTGTGATATTTTGAGGTTGTTAAGTGATAACATACCATATTTGTAGTCTTGGGTTTCATATAATCTTGTATTCTAGTTGGGCCTCTTCACTTATACCAATTGGTTTTGGATTGGATACTTAACATGGTATTATAGCTTATGTGTTTATGTCCTTGCGTTTTATCCTTTGTGAGGTTGTCTAAATGCAGACCCTTGTAAAGCTACACAAGGAGTGATAAGTGGTCTTATCTTGCATTTATTAAGTCTTAGGTTTCCTGTTTGGGTATGTAAAGTCCAGTTTTGTTTGTTGTCCACCCCTTTTGAGGTTGTACATGTGGCCCTTGTTGAAGTATAGTACTTTATTCGTTTTATTTTTCGAGGGTTATGGTCTTATATTCAAGTTAGGCTCTCCGTTTAAGTGAATTAGTTTGGGTTGATGTTAAAAAAAGCCAAATGCATTTTATTTTATTCTAAAGTTTCATTAATATCTTTGATGTTCTCATCTAAAACTGGCAGCTGCTGGAAGCAACAGCTAGAGCAGTTCAGCCAGTACTTGAGTGGGGAGAATCAGGACTGGCAGTAGCAGATGGACTTTCGAACCTGTTAAAGGTGAGCAAATACCCGTTACTGATATACTCTCAACCTTAAAGTCGAAACATGCTTTGAACTTGTTCTAATAAATTCCAATGCCCGTTAATGTGGGGCAAATAGTAAAGTAGTCTTTCTTCTTTCCCCTGATGTCACCACAAGATCTTTGCTGATGTGATAATCTCTCTGTACCATGCAGTGTCGTCTACCAGCTACGACTCGATGCCTTTCTCATCCAAGTGCACATGTTCGAGCTCTCAGCACATCAGTCCTTCGCAATATTTTGCATATAGGTTCAATCAATTCAAAATCTATGGTGGAAATAAATGGTCTCCACGGTCGCTCTTACCAGTTCTTCAATATAGGTGCCATCAACTGGCAAACTGATATCGAAAAGTGCTTAACATGGGAAGTTTATAGTCAGCTTGCAAGAGGAATGACTATACAGTTTCTCGACACTGCTGCCAAAGAATTAGGATGTAATATTTCCATATAACATCGATTAGCTTTCGGATTATCAGTATAAAACCCTTTCTCTTTTCTTTTTTAAAACTGAGAATACAAAGAAGACTTAGACTTGCTTCAAATTGCTTGAACCACATGGTTGGGGCAGAAAATGCAGCTCATCGAGTAGTCCTAGGGGATGAGGATGAAGGCTTTGTATGCCATGAAACTCTTCAAGCAAGGTTAGTGTATTATAAAAATGCCACACTGAGGTTTCATGTGTCTAATCTTACTTTGCTTTAAGCTTAGCTTTGTACGATATTTAGACTGAGATTTCGATTTGTTTGTCGGATTACGATATATAATTTCAGTTTAACTTAGCTATTTCATTAGAATGATGAACTGATTGGATGGTTCAGTTTCTTCTTCAGCATATATCAGTACATAACATCTTTAGTCATTGCTTTTGGCTGCTTTTATATATATAATATATATTATTAACCTCGTTGCTTAATCTTCTTTTATTTTTAAATTCGAGGGTAGATGAAATTAATTGTGATTTTTTTTCCTTTTTTAGTTGTGAAATTCATCCTCTATAAGATTAAAAGAAAGCATTTTAATCAACACAAAGGAGATCGACCCCTAATGTAATGGTTCAATTCTATTTCATAACAACCAGAAGGATGGATTATTGATCAATAATAGTCTGCTTCAATTCCAATTAACTCCAAATGGACATGGTTGTATAAATTTATTCTGGAAAATTAATGGTATAAAATCTTAAAAAATACTTTACAAGGTTGAGTGAGTAATGTACATTTTTAAGAGTGCAATAAAGTAATTAAAGAAAAGTACAAGTGGATTCCACAAGAAAAATTGAGAGAGAAACATGTACGTGTACGGTTTAATTAAAAAAGTTAATATACAAAATATGAACAAATGGGCGTTTAACATTTTACGTATAATAGGAAAGGTGTTAAACAACAATGAACCTCCTATTTCTCATACATATACATATGTATAGTATACTTTTGAGAATTATGTAATTAATATTTTAATTATAAAAAATATATATATTTTTGTGAATTACAAACAGTGATTAACGCGACTCGAACTCAAATTACACCTGAAACGATAAACAACCTTGATCATCAGATAAGTACATGAGATTCATTTTAATATTTACTTAATATTATCATTCAAAATATTAATATTTAAAACTAATAATTTGATGGTAAATCATTTTTAATATCACTATTAGCAAATTAATTTTAAAAAAATAAATAAAGAAAATATTTTAATTTTTGTTACTCAAACATTACAAAGTTAATGATTTTCGCTTCATATCCAAATATATTACTTAAAATTCTATTTGTAACTTAATAAAGAGATGTAATTTAAAAAAAAATCACGGATAATATATATTTTATTTTACAAGTAAATTTGAAAAATTGATTTTTTTCTTAAATATTATTTTTAGTATATTATTATACTTTTTTAGGATATTTATTAATCTTTAATTTTGCTTGTGAAATTTAAAACTGCACGATAATATAAAATAAATTTAAAAATTTTAAAAGTATAATTTCCAGAATATATATAATATATATATTGAAAATCTTCACATTTTCAGAGTATAGATGTTTTGAAACTCAATTTGTGTAAAACAAATAAACAATTGACTTCTTTTGGTCAAACGGACTATTAATTTAAAAAGAAAAAAGAAAAATGGATATTTTATTTTGAAAAATAAATAAAATAAAAATAAGAAAACGCAAATGTCACTCATCTAAAAAAAACCTAGAATCATGATATATATAAAACCCTAGTTTGGCTCCTTCGGTTATTCTCCTCAGCTCAGCAGTCCCCCAGAGTCTCTCCCTCATCTACCCCAAATCTCCTCACATTATGGTAATTAGGGTTCTATCTTTCTCTTCCAATTCTTTTACCATTAATTGCTATGTTTATCTTTACGCCACTTTTCAGGTTCTTTATTTTTATCTTATTCAGTGATCTAAATCTACTTCAAATTTTTCGGTTTTTTTTTTTTTTGGGGGGGGGGGGGGGTTGAAGGAGGCTGTTATGAGAGTTTCTAAAATGTGTTTTACTTGATTAAGTTTGGTTTTGTGTGTGTGTCTTTTTCCCCTGAAGATTGTTGCTTTTAACTTCATTTTAATGCTTGCTTGTGTAGTCTCTGGTGGCCAACGAAGATTTTCAGCACATTTTACGTGTGCTGAACACCAACGTTGATGGGAAGCAGAAGATTATGTTTGCATTGACCTCCATCAAGGGTATCGGACGGCGATTCGCTAACATCGTTTGCAAGAAGGCTGATGTCGACATGAACAAGAGGTTTGTTTTTTTATTCCTGAAAATTTTAGACAATTCTAGGTCATTTAGGCTTAGTTCCATGACGCTTTATGGCTCTAAATTTATTTGATATATGTTTTGACTCTAGGTGTTCATGTTGAGATGATTAATTTTAGAATAGATGTCAAAGGATTAATTTACTTAAGATCAACTAGTAAAGTAGATTCTTTGGCATGGGGATGTTGCTGAATGACATTCGGTGTTTGATAGTTTGTTGTGGAGGTGTTATTTGATTTACTTTTTGTTATCAGGGCTGGTGAATTGACTGCACAGGAGTTGGACAATCTCATGACCATTGTTGCAAACCCCAGGCAATTTAAAATTCCTGACTGGTTTTTGAATAGGCAGAAGGATTACAAGGACGGGAAGTATTCCCAAGTCGTGTCTAATGCTCTTGACATGAAGTTGAGGGATGATTTGGAACGTTTGAAGAAGATCAGGTTAGTTCTGTCCTTAGTGATGTGTGCTGATGAAGATCTGTATGTGCCAACTCTGTGTTATATGCTTAAAATGATATATGATCAAGCTAACTCTATTGAAGTACCAGAGTTACTGTTTAAATTGTGTTTATATGTTTGGATCAGTATATAATATATCCTTTCTTTATTAGTATCATTTGCTTTCTTGATTTGTTAATAACCATTTTCAAGCATATCACTGTATAATTTGGGTTGTTTATTTGAGATTTCTCTTCTGCCTCCCTTGCATTTGAATCATTTGGTGCTTAAGACAAAATAATCTTTTCTTGTGGCGTTTCCTTTGCGGTATATGCAAGTGGGCAAGATTGTTGGAATGCACATGTAGTTTCTTATCAACTTTATATAGCTTGTTGGTGGGCTGGTTTTTGTCATGATGAGAGTTCATTTTTATGGTATCTTGATGATCTTTTATCATGATTAAGTTGGGAACAGTGTTGACAAAAATTTAGAAATCTGAACATTGTAATATATTATGCTGTTTATTTCCCATGTGATTAGCCAGACGGGATGGAATAACCATAGAAAATGAAAAAGTAAAAAACTGAAACGGTTTTTTTATTTTTTATTAAAGTCATACATGTTTAAATGTTTATTAGCTAAAATTATTTGTCTCTACTTTCTACTTTTTTTCTCTTTGTTTCATTTGTGGGTGTTGAGAGATAGTTGAGAAGTATTTTGCATTTTGGTTGATTCAGTTTAGTATTTTTGTTTACTTTCCTTTCTTTTGGGAATGAGATGAAGATGGAAGCTAACGTTTTACACACTGTCATGCAGGAACCACCGTGGTCTGAGGCACTACTGGGGCCTTCGTGTCCGTGGTCAGCACACCAAGACTACTGGTCGCAGAGGGAAGACTGTTGGTGTGTCTAAGAAGCGTTGAAGGCTTCATATATATTTTGGAAAAATATATGTAGTCTTGCAGAGAGTTCATTTGCTTGCGAGTGGTAAAACTGTAGTAGTGTTGGGTCTTTATCGGTTGCTATTAGGAACACTTGCATTACTGAATATTTTTAGATTAAATGTTTTTAATTTGGTTTGAATGATAATTGTCTTTGGAATTTGTGTTGGTTTGCCATATTTTCAGCTATAGTAAAGTTGCCATATTTTCAGCTATAGTAAAGTTTCATTAAACTCTAAATATGCTCCCACATTGGGCCTCGGAGCCCTTAGCTTAATTGAGTTGATTTTGATGTGAGAATTCAAAACTTTATTCTTTTTCACATATTATTCTACTCTCAAATTAAGTATCTTTTTTGACATATTATTCCACTCTCAAATTGAGCCTCCCTTTATTAAAAAATAACCTTGATGGATGATTTGATCACATTCCGAGTTTTGTTTAATGAAGTGCACGATACAATTTAACTAGAATACTACTAAGGATTCAAATAGTCTTTTCTGAAAACAGATGAGCTTGGATTACAGGAAGAAATAAGATTTTTCTTTATATACATCGATAAAGATAAGAACAGGTACGAAACAATATTAAAGTGTAGTACAGGCTCCTGTAAGCTTGGGATTTTGCAGAGGTTGTTCTTACTTTCTGATTCGTCCTGGATAATCCCTCATCGTTTTCCTTGGACCACAATATTCCTTGTATTTGATCTCTTAATATGGGAAAGTCGTTTTGAGTGACCAGTGCACAGGGATATACTTCCTCTCAATGATGTTACTTCTTAGGTTATCATTTGCTTCAAGTATACACGATATTAATTGCTTAAAATGTAGCATTAGTAGTTTCCTCATCACTTCATCTTCGTGTTGAATCCTTCCTTCGGTTTGCTCATGTACGCCTGTCTGGTCATTGCTTATATGAGTTTTGCTCATAGCTGACTTGAACTAATTATTAGTAAAATGAAGTGGAGCCATTAATAAAGGGATGCTTATGAAATGGCTCCACCTCATTATTATATTAGAAATATTTATTTATTTATAGAGCTAAAGATAGACAATTGCATTTAAAATAGAGATAAGATTAAAGAATAATTTAAAGCAATTTATAATTAAAATACAAGATAATAATAACTTTATTTGATTAATTATTACTCATGACTTCAACCTCTCAAGAGACTTAAAGTTTTCAAGTAATTGAACAAACGGCGTGAAAAATCCTTGAATAAATTATATTCCTGAAGAGGCAAATTCTTTTCAAAAGTATCTAATCCTATTGGAAGTGTTCCATTCCCTAGTGAACCAAATATACCAAAGAATGACTTACAAAAAATCAGAATAAAAAATTGATTTAAAATTATGGTTGGTTTTTCTGAAATCATGGATAACCAATTAACTTATATGAAATCAGCTACTCTTGTGTGCTTAAATTATCCTACATGGGGAACTAGACATTACCGTCGTGTTCATTAGAATTCGAGAAACTAGCAAGCTTTTGTAGTCTGGTGGTAGGGAGAGAGAGGCTCCGGCGCTCCTTCCCACCAGGCTTAGATGAAGCGTTTCCATACCAAATCATTCCGACCACAGCTATGATCATGCCTAGAACCACATGCAGGTTGAGACCCTCTTTCCCAAAGAAAAAGAATCCCATGATCAACACAAGGATTGTCTTCATATGCCCGAGTACTTGAAAGGACACTGCAGTAAATCTGCCGATGCAGATGAACTGGCTGAGGTTTGTTCCTACTGCTATAGTACATGAAAGAATTATGAACATCTGCAAAGACCAAAAAAAAAAAAAAAACTGCTGTGAGCAACTATTTCCTGGAACATGCTATAATTGGAATTGCATTCATAGCACCTTGCGAAAAGTAACATGAGCAGGCTGATGCAAATGAAGCAGCAGAACCAAATTGGAATGAGAAAAAACTTGAATATTATATCGATCTGGGTCAATTTTACAGAGCAGCTAAAGAGAGAAAGGAGAGTATATCTCTTGATATACGCTACATGTTATTAAATCACATAAAATATTAAATGATTTCCTTAATAGGGATGAACTCAACAAAAATATTTCCACTGCGCATGCGTAAATTCATGTAGAGGTAGATGTTTTAGAAGGCGTAAGACACTGTATGGCGTGAAAGTGGTATTAGGAGATGCATGCAGATAAGCAAGCAATGACAGAACAATATCCACTGCAAATTAAATATTACTCTAGGTCACTGAATGAATTCTACTATACACATCCACGACCACAATCAACTTTGTTCATAAACAAGATTCTGATAGCAACTCTGAAACAAGTAAATATTGTTCTATAATGATAGGAAGAACAACCATCATGCACAAAACTCATAAAAGCAAAGAATACAAATGGATAGAACACTAACCAGAGACACTAGGTTATAACTATAGGCATCAACTCTCTTGTTTGTCAACCAATAATCCAGAAATGGACCTAATAGCAACAGAGTTCCTGCTTGTGCAGGAGCGGTATGACCTAGTAGGTTGAAGGAACTAAGATTGTACCTTCTTTGGAGGTGAAGAACATACTGCAGAAATACAAAACAATAAAAGGATAACTACCTTAAGTTCTAAATGATACTGCAGTTTAGAATGTTAGAAGCTTCAATTTATATGCAGAGGAATTACTTACATACTGTTGCAGAGAAGTACTCCAAACTGCAATAACGGGCAGCTATGAAACCTTGGGTATTAACACTCACATCAGTGATAGTACAAACACCAACTCCCAGAAGAACAACACCTATGCTCAACTTTGTATCTCTTGAGTACCGAACCTTGTCCATCACAACCTCCAAAAAGCAGGATACAGGAATCATACTCAGTTTTGCAATCTGTCATTTAATTAGAGAATCTCTTATTTCCAGATCATATGAGAACACAACAAGTAAAATTTATCAAATGCTAAAATTTTACCTGATAAAATCCCACAGAGTTCCACATCAGGCTAACATTCATTCCAACTATAGAGAAGTTTGCAAACAAAATAAATTTCAAAAGCTCTGACAAGGGGAGATGAGAAGATTGAACGAATCCAAACCATCTTAGAACAGCTGTCATCAGGGTAGTGGTAGCAAAATGCAAACCTGTTAATGTGTGTGGCTGGAACAATTTTCAAATAAATAGAACGGAATTAATGACAGTTTATTACATCCTTATTGCAGTTAGCATAATTGGAATACTCATGAAGTAACAAAAATCAGGAAATCTTTAGCTTATTTACTTGCGGATGATTATTATACCAGCATCACAATCATCCTATGATTAATCTGAAGCTACTTCCAACTTCCAAGTCGAAGTTTCCTCTTCATCTCAACCCATGATTATATTGTTTTTTGTTTTGAATTATTTTCCACTACTTCGATCCATTTCCTCTCCTTCTAGAACAGATTAAATGGAGGTGTCTGTGGGGAAGGTCATCATAGCCCAAGCTACTCACCATCTCCACCTTTTATAAGCTACGAGACCCACAAACCTACACCAACATATTCTAAGCTTGAACCTCATGCTCATTTCTTTGTATGATGAGGCCAATCCTACAGCTCTTTTTTTGTAAGATCGCTCATGTGCTCTGCAGCCATACTACTCCACGATCTCAATTTTCAAACTTTTAGAACCATTCCACCATAATGTTCACAACTGTTAAACCATCACTTAACTTTTGTTAACTATTCTCATTCGTTTTCATTTCAACTGCAGATTCACAGTAGCTCACCACGATGATTCTATACGTTTGTCTTAAAGATTAGAGAATTTGACAGAGTATTCCAAATTCATTTGAACTATAACCAGCCACAACATAACTGTTTGTAGCATAAAAGAAGATAGGGTTGGGGGGGGGGGGGGGAAGAGCAATTAAAAGAGCTTAAAAGGAATTTACCGTAAGTAAAACCGTAAGTAGCCATTAAGGCTTTATTGACAATAATAACTCCAACGGAAGTGACAACATTGAACATCCAAGCAGCCACATCTACAACTGCTTTTCTTTCAGCCTTATTAGTTGAAGCCATCTGATATCTCTTTTGCAAGTGATAACCCTACATATATCAGTCAACGTTCTTCAAGTAATCCATCCATGTTGATAGGTTGTCCAAGAGTTTCCAACAATGTTAGCAACAAATTCTACAAAAATAATATCAACAAATAAGAAAGAAAATCCGAAAAAAACAACAAATCTATTGAAATCATAAATAAAAATGCTAGTAAAAGTGTACAAAGACATGCTGAAAAGACACTCCCTCCCATAAATAACATGAATGTAATAAAAATACGGGTTTGTCACGATATTTCTGTGACGATGATGGCTAAACACGAAATTAACTCAACTCCAATTTTTGATTTTTGAGTTATACAATAATATTTGTTTTACCTGTCTGGATCAACTTATGAACACAATTAACGCAGAAAAAGAATTTACATAAAATTACTAGATTTCCTTTTATTTTTTTCCCGATATTGTAACATTCTACATTAATAAACAAACAAGATTGAAAAAAAAAGGGAGCAAATTACTAGAGTTAATTGAACTAAATTAATTTATTTAGAATTCCTTAATTAATAAACAAGAAAAATAAAAGCAAAGCGAACTACATTGAACTGTTTTAACACTAAAAATCTCACCAAAAAAATATCAATGAAGAGACACATCCGTATAAGGTAAAGGGAAAAAAAATGATAGAATTGGACGATAGATCTAAGAAAAAGGCAGTGATTGATCGCAGAACTGAAATGAATGAAGATCGCAGACCTGAAATGAATGAAGAAAGCAAATAATAGATCTAATGCATCAAAAAGGGAAACGAAAACGAAGGATCGTACCGTTGGGAAAGGCAGACACCGCGGAAAGAAAGAGAAAGAGAGAAACGAAGGGAAAATGAATGTTTGGAAAATGGTGAGAAAGGCAGGTGCTGTAATGAAGCGGGGCCTTAATTAGTTTGTTTGGATCGCCAGAAAGTTGGAGAGAAACAGAAACAAAGTGAGAGTAGGAAATTTTTCATAAGTTAGTTGGAAAATGAAAGGATCGTGGATAAAGACTTGGCGCACTAATATCTTATTCGCATCTTTAATATTTTAATATAATTTATGAGAGTACGTCATATTTAATACTTATATAAATTACATAAATCATATTTAATACTTAGATAAATTACATAAATAGTCATTCAATTATAAAAACATTTTTACTTTAGGTACTACTCAAAATAAAATGTTTTCAATTTAATCACTCACATCATATAATTCCATTATTTTCATCATTCCTGTTAAAATTCCAAAGGGAAACTGACATTACATTTTTTAATTTCTATTTTTCATGTGGTTAAAGAAAAATTCATGTTATTATTATTCATAAAAGAATTATCATTTTAGTCTTCAAACTTTTAATTTAATTTGAAAGAATTAAAACCGTAAAATAATTTTCTTCCTAGAAAAAAAATTATAAGCAGAAAGCTTGATTGCTGTTTTTGATCATTTCAAGCAAAAAATCATGGGTTATGGTTTTCAGATTCATTGCCATCACCAAACATTCGAGCTGAGGCCTCAATGCCAGCACGAGCTCCTGGTCCAGCACCGCCAAAGGTGGCCCATTTCCACCCACCGCCGCCTCAATCAACCATCAGGCCACCACCTCAAAGAACCCACAAAGGAAATGTAGATAAAATAAGAGTTGGAAGAACTCTGGTTCCACTTTTTGTGGCTGCAGGAGCTACGCTTTTATGGGTTCTGCGGCCAAAACCAGCAAGTATAGAAGAATGGGAAGAATCAGAGGAAAATTCAAATATAAGAGTTCTCAAATTTCATCAAGCAAGGTGAGGTTAATTCCCTTTTCAAATTTCATTTGGTTTAATAATTAGTATTGAAAAATTATATTTTAGTTGTTTAAAGTATGCAACATTTATGATTCGGTAAATAATGTTAGGTGGCATCCAATAGTTGATTTATATGTAAAAAAATATCATATCAAATTTTTTTTAGAATTTTTAACGAGAGTGATCAAAATAAATAAATTATAAATGTTTAAATTACAATTTTTTTATTTTAAATATTTAAAAATACTTTTTTATAATTGAATAATTATCTGTGTAATTCACACTTAATATTTATGGTGTGAATAAAATATTATATAGCAAAAAATAGATATAAAATTATAAAGATAATTTAGTGAATTTCTTTTGTCTTGATTTTTAATTTATCAATATTAAATGATTCACTCAAATATTGGTTCAACTTCTATATTAAAATCAATATATTAATTAGTTTTTAGTTCGATTTGTTGATATGATCATGCTCAGAAAACATAAAAAAAAATATTTATTATATTTACTCAAAGTCTAATCTTTAAATAATGAATGTGAAACCATTTTTTTCTTAAAAGATATAATGTAAATAGAAAAAAATATTAAATTTATATATAAATATTGTTTCAATGTACAATTTTATACATAATTTTTTATTTGATGTTATACACATGAAATTTGTATTGTCGATCATATGAAACATTGATTTTGATTCAATTATATGCATTTTAAAAAATGAATACATATATTATTTTCATATTAGATTAACATAACTATTTATGTATATAATATCCAATGTAAATGTTGCTAATTTGATAATAAAATCGTACAAAATCAAATTTTATATATAATATTACATATTAAATCAAAATTAATGTATAATTTTAATATTTATTCCACTAAAAAAAGTGTTAAAAACACAAACATCACGATGAAGTATATTAAAAATATCATGTTAGAATGCAAAATTGAAGAAAAAGAGCAAATTACATCAAAACTAGTCTAGGAATAGTTGGACCAGAACAATCTCTTTCCGTTTGCCCACCAAATTCCATCAAGAGGAATAGCTAGTGTATGGAACCCAAGACAAAGAGTTGTAGCAAAAGTAGCTAAACTGTCGGCTAGAAAGTTACTTTTTCTGTCAGCAGGCTGGATAACCACCTTCCATTCCCTTCCTACCGTATACGTCGAAGCAAAGCATTAGCATTACTATCATCTAACCATCCCCTTTATTGATTACCAACCGCTAAGTTACCAAGCTCCAAATAACCCGACCAGCACCTATCTTTACTTTCCTTATCAAGCCCATCGAACGCTCCCCATAGTTCAGTATCGTACACATTACAGTAACCTATATTCCTTGCATAACCCCATATCCAATTGCTCACGATGTCCTCCATAGCACCACCCGATGTTGCCAAGCCCATTCCTACCTTAATAGCTCCACCTGAGTTTATCTTCATGTACCCATCAGGAGGTGGCACCCACCGAATCATTCTCCATGTCCTCTTTTGATGCCATCTCTAACACATAAACAACTTCATCTTTAAGACGCAAGCTTCTATCTATAATGCTCTCAGTTTCAACAAAGTTTTCATCAAATAACAAAGCATTCCTCTATTTCCAAAGTTCCCAACGGACCCAAACAGCATATCCCTGTCATTCAGATTAGCAGCAAAGTACCGTGGCTTTGAAAGATTCAAAGCCATCTACTCCCTAAACTCCAAACTGTAGAACTCGTTAGCCTTATCAGCCTTAGCTAGACCCGTCCAAGTCAAAATAGCCCAGAAATAGCTCCTGAGAATATCACTTATATGCTCAATAGCACACCCCACAAAATCTGCATACAGCACTAAAACTCATATGTCTTCTCACCCTTTCTTCATTTTTCAAGATTTTCCCATGAAAAACCAGCCATAAGAATAACTTAATTCACTGTTGGCCTCGGAAACCCCAAATAAGCTTCCATCATGGATCATGACTAGTGAAAGCCTCAGATACGATTGCTTCATAAGTTGAATGAACTGTAAAATGCTCTTCTCCCATTTCCAACTCGGGAAGTTATCGATGTCATTACATCGGGGTGGCAGTGTTGCTTCCTGTGACTTTTGCTAGACAATCAAACAGAAGCAAACTATCGGACTGATTCCGATCCAATTCCCTAACGGTATTAACATCTGAATGATTGGTACATGTGAATCCCGGTACCAAATTCTTATTAAACAATAGTCAATAGGAGGTTCAAAATCTTAAAGTCATCTAGACCGTAACACTCTCACCCAAAGAACATCTGTCTTATGTCAGAAGGTCACCTTCATAAGAAAAGAGTTATTAATGAATTCCATCCTTCGAACGCCCAGTCCACCGCAATCAGTCACCCTACAAACATCTCCCCATTTGACAAGATGAATCTCGCTCTTTTCTATGGACTGTCCCCAAACAAAGTTATGAATAATCTTCTCCATCTCTAAGCAAGCGCCTTTAGGAATGACCGCGATTTGCATCGTATACATGGGGATTGAATTTAGAATCGCTTTAGTTAAAGTAATTCTACCGATAAAAGAGAGAGAGTGTGAGCTTTTCACCTTGTAAGTTTTTGTTACATCTGTTGGAGAATATATCGATACGTTGCATTAGTTACTCTTTTATGAAGAAGAGGAGCATCAAGATATTTCCTCAAGTCTACAGCACTAACAGGTAACTCTACCGATAAAAGAGAGAGTGTGAGCTTTTCACCTTGTAAATTTTTGTTGCATCTATTGGAAAATGTATCGATACGTTGCATTAATTACTCTTTTATGAAGGAAAAAAAACACCAAGATATCTCCCAAGTCTACAAAACTAACAAAACCAAGGGCACTATTAATAGAATTCTTCATGTTAGTTTGCATGTTCTTTGAGAAGAAAATACGAATATTTTCATTATTGATTTTATGTCCTAAGCTAATAGACAAATCACTGACAACACCTCACACAAACTTACGTGTTCAGAAGATGCCTTATTAAAAAGGATAAGATCATGGCTAAAAAATAAGTGTGATAAAAGTGACCCGTCTTTGCTCATTTTTATTTGTTTCTAATGCCCTCATCAATCTCCTTTTGGATCAGTTGAGTGAGACACTTCATATATAAGACAAACATATAAAGGAGGAGTGAGTCTCTCTGACTGATTCCTTTTAAAGACAAGAAAACATTCAATAAGCTCCTATTTAATATATTTACATTGACACCAAAATTATACAATGCAAAATGACTCTTCTCAATTATCCAACAATTCTATTTGTAATTATAAAGTTTCAAAAAAAACTCAATTAAATTTGATTAAAAAAATTCAAGCCTCATTATTTGTACTCAATGATTTACATTTAAATTTAATTTCAAATTTTAAACCATCCAAATTCATTAAAATGTTCAATTTAACTTGGATTTCGAACTCAAAATTAAAGTTTAAGGATGTCTTTGGATGTCAAATACTCAAATTTAAATGTTTATAATCTCTCCTCAACCCATAAATAAAATAATAATGTGGTTCAACATATTCAAACCTACGTTTTCATATATTGGCAACAATATTAAATCAATCAAGCTAAAACTCAATTATATTAAAAAATTAAATTATTTATTATTTTAACTTTCAATTATTTCAAGTTAAAGATTGTCAATATTTTATTGAATATAATAAATAAATTTACATAATTATATATTAATTAAAATTTTAAATAAATATATAATACATTATTATATTTTAATATTTTAAATATTTTAATGATAAAATCCTAACAATAACACAATTAAAAACTAAAATTACACCTGAAAACGATCAACAGCTTAACTATTAGGTGAATATATCGAGTTAATCTCATGTTGTGATTTTAATCACACATCCAATTCAAATGGAGCTAAATTTCCTAGAACCATGGCTAACGTATCTCACTCGTGCGGTATAGCTAAGCTAATGTTTGAGGCGGCCTAAACGGGCTTTATATGAGTGGCCCAACCCGACCGTATGCATTGCCATGAAGTGTCTCTCAAGCCTCCTGCTTCAACCATCATCTCATTAAAAACATGTATAAAAACGAAGCGAGCTTTCTCTCAAATCTTCAACCACAAACCACAAAGTAAAAAAAAAAAAAAAGTTTAAACAGAATGAAAAGGTGAAAAATTTCTCTTTTCATCGATCGCCAAAAAGCAACCTAAAACCCCTGTCGATCGCAGGAGAGAGGGAATCGGGATATATGGGGAAGAAAAGGAAGTCGATAGCGACGAGCCTCGATGAGGTTGATCGGACTATGTACGCCTCCTTTTGCAGCGCCGCTAACTCCTTGTCTCACCTTTATACTCAGGCTATGAATCAGCAAAAACTCTCCTTCCAAGCTGGCAAACGCCATGGCCTTGTATAATTCCCTCTCTTCATCTCCATATACATATACGTATATACACATATTCCTTTATTTTGGGTTCTTTATTTGCATGCAATCTTAGCTTTATGTACTTTTATATCTGGGTTTTGCGTTTTATCGCGTGTGTATCTTTGAGCGGCTCAAAGTTTATTATTTTGATCAATCAAGCCTGATTTTATTGTTAAATTTTATATTTTTAATGCGAATATGCTTTGGGGTTTACTGGTTTGGAATAAATTTATTAGCTCATTGTTTGCTTGTGTTTCTGGATATATTGCATTTGTGTCTCTGTGAGCTTTACATAGTGTGCATTTTGTTTTGGCTGAAAAACCTAAATGATAATAATATATTTTTGTTTAAAGAACAAATGCAGTTGCAGATGTGTTGTGCATTTAGCAAAGAGTGGAACTGGTTGCTAGAGGATGCTTATAAGTCTTGGAAAATTTGAGTTGAGCTCATCTTTGGTGGGAATTGATACATTTTAACAAGGGTTTTCATATTAACAAAAGAATTTCCCTTCTCCTGTTTCAGCTCAGTACTCTCTAATTGCAGCGATTCAGCTGGGAAAATGCTGGAGTGTGTGAATCAGATTAGGTTTTCTTCCTTGTTTAAGGATAAGCTTAGTCTCTGCTGCCTCATAGAAGTGAAGCTAATGAAACCATGATATTTTGTCCTCAAGTATATACCTTTTAGAGCTTAAACCTTGTTAGCCACCGGGTCATGTAACCAACTAATTAGAACCTGTCCCAGGGGTTTTTATTTTAAATTTTAGTGTTAACAAATGTGATTGAAATTTAGGGGGTGTACCGGCACCTTGACAGTAGCTTATAAATCTTCGGTAATGTCAGCTCACTCATATTTGCTCAGACGTACTTTAGAATCATAATTCGATTTGGAAGTTTATCTTCTAACAAGGACTCATATGTGCTCAGACGTGCTTTAGAATCACAATTCAAATTTGAAGTTTATCTTCCAATGAGGACTTTGTATTTCTTATAAATTATACTATTCCCTTGTTAAGAGCAAGGGTCTATGCTTAGTTCACACAACATTGAGCATAAATCTACTGAGTTATAAATTTTCAGCTGTTTAGTTTTTCGTTTATATCTATTTGGCTCAATTCCAGCCTATATTTGTCAACTTGCTCAATTAGTCTTCTGTAAAGGGCTTCTAGTTGCGAGTTAGAAGTTCCGCTAGTACGGTTATTTCATTTTCAGGAAAAAGAATTATTAGTGGATTTGGAAGTTCTGCTAATACAGTTATTTGAACTTGTTTCAGGAAAAATTTATCAGTGGATTTGGAGACAACAAGAGGGAGGATCAAGAGTAACAACAATGGATATCCTCAGTTACCTTCAGGTTTGTCCTTCTTCTTTGAATATTGTATCTCATGACAACTTCATCTAAGTCTTCCTCTTGAGATTGAATGGCATACCCCTTTTTCTTTGTTGTTAATATTTGTGACATTGAATGACGAAGTACTTCCTCTTTTTCTCTGTCAATTATGTTTTTTTACAGTATTTATCATGCAGAACTCTCTGGTCTATTAAATCTTTATCTGGTTGTAATTCTATCTTAGACACTTATTAGAAGATAAACAACATTTGAATCAACTCATGCATGCTTCTTATTTCTATCTAAATGATTTTGCAGCTAGTTTTGACAAATGGTAGACAAACTTGAAAGTTGGAAATAAACGTTGTGCAGTACTACTCTTTTGACATTTGTTTAAATTGTTTGGAAGTGGTGAGATGCAATGTTGTTTTTTTGTTTTATTTGAAGGAAAAATATAAACAAGGAACAAAGAAAGTTATCTAGACTTGTATAAGATCTTGTTGTTCCCTTTACTTGGAGTAGACAATTTAATCTGGTTGCATGCAAGTTTGTCAATGCTGAAAGTATGCAAGTCTTTCTTGTTGCAGTAGAGTACTGACATGGGGAAGTAGTTTTAAAAATCTTGGATCCAATTTTGCATGTTTTATGACTAATGGTACTAGTTTCAAATTTATTGCATTTATCTCTGAGATGTGATTATTTCTGCAAATAAAACAAAAGAGCCTTGTACCTTTGTAATAAGCTTTGGTTAATTTCCTGGGTCTTCACAATTTGTGTGTGAAATCATTATTTTCTATGATTTGGTTCTAAACACATCAATATGAAATCATTATAGTGCTTTATTTTTTTGTTATTTGTCGAACTTTTATCATTTAAATCTTTGTTAGTACTTGCCCTAGGATATTGACTTAACTGTTATAGAATATAGAGGTGACCTTAGTCATAAAATATGCCACAATCAGCATGCTGATTCTGTTTTTGTATTTTGGCCAAGGATGTTGGCTGGTTAGAGGTCTCTTTTTACACTATAAAGAACACTTATAGATCAATGACTCATGAAGTAAGATAGTTGCCATTACAGCTGCGAACACAGAACATGGATGTGCAGGGGCAACCTCCTTTCAATCTGTTGCTGTTAATTCTCTCTCTCGCACGTGCAGCATCATGTTACACTATTGTATTCTAAAATGTAGTAGGCCATATATGTTTTTCAAGTGTCAAAATCAAGTGCTTATACAAAGATCACTGCTATAAACAGTACCTTCAATATATTTACTGCATATTAAACAACAAATCTGTTTTTGTTTAGTTCTCATATTTTGCATCAGAAAGGGTGAAAGACTTGCAAGAGTATTATTATGTTCTTCGGTAGTTAAGGTTGCACACTAATCAACTAGATGCAAATGTCCTTGAGTGACTTTCAGTACCTTGATGGTGAAACGAATTTTTTGCCCTTGAAAGTGAAAATGGCTAGTTTTGTGATATAGTTTTGGCCTCTAAAGATTTTTGCAAATGCTAGTATATTTGTTTCGAAGATAGCAAGGGTTGGTTCGCCCTTCTGAAATGTGGGGATCTTCTTGTGATCCTTTTGGCACGAGTTACCCTTGTGTGTTTTGTGATCCTTCCTTTTTGTGATACCCTTTATCATATTCTGAAAATCTGAATATTGTGTGATCCTGTTTTAGAATGAACTAGACTATGGTGAAGAGCCATCAATGTCACCTAGAGTGCCAAGCCAACAGCAGCATTCCCAGCCTGCACTGCAGTTCATGAATGCCGGTTTCATGGTCCCTACAGGCTCATCTGGCCAAACTGCTGGGCAGGGAACTCGCCCTGACCATTGTGATCAGCAGTCCAAAAATTTAGTGTTCTCAAATGCTTTATCAAGTCCTGTTCGTCGGAGTCTCCAGCATTACCACATTGCTCAAGAAGGCTACTGTCCTAATGGCGGTCTTCCTTCAGGAAACGGAGCCAGGAACAATGAACCTAGCTTTCTCCAAAACCAGACAAGGGATTCGAATCCTCTCAGCTCTAATGACTCCTCAATGGACATGCATGCCGATAGTCCATCTCATGAATCTACTTACTGAGGATGCCAGGAAACTCCCTTTTGAACCCCCAACGATTAACAAGATCAGGAAGGGCTTTTGATGCATCACCATTTTGTTTGTCGCTGCTGTTACCCAAGTAAAGAAAGCATGACATAAAGATGGTTAAAATCACACAGAAATAAAAAGCACATTGGCACAGGTGACTAGTTGAAGGCGTTTGAAAAATATTAGTGTAGTGTGTTGTCTTTGTGCTCGGTTTGTGTTTCAGTTCTATTTGCTTGGAGGGTTTAAATTTCATGGTAAAGCATTTTTTGTTCAATCAAAATTCAGCTACTTTTTTCAGGGGAAAAAATATTTCCAAGGGCTTGTTAAAAATTCTCTCAATTCTTACTTTATAAGAATTCCTTATGATTGCTTATTTTGATTTGTTCATTTTGTTCATGTAGAATCTTTGTTCAAGCTATGAAATCCCACAACTGCTTCATACAGGACAATTTTGAACATGGTTTGTGCTGAAAATTATTTAAAATATCTTATTATATAAAGAAAAAAAAAACTTGTACAAAGTACAATGACCAAATAAATATTCTAAACTATTTTTTGAACATTTTTTATGATTTAATTCTAACTATTCAATCATTCGAACCCCCATTGTTGAGTGTAAAAGCAGAAATCAAAAGTATACTTGAAACTCAGTCAAATAAATAGCATAGCAGTAAGAATTTGATATGCAATGATAAATATGACAAATAGCCATCAAAATAAAGTGGGTTGACAAAATAATAAAAGAAACAAAACAATGCATAGTTCCTTTTATTGGTTGAGACCATGTCTGCCTAGCACTAGCTCATTATTAAAACCATTCTGACTAGGAATATGTGGCTATGCCTTTATTCCACCAACTGTAACCTTAATCTGCCTTCCTTTGACCTCCTTCACTGTTCATCATTTTTCTAAGATACCAATAAACAAAGGGTCACCATGGAAATTGAACTTTAGAATAATTTTGATTTTTTTTAAAAAAAAATCAAAATTAATAATGGGTATGGATGGAATCTGATTAGGTACAGAGGAAACTGATTACATAATTATACCATTTTTTTTGTTAATATTTGAATTTGAATTCGATTAACTTATAGAATATTTAAATTTAATTATAATATGTCTCAATATCAGTATTTAATATTGAATTTGAGTCCCAATTGAATAGCAGTATCTACCCAACAATCAACATTCAAGTTATTGGTAAAAGAAAAAGTTTGCGATCCCAAATTAGAGTCTCCAAGTAGACATAGAATTTCTAAATTTTAAAAGTAAAATGTTGTACATGAATTGTTTTAATCAAAGAATAAAAAATATATAATTTTTTATATAAGGTTTAAATAATTCATAATCCGCTGTTTTTAGAATGGAATGCTTTAAATTTATTTGAAGCGGTGTTGTTCAAATTTTCACAATAACAATAAGATTAACCATTTAAGACTTGGTTGGTAAAAAATTAAGAATTTTAATTACTGATTAAGACTTAACAGCAAAGTTATTATAAACATATAAAACCGAACTTTCTTCTTTATATCTATATTTATTAGGTATAATAATTTTTTGGTCCTTTTATTTTATAAAAAATTATTTAAACTTTTCATTTTTTTATCTTTTAAATTTATTTTTTTTGTCACATCATAAAATATAAATGAAAAATTAAATAAAGAATTAAAATAATTTTTTTATAAAATTGAAGGTTAAAAAAAATCATAATACCTATTCATTATGAGTTTACCTTTCCAACACACAATTTCCCATCGTATCTTTCTCTCTTCCTTTTTTGATTTTTTCTCTTAAAAGATCCAAAAAAATAAATAAGAAAAAGTGGGACCCATAGGTAATCGCTATCTGCCGCCGTGTATGTCACTATCCTTATCATTCACTTAGAATTATTTATAAAAATTATTAATAAATATGATTGATTCAATAATTTAATATATATTATATTTATCTTTTCAGTTATTTATATTTACAAGGATTACTTTAGCAACTAAACATAAACTCTTTCTTTTTATTTCCCCGTATTCTAATATTTCTTTTTTTCTCCGGCTTTTATTTTTATTTTCCTATTTTGCCTCGCCTTTTTTCAAAATCTCGTCGATTAGTTCGTACGTTAGCCGCGATCGAACATTCCGGCGCCGCCAATTTTGATTTTCTCGAGTTTCTTCTACTCTTCAGATCCGTTTAATCGCCATCAGGTAAAATTTAAAGCTCTTTTTTGATCTGATTTCTTGTTTGTTTCCCGAGAAAGTGAAAGGAAAGCAAAGCAATTCATTTTTTTTTCCTTTTAATTTTAGATATTCACTGTCAACTTCTCTGTGTTCCATTTTTAATGGTTTCACTTCAATCAAACAGAGAGCACTGCTTTAAGCTGGCCCTTGTTACATCAAAAGTAGACAGATCTTAAATCACTCTTAAATTTATTTATTTTCTATTTGTCATGGATGTTCTTAAGAGTTTCTCTATATTTATTGAGTGTTGCTATGAGCTGGTCCAGTGTATAAAATACGAACTCTTAGTTGATTTTTTTTTCTTTTGAGCTTAAAATAATAAAATAATGCATTGAATTTTAAATAATTGTTTAATAAATTCATGGATATTAATTATGTATAGTAGTAAATTTTTAAAGAGGATTGACATTGTTGATAAGTTTAAGGAAATCAATAGTTATTATGTCTGCAATAACTTTTGGTTGCTTCGGATTGCACTTCGTTAGTAACTACATATGGAATTTAAGAGCTTTCGCTTTAATTGATTGTTTGGGAAGTTTTGATAACTTTCACTGACTGTGAGATATGGGTGGATGAAGGAGTTAGGGCTAGTTTGCTTCAATTTGTTGTTACTTGAGGGTTGTTGAAAAGAAAAACAAAGGTGTTATCTGGGTGCCCAGATGAGAAGAACTGATGTTATTGACAGTAGAAGGAGGAGGGTTCTTCAGTTCTTCAGTGTCTGGGTATAGCAAGGGCTTGGCCCTTCTTCTCTTGGGTCAGAAACACGAGGACAAGCCCATGAGAGTTTCGCCGTGGAATCATTACCAGTTGGTGGACCAAGATTCTGAACCTGACCTGAATCCACTGGCTTCCATCAAGAACCGGCTCTCCCGCGGGTGCACCTCTTTTGTCTGCTTTGGTCGCACTTCCGCTGGACTTGATGCCACATCGGCTTTGAAAGTTGGCCCTGTTCAACAGCAGGATGTCTTGCCAGAACTTCATGTTTTGGATAAAAAACTAATGATCACTCAACTCAACTTGATGATGGAAATAGTAATGTAAGAGAGATTGCCCTTAAAAGTAGTTTGAAGAAGCGACCAATTAATACTCCCATTCCTGTTGAGGATGTTAATGACCATGAGGCTTCAGGGGAAAAGGATGGTGATATCCCTAGTCATCCAGAACGAAGAAAGGTACAGTGGACGGATGCTCATGGTAGTGAGCTAGCTGAAATCAGGGAATTTGAGCCCAGGTACGATAAATTTCTGCTCTTAATTAAAGTTCTAGAGCAATGCAGTAGCATATTTTTAAAGTTTATACGCTATCATGATATGTTTTCTGTGTCTTAGTTTATGTGCATGTTGAACTTACGCTTCTCATTGTTCTATAGCTAGTTATTAAGGAGAGTTTGAATATTGAATAGTATCCCCCATGATTCTATGGACACTCATGCCCCATGGATTGTAAAATAGTGTGATCATTCACATATCAAAATTTTCTTGCTTGAGAAAATACTAAAACTTTCTCTGAATTCTGCTGACACTCATTGCAATTTGTGTAATACTATAAATCAAAACAGCTTTGTACAATCCTATTTTGATACATAGTTTTCCTTCAAAGAATGGTAACAATAGAAAATTTGAGTTTGAGGTATTTACTTCTTGAACAGTAAAACAACATGTTGGAAACTTGAAATTGGATCTGAATGATGTTACAGCATGCCCCATAGATATGAATTGGACTTCTCTGTTGATGCTAAATTTTGTCAAACTTTGGGTTGGTTTCTTGGTTGTAAATGTATAGGAAGCCTTACTACTGGTTGCTTAGTTACTATGCCTGATGGCATAGTTCCTGGTTCATGATAACATAGATCTGATTTTAGAGCAGTGGTTCTCAAAATCTGAAGCCTGAGACACGTATATATGATCTTTTGAGGTTATGTAAGAAGCCGACACATATTTTTAGGCTTTCAAAATGAGATTAACATGCCCTACTCCTGTTTAAGTTATCATTTGAATTAATTGAGTAGAATGCATCATTATTTCGTAGTAAGTGGTAATTTGTGTTATTTCTATGAGTAATGACAATTAACCTACAAAATCATATAGATGAAAGTATTTCTTGGGATTAAAATATTTTAAAGCTTAAGAAGAAAATTATTAGAAATGCTAAAGTTGTGGGCATACTTCCGAGTTTTTACTCAAGATCACTGAGATTATTCTATGAGGAAAAATACTCTTTTTTTTTTAATAAGTACTCTTGAATGTATCACTTGGGTAGCTAATATGTCAACTTCATTTATAGAAAAGATATTAGATTGATCATGGATCACTGAGACCACTGTGATTATTCTATGAGGAAAAATAATTTTTTTTTAACAAGGAGAAAGTACTCTTGAATGTATCACTTGGGTAGCTAATATGTCAACTTCATTTACAGAAAAGATATTAGATTTGTCATGGGTCTTGAAAAGTCAACTCAAAATTTGAAAGTTTTAGAACTTTTTTTCAATAAATTTTTATGTATATACTTTGGATTTAAGAAGTACGTAATTTTCATATCAATTTTAATTGGTCATCAAATTTCAACACATTGAAAGCAACTAAACAGGAAGACAGTTGATTATCTTATTTTTCATCCATGGAAAGGGGTGTTTGGTTGGTAGAGATTGAACATTAGTTACATTGGAGTTGATGGTTTTTCTGTGTGTGAACGCCTTTAAGCTGTTCAAGGTGTTGTGATATATCAATGGTGGATCATTGCTTGCTTGTCATTGATTAGAGTATTCGGTTGGTATATCAATGGTGCATTTTGTTTTGAGGACTGGTCCATACTCAAAATGATAGAGGATCAGACAATTGTGTTATAAAACATACCTGTGTTCTTGAAGGAGCTTTCCCTCCTGGATTACACTTTTATTTAGAATTCCAAGGTATGCACTAGTAAAATATACATGCATACTTAAGACAGATATATCCCCTTAGGTTTTAGTTGAGCTATTGAATGTGGTTTTGTTATTAGATGCATGTCAGCATGCATTTTTGGAATGGTAATATCGTTTTCTTATATAGCACTTGGCAGATAATGACTTAGCAGTCTTCCTTCGTCCTCTTTTTTTTTTTCAAGTATTTTGTCAAAAGACTCACAAGAAACGTGTGCATTGTATGCCGTTGGCATGGCTATTTTAGTTAGTAACCCACCAGTTTTCCTTTCAGTTCCTTATTCGAAAACTGTTAAATATGTTATCCATAGTGTACATTCGTTTGGTTTGCAGTAATTCCATAGCCAGGTTTCGCTTCTTACTTCTTAGATGGTGAAGATCCTAGGTTTCTTGTTTGTTTTTATTTAACTGTTCAAATAGCCTCCTTGTTAGTTCTTCTTTTCATGTTTTTGCATGCCAATCCCTCGCTCTTTCAGTCTTTATTCACTATGGTGATGAAATTGTACGTTTTTGTGTAATGTCAGTGAAACAGGTGGATCAGACGATGAATTCGATAATGGAAGTGAAAGAAGTTGTTCGTGTACAATTATGTAGTTTGGGTCATATCTTGAGTTGAATGATGCAAAGTCAGGTAAAAGAGGTTAATCTTATTATGTTGGAAATGTTCAATTGAATTTTGGGCAAAGAAGAAGCAAAATGTTTTTCCTTTTTTTTCTTTAGGAGCTGTCTTTCTGGGGCACCTTAGTTGGATTGATATTTTTGTGTCTATATTTAAATATTTAATAATTTGATGTTTCATTTTTTATCATCCTTCCCAGGCTTTCAATTTGTTTCTCTTATTATTATTATTATTATTATATATTATTATGTGTAATTGAAATAAAATAATTTAGAGATAATATTGTACCTATTAAGTTCTTCAAGAATTCTTATTTTGCCTTAGCTTAATAGTAATTAATAGTAAAGAGGTGGTTTCAGGATTTTTTGAGGTTCCACGTGTATTATTATCGGTGTGTAGTTTGTGTGGATATATTTTTCAAGTCTATTCGAGTTCTTAGAATAGTTAAGTTAGTTACTCGGTCATACATATACCAATAGTTAAGTGGATATGTTTTAAAAAATTCAGCATCATCTAATAATTATTTTAGTAAATTTAGTTTTCAATATTTTATTTTTTGCAAATTTGATCATTATTTTTTAATCAAATTTGATCATTGACTTTTTAAAAAGAGTGAAATCAATTTTTTGAATATTAATTAGAATATTAAATTTATGTTGATATGACATGTTGAGTGATTGTTTTTGTGTATTTTATTTTGACATGATAATATTTATTTTATATATAAGTTGTTATGTTTAAAATTTTATTTTTTAAAGTTGATTAAAATTTTAAATGGATTAATTTTATTATCATTATTTTATACATTGCGTATAGGAAAAGAATAACACTTCACAAATTAATTTAAAATGTTATTTTTATTTTCAGGTATGTCTAACATTTTAATCCGTTTGGAAGTTTCGGGTTGTAAAGCGTCTTTTATTATATTATTATATTGATGATATAAGAAAATTTTTTATCGTTGATATAAATTCATGAAAGTTTCATTTGCATCAGTGTAAAATTAATATAATTTTATGTTATTTAATAAATTTTTATATGATCAATATTTTAAAAATATATTTCATGTTTTATTTATATAAATTTGTTAAGTTTACTCTAAGCAAAGAAAAATTAACTATTTTTTTTAAGTAAAAAAAATTCAACTGTTAAATATATAAATATAAAAAATATTTTAAATAAATATAATAGAAAAATTAAATTAATTTAAAATTTATATATATAATAAATACAATTATATTAATAAACTCATTTATAGCAATCAATCTCTTAAAAATATATCATTTATTACGGTTTGCAAAAAAAAGAGTTGAATCGTTAGATACTTTAGGTTGAGTTCTCGCAAGTGTTAATTGGACCCTCTATAATTATTTTCTACCATTTTTCTCCTGGCAATACTTTTTGTTCTAATCTTTTATTAAATACATCTCTTAGTCCTACTACTGAATTTAATTTTACTATCACATTATTAAATTTTATCATTGAAATAATTTCATCGATATTGCTGTTTTAATCCAGTGGTGCATCCAAATTTCTCTAAATTCTTTAAAGCTCCCACAAATCCTAAGAGAAAACAATGTTTGAAGAGCTTTCACAAGTCTAAGTAGAAAGAATTGACAGTCTTTAAATAAATTAAATTCTCCGAAGCTCCCTCAAATCAACAAAATAATTGGAGGAAAAAAATTGAAATCAAAGTCCAATGATCTAAAGGAATCTCCAAACACAAACCCAAGATTTATTTAGAAAAAAAAATTCTGATTTCTAACAAAATCAAATCCAAGAAAAAGATTACGAAGATAAAAAGGCCAAAACATCCCAAGAACTTCAAGAAAAATAAATTTGGATTTAGTATGGTGGAGACTCTTGAAACGAGGGGCGAAGACAGGGGCAATGGACTTGGCACCAAAAAATGGTAAATTAGCTTATAATCCCTTTTAGTTTTGTGAAATCACAAGGTAACTTAATGATAAAATCACACTTGACCCTCTAAAAATTTATTATTCATTTTCGTCCCTAAAGCAATTTTCTACTTTCAACTTTTCTTGAAATAAAAAAAAAACCTTCAATAATTTGGTTAAAGCATTTTTTTGGGTCTAAACTTGGAAACTCTCACATTGGGGCTTAGTTATTAAATTAATTTTTGAACTTGATGATTGTTATTATATTGGGATTTGAACTAGACATTTATTTTTACATTGGAGCTTAAACTCTTTTTTTGCCTAACTTAATCCTTGAACTCGACAATCGCTCTTACATTGAGACTTGAACTTGATAATTATTTTTACATTAAGACTTAAACTTAACAATTATTTTCAAGTTCAAAAACTAAAAAAAATTTAAGCCGAATGTAAAAATACTTACCAAATTTAAGCCCTAAAAAAAATTTCACTCCTAATAATATTTCCTAATAAAATAAATAATTACATATCCATCTCATTTTAAAAAAATAAATAATTATAGAATAGTGCATTATCAATGTAATTTTTAAATTTCAGAAGAAAAATTCGGGGACTGATAAGTTTTTTATAGGGTATATTAATATTCAAAAAGATATAATAGTTTTTTAAAACGATTTGTAAAATAAATAAAATACAGCGTTACAGTATCAAATATTAATCCAATAATTATTGGGTGTACATTTTAAGAATGTCTTAAATATATTTATATTTTATATTCTTTATTTCATACTATTTTAATATATTTTATATTATTTATATATACTGGTTTATGTCATATAATAATATAATTTTATTCTATGTAATGGTCTCGTGTCGAAATGGACAGGTACACATACGTTCAAAGCCATCTGTCCGTTGAAACTTGGCGACGCCTTATCCACACACCCCACTTCTAAGTTCTGACACAAATCTTAACCCTCTCAGATCATAAAAAGTACACACAAAAATCCCCGGTGTTTAGATAAACCGAAGAAAAACAACCACCTAATACTAATGTCTATGGCAACCTCAATCTCATGTCTGAAAATCCAAAACCCTTCTTCTTCTTCACCTCCATGTTCCTCGCCACCCTCATCTTCAACCAGTTGTAGATTGTCTGTGCCACCCAAGCCTTATATTGTGACGATAAGGAGTTCTCAAACTGAGGGTCCTTTGAGAAGACCTGTGGCACCTGCTCCACCACCTCCTTTGAAACCCGTCCCACCTTCTTCTCCCTCTGCTTCTCCTCCGCCACAACCTACACCTCCTTCTTCTTCTTCCCCTCCGTCTCCGCCGCCTTCAGCGGCAGCTGTTGGGGACCAGAATGGGATCACTTTGGAGTTTCAGAGACAGAAGGCAAAGGAGCTGCAAGAATTCTTTAAGCAGAAGAAGCTTGAGGAATCTAGTAAAGGGCCTTTCTTTGGGTTCCTTGGGAAGAATGAGATTGCTAATGGAAGGTAAATGGAATTTTTATTTATGCCCTTTATTTTTACCCTTATTTTTTGCTTTGTCTTAATTAAGAACTGAGTGAACAACAATTACATTGGTGTGGACATGATATTTGCCATCTTATGAAAGTTTTGAGATTTGGGGTGTGTGGATATGGCTATTCTGCTAAAGTTATCAAACCGATTTATAAGGTTTCGAAATCAAATTTTAAGAATATGATTATGTATATATTATGTATGCATGTATGTACATGCCAACACAGACACACTCTAAAACTTGAACTTTCTTTTCACATTTTAATCATTATTCTGTTTAGTTTTTTATTGCATTTAACTTGTTCTAAAACCCTTATCCTGGCTGCTTGTAATGACATTCAAATACTTACTGTTTGCAATTGATTTTGGGGATGTTGGTGTTGCAGATGGGCGATGTTTGGTTTTGCTGTTGGGATGTTAACAGAGTATGCAACAGGCTCGGATTTTGTCGATCAAGTAAAAATAATGCTCTCGAATTTCGGGATAATAGATTTGGAATGACTCTTTTTCTTGTATACCACAATGCTGCTGCTATTCATACTTTATGATTTCTGTAAGTTATATCCAATGTTTTGTCTGCAACTTTGTTGAGCAAGTTGTTTGCCATTCTTGTTGCTTCACCAATCAATTATAACAAGCTGTATCTCAACTATTTGCTTGGATTTCAAGTCTTCAAGTACTTCATTTTGATGTTTGTAGCTTCTTTCTGCAGAATGTTAGCCACCTTGCTTGCTTGTAATTTTAGTGATGAATTGCCACAGGAACGTGCACATTTCATCATGTTTACACCACATTAAATCAGTTAGCGAGCCCTCTGATTGTGGGATTAATTTGACTATGAAGCAATTAAGTTTTATAACATTTTGAATAGCTTTTTATGATAAAATGTAAAAAGGCTAGGAGAAACTTTTAATTCTTAAAGAAAGTTTCGGACTGAACCCCGGTGTTTGGTTCATTGGCCAAGTGTGTTCACAGCTATACCTATATCGTGAGTTCAAGTTGGAGAAATTGCTTGCTAGTGGTGTGGCAGGATACCTTTATGTGTATATATATAAACAAGTTTCAACTCGGTGGGAAAAAAAGGGCTGAGTAGCACCAGAGGAAATAGATACAAGTTACCATAATGAATGATGAACAACTTGACAATCGACATAAATTACACATCAAATAGACATAAAAGAACTTATTTTACAGAAAAATAAAATCCGCATGAATAGAGGAAAATGGGAAAAAAACAAAAATAAAAAAAATTGCAGCATAGCATCATAATCAATGATGGTCTGTCATAAAAGGCCAAAAATAGCAATGTTATGCAACAAGTTGGCAATTTTAAAAATCTATTGTGAAATTTGCAAATCAATGCCTCGGGGTGCTTGCTTCCAGTCCATCCATCCGACTCGAGTTGCTATTTGTGCCTCTAACAGGCAAAAAAGATCACACAGTAGTGGAACTATTTCAAAAGTTCACAAAGTTTGTTCAATTGCTAAATATTCCATGATCCATAGTTGAAGAAGTAGGATGTAGGAGATTATAAGATAAAAATGTAGGGTTGATTGAATCCTTACATATCAATGTCTACCAAATATGATAGTTTCAGGTTTAGGTCCTATTGCTCAGGGTTAAGGGTAGCAGCAGCAGTTTAGCAGGTGAGAGGAATGAGGATCCTCCCTTCCCAATAGCTGTCTGATAGCTGAGACAAGTTAGCCACATCAGATGGCTAACACCCTTCCTGTGGGCCGAATATCATGACTTGGCAACATCCTATTGGATTCTTTTTCCACATTCTATGATGAAGCCGAGAAATTATTAGGTGAATCTTTCTCACCACATAAGCGATAGTCTCATCCAATTATATAATGACATATAAAATTATTTTTATATGTCATTTGATGACTAAGAAAATAAAAATTTTATTTTCTCTTTCAACCATTCTATCTCTGAAAAATAAATAGTTAAAAAGCTCCTTGTTTTTAATAATATCAAACAAAAAAAATTTATCCATACACCCATTAGTATTCTTACTATCTTTTTTATTAAAGTGAAATTTTATGGAAAATCTTTTTTAATTCGTGATCGAAATTGAAAAAGAAATAGAATCTCATTCCGTTATTTGTTTATGTTGAAGCCAAATCTCAAATTTTCGAAATCCCTAATTCCTAATTTATGTAAATTACTAAATCTAAAATCCTCAATTATTTTTTAACCCTAAGCCTTACATCAAACCCTTAATTTTTGTAATTTGCCAAATATTTCAAATTTTCATTTTCTAATCCTTTATATCAAAGGAAAAATCGAGGCAAGAGGAATCATTTTGAAATGAATAGGATAATGATAAGTGAAGATGAAGAGAAAGTAAAACGTTTTATTTGGACGAAAGATCAATATTTTGAGTCTTAATCATGAAGGTTTTAGTTTTTTCTTATTCTCATACTTTAAGATCTATAAATGAAAATAAAAAAAGAAAAAGAAGAAAATAAACTTCGATGATTCTCTAGAGTTTGATGCAGAATAGTTAAAGGTTGTAGAAAGCAGAATTTTTTGAACTATTCTTTTATTTTTTTAGTCAACAAAGACATATAAAAATAATCTTACATTGCATTATATAATTGGATAGGACCATTGCTTATGTGCTGAGAAATATTCAGTTAATAATTTCTGGATGAAGCCCCTCTTGAGTTCTGTTTGTCACACGTTATCTTGCACTGCAGCTTCTAAATTCTAAAATGGCAAAAATGCTAATGGTTCGCAAAATCCAATCTTAGCTCTTCAGTTTTTCCCATTGAAGTGTTAAGGGGATTGCACTCTCAAGTTTCAGCTATTTGTACAGCAATGACAAGCACAATTCAGTGATCAGGGTTTCTAGTTTCAGCATTATTTCCCAGTCTCAGTGAGTGGAAAAAGCAAGACAACAAAAGACTGAACCCGAAAAAGAAGAACAAAAAAGGAAGTGCTGGAAAGAAAAAATAAAAGATTCACTAAAATCTTTGATGCTCTCATTCTCAGCTAGCTTGGCTGGAGTGTTGAATAATCTATAATCATCTCATCTATAATCTATAATGAAAATTCAAGTTAGAGTTTTGAAAAATCCAGAGCCGCCGTACATGATAAAGGAAAGTCAAGGAGCACATTGAATGCATTAAAGTGAAATTAATTACTATTATTATTCTTATTATGCTATATATATATTATATATTATATATTATATATTACATATTATTTTATTTTCCAAGAAGAAGCAAAAAAATACAGAAAAATAAACTCAATGAAGAGTTAAAGAGAATGTTTAAGAGATCTGAATTTGAGCATCTGTGTGTAATATGTGTATGCGTTGTCAAAGAGTTAAAAAAATATGAACAGATATTAATATGTAATCATACCAATATATTAAAAAATATTAAAATACCAAAAATAAAAAACTTTTAAAAGACATAAAGTGAAAATTTCGAGTTTCTTCCGGATCAAGAATCTTTGATGTTTGACGCACAGGAAAAACATGGTTATGGAATACCTTGAATCCCAAGGCAGAATCTAAATTGTAAAACAAAGTCTTGGTAAAAACTTTTGAGCATTGTAAAGGCCTGCAAAATTCACACACATAAAAACCTATCGGAGAAAAATAAACCAAAAACAGAGACCGTTGTCATCAAAAATACTAATCGGTTACACAAACAAAGATCCCTAAACGCCAAAAGTATATTTCAAGTGCTATTGTGTTTCTTTAAGTCTTGCATGTCGATTTTTTGGGACAGTGAAGAAGCCACCATATCCCTAGATCTGGTGAACCCCCCCCCCTAAAAAAATGATTGATTTTTTTTAGTTTTGAAGCTGTTTTGTTTTTAAAGAAAGAAAGATCTTTGTTTCTTTTCAATTTTCTAAAAAAAAGGAGAAAATTATTTGAAAAATATTTTTTAATTACCGACCACCGTGCACCGCCATTGAAAACCGGAGAGCATTGGGTTTTCCGGCAGCGGATGCTCACCGAAAAAAGGAAGGATATAAGAGGAAGGAGAGAGAAAAAAGAGAGGAGAGAAAAGGAAGGTTATTTTTTTAAAATGGGAATAATAGATTATGTTTGAAAAAATAATTAAACTGAAGAGAATATTTTTTATTTTTATCATGTTACTAAATTTATATTTAAAAATTATTATAATATGTAATTTAAATTATTGGTTAGAAAATTTAAAATAAAATAGAAATTAAAGTAATTATATTTTAAAATAATTATAATTTAATAGAAAGTGTGATAATTATATATTTAAAAATAATTAAATTTTAAATTATAATAATTAATTATTGAATAGAATTTTAAGCATAAAATATGAGGAAAAATTGTGATAAATTAAAATTACAATTAAAATTTATCATTATTAGTTAAAAAATTTGACATAAACAAAGTTGTGCTAATTTTTTTTATTTTAATTGTGTTATTTTTATTGATTAAAATAGAGATTGGATAGAATTCTAGGTAAATTAATTATCTTCTAATTAATATTAAAGTTAATTATGTTAATAAATTATTATTTTGAATAATGTTACTTTATATTAATTACATAAAGTAAAATTATATTGTAGATTGAATATGTTAAAACTACTTTAATTATTATTTGAAATTTTTTACTATAATATTTAAATTAATAAGTTTATATATTTTACTTATCTTCAATGATTCAAATAAGAAGTATAATTTTACACTAGTTGTTGCAATTAAAAGTACAGCATTTTAAAAAATTACTTCAATATTAAACGTGTATTAAATATTATAATTATTTAAGGATTAATTATTTTACCATATTAATATTTAGATATAAATTTATCATAAATATTAATATAAAATTTTAGTTTAATTTGATTTAAGCATTAATTATTATTTTACTATCAAATTAAACTAAAAATATTACTAAATTTATGATAAAAATTAAATTTAAAAAACTTTCGGAAACCAAATACAAATTTATCTTATTTTTAAAAATTAATTGTAAGATCTAAAAACTTTTAAAATTTAAAAAGATAAATTCGCCGCTGAATATATAATTTCATTAGTTGATGACTTGATATAGTTAATTTATTATATCAAACTCAGTTAAAAAATTTTATTTGTAAAGATGCATATGATAATGACTATCGAAACCATCATTTTCATAGAAAACGACGAGTTTCGAAAAAAATTATTTTAAATTTGGAAAATGGGATGTTTAGAAAATGGGAGTCGTCACCAATCTTTTATTTGTGTGTGATTGGATCACCACAAAACGTTAAAACGTTTTTTTTAAAAAATGTTGGCCTTCGAAATCTAGAAAATGAGTTTGGGAATCGGTTACGCACGAGGAAGGATTAGCACCCTCATACGCCCAGAATTGGTACCGTCTTGATTATTTTCAGGTCTTAATTTGTAAACCTTAAATACTCGAATAAAGTTTAAAATGCAATCCACTTATGCATGAGCTATGTTTGAAAGAAATCGATTTTTGTTTAGAAGTCCCACTATTTCAAAGTGATCGGGGAAGAAAATTACATCCAGTGAGTTGAGACATAATATTTCGAGATCCAGAAATAACGAACTTTCCTTTGTAAAAAGTTTTTAAATTTTTGAAAGAGGATGTTAAATTATCTTGATTTAAAAAAAGATTGCACCTAGTAAGTTAAGGTGCAAAAATTTCAAAATCGAAGATAAGGAAACATTGCCTCGATTAAGGATATTCGATTATTTCGATTTGAAGAAAATCGCACCTAATAAGTTAAGGCGCAAAATTTCGAACTTGAAATAAAAGAATATTGCCTCGATTTTATGAAAATAATTTTGAAAACGAATTAGCAAGTTTAAAATGAATGAGCAATTAACAATGAATATTATAACACAAAGTAAAATAATTAAGTAGTTAAATGGTAAGCAAAATATAAAATGCAAGTGCATAATAATTAATAAATGTGAATGTTGATAAGGAAACAAAAAACGATACAATTTGGAGTTAAAATGAGACTTTGGATGCCCGGGGCAAAATGGTAATTTTGGACTCTCGAGGGAAAAATGTTAATTTTAGAAAAATTTGGGGTTAAAAATGATATTTTGGACACTTAAGGGTAAAATGGTAATTTTTGAAAGAATAGGGATCAAAACGAGACCTTTTGGATGTCTGAGGGAAAATTGGTAATTTTAGGAAAATTTAGAGTTAGAAATGACATTTTAAACATTTGAGGGTAAAACGGTAATTTTTAGAAAAATCGGGATCAAAAATGGAATTTTTAGACATCCGAGGGCAAAATGATAATTTCGAGAGTTTCGGGGTCAAAAATAGAATTTTTGGAAATTCGAGGTCAAAAATGAAATTTTTGAAAGTTTAAGGGCAAAAATGGAATTTTTGGAAGTTCGGGGGTAAAAATGTAACTTTTGGAAGTTTTAAGGTTAAAAATGTAATTTTTAGAAGTTTAAGGGTAAAAATGTAATTTTTGGAAGTTTTGGGGTTAAAAATATAATTTTTGGAAGTTTTTGGGGTCAAAATGTGATTTTGGGAAGTTTTAGGGTCAAAAATATAATTTTTGAAAGTTTTGGGGTCAAAATGTTATTTTCAAAATTTTCAAGGTCAAAATATAATTTCTAGACAATTTATGGACCTTCAGGGCAATAAAACCAAAAAATAGATGACACGTGGCAGCCCCACAGGCATCCAGAAGTCAAAAGACTAATTTGAAAATCTTGAAAAATTCCTGAGCCAATTTTATAATTAAAAAGAACTTGATTTAGGGACTAAATTAAAACAAAATAAAAATAAGAAGGACTAATTACAAAATAAACCAAAATAGTGACACATGGCAGCCTCTGGTGCATTCAAAGATTGAAGGGATTAAATTCAAAATCAAAGAAAATTATTGAGCCAAATTAAAAATAATTAAAAGTAGAAAAAGGACCAAATTAAAATAATTAAAAAATATAGAAGGACCAATTAAATAAATAACATATTTTTCAAAAACACGCGGATCCTGAGGTTGGGTCGGGATCGGGTCAAACCATGGGTATAGCCAAAACGACGCCATTTTGAGGCTGAAACTCAGCTCCCAAAACAACGTCGTTTTGGAAGCTTATAAATAGCACTTCAAAAGTTTTTTTTTTTTAATTTTGTTACTTCCTTTAAAAAAAAACCCCAACCCTTTTGTTTTTTTTTCTCATCTCTCTCTTATTCTCTCCAACCGGCCAACCAAGTCCGGTCGACGCTACGGTGGAGCCACGCCGCACGCGCCTCAACCTCGGCCTCCCCAGTGTGCGCGCCAACAACTCCACCTGCCACGCGTCGTCCCTGAGGCTCTCTGATCACCGTCCGGCGTGTTCGAAGGTAAGGCTTTCTTCTCTTCTACTCTCTTTTTCTTTAAAACAAAACCCAGATCTGGAAAATCCAGATCTGGAAATTTCGAAAACATTTCCCCTTTGTTCTTATTTCATTTCATTTCTTTATTTATTTTTATTTTAAAAATCTTTAGACCGGTTTCAAAACCTTAAACTTGAGTTTTTCTTTTCTTCCATTTTAAAACATGGATCTATGTCTTAATGTCTGAAAATAAACCCATTTTGAAAGTTTTCCGAATTTCGTTTCTTCGATTCTGTTATTGCATGCTTTGGATTTATTATTATTTTATAGCTTTTCCTTTGTTTCATCGCAAGGCCGAGAAGGACAAGACGCGGTCGAGATCAGAAGGGTAGGATTCGGGCGGGCCCGATGGCAGTGACTCCGACCACTGCGGTGGTTAGACAGGGAGTGTCTCTTGTCCTTTCATTTTCTTTTTATTTAAAACATTATTAATATTTATCACTGCCATTTATTACTAATAGTTATTACTATTAAAAAAAGATTATTAATATTATTAATGATACTTAACATGATAACTAATATTTAATATTATATAATGTTAATGAGGTTCATTAATATAATAAAAGTAACTATTAATGGAGATATTAAAACAATGTATTAATGAATTTAGAAATTAATGAGTTTGAATATGCAATCGTAAATGCTGAGAGCAATGCATTGAAGGATACCTAAAAAACTTAGTGTTTGGGTACTGTGAATCTGGCTTGTATTCTACTCTTGTGTCTTGGAGCTATTCGAATACTCCTATTTGATATTAATTGCTTCTGTTTGAGGATTAGAAATTGTATATTGATCTTTCAAGCAAAGGGTTTTTTCATTCATTCCAGAACTGGGTTCGTAACCCATTTACAAATCAAAAACTGGTTTTTATAACCAGAAATTACATGATTATATTTTGTGTTTTTCACTTAATTGCCTTTCTTTTCTTCTTTTGTGCAGGTTCGGCGTGGACGGCTTGCAGCAATGGCGATGCAAGTTGGAGCTGAGGATAGTGGCTGAGTAGAGCAAGTGGCTGCTGACATGGCGCTCTTCAATTGGCTGGGATGGGAGGCAGACAGTACAAGTGGGCAGTTTGGAGTTTGACTTTAAGGTAGGGTTAAAATCGAGCCTAATTTTGGTTTTGTATTGGTTTGACATTTGGGCCCAATTGGGCCTTGTAATTGGATCCCTTTTGGTTATGTAAATGGATTTTTTATTTATTAAGCTTAATATTATTTTAAATTAAATTAAATTTAAATTTAATTTAAATTTAATTTAAACTTTAATTAAAAATCAAGAGCTCAGGCCTGGTCAAAATTGGGCTCCAACAATGACAAATCAATTTTAAAAAATATATTTTATTTAATAGCGATTATCTCCAATCAAAACGAAACTAAATAAAATTTAACAATAGAGTTAGACCTTATAATTTTTTACATAAAAATTTATTACATTATCAATAGAGTTTTTAGATTTAACAAGTACGTTTAGGAGTTGATAAATATCTTATAAGGTTATCATTCAAAAAAAAATGTCTAATAAGAGTAGCAAAATACTTTAAAAAAAATTTAAAAATTAGACATGTGATAATTTTTTAAAACTGCATTTGGAATAAAAAAGTACATTGTCAGTGTACAAAATATTAACCCTATGATTATATCAGACAAACAGAAAACGCTAATTATACATAACAACACGATAAGTAACATAAAATAATACGAGAAATTATTTGATATACTACCATTGAAAATTTAGACTTCACAAACTAGATCAGGGGTTGATAAGTGTCTAATGAACATATAGTAAAATATTTAAAAATAAATAAAAAAGAGACATGTATTAATTTTTTAAAATTGTCTATAAAATTAAAAAAACATCAGTATACAAAATTTTAACTCAAAAAAATGGCAAATACATGACAATTTTTTTACATTATCATTGAAATTAAAAAAATACATTAAATACTAACCCAAAAACAAGGAAATAAGTAACATAAAACAATGCAAGTATATGAATGGTTTAAACCCTGCCTACAACAAATTTAACATGCCAAATTTATATAAATATACTTTAAATATTATAAAAAATAATGATAATATGTGGCATATTGTAAATTATTTTAACAATATGAATTAGAATTAATAATTTTAGATACAATATAATTATACTACGTAAATACAAAATGAAAAATTAAAATTTGAACAATACATAAATATCTAAATGTGTCCATCTACATAAAAAATCAATATTATGAGTATGGGTGAAAAAAATAAGAATAGTATAAAAAATTTAAGCAATATTTAAAGAAAAAAACAATTATTGATGAAATAGTAAAAATGGACTATTTGTTCTGCCTTGCCGACTTTATAACAACTACCAATTGACAAATTTTCTGTTTTATTTTCTCTTGTTTTCTTACGTACAAATGTGGGATTGACTCCTCGTCTACTTCATTTCAATGTCCTTAAATGGAGAGGTTATGTTTGCCCATATGTCTTTATGGATTATTATCATGTGTATTAGGCTATTAGCAATCAAATTTTGGGTTAAATAATTGTTATACCTTGATTTATTTATTTAAATGGGTAAAATAGTTTTACTTTTAATTTACTTGTTTCGTATATTTTGTATTTCTTTAGTAGTTGCATAAATAAATAAAAATTATAAATCTATATTAATCATAAGTAAAGGATCACGTTGCAGTTACCTTCCATTATTTTATTATAAATCAATATTATTTTATTTTATATATTATAATTTTTCATCGGGTAATTTTTTTTGAGTCTGATCTGGTTCGAATTTACAAAAAGAAAATATTGATGCTGTTTTTTTATTGTTTTTACATTGTTTTGCTATTATTTTATTATTATTTTTAAAATATTGTATAATACTTATTTTATTATTAATTTTGTTACTATTTTAAAAGTATTTGCTTTACATTTATTTTAGTGTTATTTAAATATATGTTTTTAGTTTTCTTTCCATTTATTTTAATATTTTTAACATATTTAATAAATTATATTTTAAATTTACTTTTATATAAAATTAATAATATAAAGAAACCGAACTCAAATTCTAATATTTTATTCCAACCAAATTTAAACAAAATTTTAAATATATTTTCCAAATCAAACTGGGTCAAAACAGGCCTACATATTTTAGTTGACCCAGTCGGGGCCTGGAGTGGATGTAAATGGTTGCGTACATGTTACGCAAGTATATTTTTCCACGGTAGGTGTTACTACAAATATAATAATACAAGTTAAATGGTTATAAACACACACAAAAATTCAGTTTCAGTAGCTAAAATGTTGTTGGAGATGGGACCAGAAGTATCCAACTGGGCTTCTTATTATATTTGTTTCTCCAAAGCTGCTTTATTCATCTCAGGTAATTTTAGCCGTTTCAGTTCATTTGCTAAAATGAGTTGATAAGTTTCATACACGAAATGCAGGTTTAGTTTTCAGTCATGCGTTTGTAGACAATGCATTTTTTTCGGTGCTGATAACTTTCATTACACACAATTGGGAAAGCTACCATCTTCCAAAAGCTGCCGCCATTGTCAATGCCCAAGAAGGCGCATCATTACTCGTTGCAGCTATCGTCGCATATGTAGCAGACGAACGTTTGGGTCGATTCAAGGTCGTTGGTTACACCACTGCAGCTTTCATCACTGTGAGTGGGGACGGTTATTCATCATTAGAAAGCTAGCTTTTCAGCTTTCATAAGATAGTATTAACGAACTAATTCGAGACAACTCTTAATAATTACAGGGATTAGTGATATTATGTTTTGAATATGACGACAGTAGAATATTTTACGTGGCACTGCTACTTGTAACCCTGGGGAAGGGTGGACGAAGTCCAACTCTGAAAGCATTTCTCAAAGATCAGTTTCGGCGGCGGAACCAGAACTCCCAAGTGACAAAGGATCAGAACCAGGAAAGGGCCGAGGCTCAACACCAGTTTTGGTGGCGAACTGCTTGGTTGCTTGGTGTCCTCATTTCTACTATAGTTTCAAGCTTAAGCAGCCTATCAATGAAGAAAACTATCCTGATTTCATCAATAATAACTGGAGTGGCTTCTTTGTTCTTTGTGCAAGGTATCAGGTGTTATAGCAAAGAACCACCCCAAATAGAAAAGACATCACAGATCATGAACAACGGGAGAAGATTAGTCCCCTTTTGTATAACACTCCTCGTCTATTGTCTGGTGGAGGCAGCAGGCACCACATTCTTCGTCGAACAAAGTGACAATCTGAAAGATCGAATCGGCAACGGTTTCAGAATTCCTCTAAATTTTTTCTTTGTCCTCAAGTCCTTAACAACCTTCGTAACTGCGAGGTTGGTTGATTTTGTAACCTCAAAGTTGTGTAGCGAAGACCAACCAAATCGTGCTTCTGTCGTGAGAATTACACTCGGAATGCTTGTTTCGTTTTTGTGTTGCATAACAGCTTGGAAGGTGGAGGTTCGCAGGTTGAAGTTAATCAATGAATATGAGATCTCCAGCAGCGAAGATGAGCAGATTCCGATGAGTATCTCGTGGTTGACTCCTCAGTATTTACTGTTAGGAATCATGGGCGGACTTGTTGAGGAAGCGATGGAGGGTTGTTTCTATAACCTCGTCTCGGAATCCATGAAAGATTACGAGTTACCGTTCGATAAAATCGTGATGGGAATGGGGAAATTTCTTAGTGTATTAACCATATTTGCTTTCAGAGGGTGGTTTGGTGACGAGAGTGACACAAGTCATCTGGACAGATATTTTCGGATGTTGGCGATGATAAGCTTAGGTTCATTGGCTTTCTTCAGTGTCGCTGCATACGCATGTTATTGGAAGATAGCTCCAGAAGAGGGTGTGGTGGGTAGTTATATGGAAATGGAAGAGGGTCTGGCGCAAGCAACTCTTGCATCCTCCTCCTGTGAGCCCTTGGGAAATCCATCCTCAGCTGAACAGTTAATTACCCAGGAATCCTCCACTAAAAGGTTACTAAAAGGAGCCTCATCGCCTCCTTATTTCCCTTTACATGGTGATTCAATGGCTACTAGTGGTTGGAATAATGCTGGGAGGAAATCATTGAGGAACCGAAGTTTCGGGAATCGAGTCCACAAGGGGGGGGGGGGTAATAGCAGATCCAATTAACTGCAATACTTGAAACTCAACACTGGCTAATAAGGATTCAAATACATATACAGGTGGGTTAGTGTTATAGCAGCCATTATTATTTGCAAGTAAAATGGGTGGAGTTGAGATCTTTTACAAATTTTATGTTAGTATTTATTTTAGGGACATAATTTTGGAAAGGATTGAATGAAACAGTGACACCACGTTATTTGTGTCTTTTTTCTAATAATTTTATGCCACATCAGTATTTTCATTCTTAATTTCAACATTTTCATCCTGAAAAAAATTAAATTACAATTAAAATCCTGAAATTTAAGATGAAATTGTTGATGTGTCATAAAACTATTGAAAAGAGATAATATCCCTGTTTCATACAATACTTTCTCTATAATTTTACCATGTATTGGTTTTGTTCTGTACAGGTTTAGACGTAATTTATTATTATGTTATATATAATCATGATCAATTCGTAGACGTAAAATCTTAAATAAGTGATTGCGAAATGTCTCCGACAAAAAAGAAACTCCATTTACTCTCCAAAAGATGGAGAAAAAGGTACGGAAAAGAGTTAAGAGTTGGCACGTAAAAAATGCTTTCCCGAAGGGATGATACGTAAAAATGTTCATACAGCGTAATTTTATTTGGAGGATAATGGAGATGGAGACTTATCTAATAAATTTTCCTTTATTACCATGAATATGAACTCAGCAAATTTGCAATTGTCGTTCAAATAATTGTTAATGAAAATTGAATTATTGATTGCAAATTTGTAATTTATAATTTAGTTTTTCATACTTTTATTATTAACTCTCACACCTCTGGAGCAAGTATTATCATCTCATCTATGGTCTATAATGAAAATTCAAGTTAGAGTTTTGAAAAATCTAGAGCCGCGTGCCGTACATGGTAAAGGAAAGTCAAGGAGCACATTGAATGCATTAAAGTGAAATTAATTACCGCATCTTATTATGTTATATTTATTATATATTATATATTATTTTATTTTCCAAGAAGAAGCAAAAAGAATACAGAAAAATATTAAAATACCAAAAATAAAAAACTTTTAAAAAACATAAAGTAAAAATTTCGAGTTTCTTTCGGATCAAGAACAAGATAACACACAAATCTTTGAATCCCAAGGCAGAATCTAAATTGTAAAACAAGTATTGGTAAAAACTTTTGAGCATTATAAAGACCTGAAAAATCACACACATAAAAAGAATCGAACCGAGAAAAATAAACCAAAAACAGAGACCATTGTCATCAAATACTAATCGGTCACACACACAAAGATCCGAAAACACCAAAAGTATATTTCAAGTGCTATTGTGTTTCTTGAAGTCTTGCATGTCGATTGTTTGGGACAGTGAAAAAGCCACCATATCCCTAGATCTGGTAAACACCCCCCCCAAAAAAAATGATTGAATTTTTTTTTTAGTTTCGAAGCTGTTTTGTTTTTAAAGAAAGAAAGATCTTTGTTTCTTTTCAATTTTCTAAAAAAATTAGAAAATTATTTGAAAAAGAAATTTTTTTAATTACCGACCACCGTGCACCACCGTTGAAAACCGGAGAACATTGGATTCTCCGGTAGTGGATGCTCGCCGAAAAAAGGAAGGATAGAAGAGAAGAAGAGAGAAAAGAGAGGAGAGAAAAGGAAAGTTATTTTTTTTAAAATGAGAATAATAGATTATGTTTGAAAAATCATTAAACTGAAGAGAATATTTGTTTTTATTTTTATCATGTTACTAAATTTATATTTAAAAATTATTATAATATGTAATTTAAAATTATTGGTTAAAAAATTTAAAATAAAATAGAAATTGAAGTAGTTATATATTTAAAAATAATTAAAATTAAAATTATAATTATAATAATTAATTATTGAATAGAATTTTAAGCATAAAATATGAGGAAAAAAATTGTGATAAATTAAAATTACAATTAAAATTATATCAGTTAAAAATTTTTGACATAGACAAAGTTGTTACTTTTTTTTATTTTTAATTGTGTTTTTTATTGATTAAAATAGAGTTTGGATAGAATTCTAACTAAATTAATTATCTCTTAATTAATATAGAGTTAATTATGTTAATTAGTTATTATTTTGAATAATTTTACTTTATATTAATTCTATAAAGTAAATTTATATTTATAGGTTGAATATGTTAAAAATACTTTAATTATTATTTAAATTTTTTAACTATAATATTTGAATTAAAAAATTATATATTTTAATTATATTCAATGATTCAAATAAAAATATAATTTTACACTAGTTGTTGCAATTAAAAGTAAAGCATTTTAAAAAATTAATTCAATATTAAAAATGTATTAAATATTATAATTATTTAAGGATTAATTATTTTACCATATTAATATTTAGATATCAATTTATCATAAATATTAATATAAAATTTTAGTTTAATTTGATTTAAGCATTATTTGTTTATTTACTATCAAATTAAACTAAAATTATTACCAAATTTATGATAAAAAATTATAAATTTTATAAAGAATTAATTTAAAAAACTTTCGAAAACCAAATACAAATTTTTTATTTTTAAAAATTAATTATAAGATCTAAAAACTTTTAAAATTTAAAAGACAAATTCACCCCTGAATATATAATTTCATTAGTTGGTACCTTGATATAGTTAATTTATTATATCAAACTCAGTTAAAAAATTTATTTGTAAAGATGAATATGATAATGAAAATCAATTTTAAAAAATATATTTAATTTAATAACAACTATCTCCAATCAAACGAATGAAATAACTAATACGACACAAATAAAATTTATAAATAAAACTGTTCTGACATCAGTCCGAGAATGGAGATATAATATAGTATATACTCTATTAGCTAAAAAGATAATTTAAACAAACAATAACTCCAATTATTTACCACTTTATAACGCTATTCATACCAGTGAGAGTTAGACCCTATAATTTTTTACATAAATATTTATTAGATTATCAACCGAGTTTTTTATTTAACAAATATTTTAGGAGTTGACAAATATCTTATAAGAGTATAGTAAAATATTTAAAAAAAATTTTAAAATTAGACATGTAACAATTTTTTAAAATTACTTTTGAAATAAAAAAAGTACATTGTCAGCACATCAAATACTAACTTTATGATTATATTAGACAAACAGAAAACGCTAATTGTATTATACAACACGATAAGTAACATAAAATAATACGAGAAATTATTTGATACACTATCAATGAAGATTTAGACTTCACAAATTAGATCAAGGATTGATAAGTGTCTAATAAAATATAATAAAATATTTAAAAAAAAAACGTATTAATTTTTTAAAATTGTCTATGAAATTTAAAAAAAAAACAGTATACAGAATATTAACTCAAAACAATGGCAAATATACGAATGTGTTAAGCATATTTTAGCTGCAATATAATTACATTACGTAAATACAAAATGAAAAATAAAAATATCAAAATGACATAAATATATAAATGTGTCTATATTGTGACTAAGGGTGAAAAGAATAAAAATAATATAAAAATGTTTAAGCAATAAACTTTTTTTTGTGCACTCGATAAATATTCAATAAATATCAAAAGTAAAGAATCAAGTGGTTTTTCTTAGTTTGGTGGTTTTGTAACTTGATCCATAATTTGTTTTACTTCAGTCCATGCACATAATTTTAGTTCAATTTGAAGCAAATGACAAGTAAATCATTTGCAACCTGATGAAAAAAAAACCCTATTTATTTATGCTCCAAAAGTTTTCACAATTCAATTTACTATAAAATCTAAATTATACAAACATATATAAAGATGCGCACTCAATAAATATTGAATAAATATCAAACTTAATAAGCATGTGATTCAAATTGTATTAAAATTAGAATTATATGTGCATGGACTTAAGTAAACAAATTATGGATCAAGTTACAAAACCACCAAACTATGAAATACTTGAATTGCCAATTATCCAAAACCTAAAGAGCCGCCTACCCCACTTGATTGGTGACGTTGGCGGCAACTTTCCCTCCCAGTCTTTTTTTTTAATATAAAAAGAAACCGGTGTCGGTGTATCTTTAGTTGAGTATATACCCGACATAGTCTTTTTTAAAATTTATACCCATGTTTAGACTTTAGACGATATTATTTAAAAAAATTCTCATCGTACTGATTAACTTCCCCCCCCCCCCAGTCATCGTACTGATAGCTTAGCAGCACCCATTGATACTGTAGAGAACATCTTATTTTTGTAAATAATTTAGAATTTATATTATTTTGATGAAAAAATATAATTAAGTTAATTTTTTGAATTAAGAGATATTAGCGAGTAACTCGTTGAAAGTAGGACTTTGAATTGACTTGTTCCCTTGTCCGTAGTTCGAAGTTAATAATTAAAACCGTACGTAAGGAGGAAACATCTTGGAAACTATTAACCACATATTCTAAAAACCGGCTCCACCATTCACAGGCACTTACCAGGTAGATTCTGGGTCGGTTCATTGTGGCCGGTAATAATATTTTTCCACGGTAGGGGTTACTACAAATATAAACACAATCAAAAATTAAGATTCAGTAGCTAAAATGTTGTGGAGATGAGGCAAGCAGTATCCAACTGGGCGTCTTATTATATTTGTTCTCCAAAGAAGCTTTATTCATCTCAGGTAATTTTAGCTGTTTAAAGTTCATTTACTAAAATGAGTTGATGAGTTTCATACACGAAATGCAGGTTTAGTTTTCAGTCATGCGTTTGTAGAAAATGCATTTTTTGCGGTGCTGATGTCTTTCGTCACAAGCAAATGGAAAAGCTTCCATCTCCCAAAAGCTGCTGCCATTGTCAATATCCAAGAAGGCGTATCATTAATCGTTGCAGTTGTCGTCGCATATGTAGCAGACGAACGTTTGGGTCGATTCAAGGTCGTTGGTTACACCACTGCAGCTTTCATCACTGTGAGTGAGGACGTTTATTCTGTTGAACTGATAATCAGTAGAAGATTACACGATGGTGATGATTGAAACAAATACTCCCTAATTAATCATATTAATTTACACCGCTTTGTTTATATACACAAAGAAGAAAGAAAAAACTTCCCCTAACTTCCTAACTAATTTCAGTAACTGAATAACTATCTAACTAATTCTTTTACATATTCATCACTAGAAAGCTAGCTTTTCAGCTGTCATAAGATAGTATAAAGGAACTAATTCGATACAACTCTTAATAATTACAGGGATTAGTGATATTATGTTTTGAGTCTGACAACAGTAGAATATTTTACGTGGCCCTGCTACTTGTAACCCTGGGGAAGGGTGGACGAAGTCCAACTCTGAAAGCATTTCTCAAAGATCAGTTTGGTCCAAACCAGAACTCCCAAGTAGCAGAGGCAGAGGCAGAGGCAAAGACAGAGGATCAGAACCGGGAAAGGGCCGACGCTCAACACCAGTTTTGGTGGCGTACTGCTTGGTTTCTTGGTTTCCTCATTCCTACTATAGTTTCAAGCTTAAGCGACCTATCAGGGAAGAAAACTATCCTGATTTCATCAATAATAACTGGAGCGGCTTCTTTTTACTTTGTGCTAGGCATCAGGTGTTACAGGAAAGAACCACCCCAAATACATTACAGATCATGCACAACTGGAGAAGATTAGTCCCCTTTTGGATAACATTCCTCGTCTATTGTCTGGTGGAGGCAGCAGGCACCACTTTTTTCATCGAACAAAGTGACAATCTGGAAGATGGAATTGGCAACGGTTTCAGAATTCCTCTAAATTTTTTCTTTGTCCTCAAGTCCTTAACAACCTTCGTAACTGCGAGGTTGGTTGATTTTGTAACCTCAAAGTTGTGTAGCGAAGACCAACCAAATCGTGCTTCTGTCGTGAGAATTACACTCGGAATGCTTGTTTCGTTTTTGTGTTGCATAACAGCTTGGAAGGTGGAGGTTCGCAGGTTGAAGTTAATCAATGAATATGAGATCTCCAGCAGCGAAGATGAGCAGATTCCGATGAGTATCTCGTGGTTGACTCCTCAGTATTTACTGTTAGGAATCATGGGCGGACTTGTTGAGGAAGCGATGGAGGGTTGTTTCTATAACCTCGTCTCGGAATCCATGAAAGATTACGAGTTACCGTTCGATAAAATCGTGATGGGAATGGGGAAATTTCTTAGTGTATTAACCATATTTGCTTTCAGAGGGTGGTTTGGTGACGAGAGTGACACAAGTCATCTGGACAGATATTTTCTGATGTTGGCGATGATAAGCTTAGGTTCAGTGGCTTTCTTTAGTGTCGCTGCATACGCATGTTATTGGAAGATAGCTCCAGAAGAGGGTGTGGTGGGTAGTTATATGGAAATGGAAGAGGGTCTGGCGCAAGCAACTCTTGCATCCTCCTCCTGTGAGCCCTTGGGAAATCCATCCACAGCTGAACAGTTAGTTACCCAGGAATCCCCCACTAAAAGGATACTAGAAGGAGCCTCATCGCCTCATTTTCTTTTACAAGGTGATTCAATGGCTAGAAGTCGTTCGGGTAAGGTTCGCAGGGAAACACTGAGGAACCGAAGTTTCGGGGTCCACAAGCAAGGGTCATAGCAGATCCAAATTAACTGCAGTTGACCATGAATTGATTTTGTTTTTGTACAGGTTTAAACGTAATTTTTTTTAATATATTAATGTGATTATATGGTAGTATTTATTCATTTTTTTTAATTTTTTGATAAGGCACACACATCTTACACATATAAATGCTCGAATTCGAGACCTCTAAAACGAATAATATTATCTTATATTGGTAATTCTTTTATTATCATGTTATATGTAATCATGGTCAACTCGTAGACTAAAATCTTAAATAGGTGATTGCTAAAGGTGTTCCCAAATATCCCCAATAAGAAGGAAACTCCATTTACTCTTATATTGGTAATTCTTTTAGAGGGATCATGGAGATAGAGACTTATCTAATAAATTTTCCTTTATTTACCCTTGCAAATGTGAATGAAAATTGAATTATTGATTGCAAATTTGTAATTTATAAATTAGTTTTTCATACATTAATAATTAACTTTCACACCTTTCAAGCAAGTATTATCATCTCATCTACAATCTATAATGAAAATTCAAGTTAGGATTTTGAAAAACCTAGAGTCGCCGCTCATGGTAAAAGAAAATCAAGGAGCACATTAAATGCATTCAAGTGAAATTAATTACCGCAGATTTTATTCTATTCTTATTATGTTATATTTATTATATATAATTATATTATTATTTTAGTTTCCGTAAAGAAGCAAAAAAATACAGAAAAAGATTAAAATACCAAAACTAAAAAACCTTTAAAAAATCATGAAATGAAAATTTCGAGTTTCTTTTAGATCAAGAACACGAACACAAAATCTTTAATGTTTGATGCACAAGAAAAATATGTTTATGAAAAACCTTGAATCTCAGTATAGAATTTAAATTGTGAAACAAAATCTTGATAAAAACTTTTGAGCGTTATAAAAACATGTAAGATCACAAAAAAAAAATAGATGGAGGGAAAATCATTCAAAAACAAATACCATTGTCATCAGAATATTAATCGGTTACACAAACAAAGATCCCACAATACCAAAAAGCATATTTCAAGTGCTATTGGCTTAAATGTCGATTTTAATGGGTGAAATTTATTAAATTTCATTCATTGAAGCTGTCAATTTTTAAGTTTGAAAAATCTATCTTTTAACTTTAAAATGCACTTTGAATCACTTGATTTCGAGTTCGAAAGTTTAAATTATGACCGTTTTAGTGAAGATTATGTGAGCATAATTTATGGACAGGATTATTATGAAAATTACGAGTTTTTAACTTTTAATTCAAGTTTAAATCATATTGGATTCAATTTTAGTCTTAATTTTTATTATATATGAGTCTAATATTGTATTTATTAGGTTTTATTATTTATTTATTCCGAATTTTGAATATTGTTTAAGTATTTTAAGTTATTTAAGAGTTTTATGATTCTTAATGTGTTTTATTTGGATGTACTTAACTAGCCTATATAAAAGCTTCTTTATTGTTCATTAGATTCATAATTGTTTTCATTATTAAAGTTTTCAACTTGAGGGTTAGTTTATTTGTGTAAGATTTTTTTTTTGTGAATTTTTGAAGTAGTTTTCTTCTCAATTTTCTTCAACGAGCCGTGAAAATTTATTTTTCTTCCTTTAATTTGTCAAGGATTATTTATTTGAGGTTTATTAGAGTCGTTAATTGAGTTTGCTAGGATTTATATCTCAAAGAGTTCAATTAGACACATATCTAGCTATTCATTACATCCACCGGTTTATTCAATCCATCTTCCACTTTGTTTTTTTAAATTTATATTTCTTATTTATTTATGATTTTTATTTGTTCTTTGTTTTCAATTTTTTTTACTGTTTTCATTTTTTCTTACTAAATTTATTTATTTGTTCTTTTCAGGTCATATTTAAATCTTTCTTTCTAGAATCGAACAACTTGAATAAGATCTTTCCTTTGCCTTCTCAATCCTTGATATTCTTCTACTCTTTTTCTTATTAATAAGGTTTTGGTTTTGATACAGAGAAGAAGAGTAGGCTTCGATGACAACCACCTCACAAGGGTTTTAACCCTTAAGCCATGAGGAAGTCACTATATCCTTAGATCTAGTGAACCCTAAAAAGGAAAAAGATTGATTTTTTTAGTTTCGAAGTTGTTTATTTTATAAAAAAACAAAGATATATTTTTTTCAATTTTCAAAAAAAAGCAAAAAAAATATTAAAAAGTTATTTATTGATTACTGTGCATCGCCATTGAAAACTAGAGAACATTGGGTTCTTCGACAATAAATGCTCGTTGAAAAAGGGAAGGATAGAAGAGGAAAAATAAAGAAAAAGAGAAGAGAGCTAAGAGATGTCACATCTGTTTCCTGAAGCAACTACAATCAACTACAATCAATTATACACAATGCAACCATTTACACATGTAAATAAATATATTACACATTTATAATATATTACATAATCATTTTTGAATCTTATACAAGCTTACATAAACGCTTTTACAAATCCAAAATCAAATTAAAATTAAATTGTAAAGTTTACAAAATATTAGATTAACTTCACGATTTCGAGAATTCTTTGTCACAATGCAACTCATTTACTTAAGACCAACATAGTCTTTTACTTTCTTGTATCTCCTTGAAATTAAATTATTGCTACCATAAAGCTTGATGTGAAGAAAATATTATGACAAAGCGCACCTTTCTCAATTTGTAAGTGAGAGGCCCCCACATTTACAAAAGCCCCCATCCTTGAAACAACCTATGTATATTCTCAATCCAAACCAATTTATAAGATATTGTTTGCTCCAATTAGTTGAAGTTGACGATTTTGTTCAAAGAGATGCCTTACAAGTTAAAAACTGGTGCCAGCACTTAAAACTCAAGACTTAAAATCAATATAGCTGGTATGAGATTATGGTTCTTTTTTCTAGGATCATGACATTTTCTCAAACGATAACGTTATGATTCACACCAACTTATAAAGTATTGTTCACTTCAATTAATTGAATCATATAAATTTTTATGTAAATAAAAATGCCTCATAAGTTAATATTGATGTGAACGTTTACATTCCAACATTAACTCTAATATAACCTATGTGTGATTCGTGAAAAATGACATATTTTACATCAACTTATAAAATTTTAATCACTTGAATCTAATAAAAATTATGTTTTTATTTATGAAAGGTACCTCAAAAGTTAAAGTTATTATCCAACTCAATCAATTTAAATTTTCAGTTTTATCTATAAAAATGCCTTACAAATTAAAAATAATATAAATATTTATATATTAAAAACCTTGACACTTGATGGATGCCCAATGACAATATGAATGTAGGAAGGGAAGAAATGGATAATTTATCCAAGTAACTCAAAAATTTTCATTATTTATTAAAATGATTCAAGTTAAAAAATATACACTAAAATGATCTAAAATAAACAGTAAAAATTGATATTGACTATCTAATGACTGACACCACCTGCCCAATAATTGGTGTCACACATAAAAATTTGTGTTATTTGGTGTTGGCCATGCAATGACCGACACTTATGTATTTTTTAATACGGTATTTTATTGATCTATGAAAATACGAGAATTTAAAAAAAAACTGGTGTTGGCCATTGCATGGCCGACACTCCCTATTTTATCTGACAAAAAAAAATTTTAGTGTTGGCCATTGCATGGCCGACACCCCTTTTTATTTGATAAAAAAAATTAAATTTTTGGGTGTTGGTCATTCAATGGCTGACACCCCTTTTTGTCAGATCAAAAATTAAATTTTTTTTGTATTGGCCATGCCATGGTCGACACCCCTATTTATTTGATAAAAAAATCAAATTTTTTCAGATAAAAAAATTTTAAATTTTTTTGATGTTAGCCATTGCATGGTCGACACCTTTTTTTATCTGAATAAAAAATCAAATTTTTGGTTGTTGGCCATGCCATGATCGACACCCCTTTTTGTCAGATAAAAATTCAATTTTTTTTGTGTTGACCATGCCATGACCGACACCCCTTTTTTATCTGGTAAAAAATTAATTTTTTTGTATCGGCCATCCAACTTTCTCTCATTTCTCTATATATAGGGTTTAGGTTTTTGATTTTGAAATTGTAAGTAAGAAATATTTCTCTTAAAATAACAATAAAATGAGAGTTTTTTTTATTTATCATTAAATGAGTGTTTTGTTTTGGAGTAGAGTTGTGAAGTGTACAATCGAATTTCTAGGTTGAACTATATACTGTCATGTAATATACTATCATATGAAGGGACAAAGATATATCTTCAGTGGTAAGACAATTTTTTGCGCCATTGAAGACTATTCGAGATGTCCAACGTAGATGGACATTATCTCCGTTGGAATAATTTTTTATCATGGAAAATATTGTTGAATGGCTAATTCAACATAGATATATTGTTACCCTATATAGGCGTTGTGATAAGCCCGTAAATGTTATGCTGTCAAAGGTCGGATGACTTTCTCCGTCATTTAATAGGTAATCGAGATCGACTGCATTGTGTCTTACAAACTGAAAAAAGGCAAGCCGAACAAGTTTCTCGGTACTAACGTTTGCAGCTCGGTATTCAAGTAGATGAACATTATCTATGTTTGTATTTTGTTATATCTGTAAATTTTTTTTTAAATTTCGTGTATTAATATTAACAAATAATTGTAATTTATTGTATCTATAAATTTAATTTGTTGCTTAGTAATATTCAACAATATTTTTATTTTCTTGTATTAAAATAATTTCGAATTATATACAAAAATATTAAATATGTTATCAAAATGTGGGGAAATAAATATTATTGAAAAAGATGATATAAATTTTCAAAAAATAATAATTAGAATATACAGTAAATTAGAAATTAAAATTAAAATATACATGAAATTAAAAATTAAATTTAAAATAAAAATGAAATTACAAATTAAATTTAAAAAGTAAACGAAAAAAAATTAAAATTGAGTAGATCCCGAAGACGTCCCTAGTGCTGATGTGTAATAGTTCGACTTCCTCTGGGCTCAGCGAGGTCGAGGCCGAGGCCATAGTACAATTTGTTCAGGAGGCGTTACATTGGTGTTCGTTGGCTCATCCTCAGTGGTGTCAACGTTGGGTGTCTGATCAGCGAACGTAGAAAGGTTGTAAAATCATACGTATCGTCAACGTAATCGGGAGTTGTGGTTGAGTGACCTGAGGTGCCGAGCCAAAAATATCCTCTATTGTCGGTATACGTTCTTCCGCATGGATCTCCGGTTGATATGAGGAAGAACCAGAGTAATATGAACGTTGAAGGTCGAGGTTAACGCCAAAAATCTCCTCCATGGAATGATGATAATAATCGTGCAGCAAAAAAGACGAAGAGCAGGATGTTTGATATTTGAGATCGGGTTGGTGCTTCGGCTGGTACTCGGGTTGGTCCTGGGCCTCGTAATCGGGCTGGGTTTATCATCTTAATTTTTTTTTACAATTTATCTTAATTTCTTACTTACAATTTCAAAATAAAAAACCTAAACCCTATATATAGAGAAATGAGGGAAAGTTGGTGTCGACCATTGCATGACCAACACAAAAAAATAGATTTTTTACCAGATAAAATAGGGGGTGTCGGCAATGACATGTCCAACACAAAAGAAAATTTGAATTTTTTATCTGACAAAAGGGGGTGTCGACCATGGCATGACCAACACCCAAAAATTTAATTTTTTATTCAGATAAAAAGAGTGGTGTCGACCATGCAATGGCCAACACCAAAAAAATTTGAAATTTTTTTATCTGAAAAAGGGGTGTCGACCATTGCAAGGCCAAACCAAAAAAATTGATTTTTTTATCAAATAAATAGGGTGTCGACTATGGCATGGTCAACACCAAAAAAATTGAATTTTTTATCTGACAAAAAGGGAGTGTCGGCCATTGCATGGCCAGCACACTAAAATTTGATTTTTTTTATCAGATTAAAAGAGGTGTCGGACATGCAATGATCCAAACCAAAATTTTTTTCCTATCAGATAAAAAAGGGGGTGTTCGCCATGTAATGGCCAACACCAAAATTTTTTTGTCAGATAAAAAAGTGGGTGTCGACCATGCAATGGCCAACACCAAATTTTTTTTTCAAATTCTCGTATTTTCGTATATCAATAAAATATCGTATTAAAAAAATACATAAGTGTCGGCCATTGCATGACCAACACCAAGAAACACAAATTTTTATGTCTGACACCAATCATTGGGCAGGTGGTGTCGGTCATTAGATGACCAATATCAATTTTCACTGTTCATTTTAGGTCATTTTGGTGTATATTTTTAAACTTGGGTCATTTTCGTAAATAATAAAATTTTTGAGTTACTTGGATAAATTATCCGAAAAAAATCTACAAGTCGTCACTCGATCAGTCTTGAACCCTTATGGGCAAGTCCAATAGCAAATCAATATTTTACTATAGTGGGAATCTGTTAGGGCATGCACATTGAATAAACCCTTAATACATTAGTTATACCCAAAATTTTGTTTTAGATTTTGGAATAAATCTCAAAATTGAATTTTGATTTAATGTAATTATGCACGTGAAACTCTAATTGTAGTTTAAATGTATTCAAACTATTCAAAAGTTTTTATTTAAGTCATTAAATTATTCGAAAGTTTTTATTTAAATACTAGGTTACTAAGTTTTTTTTTTAAAGTTCGACTAACGAGCTCCAAACGACGATTTGACGGTCGATATATTGGATCAATAACCTTCGACAAGTAGAAGAACATATCTTAGATCCAAGTCGATCTGACAATTAGTGTCAATGATCAAAGAAGAAAGTTATTTGGATTTTGGTTTCTCAAATTTGTGATCAAAATTGTTTCATGAAAAAAAACTGAATTTTAGAAGAGAAAGAGAAGAAGAGCTTTCAACTAGTGTAAATGGTGCAAACGAAAAAAACCATACAGTAGTAATTTTAATAACCCAATGATTTAAATGAAAATAATTTTGGATTGACATAAAAGCATTTGAAATGTATCAATTCATTTTATTAAAGTTTTGTTTTGAGTATTTTAAAACATTAAGAATGCCTAAAGAGATTTCAATAATTTTTTTCACAAAATGATTAATAGAAATGTAAAATTTATCTTAAATGTTATTATATCAAAAATTTGATAAATCAAAATTAACAAAGACTATTAGGTCGTCTTATCTATTAAAGTTGGATTGGCTTTCATGAAATAAAGGCATAGATGTGATTGTTTGAACTGAAAAAATTATAGATAGGATCCAAGTTGGATTAGTCTTAAATTTGTTTATAGATTAATTTATTTGTGTTTTACCTAAATCTTGAGTAAGTGAATGATCACCATGTACTTTGATATATTTAAAATCTTTCCTCTCAATGCAGTAGGCTAAAAGTTGATATGTTGGATATATGAGTTATTATGCATGACATGATTTCACTAACAATAGTAAAATCATAACTCGATAAAAAAAGTATGTAACATCCGCGTTCTTAAATCGGATTTGAGTGATAAAATAGAATTGAGAATTAGAAATATTTAGTTGAAGTGAGGAAGGTTAGAAAATTTTAAGGATTAAATAGTAAAGCGGAGAAAATATGGAGGACTAAATAGCGAATTATCCAAATTGAATTTTGAGTCATCATGGGAATTAGATTGATTGAGGAGGGGCAAAATATGGAGGACTAAATAGCGAATTATCCAAATTGAATTTTGAGTCATCATGGGAATTAGATTGATTGAGGAGGGGCAAAAGAGTAATTTGGTGGAAGATATTTTTGGAGGCAAAGTTTTGGGCCAAAGTGTAAAGTTGGAAGGTCTAGGGACTAAAAGTGCAATTTTACCATTTTTATTAAGGTAGATATTTTAAGTGAGATTTCTAGAGAATTTGAGAAAGGTTAAAAATTAATTAAAAGTAAAAAATATCAGCTCTTTTCATGTTCAACCGTTCATACCATTCTCTCTTCCATCCAACTTTTGATTTTATTCCAAATAGGTCCTTCCATCATTTTTAAGCCCTCCAAGCTCCAAAATCTCCTATTTTCTTTGAAATTTCTGAAAGAAAAACATAGGAAGGGGTTAGTAGACACCTCAAACTTCTTAAAGAATTCATTTTGAGGTGTTAGAGAGCATAGGGACTAAATTGAGAACTTTTGAATTCAAGGGTTAAGGTAAGAAGTGGTTAAATTCTCATGACATACATCTATTTTAGTGTTATTTAGCATGAAAATCATTGAATTTTAGCCTTTAGCTTATATGTGTTTGTATGAAATTGAAGAGAAAGGAAAGAAGGAGAGGGACCAAATTGAAGAAAAGGGCAAAGAGAAGAGAAAGGAGTATGAAGAGAAGAATATCAACCTTTTTGTTGTAAGTACTACAAGAGTTTGAATTATAGTTTAATTTCTATAATGATATGTGAATTATTAGCATAAAAATTGTTATATAGGTACCTAATTTGAATGTTTACAATGATAAAATGAAAGGATTAAAATGTGATTTAGTAAAACAGTTTTGGACAGAATAGAGGATTAACTTCGAAAATTCACCAAAAATTGTATATAATAATTTAAGGGTTGAATTATATATGTAATTAAAGCTTATTGAGTGTAGTTTCAGATGGAAGAAACAGTGAATTAATTGGATCTGTATATTCTGAGTTATAACTGATTTTGTGTAACAATGTCAGAGCAGATACGAGTTTCTCTGTTCTGATTTTGAAAAATAATAGAAAAATGTAGAAAAATCATTAGAGTCTGAAATTTATATGTATGAATCCTTAATGAGTCTATTTTTAAAAAAAGCAGACGAGAACATTATTTGATATCTGTAATAAAAGATATATAATTTTTAGTGAAGAAAGGTCGAAGCTGTTAGACAGCAGAGAAGGGGTAACTTGAAAGAATTTACTGTACAAATTGGCTAAAGTAAAAATTCTGAAAATTTTATGGTAAAAAGATGATTGAGTCTAGTTTCAGAAACATCAAACGGATTATAATTTCAAATTCTGTAGCTCAAGATATAAATAATTTAGTGACTGTGACGCAAGTGGATAGCTTTGAAAATTAATGTGAAAATAAAAGTAAGAGTTATATGATGATATATATGTGATGAAAAATGTATATGTGAAATATTATGTGGTTGATTATAAAGATTGATTGTGTGAGTAATTGGTGAAATTGTGGAATTATTTGAGAAAATAAAGGTGAGAAATACATGATTATGTATAATGTGAAGAGAAATGTAAATGTGATGAATGAATTGTGGATAATGATGTTAAATGAGATTATGCCCATGTAGACGAATTAGAACCGTTGTGATATTAGTGGCATGCCATTAAGGAACACTAGCGCGCTCTTTGTTTAGCACGTCTCGTGCTCTCTGATTAGCACTGTGTGTGCTTTGTGTACTCTCTGATTAGCACCGTGTGTGCTCTCTGATTAGTACTTTGTGTACTCTCTGTTTAGCACTGTATGTGCTCTCTGTTGCCTAGCACTTATGTGCTCTCTGTTAGTACTTTGGTACTCTCTGTTTGTTCCGTATATCTTAACGGTTCTATGATAGTCTACTATGGGCTAAGCTACAGAAACTGGTTAAAAGTGTAAATTGTGCTATTGTGATAATTTACAGGTTACATGTAAGTAAGACAAGAAGTTTATATGCATGATTACTAAAATGATCATTCATTACTTTTGTAGTGCTTACTAAGCCTTCACCGGTTTAACGCGTTTATTTTAACGCGTAGGTACAAAAGCTACGAGAAGTTGAAGTCAAGTTAAAGGACCTCTCATCACATCACATCACTATTGGAAGACTTCAATTTAGGTACATTACTTTTGGTAAAAATGACATGTACAAATGGTACTATTATATATATTTAGTGGATGGTTATAAAAGGTTGTTTTGGATTACTACGAGTTGATGACTTGAAATGATGTATTTTGAGTAGAATAACTTAAAACACATCATTTGAAAAAAAAAATTGTTATACTCGTGTTAAAATCTCCGTTACTGTATGTAATGCTTTTATATCGGGTTTATACGTGTGAACCGGGTATAGGGGTGTTACAGAGTAAATGATATATATGTTGGACAAAACACGTTAGCGAATACATATAAATATAAATATTTATATTAAATATAAGATCTCAATAAAATAATATAAACAAATATTTATGTTTATGTAAAAACACCAGATTTAAACAAAACACATTAAATAAATATTTATATTTATTTAAAATATCAGATCTAAAAAACAAATTAAATAAACAAGATTTGAAAACCAGAAATCAAATAAAGAGGATTGAATTTTACTAGATGTTGAGGCCTATTTTCACAGTTTTCTTAAGACATATTCGATTGCTTTTACGGTACTTGGAGAAACATTGGTCGTCTGTCTCCTAGGATACAACAATAAGATGATCGCGACAGTAGTACCTCTACTGTGATCAACTAACAAATCTTACATTCTTCTATCACTGAAATGTTGGAAAATTTTTAGAGAGAAAAAGAAAAGAATTTTTGAGAATGAAATAAACCCGTTGTGTGTCTAAAGAATTCTGCAGTATTCTTTAGGCTTTTATAGGCATTCAATGTGGAGGAATTATGGAAATTTTCGTGAATAAATATACAAATTTGATTTAAAGGAGCCTTTAAATCAATTTGAATAGAATCAAATCAAATCAAAAATCAATTTAATTGGAATAAAATCAAATTGAGATGTTTGTCCTTTTAAAACAAATTCTTTATAATATATACATATTAGGCTAAAATATATGCCAGCACTTTTTAGGCTCATATTTCATATTGCCTACATCGTGTGGGTACATCCCAACCTTGATAGGTTCAAATCTAAATCCATTGCATGCAAGATAAGGTTTCAAGTTTAGTCATTCAATAATCTCTTAGTGTATTTTCATATATATATACATATCGTACACTTGGTATCTAACCAATGTGGGATCTAAATTTTTCTTTTCCTCAATATTATTCAAAAGTGACTTACTTTGAGCATAAATTTTTCATTCATCACTCATCTATTTTGAGCATATGATATATCGTTGTAAAGGTATCATGAAGTTGAATATAAAACCATAATTTTATGATTCAACCCTCCACCTTTACCTATCGAGAATATGTCTCAAAGTTACCAAAAACATATTTTTCTAACAATATCTCATTAGCATTGTATGAATTGTGAAAATAAAACATGATCATGGGTCATTTGTATGAGTCAAATGATTTTATCATTACTTGGTGTAAGTAATGATAATTTTTATTTTGTAAGATACAAGGATGACAGTAAAATAAGAATGTATGACAAAGTGATTGAACTAAAACTTAATATATGTAGCTTTCTTAATGGCATTAATGAATTTGGTCATTTTATTTTTAGTGGACGAACTTCATAATTAAATAACTTTGTAATTAATAGAAAAAGAATTAAAACTTAATTATAAATTATTTGACCCCTAATTATATATTTTCGATTAATCTTTTCACTAGCTTACTATAACTCTAAACTAATTGCGTAATAAGATGTTTGAATGAATGGATAAAATGATGAATGAGACTTAAATTATATAAATTTTTACCTACAATAAATATATTTTTTCGAGAAGATAAGAGATGATCTAAGATTAATTTGATTTAATTAGAAGAATAAAGTAAATTATTGAGAATCGAGAGTCTAACCAATTTAACTAGTGACATATAACGAGAAATAGCTTAGAACTCTTTCAAATCGCGCAATCTAAAAATAGGGTATTATTATTATTATTTTATTTTTAACAAAAAGTTTATATTTTTATTATGTTTTGATTCATTTTTCATCTTTGACTTTTTGTAAACATATATTTTTAAATATTAATATTTAAAAGTACTTTTTATAGTTTTTTATTATTATTTGTTTTAAAATAGTTAATTCGAAAATCGATGATTTAACCAATTCGACTTTTTATGTCATTTAGGGATGAGCATTCGATTGAATCGAATGAAAAAAATTTGAGTTAGTCGCGTTGACGAGTTTTATTTTATCACCATAACTTGATTTGAAAATTTTCCAAATCAAATAAAGTGAAATGAAATCAGAGTCGAGTCAAATTAAGAGATATTGTTCAAGTTAAATTAAAAAAAAATTAAACACGTCAAAAAAAACTTGTTACAATATAATTATTTTCATATTAGAGCATATTAATTTGAAACTATATATATTTGAAAACTTTTTCAAAGCAAAATAGGAGAAGTACTTTAGTATGATAATTTTGAAACGGTGATTTACTTGTTTAGGTCCTTAAAATTATTATTTTGAAAAGTTTTTAAATCTTAAATATATTTTTTTGAATTTTGAATTTTTATAATTAAAAAAATGGAAATTTATAATTTTTTATAAATACTTTGAATATTTAAAAATTATTTTGTAATTTTGTTGTTGAGAATAATTAATTTGCTCATTTTGAAATTACCAGAGACCAAATAATATTTACACGAATTTATTATTTGAATTATAAAATTCGACTTACTCATCCTCAAAAAAACCAAATTACTTGAGTTGGCTAAAAAAATCGAACAACCTTATTTGAAATTCGAAAATTTCTTTAAATTGAATCAAATTTTACTCACAAATTTTTTTTTTTAAATTTAAGAATTCCACGAACATTGAGCATTATTAATGGAAGTTTGGTTATTAGGCAAAATGATGATAAGCTATTTACATAATTCACATGATCCTATCCCCAATTAAAGAAAGAATCATGAACAAAATAATACAACATTCTTATAAGAGGGAAAAAGAAAATTTGCAAACGTAAAATTCATGTCGAAATTTGATTCAAAAGCTCTACAACTTGTATCATTGCGGGCCTTTCTTTCGATCCTTCACTGCTACACATACAAGCAATTCGAAAATACTCCTTAACCTCTTCTTCAATTAACGCATCCCTCGGAATCTTTTGATATACCATTTCTATTTCTCGATTTTGAGCCACCATTCGTCGAGCCCACTCTACCAGTCCTATCACTTTCCCCAAACCTCACCGGCCAATTGGGGCGGTTTTGGGTGGCTATCTCGATCATCAATACTCCGAAGCTATAAACATCTGCCACAACCGTCGCCGCCGTGTTCCCTTCACGGTACTCCGGCGGCATGTAGCCCATTGTTCCGGCCACCTGCGTGGATACGTGTGTTTGGGACTCCTCGATTTGCCGAGCTAGACCAAAATCAGAAATGTGGGCTTCGAAATCCCGATCTAACAACACATTGCTGGCCTTAATATCTCTATGGATGATGGGTGTATCCAGTCCATGCAAATAAGCCAGACCATTAGCTATCCCACGAACTATCTTCTTCCTCGTATACCAACATAGAAACCTGCCGTCCGGGTTTTCTTGATCTTCACCGTAAATCAATTGGTCGAGACTCCCTCTCTCGATGAACTCATAAATCAAAATCCGATCGAGACCGAGGAGCAAAACCCAAGGATCTTAACGATGTTTGGGTGGCGAAGCTTACCTAGCGTTTCCATCTCAGCTCGGAACTCTCGTAGGCCCTGAAAAGCATTGGGATCGAGCTTCTTAATAGCCACGGTGACTCCGTTGGACAGAGTAGCTTTGTAAACGTAGCCAAAGCTGCCGTCGCCGATGATGAGATCAGAGGAGAAGTTCTTGGTGGCGGCCGAGAGTTCCGCCATGTCGATACGGGTGAGAGATGGATCGAAAGCGGCGCTGTCGCATGCGGTGAGAGCGGCAGGGTTACGGGTCGGTCGGGTTTGGTTTAAGGAACGGGCTTGAGGAGGATTAGGGGGAGCGGGTTTTTTGGTGGATCTGCAGATTAGAAAGATGCAAGCTAAGATTAAAGATACTGAAAAGAAGCTGGAAATTGCTGCAACAATTAAAGTAAGAGCTCGCTCCATTGAGGGAAAAAAGCCCAATTTTTTTCTTTTAAGAAAAAAGTTAGATTAGGAGAAGAGGAGGAAGATCAGCCATGTGAACGAGAGAGTGAATAATAAGGCAGCAAATTGAATAGAAACGGGGGGAAGGGGGAAGGTCAATGGTGGCAGCATCGTGGAAAGGACGAGTCAACGGAAAGAGAGAGAAAGAAAAAAATGGTATTTAATGGTAATTTTTTTTCTTTTCAAAATTCTACCTCATCTCTCTCTGACTTCTTTCGCCCTGTCTTTAGTTTTGGGTCCCGCTTTGGCCGTGAATTAGGTGTCTTCTGGGATTTTTAGGTAGAAAAGCATTTCCTGTTATAAAAACAAAATTAATTACTGTAATTAAAATTTTTATAGGTACTCAAATAAAGTAATATTTTGTTTAATATTCCACTCACCTGATTTGGTAGGCAAAATAACATAATTAAATAAAGCCTATTTATAATTTGTACTAAATTAAAAGAAAATAAATTATATTCTAATTTTAGGGGAAAAAACCGAGCACAAGCGAGCAAGGTAGGGCAACGGTGACCGGTGTGTTTGCTTCTACTTCATTGTATATTTCTCAAACTCAAAAAATGGTGGATTGTTGAATTTTGAATGCATTGCCAACATTAGTTCCTTCGATCGCTGTCTGCACTTCAGTCCACTATGGCAAGGCTCGGTGTTATCAACACAATCTGCAGGGGCCTCTCTTCATTCCCGGGTAAAGTGTCCCGAGGGCAAGGACCCTTCCAGTCCCCGCCTCTCTCCGATCAGCTCTTCAACTCCACTCCCCAATCCGGTTCTTTTAGATTAGGCGATTCCACTTTCTATTCCCTCATTCGCCACCATGCCCATACTGCTGATTTTGCTTCTTTAGACAATGTTTTATGTCGGATGAAGCTCCAAAACCGAGTTTTTATTGAGATGTGTTTTCTAGTCATCTTCAAGGCTTATGGGAGAGCCCATTTACCCGATAAAGCTGTGGATTTGTTCTATAGGATGTCCCATGATTTTCGTTGCACACCCACCGTTAAGTCCTTTAATTCTGTTCTCAACGTCATTATACGAGAGGGCTTTTACCATCGAGCCTTGGACTTTTATAATCGTTCCGTTAATGCCAAGAACACCAATATTTCTCCAAATGTGCTCACTTTTAATCTGCTTCTTAAAGCCTTGTGTAAGTTGGGATGGGTCGATCGTGCAGTAGAGGTGTTCAGAGAAATGCCACTGAGGAAATGTCCGCCCGATGTCTATACTTACTGTACATTGATGGATGGATTATGCAAGGAGGATAGGATTGATGAGGCTGTTTCCTTGTTGGACGAGATGCAAACCGAGGGTTGCTTCCCTTCTCCTGTTATTTTTAATGTATTGATTAATGGGTTGTGCAAAAAGGGTGACTTGGTTCGCGCTGCCAAGCTAGTGGACAATATGTTTCTCAAAGGTTGTTGTCCTAACCAGGTCACTTATAACACACTCATTCATGGTTTGTGTATGAAGGGGAAGTTGGATAAGGCAGTTAGTCTTTTGGATCGCATGGTGTCCAGTAATTGTATTCCTAATGACGTCACATATGGAACCATCATTAATGGGCTTGTTAAGCTAGGGAGAGCGGAGGATGCAGTTAAGCTAATGACTTCTGTGCAGGAACGAGGGTATGGAGTGAATGAATATGTTTACTCAGCCCTTATTAGTGGGTTGTTCAAGGGTGGTAAGTCTGAGGATGCAAGGAAACTATGGACTCAAATGATGGAAAAAGGATGTAAACCAAACACTGTTGTTTATAGTGCTCTTATAGATGGTTTGTGTTGTGAAGGAAAGCCAAATGAAGCCGAGGAAGTTCTATCTGAAATGATAGACAAGGGTTGTACCCCTAATGCTTATACATATAGCTCCCTGATGAAGGGTTTCTTCAAGGCGGGCAATAGCCATAAGGCAGTCCAGCTATGGGAACGCATGGCAGAACATGAATGTATTCACAACAAGGTTTATTACAGCATACTGATCCATGGCCTTTGTGAGGTTGGTAATCTCAGCAAAGCTATGATGGTGTGGAGAGAGATGTTAGAAAAAGGTTGTAAACCTGATGCAGTGGCTTACAGTTCAATGATTCAGGGCCTCTGCAATGCTGGCTCAATAGAAGAGGCTTTGAAACTTTTTCATGAGATGCTTTGTCAGGAGACTGAATCTCAACCAGACGTGGTCACCTATAATATACTTTTCAATGCTTTATGCAACCAAAACAGCATTTCCCATGCCATTGATCTCTTAAATGGCATGCTGGATAGGGCCTGTGATCCTGACATAGCCACATGCAATATTTTTGAGAACACTGAGAGAGAAGCTAGAACCTCCTCAAGATGGAAGGGAGTTTTTAGATGAGCTTGTCATCCGGTTATTAAACAGGCAAAGAGTTTTTGGTGCTTCGAGAATTGTGCAAGTGATGCTACAGAATTTTTTGCCACCAAAAGCATCTACTTGGGAAAGAGTTGTCCAAGAGCTCTGTAAACCTCAAAAAGTTCAAGCTGCCATTGATAAGTGTTGGAGAAACCTAGAGTCTTGATCCTTTTGTTTGTGATTTTGTAAATCCTTAAGTGGTTAATTCTGAAAGATTTCTTCATCCCGAGCAGGATTTTATTGGAGATACAAGTCAATCTGTTAGCTGCAAAATGTTTCTTCTTGATATGCTTTACAACTCACTTTTAAACTTCATTTCATGTTCTCTTGTATCTTGGATAGGGGATGGTCTCATGCCCTTTTAATTTCTGTGACTATACTCCAAATTGCTGAAATGTAGTTCACAATCAGAATGCTTGAGACTTTGAAAAAGGTTGAAGGAGACTGACAATGCAAGGTAAACAAGTTATGGTCCCTTAATTTACGAGTGTTCACTTGTCTTCATTTTGACATAGCTTGAACAGGTGCATTAACATATGTCTGCATATATTTCCGTTTCCTGTTGCTCCAGCTGAGCTATGCCCAAGGTACTCAGGCCTAGCCACATGAAAGTAGTTTTAAAATCAGGTAGATATTTAATAACATAAAATTATGTCTTTTCTAGGAATTGGAATATGCATCAAAGACACATTGGGCTTTATATCAATCAAATAAAACCAGCCTCTCTAGCTCTGAATTATATCATTATGTAGGCAGTTGTCTAGGTCGTAGGATTGATGTCCCACATTCCCCCACCCCCTCCAACCCCAACAGGTGCATTAACAGAAGCCCAATTGACTAAATAAAAGGCTTTATGAAATGCTTATTTCAGTGCCTAAATGCAGGATATGATTACAGTGTCTTGCTGGGAATCTTTTTCTGTCTAGATGTATAATATACCTTAATATATCATTCTTCTTTTCATTGCATCGTACAACTAGATTCTTTTTGGAGATGACAAGAGTAATTATCTGATTTTAACTGTAAAACACAGGGCTTATGGACTGAACATTATTGACAATCTTGCTTATGGACTAGAGATAGATGGTGGAATACAGACAACTCGCCAAAAAGACGAGTGGATAGTGGAACATGATAGACTAAGCCTATCCATTCCTTCTTAGCCTTCAAGGCCTAAAATCTTTTGTTGCTACTCCACATCATAAGTTATAAGTTATATGGAGACTAAGAAAATGTAGTAAACCAGCATTTCCCCTGCAGAGATTCCAAATTTTATTAAAGATTAAGGTTCAAAGACCCCATCATGAATATATTTGTTGCAATTGACAACTATGGAGAACATGGAACCCTTTGCTCCCCCCCCCTCTCAAAAAAACTATTGGTGTCTTCTGCTGGGCAGAAAATTGATATTCCCAACTTCCCCAGGAACCAAAGTGGAATTGTTACTAGGTGACCCGTCCAATCATGAGGCCTTAATCTCCAGTCAGCTGAAGTTCCTATTGAGGAAGCAGTTATAATCATTTGGAATATTACGAGCTTCAGGAGGTTTATTCCTGATTTGTCTTCCCTTATATAGTATCTCCTCAGAAGAAGTGCTACAGCCATCAACATGAATATGAATAGAATCCTCACAGATAGCAAGCTTGTTGAGACATCCAAGCTTGAAAAGAAAGCAATCAGACCACTTGAGACGGTAGTTTTTGGTGTTCCAGTCTGGATGGACAAAAGACCATGGTCCGATCACTTGTTCTCATGCAATATGGTTAGTGTATCTTGCCTGCCCTAGTGCCCCTATCAGAAGGACAGTGGTTACCTCTTAAGGGCAGCAAGAGCTACTAGGTACTACTTGGTCAATTTCATTCTGGCAGCAGCAGGATAGGAAGCACCTGGATCTATCTGTGTCATACATCAGAAAAGTGTTAGCAAGCAATATATAACAGTGATGTTTTTTTTTATTCTTTTGGCCAAAAACTAAAGTGTCAAATTTGATGTGTTGGCATGAGCGAACCCTGGAATTATCACTTACAATATTACTAGTGTATTCACTGCAGTTGCTATCTGTTTGAATTGTGAAGTTTTCTTCATGCTGTTTAGTGCAGTGGTTGTAGCAATTGCCAAAACTGCAACTGCAATGGTTTCCAAAAGGTTATTTTGCCTGTTGATGTTTTTACAGATACCTAGTGACTTAGGTTGACAGTGTAGGGAGTGGTGGAGAAGTCCATGCCTGACAACTGCTGCAATTCCAGCAATGCTTCAGAAGAATGTTTCCTTCCAGCTGTGATGAATGTCAAATAATCTCCTAATTCAATTCTTAGATAAGATTAACAATTGATCTGCCTCTAGTATGCCTGCTACAAACTATGTAGAGCAAATACAGAAGAAAAGCATTGCTGATATACGGAGTCAGCATATAACATGACAATGGCTAATGCAGAGTGATTATGAGCTTCTTGACAAGTAAGCACAAAGATGCCTTATCCAATAATGGAGCCAAATCCAAATCAGGTAAGATCCCTGAAAGGGGAGACAATATTTCATGTCATCCTCAAGTTGTTTTTGAAGTTATAATATCTCATTGGCATCATCAGAGCGGCTTATAAGATGGGCCTTGAATCGGAAACATATTTGCGGTAATGCTGATTAATAGGTGCCCTGACTTTAGAATGGTTCTTGTGGTAAGAAATCATCTTTGCTCCACCTCCAGTGAGTTCTTTGTGGGACCTTGACCCCATGTTCTCATATGTAAATACTGTTGCTTTGTTTTCTAGATTCTCACAGCTTTTCAATTCTTGGTGTAGACTGCTGATGATAATATGATGTAGCTAGGGATTTAAATTGCGGTTGCGGCCGTGTTTCCGGTCGCGTTACGTTTATCGCGGTTGCGGACATAACGGATGCTATTGCTGTCACTGCGGGTATCGCGGTCGTGAATATTATATTAATTAAAATCATTAAATATATAAAATCATATAAATTAAATTAAATTATTTTTTTTTAATTTCATCGTAACGGAATAATAGCGAACCGCTATTGCCGCAATTGGCCGTTACCCGTTAAATTGCGGCCGCAATCCACCGCTATTGGTGTGATTCCGCTTCACACCGCTATTTTCGGCAATAGCTGTTTCGGACGGTGCCGCTACCGCTATATAGCGGCCGTTATTCCGCTATCGGACCGCTATTTAAATCCCTGGATGTAGCAATGTGTGGGATCCTTGGCACAGTGGTTCAAATGCCGTTGAATATTAAGACAAATTTACTACCTCTACACTCTTGCCGTATCAGCTCAACTTGCCTGATTAGTTTGGTTACTGGTGATTTGAACTTCGCTAGTTGTGAGGCCCCCATTTCGTCCATTACCATACAGGATTAGAGTCAAGAGTCCGACATGCAGAATATTTTAGACAGGTAAAAGTAATAACGGGTAACATAAGTCTAAATAATTGTACTACCGTAGCTTAGTCATGGTTCTAACATGCCATTGAGACAAAATGCTGTTCTTTTTTTTTTTTTTTACAGACTTTATCTAATGGTTTTGGATGGTCTTACAACCAACAAAAGTTGTATATGTACCTCGTCATTTGGTTTCTATTTGTTTGATTCAGATGGAAAATAAGAATGTTAGACTCAATTCTCAATTTCAAAGCCAAATTCTTGGCTTGGCATTATAATTTTCAACATTATAAGAATTTTTTGCATGTTAAGGTTATATATATTTGGTCATTGTAGCAGGTTGGATTTATTTTGAAGTAATTTCTAACATCTGCATTCCTATATTAGCCTCGACCCTAAGCTCTTTTGGCCTCTGAAAGAAGGGTTTATTTTGACAAGGGCGTATTCAATGTAACAGCAGACGAGCTTTACCACACAATCGATAAGGTATCCATTTTCTACAGTACTTGTTTTAAGACAGAAAACATGAGAGATTTATACCAAATAATAGAATAACCGTGCATAAAATAGCATATGTAAGCGTTGTATAAAAAAAAGCATATTAGTTTCTGCAAACCGCAGCTTAAGTCGTTATAGTTAATTTGCAGATCCTCATGATCTGAATAAAAAAAAGAGAGTAATGTCCAAAATGTGGTGAATCAAGTCATGCATTGAAACAACTCCCTATTTCAACCCATATAATATAAGGGAATACAAAGGAGAATAGAGGAAGCTTGTGATGATTGGTAGAAAGAGAATACTTAAAAATGATAACATTTCTTCCTCTTCATATTTCCTACCTAGTTGTTGGGAATTTTTTTTTTTTTTTGTTTTGTTACTTGTTTCTTGTCACCGCTACAGTTAAGGCTGGTTGAACGAAAATCAATTTAATACTCTGAAAAATGTCGCAACCCATGAACCCAACACAAACAGGTTAAGAAGAGGGCAAGTATGTACAGAGTTAATATAGATAGAATAAATCATCTACATCATGATATGACTTACCATTACAAAGCCAGCCTACCTTATAACACCTAAAATCAATCTTGGATTTGATTTGCTTGTACTTTAGAATAAGATTTCAGGTTTTTCATTTTTAATAGTAGATGGCATCAAATGTTTTCAAAACTAGCATATTCCCATTTTAAATTATTTTTTAAACTTCAAAATGTGCTCAAATTTTACATCATTATTATTGTAATGTTTTAATTGAGTTCTAAAATATTAATATTGTATTAATCAAGTCATTTCGTCAATTTTGACGTTAAATGCTAGTTCAAATATGACATATGTATAAAACATATTGGTAAAATTTTAAATATATGTGTAGCTACCTTTTTGCATAGCTTGAATTTAGAAATTTCTTTTAACATGTCAAATTTAAGTACTTCATATAATATGTATAAGCATGTTAAAAAATTGATACACATGTTAACTAGATTGATAGAAAGATCTAATTGATTAATATTGATATTTTGATGAGTCATTTAAAACATTTTAAAATCTAAATCATAGTTTCAAAAATATTTAGTGCAATCCATTATTTTTAATTAATATTAGTTTTCACATTTATATTAAGGTACTGACTATAAAAAGATTAAGAAAATGAATACAGTCGACTGATATGAAAAAATATAAACACAACCAACCATTCAGATCCACACCATCAACAAGCTAGCTTTAAGTGTCGTTAGATAAAATTCAAAATTGGCTCTTATGAAAATGGTTAAATATATATACATGGAAGTAGAAGATTCACAGAGATATCTCTTAATTTGGTGTCATTTGACTCTCATACATTTCTTATTTGGTTTTATACACACTGACGCTATCCATCCTACACATAGTCATTGTTTCGATAATCATGACTTTTTGGAGGGTGAGAAATAATGAGAAATGGTACTACTTCGCTTGACCGTATTATTAGGCTGCTGCTTAGGAGGATGCATCCATGCTTTAATCTCGTCTTGGATCTCCGGTGGCAATTCCTCCATCACAGATGGATCAATTTCATCAATGTTGTAACCCCATGCTTCCCTTCTTCCTTCTTCCTCATCTATACTGTAACTGCTACTACTAGCATCAGTGCCTCCAACAGTTCTGTTGTACTCATGGGATAAAAGAGAGCCACAGGGATTGGCATTGTAGCTCTTAAAAAGTTCCACTATTGAATATGTTCCCTGTCAAGAGTCAACGTGTCAAAAGAATCTAAGCAAAAGTCCGTGGCATAAATCGAAACTAGAGCCAACTATAAAATGCATAAATTGAAACCAGTTCCACATGAGCAACCCTAATGTATAATCACTTGCATCATGATTTTTTTCAGAAAACATTAAAATTCTTCTCTTTTTTCCCCTTTGCTTCCACCTTGAACATACTTGAATGGTTAATGTGAGATTGAAAAGCCATGAAAATTCAACTTCTAGATATTAAAACCATTTTCTCCATCAAAGCAAACCAGATCATGATGAGCAAGTATTCCCTAGATAGCAGTATAAAAAACACTAAATAGCAATAACACAGGAAGATATAATAAGTAAAATTCATGATTGAACCTTGTCTTTCAATCTTTTTCCTTTTCGCTCCTTGTATTCTAACTTAAACTGACTTTCATCCTTAGTTAAATCTCGTTGTTGTTTACTCCGGTTCTGTTCCAAGCAGCCTTAAGTTCCTCAATAAACACAATTACAAAATCAGAACTCGAAAGGGCAGTTAGGGAGCCAACGAAAACAGCAAGAACAAAAAGATATCACCTGAGAGTAACAATGGTGAAATATCCTCCTGAGTGAACCCATCTTGTGTCTTCTCTAATAGAGTGCTAGATAGATCCTGCAGACAGAATAAACTAGTAAATATGATTGTTCACTAACAGAAGCATTTAACAATAGGAAGATAGGACAATGCATCAGAAAATAGGTTAATAATTCTTACACAACATACATTATACACGTATCAAGAGGCTTATGCATTATAGATGAAGAAAACTTTAATATCTTGCTTTCTAAAATGAAAGAAAAATAACAATAGTTACAGATCTATGTTGCTTGCATCGTATGATCAAATTCTGAATTGCAAAAACAAATCACTTTTTATATACAATTCAAAATTAGCAGTGGAAATGAAAAACTCCTAAATATTCTACATCTAGAAACTTCGTTGATTTTTGTTCTTTCGAGAGCTAAATCATCTTAAAACTGCCATTTAGAAAAGAATCTGCAAAAAACTAAACAGCTTCATCTTCAAGAAATTTACTTTGTGTTCTTGCAGATCCAACTCAGGCACAGTATCCTTAATCCAGCTTTCTTCCTTAGGAAAATCAATTTTTGGTTCAGATAAATTCACCTCTGAGTAGCATTCACTACCTGAATGAACACCTAGTCCCATTTAGAAATGCATTACAATCATAAACAAGGCCAGAAAATGATCAGAAAAGCAAGAAGACCTGAGGGTAACGAAAGCGTTGCTTCAGCATTAAGGTTATCCGACGATTGCATTGAAGAAAAGCGGGATGTAGATTGACCATGAAAATACTTTGCAATTGAACATGTTCCCTGCCAAAAATATTAAAGATAACACATAATACAAAGTGTTTGGTCGTTCAAAAACCATGTTAAGGTCATCATTTACTGCAAACAATGTACATTGGAACTTACAGATGGTATGGTAACGATTTTACTGGCTGAAACAGAAAGAGATGTTATTCCCCATCCACTACAATGGCTTCCTTGAGTTTTAACACCATAAAATCCAATATACTCGCGTAATCCAGCTTGAAATAGGTTGAAGGCATCTTCCTGGATCTTGGCAGTCCCATACCTTAGTGGACAAGATTTTGAGGGGAACTTTTTCTGAGAATCTGAGTCACTGGACTGTAGAAATACTCATAATCAGCAAAATAGAATGTTGGAGTTAGCACGTCGCAAAAAAAAATCTGGGTTGGTTAATAGAAATTTGCCAAAGGTACATAGAGATGCAGACTAAAGGACAAAAGATGGGTACCTTGTATGCTCTAGCATGCAGAGTTAACGTGTGTGCTATCCTTTTGTTTTGGTCCAGGTCAGAGCAAAGTCGTTCACTAAGTTCTTCGCAAAGCTGATTAAGCCAGTGTTGCACCTGGTTAACATATAAAGAGGCAAGTTAAAACAATATGAACTTTAGTGGGAGTTGCTAAATGTTCCAAAAATGCTTTGAAGGAATCACTAAATGATGGAAGCTAGTAAGCTAATTGATATAAGAGCTAGATAACAAATGCAGATAGTAAGCAAATTTAGAAACAAAAAGCAGCAAAGCAATTCCCTTTCCACCAACTATGACCATTTCTTTTTACACAGATTCATAGTTGAGAAAACCATTTCTCCAATTTCAGCACCAGTTTTTGCAGCATAAAACTTTCCGTTAGCCACCCCTTGTCAAGCATCCCTCTAACAACGATCGTGACTCACAGAAAGAATCAATTCAGCACAAGTCAGCACAGACACCGGAGTTGGTAAAGCTACAGTCATTGCACGATAGATCTAAGACTATCATTTTTACAACACTTGGAATATCTCCATCAACTGTAAAATGTTTGATACTTTCATTCCTTGAATATGAAGAAGAGACACCACCATCATAGGCCACAAGCTATGGAACCGCAGGGGCTGTAAGCACTACTCTGTAGTGCTGGCATTGCGTAATTAGACAGCACTGCATTGCAATTTGTATGATCATTTATAAATTCCAACACTTAGGGATTAAGCTCACAAAATATGCTCTTTAGTTTGCACAAAATTCTACACGCTAAAATGATCGCACAGGAGATTAACACATTGACTTCGTGACATGATAAAATCATAGAGAACTTTTTATTAAGACAAAACTCTTACAGCAGGAACTGTCTTTAATGCCCGAGGGCCAGGAAATGTCTTTCCAGAACCATGGCTCTTAGGGAGAAGGCGTCCCTCAACTTCTTCTCCACTGATTCCTCTTGCAATGTTCCACAGCCAAGTTCTAGATCCCATGCAAAACATTGGTATTTAGGAACCATATTTAGATAGTTGTTAAATGAATCAGCAAATGTTAAAGCACATCTTAAAATGGTAATTTCTTCTGGTGGATCTTGACCATATAAAGATTAAAACAAGAAGTCAACATCTAAAAGTAAATTTGGAAAGTGCTAGATAACAGCTCTTGATGCAGCATAATTTTTAAATTTTAAGAGGAGAAGCTGTAACGATCTGAGATTATCAGACATGTGCAAAAGCCCCATTAATAGTAGGTATTGACCCTGTATTTATGCCATAACGTTCTTGAAGCTTCTCCTCTGGAAACTGCAATAGATCTCCAACAGTGTTCACACCCATGTCCCTTTGCAAGGAAATCCCCAGCTTGCCTCCAAGCTGTTTCCTGGAAAGAAAGTTTCTAGTCAAAATAATGTGTCATGTATTAGGAAATAAGTAACTGCTCTGCTGCTGATGTTTTTATATCATTCCTCAAGGAAATTAACTAATTCTCACTCAACATTTCAGTTACATCCAGAAATTTTAGAAACTTACATTTTTCTTATGGGCAAGGTATCAAGCAATCCCTTTACAGATGAGAAAGGCACAACAGTTTGCTGTGCAGGTTTATTCATACTGCTAGCAAGTTTCGCCAGCATCTGGTGATAAAGTCAGCATTAGGACGATGTCATAGGTCAGTAAAAGTTACCTTTATACAGAACCTTATGGTACTGGCAGAAAAACTACAGATGAGCGAAAAAACTTTTAGCTACCTTATTATGAGCAATGCCTGCAGAACAAGTGAATTCTGTCTCCTTTAAAACCTGCATCCTAAGTTCTGCAACAATGAGGATACCACAAGCTAGTAATTTGTCACGGTGATCAGCATTGTGCCTATGTATCCACTTCCTAATATTTTCTTTCACGTCGCTTCCGTCCTGCACAGTTGCATAGACAGTGTAATATCTTAGGTGGTGCAAAATCCTACCACTGCAAAAATGCCAAAAAAGCACACAATGATCCCAACTAGAGACCAAAATTTAAGACAGGATACATATACAAGCCTACAAACTTGTTAGAGTTCGTAGATATTGAGGCATCTAGGTTCCAAGGACATTGCACTTAAGCTAAATCACATATGGTGGCATCTGTCCATCAATAGAGGTGTCATTTACTCATAAATAACTACAAAATCAAGCATTATTAAATATTATGACAAAAGATTCAAAGCATGGCAGTAAACCTCATTATTTAGCCCTAGAATATGTGATTTAAGAGCTTCCTCATCTATTGTCTCCATGCCTTGCGGAGGATTGTCGGCTAGCATCAATTCAGCTGCATCAGTAAGATCAAGATACACTTCATCAATGGAAGCCCTTTCACATCTACCTCTCCTTGCAAGAATAGATACCACCTGTGAATTTTGTTAAAAATTCAGCGATAAGATGGGTTTCTAATGAACTACTGAAAATATATACTTGAAAGAGTACAAATGTTCATCAAATCGCCAGCACCTCAGAGCCTGCATTCCGGTACCCGCTCAAATCAGCTTTACCACGAGCCACAGGCACTTGGACCAACAGAATTTGTGGGCAAACCTCCTTTGCTTCCTCGCCACGCATTGAACTGAAAACCACACATAAGATACAAAAACAAGGGGACCCGGGGGCGGGGGAAGAAAACACAGATTATCAATTGAGAATCCTGAAAATGATTACTTTAAAAATTGTAATTACCGCTTAACCCCGAATTTACGAGCCTCATAGCTGACTGCAATCAAAGCCCCTCCTTTCCATTCATTGTACTGTACAACAGCAGTAGGTAAACCCCGTAATTGCGGTTGCTTTCTTTGCTCCACTATAGAGTATAATGTTTAACGATATTAATTACGCCAGAAATTGAGATTCCAAAGAGAAAGACAAGTTTGAGAAATTGGAACAGAACAAAACGAAATGGAAAATGAAGAACTGGTCGGAAACCTAAGTAACATATACACAAATAAAATTAAATCGCATAAAAAACCTTGAACATAGAAGCAATCCATGTCAACATGAGCAATCACCCTGGAATCAGACGATTCTGGTTTTGCCACTGGCATTGCTCGCTCTCTTCTTTTCCCTCCAAATTTTCTGTAATCTTCACCTTTATCAACGAATAAGGAGAGCAAGAGTTAACTTTTTTTTTTTTGAAAAAAAAGGGTAATTTAACAGAGTACGTCCAGTGCCCGCCCGTTCCGACCTCAACACTCCGTTTTGACAGTAAAAACGCGGTGCAACGCGACACCCCGTTACCGTTTTAGTCATTGCTTCTAATGAAGGGTCAAAGGTGTACATGGGTTCTAGTTTGATGAGTTAATTTTCGTATTGATTTGTTTTATTTTATAATTTTTATATGTATTTGTAATTGTTTTATATTTGTAATTATTTTATATTTTTACTTGTAAACTCTCGAAAAAAATATTTAAATCATCAATAATCAATTATTTTTAATCGTATTGTACATAATATTCTATTTTGCATATTGCAATATTTGATTCACGAAGAAGAAATAAAAAATCTGAACTTAAAAATATTGGTGGTGCTTGTCATAACATGAACTAACAACAGTAACTCAAAGCAGCTTCATAACAACTTTACATCTTTATCCAGCCTCGTTATGGACATGTTCATTGCAAGTTTCCTTCCGACATTCTTTGTTAATCTTCATATTTATACCAAATTTCAATATTCAAATTTGTTGATATAGTGTACAACAAGGAAAAAGATAAGGAAGGAGATGAGATGGTGCTGAAGAGATCGGTTCATTTTGAGAGACGAGGGTTGAAAAAGACAAGATGATATGTAGGTAGCTAAGGAGGAGGTTGAAATGGATAAATGCTCAAAAGTTGCTTTAGGGCTCTAAGGTCCCTTTCTCATCGTTTAAAAATGTATTTATATGAAAAATCTTCTTATTTGTTAGTGTGACGTGGTAGCTCATTATCAAGTGGTTGTCATTAGGGAGGACGTGCATCGTGAAACCCATTCTATTATGGTAATACGAGGTTGTTATATTAAGATGGGGCATGATGGTTTTTACGAGTGTGTTCACATTTAAGGAGTGTCGGACAAGGATGCTTGTCTAGCGGGTGAATTGTCCTTAAAAGAAGGAGGTTTAGGTCTTTCAGAAAGAAGCGAGTGATATAAGTTCCTATTGATACCAAGGGTTGAATAGAGAGTAGGGATTCAGAAGGACTTGTCACCAAGACATTCGGATAGAGTCGAAGATTTAGCTACAAGCGTTTTTCGGATAGTTTATTATGCTAACACGTGTCCAAATTTAAACAAAGTATAACAAGTATGATTTTTTATAATGATAAGTTGTATGTCTATTTTAATTATCTTACTATGTTTTTAATGATAAAACATTTTTTTGGTATCATTAATTCGTATAAGATTGTATATAGAAAACTTTCCTAATGATATTTAAATATTTACTTTTATATGATCATGATGAATTTATATTTGTAATATTTATGACTAAAAAATTACTTATCTGAAACTCAATTTAGCTAGTAAGGCATTTGAATATTTTTAATTTTAATAAAATATTTATTATTTTTAAATATTTTATAATTAAAATTAAATAAAAAGGTTTTATAAAAATGATTCAAAATTTTTAATTATTTACAAAAATGATTCACTTTAAAAATTATGTACGTAAATGATTCGTTTTGAATAGTAAATGTCGGTGACACAATTGTCATTTGTGTCTCCACCTCTGATTTAAAAAATAAATTTGGGTGCTGTCAATGACAACGACGACACCAAACTAAAGTATAATTATATCAAAAGTTCATGAACCCGACGAAACAATTAACCTTTTTAAATTGGATGAAAAAGTGGTGAACACATTCCTTGGGACACCAATTAAATACTTTTAAATTATAAAAATTAAATTAAATTAAAACCTTTTCTTCTCTTTTAATGCATTTTTCTAACTATTAGATAATTTTTTTATGCTACTCTTTCCTTTTTACTTTCTATTCAGTTTCTTCCTAGTATCTGGGTTTTATGATTTATCTGATTTTTTTTAAAGAGCATTTAATATTCTATGTAAATTATTTAAAAAGAACGAGAAAGTTATTTTTAAGAAAAATAATATATTAAATTTGAATTGGTGTGAGAAAGATATTGAAATCGAAGTGCAAAAATGAAAAAAAAATTTGTTGAAATTTGAGATTTGTCATCAGACATTAAGTTTGGATGAGTCTTCGTAGGTTCTTGAATTTTTTTTATCAAAGTTTTTGGGTGAAAAAAAAACATGCATAGATTTATGAGTTAAAAAAAAAAAAACTTAAAGTAAATATAATTTTCGGACTTTTTTAATTTTAAAAGTGCTTTACATCACAAAATGATTAATTAAATGATTTTTTAAAGGCGGAGGTAATTTAAAATAATAAAGCATAATCTAAGTATCGCTTGAGATAATTGATTATAGTTTAAATACCACTTTTAAGTATTAACTTGAGAAATGTAATATAATTTAAATATCATTTTTTGATTTAGTCCTTTTAAAATTAATAAAAGGAAACGTTAATAAAAATCTAAGATATATAACAACTAAGAATCAGAGACGGTAAATTCATGGTTGAACTTGTATCCTAATTCTAGCCATCAACTAAGGTTCAGTTCTAATGCTATAAAAAGAAGGGAAAATTTGTGGTTGTCGCTGCTCATCCCAAACCAACTCTTTCAAAGACAATTTCTCCAACAAAAAAAATTGAAGAAACTAAGGCAAAATCTTACTAATCAATGCATTCATCCGAAAACAAAACCTAGCAATCCATCAACACTTTCAATACAAACACAAATTGAAATGGCATCACAAAGTCATTTCATTAATGTGATTTTCACAATATTATTCTTGTCTCTCAATGTCTTTTCTCCTTCAAGGGTATCAGCTTCTAAAGCACTCATTGCCAAAGTATGCAGCGGCGACGCGATCCTCGACCACGACTTCTGCTTGAAAGCTCTTTCCAACGCCCAAGCGAATGCCGCAAAGAGCGTGAACCAACTCATGGATGTCGCCATGAAAGAAGCTGTGGCCAAAGCTCACATGACTCTGAATGTCATCGTCGAAATGATGAAGAGCCGAGTTCACCAGCGAGTCTGGAAGCTCTCAAAACGTGCCAGAATGTTTATAAAAATTCTATCAGGTCGTTCGGGATGATAAATGATGAACAGAGTGAAGATGCAATGAGTGCGAACTATGATGTTAGCCTTATTGGCCCCGATGCAGAAACGTGCATCCAGGCATTGGCGGCTGCGTCGGTTAATGCTCCGGAAATTGCCAATGGGAATAATGATTTGCAGCATTTTTCTTCATTGGGACAAGGAATGACAGCAAAAATGAATTAGGGACATGAGCTTGTCTATGCTCGTTGCATAAAGAAAGAAAGTGCCAAAATAAAGGATAATAAATAATTGTGGATGTGAAGTCTTGTTTTGTATATTATACGAAATGAAAGGGTGTCATTGGTGTTGCTCTCGTTTATATTGCAACTTGTAATCTGGAGGGAAAAAAAAGGGTTTCTGGTTTAGTAATTAATTTTTATAATGTAGTATGTGCATATGTATAGAAGAGCTGTTCATTTAGATTCAGATCTCGAATGTGGATCAAATTCATTTCAATCCTTCAATTCAATTTAACTATAAAAATTTAAATCATTTGAAAACCCAATTTTTACTTAGAATAGTTCACACTCTGCAATGATCCAATTTCGGATAATTTAAATACAATTTTATTAACTCGTATATAAATATAGCAAGGAAATAATTTGTTTGTACCTGCTTTCAAGATCATCTTTTGTGGATTTCTAACATTTCACAATACCTGCTAGTTTGTAACAATTATCAAAAGTTCACGCATCTTCCATGATTTGTCTTTTTTCGAAAAAGAAAAAGAGTCTCGAAAAATATTTTAAAATCGACAAATGTGGGAGTTGCCACCAATCTTTTATTCGGTGTGATTGGATCACCACAAAACATTTAAAATTCATTTTGAAAAATATTTTGGTCTTCGAAATCCAGAAAATGGGTTCGGGAGTCGGTTACGTGTGAGGAAGGATTAGCACCCTCACACACTCAAAATTGGTACCACGTCGATTATTATCCGGTCTTGATTTGTTAAAAGTTTGAAAACTCGAGTAAAACTTAAAATACGATCCTTAAATGCATGATTTATTTGATGTACACATTTAAGAAGGAAAATCGAATTTCGTGAGGAAGTTTCGTTATTTCGAAATGATCGATGAAAGAAGTCACGTTCAGTGAGTTAGGACATAACATCTTGAGATCCGAAAATAACGAGCATTCCTTCGTTGCAAATTTCAAACCTTTAAAAAGGGTATTCGATTATTCTGATTTGAAAAAAATCGTGCCTAGTAAGTTAAGGCACAATTTTTCAAAATCCGAAATAAATGAATATTACCTCGATATTAAAATATTCAAATTTTTAGAGAAAATTAGAAAGAAAATTTAATTTTAAAGATGAATGCGTAAATTAAACATGAATGTGCAGATAATGGAAGAATTAAATAATAATTAGGCAGATAAGTAAATGCAAAAATTAAGCATGAGATTAATAATATACGAAATATGATAGAATCGCGAATCAAAATAAAAAAAGGATTAATTAAAAATACGAAGAATAATAATTAAATTTTATATACAAAAATTGAAGAATAGGAAAAAAACGAGGTTGAAAATGAAGTTTCGGAGAATACGGGGTCAAAATGTGATTTTAGGGAAGTTTGGGGTTGAAATGTGATTTTTAGAAAGGTTTAAGGGTTAAAATGTGATTTTGGACAAGTTTAAGGTTTAAAATGTAATTTTGGAAAGTTTTAGGGGTTAAAATGCAATTTTAGAAAAGTTTGAGGGTTAAAATATAATTTTGGAAAAGTTTGGGGTTAAATGTAATTTTAGAGAAGTTTGAGGATTAAAATATAATTTTAGAGAAGTTTTGAGGCTAAAATGTGATTTTGGAAAGGTTTGAGGGTCAAATACAATTTTGGGAAAGTTTAGGGGTTAAAATATGATTTTTAAAGAAAAACAGTGGCTTAATGTGCAGATAACCCAAAATTAAGACACGCGGCAGCTTCTCAGGTCTTCAGAAGTGAAGGACGAAATTGTAAGACATTTAAAATTTAAGGGCAAATTTGAAATAAATTAAAAAGATGAAATATGACGAAATTGTAGAAACTAAAAATGCGAAAAGATCGCGATAGTAAATAGACCATTTTACAAAAACACGCGGACCCTGGTCATGTCCGGTGCGGGTTAGACGTGGAGCACCGAAATGGTGCCGTTTTGGCACTAAATCTCCTCTCTTCGAACGACGTCGTTTAACCAAGGTATTTAAACAAAAAAAATCTGAAAAAATTTCATTTCTTTTAAACATTTTTAAAAAGGTTTCTTTTTTTTTTTTCTCTCAAAGGCTCAAAGCCTTCTCCCCTTGTCCGGACATCTCCGATTGTCGGCCCGTCGCTCCTCCATCGTCACGCGCCACCGTTCGCTGCGGCTCAGGTAAAACTCCTTCTTTTCTCATTTTCTTTTCAAAAATCATAGATCTGGGTTCAGATTTGTCCAGATCGAACTCAGATTCCTGGAGAAAATTTCAAAACGTTAGATCTTCCCTTTTCCAAATCTGTTCTTTTAGTTAAACTTTTTTTTGAAAAAAAAACTGTTATTATTATTATTGCTTCATTGTTGTTTTAAATCAAAACTAGATCTATTCGAAATTTTCAAAAAAAAAAAGCTTAACGATTTGTTGACTCCCCTCTGCTGTTTTTTTTAATATATTCACTTTTTGAAATGGTGGAAATCCCCTATTGGAGCCTTTCCCTAAAAACGAACGACGATCGGACGAAATTTGATCGCAACTGTGACAACGACGTTTCGGCTGCTGGTATGTCCTTTAAGCTTCTTCTTTTATTATTATTACTTAATATATTTATTTATTAAAAACGTTTCAAATTTAAAAGAGAGTAATAAATGAGCAGTTATAACATAAATAAATAAATAAATAAATAAATTTATATATTTATTACCTAGAGAAGAGAAATTGAATGTTTGCTTCTGAAATTAATTGCTTCGAATACTTTCTGTGTGTATTGATTAACTTCGAATCACTGTTTGTATCCGATTTCGAATGTCTTTGTTTTGTATTGATTTTTGAAGAAAACTCGTAACCCCTTACAACTGATTTCAATTTCGGCTTTATAGCCTAAAATACAATGATTCTCTTTTGTTTTTTCTAACTTAATGCCGGTCTTTTCTCCTTTTGTAGGTGCTAGTGGCGGTGGTGGCAAGTTGCTGGTGATGGTGGTGGTAGATGCTGATGTGGCGAACACTGATTGGGCAGGGCAAGGACGGTAGCAGCAAGTTGCAACAGATTACGTTTTTTCAAATATATATATTTTTGTAAAATTGAGTTTATTGGGCTTAGGACTAGGTTTGGGCTAGGGAGTTTTGGGTTTAAGTCTGTTTAGGTTTTGGGTTTAGTGGTATTTGTGTTTTGGGTATTTGGACTTTGTAATTTGGGCATGGATTTTTTAAATTTAAATAAATTTAAATTTAAAAATGAATTGGACATTTAAAATTTAAAGTAAATTTAAATTTAAAATTTATTTATTATTTATTTTTGGTTCTTGGTTTAAATGTTGGGCCTGATGAAAATTGGACTCCAACATACAATATATTTTTAAAAGATAATATCCCATAACAATATTCTAACACCCCTCTCAAGTTGGAGCATGCAAATCATAAATGCCCAACTTGTTAATAAGGTATTCAAATTGCGGTTTACCAAACGCCTTTGTAAAAATGTCAGCCAATTGAACAAAGATTGGAACATAAGAAGGTGCAATCAACCCATCCTGAATTGCATCCCTCGCAAAGTGACAATCCACTTCAATATGTTTAGTAAGCTCGTGAAATACAAGGTTTTGTGCAATATGCAACACAGATTGACTATCACAAAATAAATGAACAGCTTTAGGATGATGGACACCTAAGCTCAATAGCAAGACCTTCAGCGACTTGAGCTCACAAGTGATGGAAGCCATAGACCTATACTCAGCCTCAGCAAAAGAACGAGAAATAGTATGTTATTTCTTAGTTTTCCAAGAAATAGGAGATTGTCCCAAAAAGACAAGCTAGTTAGTAAGCAAATGTCGAGTTAACGGACAAGCAGCCTAATCTGAATCAGAGCACCCCTTTAAAGACAAATCACTATCAGATCTTAATAGAATCCCTTGGCCAGGAGAGCCTTTCAAGTATTGGGCAATACACAGAGCCGCGTCCCAATGCTCTTGCCTTGGCTCATGCATAAACTGAGATAAGACATGAACCAAGTATGCTAAATCAGGTCTAATCATTTCCAAATAAATCAAACGACCCATTAACCATTTGTACGACTCAGGATCAACCAAATTTGCCCCTGTAACATGCGCTAATCTATGATTTTGCTTTATTGGCTATCCTGTGAGCTTTGTTCCCAAAAGACCCATCTCCAAAATAATATCAAGTGCATATTTCCTTTAACAAAGAAATACACCCAATGAACTACGAGCTACCTCTATCCCCAAAAAAACATTTCAAAACACCAAGATTGTAACGACCCAACTTCGAGGTTATCAGTAAAGGGTACTTTTGAAATTTAGTATTTAAGAATCGGACCATAAATATTTAATAAAAATATGTATGAAAACAAATCGTAGAATAATTGTTTATTGGATAAGTAATTTTGATTGTGTGGTGAAAATTGGACATGAAGACTAAATTGCATAAGGGGCAAAAGTGTGAATTACAAAAGGGATTTTTAATTGAATTTAAGAGGGAGGACCTAAAGGGAAAATCTTCCCTTTTGAGCCTTAGTGCCATTAGGTGCACTTCTATGGCTCCAAATTTTGGTTCAAAAAAATTCTTTAATTAAAAGAATTAAATAACAAAGGAAAAAGGGAGCATAATGATGATATTAGGCATGGGTGTGGGATGAAAGAGAAAGAAAAGTATCTTTCTCTTTAGCTTAGCAAAATCGGTAGAAGAGAGAGAAAGGAGGAAGTGGGAAGAAAATTTTGAGTTTTTGTCAAGTTTAAACTTCAAATTGGTAAGTGTAATCAAGCCTTTTTTTTGTGATTTTTGTATTTTTAGAATCCCATTACCTTAAGCTATCAAACCAATGTCATATTCTTCAAAATGATCAAGAATATTGGAAGCTACCATTGTTGAGTGAATGAAGCTTTTGAGATTATTTGGTTTTATATGATTTTTGGTTAAAAGGAAAAAAGGGATTAAATGATGAAATAGGCCATTGGTTTTTATGTAGAGAGAATCAAATTTGTAAAACTTGTGAATTAGTGTGAGAATGAGAAATAGAGAGTTGAATTTAATTAGAGTTAAATTGTTTGTAAATTAATGAATAAATGTGTATGTGTATTTTCGTAGCTAACGTTGACCCGAACTCTTTGAAAAGGAAGGGCAAAGACAAGGTCGTTGACGAATAGATCGGAACTTACGGTTGATATTTCTATAACCTAAACTTGTCTAATTAATGTCAACTTTTAAATAAGTGGCTTAATGTAGAAAATCAAGGAATGGATAATAAGGTATGAGGCTCTCTACTCCTTAGAGTTGATTTGGATAATTTGATTATGTAGGAAATTATAAATGATATAGTACTCCATGTATACTTGTATGATATGTGATTACAAAAGTGATAAATTAAATAATTATTATTAGATTATATTTCTAAATGCATTGTTTCATTGATAAAAATTTAAAGATGAAATGTGGTTTGATGTTAAATGAAAATTATTACCCTATTAACTGTTGGGCCGAGTCAGATATAGATGGCATACCATAGGATAGGAAGAGTTCGGGGTTACTTCGACCATGAGTCGATGAGGCATTGGGTGCCAAGTTACTTCGGTTTAACCGATGAGACACTAGGTGTCACCTTTATTATAGAGCTGGGCGCGATTATTACTTCGGTTTATCCGATGAGGCATTGGGTGCCAAACCGGTGTGTTGCTTGGATCCGTGTATCCGTCAAAGTTCGAATCGTATTAATAGGGAAATTAAAAATGATGAGAATTATGTTAAAACAAATGGAAATGTCATGAGACATGTGTGGAATGTTTATGAAAACAGTACATGAAATGCATGAGCGTGAATGTTAAATGAAATTAGAAATGATGTAAAGAAGTAATTACGATGTGAAATGTGAAATGAGAAACGAAGATGAATTAGACTTTTAATGGAAATTTTATATCGTATATATATATATATCTGTATATTTATAAGTAGAAAGTATAATTATGAATAATATGTTGAGTATATGATTTAGCGAAAAGATATAGCTGCATTTACATGAATATTAATTTTAAGAATCTTAAGAAGGATTACATTGATTTAATGTTTAGGTTATTAGGGTACCATTGTATTATACTCAGCATATGTTATTTTACATGCACAGGTTAGAAACTTTTGGGTATTCTCGAGACTCAGCATCCAAGCTCAAATCCGCTCTTTCGGGTTTGTGAGTTTTGTTTCCATTTTTGTGTTGGCATGTACCTAGATGGAGTTGGGTTTAATGGTTAGATTTGTGACTTGGTGGTCATGTATTTTGCATTTTGATCAACTTGTATAATTAGGAATTTGTTGGTAGATGAATATTAGGGTCTCTTGGATGTAAATGTGGAAAAAGTCCTGTAATTTTTGAATTGTTTTGGTAGTCAAAATTTTCTACTGGTAGTTGTTTGGTGATAGATAGAAGTTTCGGTAGAACTCCACAAAGCTTCGGTAGAAGTGCAGGGGAATAGGTAGATTAGTTACTGACTTATTTGGTGTCGGTAGAAGTTTATCAAGTTTCGATAGTATAGTAGTTGTTGCGGTAGTTGAAATTGAAGGTTCGATAGAAGTCATAGGCAAAAAAATAATAATTTAGCCTCTGAAACTTTTAGTATCGATAGTTGTTTATCTTGTATCGGTAGTACGCAGGGTTGTACCAGTAGAACCCATTCAAGTACCGATAGAATTCTGTAGGTAATTCTGAGTGCTCATTGCCTTTAGAACTACCGATACCCATTTATGCAAGTATCGGTAGAACTCCTTAAAAAACACATATTTCATTAAAAAAGAAAATAAATTCACTCATCTGCTAGTTTTAATTCCATTTTTGCTTTCTAAATAATATAACTCCATTAATAACAGAAAGGTAAGGTTTTAATTATTTTTTTATATTAGTACAGTCGTGACATCTACTTACATGTGTCTGGTGATCAGATCGGGTAGGGGGTGTTACAAGATCCTTCATATTGAAGCAAGAACTGAGATACCCTTTAAAAGTTTTCAAAGCAACGGAATCATCCCCCAAAAAATAAGCAAATCATCAACACAAACTAGCACATTAATGTGTACAGATCCCTTAGTGTATTTCAAGTTAAAAAAATAACATACTACAAAGTAACTTCATTTTTTTCAGAAAACAGAGTAAAATATCTTAGTAATGTCACTGTCCCATCTTTTCTTTACATGTGACTCATTATTCTTTCTTGAGGTTGAATAAAGTAATTTTCAAAGGATAAGGTTTTATCAATTAAGAGGTAATGATTCCATGAATTGGTCTTTTGATATAAAGGAAAGTTCACTAGTACTTCTGGATGCAAAGATTTAAAAGAAGGGATTAAGATGAAGGTAATTAAGGTTAGAAATAAAGGGAAATGGAGTACGCCACAAGTAGGTTGGTTGACGGTAAATAGTATTGGATCGTTCTTACAAAAATCTCATACTAGGACAATGGGAGTAATTATTAAAGATTTTTGTAGAAATGTCATAAATGGAAGAGGTAGGAAGGTTGATATTAATTACATTTGGTTAGATTTTAAGTCCACTTTGAATAGCTGATGATTGGAATACTAAAACTTCATTAAAAATAATGGCATATGAAACAATATATAGTTTTACAATGATTATTTAAATTAATACACAGTTTCAACAACGAAAACAATGGCTACATGCCTATGCAATCAATATTTTATTGTATCTATCAAGATAAATAAGTCACACATTATTATCTATACATTTCCCTTAAACTTTTTTCCTAATACACATTTGATTTTCAAGCTCGAGAGTTGATGTTATCTCATATCCCATTGAAACATAACATTTCATAAATCGATTCCTAGCAAGGAGTTGAGGTGCTTGAACCTTTGCATCAATCAGTTCCTTTTCACAAATATCAATTTCAGGACCTATAACAGCAACATCATAGTTTGCGGTTTCGGCATCTTCAACCAATTTTGAAGATACCATTTCAAATGATAAGATTGCATATTTGTAAGCTTCAACGCAACAATTAAGAGCTTTCAAAGCTTGGGTGAATCTGGTTTCTTAATTATTTTGTTATATACATTCAACGTTGCTTTGGCATTTTGTTGCTCCTAATTTCATAATGAGGGTTCCTAGTTGGGTTGTATCCTTTGCCGTAATAACTTCGGGAGTGGAAAGTGCTTTCAGGCAAAACCTGCGGTGTTCAATTACCTTGCCATTGCATAAATTTTCTACTAGTTTTGATGACGGTATTGAAAGTGAAGCATTAACCTTTGAAAAATTGCACTTGCTGGCAAAGAAGAAAGGAAAAGATAGATAAGAAAACTACTAAAACTAAGCATAATTGATTTGGAGGGGCTATTGTCTTGTTGATTATGATATAAAGATATTTTTAATTACAAATTTTGATCTTGTGATTTTATAATTTTTCACTACTTTTTTATAAAGATAAAACAAATCTACTTTTGGATAAGTCTTAGTTACAATAACATACATTATTATCATTTATAACAATAAAGTTATTTTACAATTTTGTTAACAAAACTAAATAAGTAATTTATTTTCTAATATAAGTGTTGAATTGTACTATTTTTCTCTTTTGTTGAAAAAATGGTTTCTAATTATAATTTTTGGTGTGTAAATAAAACGAACCAACTATACTAAATAATAAAAAATGAAAAATCAACTACTTTATCAGACTCAAATTAATCTAACATCTCCTCTAGGAAATTAACAAACAATTGCACCTCTGTGTTCCTATCTGAAGCCATCTTAGCAAGCCTATCAACAACTTTATTCCTTTCTCATGAAATATACTTGCATGCATCTCTAATTAGCTCCACGTGGGGATTCTGATTACATAGCTAACTTATGTTAATGAGATAATATATGCCTAAAAGATATACAATAATAGACAATATATTTTAAAAGATAATATCCCATATCAATATCCTAACACCCTCTCAAGTTGGAGCATGCAAATCATAAATGCCCAACTTGTTAATAAGGTATTCAAATTGCGGTTTGCCAAATGCCTTTGTAAAAACGTCAGCCAATGAACGAAAATCGGAACATAAGAAGGTGCAATCAACCCATCCTGAATTGCATCCTGGACAAAGTGACAATGCACTTCAATATGTTTAGTAAGCTCGTGAAATATAGGGTTTTGTGCAATATGCAAGCAGATTGACTATCACAAAAAAAATGAATAGCTTTTGGATGATGAAAACTTAAGCTCAATAGCAAGACCTCCAGCGACTTGAGCTCACAAGTGACGGAAGCCATAGACCTATACTCAGCCTCAGCGAAAGAACGAGAAATAGTATGTTATTTCTTAGTTTTCCAAGAAACAGGAGATTGCACCCAAAAGACAATAATATACAATATATTTTTAAAGGATAATATCCCATAACAATATTCCTAACACCCCTCTCAATTTGGAGCATGCAAATCATAAATGCCCAAGTTTGTTAATAAGGTATTCAAATTGGGGTTTGCCAAACGCCTTTGTAAAAATGTCAGCCAATTGAACGAAGATCGGAACATAAGAAGGTGCAATCAACCCATCCTGAATTGCATCCCGAACAAAGTGACAATGCACTTCAATATGTTTAGTAAGCTTGTGAAATATAGGGTTTTGTGCAATATGCAACGTAGATTGACTATCACAAAAAAATGAATAGCTTTAGGATGATGAACATCTAAGCTCAATAGCAAGACCTTCAGCGACTTGAGCTCACAAGTGACGGAATCCATAGACCTATACTCAGCCTCAGCGAAAGAACGAGAAATAGTATGTTATTTCTTAGTTTTCAAAGAAATAGGAGATTGTACCCAAAAGACAAGCTAGTTAGTAAGCAAATGCCGAGTTAACGGACAAGCATCCTAATCCGTATCAGAGCACCCCTTTAAAGACAAATAACTATCAGATCTCAATAGAATCCCTTGGCCAGGAGAGCCTTTCAAGTACCATACAATACACAGAGCCATGTCCCAATGCTCCTGCCTTGGCTCATGCATAAACTGAGATAAGACATGAACCGAGTATGCTAAATCAGGTCTGATCTTTTCCAAATAAATCAAATGACCCATTAACCATTTGTATGACTCATGATCAACCAAATTCGCCCTTGTAACATGCGCCAATCTATGATTTTGCCTTATTGACGTCCTGCGAGCTTTGCTCCCAAAAGACCTGTCTCTGAAATAATATCAAGTGCATATTTCCTTTAACAAAGAAATACAACTAATGAACTACGAGCTACCTCTATCCCCAACAAAATATTTCAAAACACCAAGATCCTTCATATTGAAGCAAGAACTAAGATACCCTTTAAAAGTTTTCAAAGCAACGGAATCATTCCCCAAAAAATAAGCAAATCATCAACATAAACTAGCACATTAATGTGTACAGATCCCTTAGTGTATGTCAAGTTAAAAAAACAACATACTACAAAGTAACTTCGTTTTTTTCCAAAAACAGAGTAAAATATCTTAGTAATGTCAAGTTAAACGATATTTGTTTGTCCCATCTTTTCTTTACATGTGACTCATTATTCTTTCTTGAGGTTGAATAAAGTAATTTTCAAAGGATAAGGTTTTATCAATTAAGAGGTAATGATTCCATGAATTGGTCTTTTGATAATAAAGGAAAGTTCACTAATACTGCTGGATGCAAGGATTTAAAAGAAGGGATTAAGGTGAAGGCAATTAAGGTTAGAAATAAGGGGAAATGGAGTACGCCACAAGTAGGGTGGTTAACGGTAAATATTATTGGGTCTTTCTTACAAAAATCTCATACTAAGACAATGGGTGTAATTATTAAAGAGCTTTGTAGAAATGTCATAAATGGAAGAGGTAGGAAGGCTGATATTAATGACATTTGGTTAGATTTTGAGTCCACTTTGAATAGCTGATGATTAGAATACTAAAACTTCATTAAAATAATGGAATATGAAACAATATATAGTTTTACAATGATTATTTAAATTAATACAACGTTTCAACAACGAAAACAATGGCTACATGCCTATGCAATCAATATTATATTGCACCTATCAAGATAAATAAGTCACACATTATTATCTACACATATTCCCTTAAACTTTTTTCCTAATACACATTTGGATTTTCAAGCTCGAGAGTTGATGTTATCTCGTACCCCATTGAAACATAATATTTCATAAATCGATTCCTAGCAAGGAGTTGAGGTGCTTGAACCTTTGCGTCAATCAGTTCCTTTTCACAAATATCAATTTCAGGACCTATAACAGCAACATCATAGTTTGCGGTTTCGGCATCTTCAACCAATTCTGAAGATACCATTTCAAATGATAAGATTGCATATTTGTAAGCTTCAACGCAAAAATTAAGAGCTTTCAAAGCTTGGGGTGAACCAGGTTTCTTAATTATTTTGTTATATACATTCAACGTTGCTTTGGCATTTGCTGCTCCTAATTTCATAATGAGGGTTCCTAGTTGGGTTGAATCCTTTGCTGCAATAACTTCGGGAGTGGAAAGTGCTTTCAGGCAAAACCTGCGGTGTTCAATTACCTTGCCATTGCATAAATTTTCTACTAGTTTTGATGACGGTATTGAAAGTGAAACATTAACCTTTGGAAAAATTGCACTTGTTGGCAAAGAAGAAAGGGAAAAGATAGATAAGAAAACTACTAAAACTAAGCATAATTGATTTGGAGGAGCCATTGTCTTGTTGATTATGATACAAAGATATTTTTAATTACAAATTTTGATCTTGTGATTTTATAATTTTTTCACTACTTTTTATAAAGGTAAAACAAATCTATTTTTGGATAAGTCTTGGTTACAATAACATACATTATTATCATTTTAATAAAGTTATTTTACTGTTTTGTTAACAAAACTAAATAAGTAATTTATTTCTAATATAAGTGTTGAATTGTACTTTTTATTTCTCTTTTTGTTGAAAAAATTGGTTTCTAATTATAATTTTTGGTGTGTAAATAAAACGAACCAACTATTCTAAATAATTAACAATGAAAAATCAACTACTTTATCAAGCCCAAATTAATCTAACATCTCCTCTTGGAAATTAACAAACAGTTGCACCTCTGTGTTCCTATCTGAAGCCATCTTAGTAAGCCTATCAACAACTTTATTCCTTTCTCATGAAATATACTTGATTTGCCATTGCTCTACAGTTTGTAAAAACAAATGAATCCTTCTTATCAAGGCTGAGGATGAACTGGCCAAGCAGCTAACCTGCAAAGCTTTAACGACTTCCAAGTTATCCGTGTGTATCAATACATTCTTGTAGCCGCTTCTCTGAATAATGGCTAAACCATCAAGAATCCCCCAAAGTTTAGTTTTAAAAATAGAACAACTTCCCAAATAGTGGTTGTGTCCAAGGATCCATTTTCCATTTTGTTTACATATAACCCCCTCAGCAGCAACAAAACCTATATCCATCCTAACAACCCCTCGGTGTATAGATACATCCAACTTCCTGCGAAAGGACTTTCAAAATCAATACCGAGATGCCTAGACAGGTGCCTCTGATAGGCTGGATTGTATTGTTTTGACCAGCTTACAGAAATCTTAATAGTTTCAGCAAAACTCCATGGTACACCCTAGAAGACAAAAGGTTCCTATTTTTCCATATATGCCAAGCTATTAAACCAAAGAGACTAGACCAAAGGAACCCACACTTGGCATTCTGATGCAGTAGAAACCAATTAAAAATCTGATTTAGGCAAGTGCACCTATCAATTAGTAGTATAGTTACGGTGAGCACAGATATCGTTTCTATGATGACTAAATATACTAGTAATTATCGTCATTCTATTATTTAACCGATAAATTGGAGTGATTGCTTAAATCTAAAATTAACTAAATTAATAAACTAAACAACACGATAAAGAACAAATCAAGAAAACAAATAATTAACAACCAAGAAGCGAAATAATAACCATGAAAGAGTCCACCTAAATTTCATCTGTCATTGTCAATCTGAATCAAACAATCTATTCACTTAGTATCTTGATTCGTAGAAATCCCTAAATTTTGCTAATATCTCTTTCGAGAGTAGGAGCAACTGACTCTAGGTTGATTAATTGAAATTTCTTTCTAATTAGAACCCCGTTTACCGCATTAACACGATCTATGGATCCCCTAATAGATTTGAATCTAAGTCGATAGACTTATTTTGTCCTATTTCTAGGATTGCATTCAACTCCACTTAATTATGCTAGATCTACTATTAAATAAAGACTTTTCCTCCTATATTTAAGCACATCAAACATGGATTAATAGCCTAGAAATATTAAACCAAGGATTAAGCACACATAATTGAGAATAAGATCCAAGTATTTATTCAGTAAAACAGAAATTAAATGACAGAATCCGTCATAGGGTTCATCTCCCCTAGGTATTTAGAAAATTAATTCATGCTAGCAAATAAATACATCTCAAAGATAGTACAATCACAAAAAATAAAGAAACTAATAATAAAATTCAAAGATATTAAAAAGAAGTCTTCAATCTTGATAGAAATCTGCTTCAATGATGTCTTTCAAGTTGTTTTCTTTAATATTTAACTATAAAAATTTAAATCATTTGAAAACCCAATTTTTACTTAGAATAGTTCACACTCTGGAATGATCCAATTTCGGATAATTTAAATATAATTTTATTAACATGTATATAAATATAGTAAGGAAAGAACTTGTTTATGCCTGCTTTCAACATCATCTTTTGTGGATTTCTAACATTTCACCATACCTGCTAGTATGTAACAATTATCAAAAGTTCACGCACCTTCCATGATTTGTTTGCTATTATGGTCCATCACTTGCATGCATCTCTGATGAGCTCCACGTGGGGATTCTGATTACATAGCTAACTTATGTTAATGAGATAATATATGCCTAAAAGATATACAATAATATACAATATGTTTTTAAAAGATAATATCCCATATCAATATCCTAACACGCCTCTCAAGTTGGAGCATGCAAATCATAAATGCCCAACTTGTTAATAAGGTATTCAAATTGCGGTTTGCCAAATGCCTTTGTAAAAATGTCAGCCAATTGAACGAAAATCGGAACATAAGAAGGTGCAATCAAACCATCCTGAATTGCATCCGAATAAAGTGACAATGCACTTCAATATGTTTAGTAAGCTCCTAAAATATAGGGTTTTGTGCAATATGCAATGCAGATTGACTATCACAAAAAAAATGAATAGCTTTTGGATGATGAAAACCTAAGCTCAATAGCAAGACCTTCAGCGACTTGAGCTCACAAGTGATGGAAACCATGGACCTATACTCAGCCTCAGCGAAAGAACGAGAAATAGTATGTTATTTCTTAGTTTTCCAAGAAATAGGAGATTGTACCCAAAAGAAAAGCTAGTTAGTAAGCAAATGCCGAGTTAACGGACAAGCATCCTAATCCGTATCAGAGCACCCCTTTAAAGACAAATAACTATCAGATCTCAATAGAATCCCTTGGCCAGGAGAGCCTTTCAAGTACCATACAATACACAGAGCCATGTCCCAATGCTCCTGCCTTGGCTCATGCATAAACTGAGATAAGACATGAACCGTGTAGAAGCCCAATTTGTCCGGGCCTCTACAACCCAAATTTTATTATTTTATTTATTTATTTATTTATTAAATAAATAAACAAATAAAGAAATAATAAAATTAATAAACATATACAAAACCAATTTCATAAACCAAAACCCAAATACATCCAACCCAAACTTAAGCCTAAACCAAATTAAAATATCCATTACAAAATAACCCAAATCCATTACAAGCCCAATACATTTAAAAAAAAACTACCCAAACAAATCCAATTTCACAAACCCTAAAAAAAAACCCTAGCCTTTTCTACTGTCTAGCTGCCGCCGCCGCCAGCTCACCCGTGCCGCCACCGCCGTCATCGTCGCCGGTTCCGCCGGATCTAGACTCCACCTCGTGCACGTCACCGAAAAATTCAGAAATTAGGTGTAAAAAAGTGCTATAAATAGAGTAGATGTAAATGTAATTTTTTTACACACACAAAATTATACACAAAAAAAAAATCATATACGGAGGAGGAGATAGATACAAGAAATCAGAGGGAAATACACAGAATAGAAGTGTAATTCTTTTTTTAGTAACCAAGTTCATCAATAAAAGCAAGGTATTAGCTTTAGATCTATACATTTTTTCTTAGTTTAAACTACTACTAAGAAGGGATTTTGGGTTTCTTTTTTTTTACCTTTCTTCACCACCCATGGTGGCCATCGGCGGGACGTCGGCGCCGAGATAAACGGCGGAGTGGCTTCTCAACCCATGGTCAGTAGAATGGGGGGGCTGGAGAAGGAGGGTCTGCTTTGATTTTGAGAGAAGATAATGGAGAAAATTGAATGTGGTTTTGAAAAAGGGAGAAGAATGGATGAAAAACCATTTGATTTTGATGGAAAATGGAGAAATTAATTTTAATTTGAAAAAGAAGGAAAATGGGTGAAAAGTGATGCCACCCACGTGAAATGGCAGGCATGGGGAAAGGCATTTGTCCTTTTCTTTAAAATGGGGTTATTTCCCCATTAGGTCCCCTTTTTCTTTTAGTTGTTTCAATTAAATTTTTTGTTATTTTCAATTTATCTTTATAATTTTGCCTAAGCTACCAATTCAGTCCCTAACTTTAAAATGTCTCAAAAACTGCCATGTGTCATTTTTTTGGGTTTATCATTTATGAACGCCTGGTTTATTTTTAAAATCATTTTTTGACCCTCCTAAAGTTTTCAAAAATTAGAATTTAACCCCGATTAATGTAATCTTTTTTTTTGCCTTCTTTCTTCCATATATGCATATGTATATTACATCATCTTATTATATTTTATGTATGTATTTTTTTTATTTATGTATACTTATAAATCCTGTGTACACTTTTGCATGTCATGTAATTTTTTTTATATATACAAATTGTTTTAATAAATTAAGGCAATGTCTTTTGTCTCGAGAATTTGAAAAATTATGCCCTAACTTACTGGGTGTGGTTTTTTCTTTGAATCAGGATAATTGAATATCCTTTTAAATTTTAAATACGAGTTTTTTGAAAAAAAAGCTCGTCATTTTCAAATATTAGAATTGTTATGTCCTAACTTACTGGATGTGGCTTTTTCTCGATTAATTCGAAATAAAGGGCTTTCTTCAGAAGCAAAATTTGTTTTCAAAATAGAATAAATTTGACATTCATGCATTTAAGGATCGCGATTTAAATTTTTCTCGAATTTTTAATTTTCAACAAATAAGATTTTGAATAATCGACTAGGTACCAATTTTGGGCGTGTAAGGTTGCTAATCCTTCCTTATGCGTAACCGACTCCCGAACTCGTTTTATGGTTTCAAAGACCAAAATTATTTTAATGATTTTTTTTATTATTTTTGAAAAAATCTCGAAAGGTGACCCAATTACACCTGTTTTAAAAAATTATTGGTGGCGACTCCATTTTCATAAATCGAGACTTATTTTATTTTATTTTTTTTTCAAAAAAATAGTTTCGACAAACCGAGTATGCTAAATCAGGTCTGATCTTTGCCAAATAAATCAAATGACCCATTAACCATTTGTATGACTCATGATCAACCAAATTCGCCCCTGTAACATGCGCCAATCTATGATTTTGCCTTATTGACGATCCTGTGAGCTTTGCTCCCAAAAGACCCGTCTCCGAAATAATATCAAGTGCATATTTCCTTTAACAAAGAAATACAACTAATGAACTACGAGCTACCTCTATCCCCAACAAAATATTTCAAAACACCAAGATCCTTCATATTGAAGCAAGAACTAAGATACCCTTTAAAAGTTTTCAAAGCAACGGAATCATTCCCCAAAAAATAAGCAAATCATCAACATAAACTAGCACATTAATGTGTACAGATCCCTTAGTGTATGTCAAGTTAAAAAAACAACATACTACAAAGTAACTTCGTTTTTTTCCAAAAACAGAGTAAAATATCTTAGTAATGTCAAGTTAAACGATATTTGTTTGTCCCATCTTTTCTTTACATGTGACTCATTATTCTTTCTTGAGGTTGAATAAAGTAATTTTCAAAGGATAAGGTTTTATCAATTAAGAGGTAATGATTCCATGAATTGGTCTTTTGATAATAAAGGAAAGTTCACTAATACTTCTGGATGCAAGGATTTAAAAGAAGGGATTAAGGTGAAGGCAATTAAGGTTAGAAATAAGGGGAAATGGAGTACGCCACAAGTAGGGTGGTTGACGGTAAATAGTATTGGGTCTTTCTTACAAAAATCTCATACTAAGACAATGGGTGTAATTATTAAAGAGCTTTGTAGAATTGTCATAAATGGAAGAGGTAGGAAGGCTGATATTAATGACATTTGGTTAGATTTTGAGTCCACTTTGAATAGCTGATGATTAGAATACTAAAACTTCATTAAAATAATGGAATATGAAACAATATATAGTTTTACAATGATTATTTAAATTAATACAACGTTTCAACAACGAAAACAATGGCTACATGCCTATGCAATCAATATTATATTGCACCTATCAAGATAAATAAGTCACACATTATTATCTACACATATTCCCTTAAATTTTTTTCCTAATACACATTTGGATTTTCAAGCTCGAGAGTTGATGTTATCTCGTACCCCATTGAAACATAATATTTCATAAATCGATTCCTAGCAAGGAGTTGAGGTGCTTGAACCTTTGCGTCAATCAGTTCCTTTTCACAAATATCAATTTCAGGACCTATAACAGCAACATCATAGTTTTCGGTTTCGGCATCTTCAACCAATTCTGAAGATACCATTTCAAATGATAAGATTGCATATTTGTAAGCTTCAACGCAAAAATTAAGAGCTTTCAAAGCTTGGGGTGAACCAGGTTTCTTAATTATTTTGTTATATACATTCAACGTTGCTTTGGCATTTGCTGCTCCTAATTTCATAATGAGGGTTCCTAGTTGGGTTGAATCCTTTGCTGCAATAACTTCGGGAGTGGAAAGTGCTTTCAGGCAAAACCTGCGGTGTTCAATTTACCTTGCCATTGCATAAATTTTCTACTAGTTTTGATGACGGTATTGAAAGTGAAACATTAACCTTTGGAAAAATTGCACTTGTTGGCAAAGAAGAAAGGGAAAAGATAGATAAGAAAACTACTAAAACTAAGCATAATTGATTTGGAGGAGCCATTGTCTTGTTGATTATGATACAAAGATATTTCTAATTACAAATTTTGATCTTGTGATTTTATAATTTTTTCACTACTTTTTATAAAGGTAAAACAAATCTATTTTTGGATAAGTCTTGGTTACAATAACATACATTATTATCATTTATAACAATAAAGTTATTTTACTGTTTTGTTAACAAAACTAAATAAGTAATTTATTTTCTAATATAAGTGTTGAATTGTACTTTTTATTTTCTCTTTTTGTTGAAAAAATTGGTTTCTAATTATAATTTTTGGTGTGTAAATAAAACGAACCAACTATTCTAAATAATTAACAATGAAAAATCAACTACTTTATCAAGCCCAAATTAATCTAACATCTCCTCTTGGAAATTAACAAACAGTTGCACCTCTGTGTTCCTATCTGAAGCCATCTTAGTAAGCCTATCAACAACTTTATTCCTTTCTCATGAAATATACTTGATTTGCCATTGCTCTACAGTTTGTAAAAACAAATGAATCCTTCTTATCAAGGCTGAGGATGAACTGGCCAAGCAGCTAACCTGCAAAGCTTTAACGACTTCCAAGTTATCCGTGTGTATCAATACATTCTTGTAGCCGCTTCTCTGAATAATGGCTAAACCATCAAGAATCCCCCAAAGTTTAGTTTTAAAAATAGAACAACTTCCCAAATAGTGGTTGTGTCCAAGGATCCATTTTCCATTTTGTTTACATATAACCCCCTCAGCAGCAACAAAACCTATATCCATCCTAACAACCCCTCGGTGTATAGATACATCCAACTTCCTGCGAAAGGACTTTCAAAATCAATACCGAGATGCCTAGACAGGTGCCTCTGATAGGCTGGATTGTATTGTTTTGACCAGCTTACAGAAATCTTAATAGTTTCAGCAAAACTCCATGGTACACCCTAGAAGACAAAAGGTTCCTATTTTTCCATATATGCCAAGCTATTAAACCAAAGAGACTAGACCAAAGGAACCCACACTTGGCATTCTGATGCAGTAGAAACCAATTAAAAATCTGATTTAGGCAAGTGCACCTATCAATTAGTAGTATAGTTACGGTGAGCACAGATATCGTTTCTATGATGACTAAATATACTAGTAATTATCGTCATTCTATTATTTAACCGATAAATTGGAGTGATTGCTTAAATCTAAAATTAACTAAATTAATAAACTAAACAACACGATAAAGAACAAATCAAGAAAACAAATAATTAACAACCAAGAAGCGAAATAATAACCATGAAAGAGTCCACCTAAATTTCATCTGTCATTGTCAATCTGAATCAAACAATCTATTCACTTAGTATCTTGATTCGTAGAAATCCCTAAATTTTGCTAATATCTCTTTCGAGAGTAGGAGCAACTGACTCTAGGTTGATTAATTGAAATTTCTTTCTAATTAGAACCCCGTTTACCGCATTAACACGATCTATGGATCCCCTAATAGATTTGAATCTAAGTCGATAGACTTATTTTGTCCTATTTCTAGGATTGCATTCAACTCCACTTAATTATGCTAGATCTACTATTAAATAAAGACTTTTCCTCCTATATTTAAGCACATCAAACATGGATTAATAGCCTAGAAATATTAAACCAAGGATTAAGCACACATAATTGAGAATAAGATCCAAGTATTTATTCAGTAAAACAGAAATTAAATGACAGAATCCGTCATAGGGTTCATCTCCCCTAGGTATTTAGAAAATTAATTCATGCTAGCAAATAAATACATCTCAAAGATAGTACAATCACAAAAAATAAAGAAACTAATAATAAAATTCAAAGATATTAAAAAGAAGTCTTCAATCTTGATAGAAATCTGCTTCAATGATGTCTTTCAAGTTGTTTTCTTTAATATTTAACTATAAAAATTTAAATCATTTGAAAACCCAATTTTTACTTAGAATAGTTCACACTCTGGAATGATCCAATTTCGGATAATTTAAATATAATTTTATTAACATGTATATAAATATAGTAAGGAAAGAACTTGTTTATGCCTGCTTTCAACATCATCTTTTGTGGATTTCTAACATTTCACCATACCTGCTAGTATGTAACAATTATCAAAAGTTCACGCACCTTCCATGATTTGTTTGCTATTATGGTCCATCACTTGCATGCATCTCTGATGAGCTCCACGTGGGGATTCTGATTACATAGCTAACTTATGTTAATGAGATAATATATGCCTAAAAGATATACAATAATATACAATATGTTTTTAAAAGATAATATCCCATATCAATATCCTAACACGCCTCTCAAGTTGGAGCATGCAAATCATAAATGCCCAACTTGTTAATAAGGTATTCAAATTGCGGTTTGCCAAATGCCTTTGTAAAAATGTCAGCCAATTGAACGAAAATCGGAACATAAGAAGGTGCAATCAAACCATCCTGAATTGCATCCGAATAAAGTGACAATGCACTTCAATATGTTTAGTAAGCTCCTAAAATATAGGGTTTTGTGCAATATGCAATGCAGATTGACTATCACAAAAAAAATGAATAGCTTTTGGATGATGAAAACCTAAGCTCAATAGCAAGACCTTCAGCGACTTGAGCTCACAAGTGATGGAAACCATGGACCTATACTCAGCCTCAGCGAAAGAACGAGAAATAGTATGTTATTTCTTAGTTTTCCAAGAAATAGGAGATTGTACCCAAAAGAAAAGCTAGTTAGTAAGCAAATGCCGAGTTAACGGACAAGCATCCTAATCCGTATCAGAGCACCCCTTTAAAGACAAATAACTATCAGATCTCAATAGAATCCCTTGGCCAGGAGAGCCTTTCAAGTACCATACAATACACAGAGCCATGTCCCAATGCTCCTGCCTTGGCTCATGCATAAACTGAGATAAGACATGAACCGTGTAGAAGCCCAATTTGTCCGGGCCTCTACAACCCAAATTTTATTATTTTATTTATTTATTTATTTATTAAATAAATAAACAAATAAAGAAATAATAAAATTAATAAACATATACAAAACCAATTTCATAAACCAAAACCCAAATACATCCAACCCAAACTTAAGCCTAAACCAAATTAAAATATCCATTACAAAATAACCCAAATCCATTACAAGCCCAATACATTTAAAAAAAAACTACCCAAACAAATCCAATTTCACAAACCCTAAAAAAAAACCCTAGCCTTTTGTACTGTCTAGCTGCCGCCGCCGCCAGCTCACCCGTGCCGCCACCGCCGTCATCGTCGCCGGTTCCGCCGGATCTAGACTCCACCTCGTGCACGTCACCGAAAAATTCAGAAATTAGGTGTAAAAAAGTGCTATAAATAGAGTAGATGTAAATGTAATTTTTTTACACACACAAAATTATACACAAAAAAAAAATCATATACGGAGGAGGAGATAGATACAAGAAATCAGAGGGAAATACACAGAATAGAAGTGTAATTCTTTTTTTAGTAACCAAGTTCATCAATAAAAGCAAGGTATTAGCTTTAGATCTATACATTTTTTCTTAGTTTAAACTACTACTAAGAAGGGATTTTGGGTTTTTTTTTTTTTACCTTTCTTCACCACCCATGGTGGCCATCGGCGGGACGTCGGCGCCGAGATAAACGGCGGAGTGGCTTCTCAACCCATGGTCAGTAGAATGGGGGGGCTGGAGAAGGAGGGTCTGCTTTGATTTTGAGAGAAGATAATGGAGAAAATTGAATGTGGTTTTGAAAAAGGGAGAAGAATGGATGAAAAACCATTTGATTTTGATGGAAAATGGAGAAATTAATTTTAATTTGAAAAAGAAGGAAAATGGGTGAAAAGTGATGCCACCCACGTGAAATGGCAGGCATGGGGAAAGGCATTTGTCCTTTTCTTTAAAATGGGGTTATTTCCCCATTAGGTCCCCTTTTTCTTTTAGTTGTTTCAATTAAATTTTTTGTTATTTTCAATTTATCTTTATAATTTTGCCTAAGCTACCAATTCAGTCCCTAACTTTAAAATGTCTCAAAAACTGCCATGTGTCATTTTTTTGGTTTATCATTTATGAACGCCTGGTTTATTTTTAAAATCATTTTTTGACCCTCCTAAAGTTTTCAAAAATTAGAATTTAACCCCGATTAATGTAATCTTTTTTTTGCCTTCTTTCTTCCATATATGCATATGTATATTACATCATCTTATTATATTTTATGTATGTATTTTTTTTATTTATGTATACTTATAAATCCTGTGTACACTTTTGCATGTCATGTAATTTTTTTTATATATACAAATTGTTTTAATAAATTAAGGCAATGTCTTTTGTCTCGAGAATTTGAAAAATTATGCCCTAACTTACTGGGTGTGGTTTTTTCTTTGAATCAGGATAATTGAATATCCTTTTAAATTTTAAATACGAGTTTTTTGAAAAAAAAGCTCGTCATTTTCAAATATTAGAATTGTTATGTCCTAACTTACTGGATGTGGCTTTTTCTCGATTAATTCGAAATAAAGGGCTTTCTTCAGAAGCAAAATTTGTTTTCAAAATAGAATAAATTTGACATTCATGCATTTAAGGATCGCGATTTAAATTTTTCTCGAATTTTTAATTTTCAACAAATAAGATTTTGAATAATCGACTAGGTACCAATTTTGGGCGTGTAAGGTTGCTAATCCTTCCTTATGCGTAACCGACTCCCGAACTCGTTTTATGGTTTCAAAGACCAAAATTATTTTAATGATTTTTTTATTATTTTTGAAAAAATCTCGAAAGGTGACCCAATTACACCTGTTTTAAAAAATTATTGGTGGCGACTCCATTTTCATAAATCGAGACTTATTTTATTTTATTTTTTTTTCAAAAAAATAGTTTCGACAAACCGAGTATGCTAAATCAGGTCTGATCTTTGCCAAATAAATCAAATGACCCATTAACCATTTGTATGACTCATGATCAACCAAATTCGCCCCTGTAACATGCGCCAATCTATGATTTTGCCTTATTGACGATCCTGTGAGCTTTGCTCCCAAAAGACCCGTCTCCGAAATAATATCAAGTGCATATTTCCTTTAACAAAGAAATACAACTAATGAACTACGAGCTACCTCTATCCCCAACAAAATATTTCAAAACACCAAGATCCTTCATATTGAAGCAAGAACTAAGATACCCTTTAAAAGTTTTCAAAGCAACGGAATCATTCCCCAAAAAATAAGCAAATCATCAACATAAACTAGCACATTAATGTGTACAGATCCCTTAGTGTATGTCAAGTTAAAAAAACAACATACTACAAAGTAACTTCGTTTTTTTCCAAAAACAGAGTAAAATATCTTAGTAATGTCAAGTTAAACGATATTTGTTTGTCCCATCTTTTCTTTACATGTGACTCATTATTCTTTCTTGAGGTTGAATAAAGTAATTTTCAAAGGATAAGGTTTTATCAATTAAGAGGTAATGATTCCATGAATTGGTCTTTTGATAATAAAGGAAAGTTCACTAATACTTTGGATGCAAGGATTTAAAAGAAGGGATTAAGGTGAAGGCAATTAAGGTTAGAAATAAGGGGAAATGGAGTACGCCACAAGTAGGGTGGTTGACGGTAAATAGTATTGGGTCTTTCTTACAAAAATCTCATACTAAGACAATGGGTGTAATTATTAAAGAGCTTTGTAGAATTGTCATAAATGGAAGAGGTAGGAAGGCTGATATTAATGACATTTGGTTAGATTTTGAGTCCACTTTGAATAGCTGATGATTAGAATACTAAAACTTCATTAAAATAATGGAATATGAAACAATATATAGTTTTACAATGATTATTTAAATTAATACAACGTTTCAACAACGAAAACAATGGCTACATGCCTATGCAATCAATATTATATTGCACCTATCAAGATAAATAAGTCACACATTATTATCTACACATATTCCCTTAAATTTTTTTCCTAATACACATTTGGATTTTCAAGCTCGAGAGTTGATGTTATCTCGTACCCCATTGAAACATAATATTTCATAAATCGATTCCTAGCAAGGAGTTGAGGTGCTTGAACCTTTGCGTCAATCAGTTCCTTTTCACAAATATCAATTTCAGGACCTATAACAGCAACATCATAGTTTTCGGTTTCGGCATCTTCAACCAATTCTGAAGATACCATTTCAAATGATAAGATTGCATATTTGTAAGCTTCAACGCAAAAATTAAGAGCTTTCAAAGCTTGGGGTGAACCAGGTTTCTTAATTATTTTGTTATATACATTCAACGTTGCTTTGGCATTTGCTGCTCCTAATTTCATAATGAGGGTTCCTAGTTGGGTTGAATCCTTTGCTGCAATAACTTCGGGAGTGGAAAGTGCTTTCAGGCAAAACCTGCGGTGTTCAATTTACCTTGCCATTGCATAAATTTTCTACTAGTTTTGATGACGGTATTGAAAGTGAAACATTAACCTTTGGAAAAATTGCACTTGTTGGCAAAGAAGAAAGGAAAAGATAGATAAGAAAACTACTAAAACTAAGCATAATTGATTTGGAGGAGCCATTGTCTTGTTGATTATGATACAAAGATATTTCTAATTACAAATTTTGATCTTGTGATTTTATAATTTTTTCACTACTTTTTATAAAGGTAAAACAAATCTATTTTTGGATAAGTCTTGGTTACAATAACATACATTATTATCATTTATAACAATAAAGTTATTTTACTGTTTTGTTAACAAAACTAAATAAGTAATTTATTTTCTAATATAAGTGTTGAATTGTACTTTTTATTTTCTCTTTTTGTTGAAAAAATTGGTTTCTAATTATAATTTTTGGTGTGTAAATAAAACGAACCAACTATTCTAAATAATTAACAATGAAAAATCAACTACTTTATCAAGCCCAAATTAATCTAACATCTCCTCTTGGAAATTAACAAACAGTTGCACCTCTGTGTTCCTATCTGAAGCCATCTTAGTAAGCCTATCAACAACTTTATTCCTTTCTCATGAAATATACTTGATTTGCCATTGCTCTACAGTTTGTAAAAACAAATGAATCCTTCTTATCAAGGCTGAGGATGAACTGGCCAAGCAGCTAACCTGCAAAGCTTTAACGACTTCCAAGTTATCCGTGTGTATCAATACATTCTTGTAGCCGCTTCTCTGAATAATGGCTAAACCATCAAGAATCCCCCAAAGTTTAGTTTTAAAAATAGAACAACTTCCCAAATAGTGGTTGTGTCCAAGGATCCATTTTCCATTTTGTTTACATATAACCCCCTCAGCAGCAACAAAACCTATATCCATCCTAACAACCCCTCGGTGTATAGATACATCCAACTTCCTGCGAAAGGACTTTCAAAATCAATACCGAGATGCCTAGACAGGTGCCTCTGATAGGCTGGATTGTATTGTTTTGACCAGCTTACAGAAATCTTAATAGTTTCAGCAAAACTCCATGGTACACCCTAGAAGACAAAAGGTTCCTATTTTTCCATATATGCCAAGCTATTAAACCAAAGAGACTAGACCAAAGGAACCCACACTTGGCATTCTGATGCAGTAGAAACCAATTAAAAATCTGATTAGGCAAGTGCACCTATCAATTAGTAGTATAGTTACGGTGAGCACAGATATCGTTTCTATGATGACTAAATATACTAGTAATTATCGTCATTCTATTATTTAACCGATAAATTGGAGTGATTGCTTAAATCTAAAATTAACTAAATTAATAAACTAAACAACACGATAAAGAACAAATCAAGAAAACAAATAATTAACAACCAAGAAGCGAAATAATAACCATGAAAGAGTCCACCTAAATTTCATCTGTCATTGTCAATCTGAATCAAACAATCTATTCACTTAGTATCTTGATTCGTAGAAATCCCTAAATTTTGCTAATATCTCTTTCGAGAGTAGGAGCAACTGACTCTAGGTTGATTAATTGAAATTTCTTTCTAATTAGAACCCCGTTTACCGCATTAACACGATCTATGGATCCCCTAATAGATTTGAATCTAAGTCGATAGACTTATTTTGTCCTATTTCTAGGATTGCATTCAACTCCACTTAATTATGCTAGATCTACTATTAAATAAAGACTTTTCCTCCTATATTTAAGCACATCAAACATGGATTAATAGCCTAGAAATATTAAACCAAGGATTAAGCACACATAATTGAGAATAAGATCCAAGTATTTATTCAGTAAAACAGAAATTAAATGACAGAATCCGTCATAGGGTTCATCTCCCCTAGGTATTTAGAAAATTAATTCATGCTAGCAAATAAATACATCTCAAAGATAGTACAATCACAAAAAATAAAGAAACTAATAATAAAATTCAAAGATATTAAAAAGAAGTCTTCAATCTTGATAGAAATCTGCTTCAATGATGTCTTTCAAGTTGTTTTCTTTAATATTTAACTATAAAAATTTAAATCATTTGAAAACCCAATTTTTACTTAGAATAGTTCACACTCTGGAATGATCCAATTTCGGATAATTTAAATATAATTTTATTAACATGTATATAAATATAGTAAGGAAAGAACTTGTTTATGCCTGCTTTCAACATCATCTTTTGTGGATTTCTAACATTTCACCATACCTGCTAGTATGTAACAATTATCAAAAGTTCACGCACCTTCCATGATTTGTTTGCTATTATGGTCCATCACTTGCATGCATCTCTGATGAGCTCCACGTGGGGATTCTGATTACATAGCTAACTTATGTTAATGAGATAATATATGCCTAAAAGATACAATAATATACAATATGTTTTTTAAAAGATAATATCCCATATCAATATCCTAACACGCCTCTCAAGTTGGAGCATGCAAATCATAAATGCCCAATGTTAATAAGGTATTCAAATTGCGGTTTGCCAAATGCCTTTGTAAAAATGTCAGCCAATTGAACGAAAATCGGAACATAAGAAGGTGCAATCAAACCATCCTGAATTGCATCCGAATAAAGTGACAATGCACTTCAATATGTTTAGTAAGCTCCTAAAATATAGGGTTTTGTGCAATATGCAATCAGATTGACTATCACAAAAAAAAATGAATAGCTTTTGATGATGAAAACCTAAGCTCAATAGCAAGACCTTCAGCGACTTGAGCTCACAAGTGATGGAAACCATGGACCTATACTCAGCCTCAGCGAAGAACGAGAAATAGTATGTTATTTCTTAGTTTTCCAAGAAATAGGAGATTGTACCCAAAAGAAAAATTAACTAAATTAATAAACTAAACAACACGATAAAGAACAAATGAAGAAAACAAATAATTAACAACCAAGAAGCGAAATAATAACCATGAAAGAGATCCACCTAAATTTCATCTGTCATTGTCAATCTGAATCAAACAATCTATTCACTTAGTATCTTGATTCGTAGAAATCCCTAAATTTTGCTAATATCTCTTTCGAGAGTAGGAGCAACTGACTCTAGGTTGATTAATTGAAATTTCTTTCTAATTAGAACCCCGTTTACCTACCGCATTAACACGATCTATGGATCCCCTAATAGATTTGAATCTAAGTCGATAGACTTATTTTGTCCTATTTCTAGGATTGCATTCAACTCCACTTAATTATGCTAGATCTACTATTAAATAAAGACTTTTCCTCCTATATTTAAGCACATCAAACATGGATTAATAGCCTAGAAATATTAAAACCAAGGATTAAGCACACATAATTGAGAATAAGATCCAAGTATTTATTCAGTAAAACAGAAATTAAATGACAAAATCCGTCATAGGGTTCATCTCCCCTAGGTATTTAGAAAATTAATTCATGCTAGCAAATAAATACATCTCAAAGATAGTACAATCACAAAAAATAAAGAAACTAATAATAAAATTCAAAGATATTAAAAAGAAGTCTTCAATCTTGATAGAAATCTGCTTCAATGATGTCTTTCAAGTTGTTTTCTTTAATATTTAACTATAAAAATTTAAATCATTTGAAAACCCAATTTTTACTTAGAATAGTTCACACTCTGGAATGATCCAATTTCGGATAATTTAAATATAATTTTATTAACATGTATATAAATATAGTAAGGAAAGAACTTGTTTATGCCTGCTTTCAACATCATCTTTTGTGGATTTCTAACATTTCACCATACCTGCTAGTATGTAACAATTATCAAAAGTTCACGCACCTTCCATGATTTGTTTGCTATTATGGTCCATCACTTGCATGCATCTCTAATGAGCTCCACGTGGGGATTCTGATTACATAGCTAACTTATGTTAATGAGATAATATATGCCTAAAAGATATACAATAATATACAATATGTTTTTAAAAGATAATATCCCATATCAATATCCTAACACGCCTCTCAAGTTGGAGCATGCAAATCATAAATGCCCACTTGTTAATAAGGTATTCAAATTGCGGTTTGCCAAATGCCTTTGTAAAAATGTCAGCCAATTGAACGAAAATCGGAACATAAGAAGGTGCAATCAACCCATCCTGAATTGCATCCTGGACAAAGTGACAATGCACTTCAATATGTTTAGTAAGCTCGTGAAATATAGGGTTTTGTGCAATATGCAAGCAGATTGACTATCACAAAAAAAAATGAATAGCTTTTGGATGATGAAAACTTAAGCTCAATAGCAAGACCTTCAGCGACTTGAGCTCACAAGTGACGGAAGCCATAGACCTATACTCAGCCTCAGCGAAAGAACGAGAAATAGTATGTTATTTCTTAGTTTTCCAAGAAACAGGAGATTGTACCCAAAAGACAATAATATACAATATATTTTTAAAAGATAATATCCCATAACAATATCCTAACACCCCTCTCAATTTGGAGCATGCAAATCATAAATGCCCAAGTTGTTAATAAGGTATTCAAATTGGGGTTTGCCAAACGCCTTTGTAAAAATGTCAGCCAATTGAACGAAGATCGGAACATAAGAAGGTGCAATCAACCCATCCTGAATTGCATCTCGAACAAAGTGACAATGCACTTCAATATGTTTAGTAAGCTTGTGAAATATAGGGTTTTGTGCAATATGCAACGTAGATTGACTATCACAAAAAAATGAATCGCTTTAGGATGATGAACATCTAAGCTCAATAGCAAGACCTTCAGCGACTTGAGCTCACAAGTGACGCAACCCATAGACCTATACTCAGCCTCAGTGAAAGAACGAGAAATAGTATGTTATTTCTTAGTTTTCCAAGAAACAGGAGATTGTACCCAAAAGACAATAATATACAATATATTTTTAAAAGATAATATCCCATAACAATATCCTAACACCCCTCTCAATTTGGAGCATGCAAATCATAAATGCCCAAGTTGATAATAAGGTATTCAAATTGGGGTTTGCCAAACGCCTTTGTAAAAATGTCAGCCAATTGAACGAAGATCGGAACATAAGAAGGTGCAATCAACCCATCCTGAATTGCATCTCGAACAAAGTGACAATGCACTTCAATATGTTTAGTAAGCTTGTGAAATATAGGGTTTTGTGCAATATGCAACGTAGATTGACTATCACAAAAAAATGAATAGCTTTAGGATGATGAACATCTAAGCTCAATAGCAAGACCTTCAGCGACTTGAGCTCACAAGTGACGGAATCCATAGACCTATACTTAGCCCCAGCGAAAGAACGAGAAATAGTATGTTATTTCTTAGTTTTCAAAGAAATAAGAGATTGTACCCAAAAGACAAGCTAGTTAGTAAGCAAATGCCTAGTTAACGGACAAGCATCTAATCCGTATCAGAGCATCCCTTTAAAGACAAATAACTATCAGATCTCAATAGAATCCCTTGGCCAGGAGAGCCTTTCAAGTACCATACAATACACAGAGCCATGTCCCAATGCTCCTGCCTTGGCTCATGCATAAACTGAGATAAGACATGAACCGAGTATGCTAAATCAGGTCTGATCTTTTCCAAATAAATCAAATGACCCATTAACCATTTGTATGACTCATGATCAACCAAATTCGCCCCTGTAACATGCACCAATCTATGATTTTGCCTTATTGACGATCCTGCGAGCTTTGCTCCCAAAAGACCCGTCTCCGAAATAATATCAAATGCATATTTCCTTTAACAAAGAAATACAACTAATGAACTACGAGCTACCTCTATCCCCAACAAAATATTTCAAAACACCAAGATCCTTCATATTGAAGCAAGAACTAAGATACCCTTTAAAAGTTTTCAAAGCAAGAGAATCATTCCCCAAAAAATAAGCAAATCATTAACATAAACTAGCACATTAATGTGTACAGATCCCTTAGTGTATGTCAAGTTAAAAAAATAACATATTACAAAGTAACTTCGTTTTTTTCCAAAAACAGAGTAAAATACTCTTAGTAATGTCAAGTTAAACGATATTTGTTTGTCCCATCTTTTCTTTACATGTGACTCATTATTCTTTGTTGAGGTTGAATAAAGTAATTTTCAAAGGATAAGGTTTTATCAATTAAGAGGTAATGATTCCATGAATTGGTCTTTTGATAATAAAGGAAAGTTCACTAATACTACTGCTGGATGCAAGGATTTAAAAGAAGGGATTAAGGTGAAGGCAATTAAGGTTAGAAATAAGGGGAAATGGAGTACGTCACAAGTAGGGTGGTTAACGGTAAATAGTATTGGGTCTTTCTTACAAAAATCTCATACTAAGACAATGGGTGTAATTATTAAAGAGTTTTGTAGAAATGTCATAAATGGAAGAGGTAGGAAGGCTGATATTAATGACATTTGGTTAGATTTTGAGTCCACTTTGAATAGCTGGTGATTAGAATACTAAAACTTCATTAAAATAATGGAATATGAAACAATATATAGTTTTACAATGATTATTTAAATTAATACAATGTTTCAACAACGAAAACAATGGCTACATGTCTATGCAATCAATATTATATTGCACCTATCAAGATAAATAAGTCACACATTATTATCTACACATATTCCCTTAAACTTTTTTCCTAATACACATTTGGATTTTCAAGCTCGAGAGTTGATGTTATCTCTCGTACCCCATTGAAACATAATATTTCATAAATCGATTCCTAGCAAGGAGTTGAGGTGCTTGAACCTTTGCGTCAATCAGTTCCTTTTCACAAATATCAATTTCAGGACCTATAACAGCAACATCATAGTTTGCGGTTTCGGCATCTTCAACCAATTCTGAAGATACCATTTCAAATGATAAGATTGCATATTTGTAAGCTTCAACGCAACAATTAAGAGCTTTCAAAGCTTGGGGTGAACCCGGTTTCTTAATTATTTTGTTATATACATTCAACGTTGCTTTGGCATTTGCTGCTCCCAATTTCATAATGAGGGTTCCTAGTTGGGTTGAATCCTTTGCCGCAATAACTTCGGGAGTGGAAAGTGCTTTCAGGCAAAACCTGCGGTGTTCAATTACCTTGCCATTGCATAAATTTTCTACTAGTTTTGATGACGGTATTGAAAGTGAAACATTAACCTTTGGAAAAATTGCACTTGTTGGCAAAGAAGAAAGGGAAAAGATAGATAAGAAAACTACTAAAACTAAGCATAATTGATTTGGAGGAGCCATTGTCTTGTTGATTATGATACAAAGATATTTTTAATTATAAATTTTGATCTTGTGATTTTATAATTTTTTCACTACTTTTTATAAAGGTAAAACAAATCTATTTTTGGATAAGTCTTGGTTACAATAACATACATTATTATCATTTAATAAAGCTATTTTACTGTTTTGTTAACAAAACTAAATAAGTAATTTATTTCTAATATAAGTGTTGTATTGTACTTTTTATTTTCTCTTTTTTGTTGAAAAAATTGGTTTCTAATTATAATTTTTTGGTGTGTAAATAAAACGAACCAACTATTCTAAATAATTAACAATGAAAAATCAACTACTTTATCAAGCCCAAATTAATCTAACATCTCCTCTTGGAAATTAACAAACAGTTGCACCTCTGTGTTCCTATCTGAAGCCATCTTAGTAAGCCTATCAACAACTTTATTCCTTTCTCATGAAATATACTTGATTTGCCATTGCTCTACAGTTTGTAAAAACAAATGAATCCTTCTTATCAAGGCTGAGGATGAACTGGCCAAGCAGCTAACCTGCAAAGCTTTAACGACTTCCAAGTTATCCGTGTGTATCAATACATTCTTGTAGCCGCTTCTCTGAATAATGGCTAAACCATCAAGAATCCCCCAAAGTTTAGTTTTAAAAATAGAACAACTTCCCAAATAGTGGTTGTGTCCAAGGATCCATTTTCCATTTTGTTTACATATAACCCCCTCAGCAGCAACAAAACCTATATCCATCCTAACAACCCCTCGGTGTATAGATACATCCAACTTCCTGCGAAAGGACTTTCAAAATCAATACCGAGATGCCTAGACAGGTGCCTCTGATAGGCTGGATTGTATTGTTTTAACCAGCTTACAAAAATCTTAATAGTTTCAGCAAAACTGCATGGTACACCCTAGAAGACAAAAGGTTCCTATTTTTCCATATATGCCAAGCTATTAAACCAAAGAGACTAGACCAAAGGAACCCACACTTGGCATTCTGATGCAGTAAAAACCAATTAAAAATCTGATTAAGGCAAGTGCACCTATCAATTAGTAATATAGTTACGGTGAGCACAGATATCGTTTCCATGATGACTAAAATACTAGTAATTATCGTCATTCTATTATTTAACCGATAAATTGGAGTGATTGCTTAAATCTAAAATTAACTGAATTAATAAACTAAACAACACTAAAAAACAAATGAAGAAAACAAATAATTAACAACCAAGAAGCGAAATAATAACCATGAAAGAGTCCACCTAGATTTCATCTGTCATTATCAATCTGAATCAAACAATCTATTCACTTAGTATCTTGATTCGTAGAAATCCCTAAATTTTGCTAATATCTCTTTCGAGAGTAGGAGCAACTGACTCTAGGTTGATTAATTGAAATTTCTTTCTAATTAGAACCCCGTTTACCGCATTAACACGATCTATGGATCCCCTAATAGATTTGAATCTAAGTCGATAGACTTATTTTGTCCTATTTCTAGGATTGCATTCAACTCCACTTAATTATGCTAGATCTACTATTAAATAAAGACTTTTCCTCCTATATTTAAGCACATCAAACATGGATTAATAGCCTAGAAATATTAAACCAAGGATTAAGCACACATAATTGAGAATAAGATCCAAGTATTTATTCAGTAAAACAGAAATTAAATGACAGAATCCGTCATAGGGTTCATCTCCCCTAGGTATTTAGAAAATTAATTCATGCTAGCAAATAAATACACCTCAAAGATAGTACAATCACAAAAAATAAAGAAACTAATAATAAAATTCAAAGATATTAAAAAGAAGTCTTCAATCTTGATAGAAATCTGCTTCAATGATGTCTTTCAAGTTGTTTTCTTTAATATTTAACTATAAAAATTTAAATCATTTGAAAACCCAATTTTTACTTAGAATAGTTCACACTCTGGAATGATCCAATTTCGGATAATTTAAATATAATTTTATTAACATGTATATAAATATAGTAAGGAAAGAATTTGTTTATGCCTGCTTTCAACATCATCTTTTGTGGATTTCTAACATTTCACCATACCTGCTAGTATGTAACAATTATCAAAAGTTCACGCACCTTCCATGATTTGTTTGCTATTATGGTCCATCACTTGCATGCATCTCTGATGAGCTCCACGTGGGGATTCTGATTACATAGCTAACTTATGTTAATGAGATAATATATGCCTAAAAGATATACAATAATATACAATATATTTTTAAAAGATAATATCCCATATCAATATCCTAACACGCCTCTCAAGTTGGAGCATGCAAATCATAAATGCCCACTTGTTAATAAGGTATTCAAATTGCGGTTTGCCAAATGCCTTTGTAAAAATGTCAGCCAATTGAACGAAAATCTGAACATAAGAAGGTGCAGTCAAACCATCCTGAATTGCATCCCGAATAAAGTGACAATGCACTTCAATATGTTTAGTAAGCTTGTGAAATATAGGGTTTTGTGCAATATGCAACGCAGATTGACTATCACAAAAAATGAATAGCTTTTGGATGATGAAAACCTAAGCTCAATAGCAAGACCTTCAGCGACTTGAGCTCACAAGTGACGGAAGCCATAGACCTATACTCAGCCTCAGCAAAAGAACGAGAAATAGTATGTTATTTCTTAGTTTTCCAAGAAATAGGAGATTGTACCCAAAAGACAAGCTAGTTAGTAAGCAAATGCCGAGTTAACGGACAAGCATCCTAATCCGTATCAGAGCACCCCTTTAAAGACAAATAACTATCAGATCTCAATAGAATCCCTTGACCAGGAGAGCCTTTCAAGTACCATACAATACACAAAGCCATGTCCCAATGCTCCTGCCTTGGCTCATGCATAAATTGAGATAAGACATGAACCGAGTATGCTAAATCAGGTATGATCTTTGCCAAATAAATCAAATGACCCATTAACCATTTGTATGACTCATGATCAACCAAATTCGCCCATGTACCATGCGCCAATCTATGATTTTGCCTTATTGACGATCCTGCGAGCTTTGCTCCCAAAAGACCTGTCTCCGAAATAATATCAAATGCATATTTCCTTTAACAAAGAAATACAACTAATGAACTACGAGCTACCTCTATCCCCCCAACAAAATATTTCAAAACACCAAGATCCTTCATATTGAAGCAAGAACTAAGATACCCTTTAAAAGTTTTCAAAGCAAGAGAATCATTCCCCAAAAAATAAGCAAATCATCAACATAAACTAGCACATTAATGTGTACAGATCCCTTAGTGTATGTCAAGTTAAAAAAACAACATACTATAAATTAACTTCATTTTTTTCCAAAAACAGAGTAAAATATCTTAGTAATGTCAAGTTAAACGATATTTGTTTGTCCCATCTTTCCTTTACATGTGACTCATTATTCTTTCTTGAGGTTGAATAAAGTAATTTTCAAAGGATAAGGTTTTATCAATTAAGAGGTAATGATTCCATGAATTGGTCTTTTGATAATAAAGGAAAGTTCACTAATACTTCTGGATGCAATGATTTAAAAGAAGGGATTAAGGAGAAGGCAATTAAGGTTAGAAATAAGGGGAAATGGAGTACGCCACAAGTAGGGTGGTTGACGGTAAATAGTATTGGGTCTTTCTTACAAAAATCTCATACTAAGACAATGGATGTAATTATTAAAGAGTTTTATAGAATTGTCATAAATGGAAGAGGTAGGAAGGCTGATATTAATGACATTTGGTTAGATTTTGAGTCCACTTTGAATAGCTGATGATTAGAATACTAAAACTTTATTAAAATAATGGAATATGAAACAATATATAGTTTTACAATGATTATTTAAATTAATACAACGTTTCAACAACAAAAACAATGGCTACATGCCTATGCAATCAATATTATATTGCACCTATCAAGATAAATAAGTCACACATTATTATCTACACATATTCCCTTAAATTTTTTTCCTAATACACATTTGGATTTTCAAGCTCGAGAGTTGATGTTATCTCATACCCCATTGAAACATAATATTTCATAAATCGATTCCTAGCAAGGAGTTGAGGTGCTTGAACCTTTGCGTCAATCAATTCCTTTTCACAAATATCAATTTCAGGACCTATAACAGCAACATCATAGTTTGCGGTTTCGGCATCTTCAACCAATTCTGAAGATACCATTTCAAATGATAAGATTGCATATTTGTAAGCTTCAACGCAACAATGAAGAGCTTTCAAAGCTTGGGGTGAACCCGGTTTCTTAATTATTTTGTTATATACATTCAACGTTGCTTTGGCATTTGCTGCTCCCAATTTCATAATGAGGGTTCCTAGTTGGGTTGAATCCTTTGCTGCAATAACTTCGGGAGTGGAAAGTGCTTTCAGGCAAAACCTGCGGTGTTCAATTACCTTGCCATTGCATAAATTTTCTACTAGTTTTGATGACGGTATTGAAAGTGAAACATTAACCTTTGGAAAAATTGCACTTGTTGGCAAAGAAGAAAGGGAAAAGATAGATAAGAAAACTACTAAAACTAAGCATAATTGATTTGGAGGAGCCATTGTCTTGTTGATTATGATACAAAGATATTTTTAATTACAAATTTTGATCTTGTGATTTTATAATTTTTTCACTACTTTTTATAAAGGTAAAACAAATCTATTTTTGGATAAGTCTTGGTTACAATAACATACATTATTATCATTTATAACAATAAAGTTATTTTACTGTTTTGTTAACAAAACTAAATAAGTAATTTATTTTCTAATATAAGTGTTGAATTGTACTTTTTATTTTCTCTTTTTGTTGAAAAAATTGGTTTCTAATTATAATTTTTGGTGTGTAAATAAAACGAACCAACTATACTAAATAATTAACAATGAAAAATCAACTACTTTATCAAACCCAAATTAATCTAACATCTCCTCTTGGAAATTAACAAACAGTTGCACCTCTGTGTTCCTATCTGAAGCCATCTTAGCAAGCCTATCAACAACTTTATTCCTTTCTCATGAAATATACTTGATTTGCCATTGCTCTACAGTTTGTAAAAACAAATGAATCCTTCTTATCAAGGCTGAGGATGAACTGGCCAAGCAGCTAACCTGCAAAGCTTTAACGACTTCCAAGTTATCCGTGTGTATCAATACATTCTTGTAGCCGCTTCTCTGAATAATGGCTAAACCATCAAGAATCCCCCAAAGTTTAGTTTTAAAAATAGAACAACTTCCCAAATAGTGGTTGTGTCCAAGGATCCATTTTCCATTTTGTTTACATATAACCCCCTCAGCAACAACAAAACCTATATCCATTCTAACAACCCCTCGGTGTATAGATACATCCAACTTCATGCGAAAGGACTATCAAAATCAATACCGAGATGCCTAGACAGGTGCCTCTGATAGGCTGGATTGTATTGTTTGAACCAGCTTACAGAAATCTTAATAGTTTCAGTAAAACTCCATGGTACACCCTAGAAGACAAAAGGTTCCTATTTTTCCATATATGCCAAGCTATTAAACCAAAGAGACTAGACCAAAGGAACCCACACTTGGCATTCTGATGCAGTAGAAACCAATTAAAAATCTGATTTAGGCAAGTGCACCTATCAATTAGTAGTATAGTTACGGTGAGCACAGATATCGTTTCTATGATGACTAAATATACTAGTAATTATCGTCATTCTATTATTTAACCGATAAATTGGAGTGATTGCTTAAATCTAAAATTAACTAAATTAATAAACTAAACAACACGATAAAGAACAAATCAAGAAAACAAATAATTAACAACCAAGAAGCGAAATAATAACCATGAAAGAGTCCACCTAAATTTCATCTGTCATTGTCAATCTGAATCAAACAATCTATTCACTTAGTATCTTGATTCGTAGAAATCCCTAAATTTTGCTAATATCTCTTTCGAGAGTAGGAGCAACTGACTCTAGGTTGATTAATTGAAATTTCTTTCTAATTAGAACCCCGTTTACCGCATTAAACACGATCTATTCCCCTAATAGATTTGAATCTAAGTCGATAGACTTATTTTGTCCTATTTCTAGGATTGCATTCAACTCCACTTAATTATGCTAGATCTACTATTAAATAAAGACTTTTCCTCCTATATTTAAGCACATCAAACATGGATTAATAGCCTAGAAATATTAAACCAAGGATTAAGCACACATAATTGAGAATAAGATCCAAGTATTTATTCAGTAAAACAGAAATTAAATGACAGAATCCGTCATAGGGTTCATCTCCCCTAGGTATTTAGAAAATTAATTCATGCTAGCAAATAAATACATCTCAAAGATAGTACAATCACAAAAAAAAAGAAACTAATAATAAAATTCAAAGATATTAAAAAGAAGTCTTCAATCTTGATAGAAATCTGCTTCAATGATGTCTTTCAAGTTGTTTTCTTTAATATTTAACTATAAAAATTTAAATCATTTGAAAACCCAATTTTTACTTAGAATAGTTCACACTCTGGAATGATCCAATTTCGGATAATTTAAATATAATTTTATTAACATGTATATAAATATAGTAAGGAAAGAATTTGTTTATGCCTGCTTTCAACATCATCTTTTGTGGATTTCTAACATTTCACCATACCTGCTAGTTTGTAACAATTATCAAAAGTTCACGCACCTTCCATGATTTGTTTGCTATTATGGTCCATCACTTGCATGCATCTCTGATGAGCTCCACGTGGGGATTCTGATTACATAGCTAACTTATGTTAATGAGATAATATATGCCTAAAAGATATACAATATATACAATATATTTTTAAAAAAGATAATATCCCATATCAATATCCTAACACGCCTATCAAGTTGAAGCATGCAAATCATAAATGCCCAACTTGTTAATAAGGTATTCAAATTGCGGTTTGCCAAATGCCTTTGTAAAAACGTCAGCCAATTGAACGAAAATCGGAACATAAGAAGGTGCAATCAACCCATCCTGAATTGCATCCCGAACAAAGTGACAATGCACTTCAATATGTTTAGTAAGCTCGTGAAATATATGGTTTTGTGCAATATGCAACGCAGATTGACTATCACAAAAAAAATGAATAGCTTTTGGATGATGAAAACCTAAGCTCAATAGCAAGACCTTCAGCGACTTGAGCTCACAAGTGATGGAAGCCATAGACTAGTACTCAGCCTCAGCGAAAGAACGAGAAATAGTATGTTATTTCTTAGTTTTCCAAGAAATAGGAGATTGTACCCAAAAGACAAGCTAGTTAGTAAGCAAATGTCGAGTTAACGGACAAGCATCCTAATCCGTATCAGAGCACCCCTTTAAAGACAAATAACTATCAGATCTCAATAGAATCCCTTGGCCAGGAGAGCCTTTCAAGTACCATACAATACATAGAGCCACGTCCCAATGCTCCTACCTTGGCTCATGCATAAATTGAGATAAGACATGAACCGAGTATGCTAAATCAGGTCTAATCTTTGCCAAAAAAATCAAATGACCCATTAACCATTTGTATGACTCATGATCAACCAAATTTGCCCCTGTAACATGCGTCAATCTATGATTTTGCCTTATTGACGATCCTGCCAGCTTTGCTCCCAAAAGACCTGTCTCCGAAATAATATCAAGTGCATATTTCCTTTAACAAATAAATACAACTAATGAACTACGAGCTACCTCTATCCCCAACAAAATATTTCAAAACACTAAGATCCTTCATATTGAAGCAAGAACTAAGATACCCTTTAAAAGTTTTCAAAGCAACGAAATCATTCCCCAAAAAATAAGCAAATCACCAACATAAACTAGCACATTAATGTGTACAGATCCCTTAGTGTATGTCAAGTTAAAAAAACAACATACTACAAAGTAACTTCGTTTTTTTCCAAAAACAGATTAAAATATCTTACTAATGTCAAGTTAAACGATATTTGTTTGTCCCATCTTTTCTTTACATGTGACTCATTATTCTTTCTTGAGGTTGAATAAAGTAATTTTCAAAGGATAAGGTTTTATCAATTAAGAGGTAATGATTCCATGAATTGGTCTTTTGATAATAAAGGAAAGTTCACTAATACTTCTGGATGCAAGGATTTAAAAGAAGGGATTAAGGTGAAGGCAATTAAGGTTAGAAATAAGGGGAAATGGAGTACGCCACAAGTAGGGTGGTTGACGGTAAATAGCATTGGGTCTTTCTTACAAAAATCTCATACTAAGACAATTGGTGTAATTATTAAAGAGTTTTGTAGAATTGTCATAAATGGAAGAGGTAGGAAGGCTGATATTAATGACATTTGGTTAGATTTTGAGTCCACTTTGAATAGCTGATGATTAGAATACTAAAACTTCATTAAAATAATGGAATATGAAACAATATATAGTTTTAAAATGATTATTTAAATTAAAACAACATTTCAACAACGAAAATAATGGCTACATGCCTATGCAATCAATATTATATTGCACCTATCAAGATAAATAAGTCACACATTATTATCTACACATATTCCCTTAAATTTTTTTCCTAATACACATTTGGATTTTCAAGCTCGAGAGTTGATGTTATCTCATACCCCATTGAAACATAATATTTCATAAATCGATTCCTAGCAAGGAGTTGAGGTGCTTGAACCTTTGCGTCAATCAATTCCTTTTCACAAATATCAATTTCAGGACCTATAACAGCAACATCATAGTTTGCGGTTTCGGCATCTTCAACCAATTCTGAAGATACCATTTCAAATGATAAGATTGCATATTTGCAAGCTTCAACGCAACAATTAAAAGCTTTCAAAGCTTGGGGTGAACCCGGTTTCTTAATTATTTTGTTATATACATTCAACGTTGCTTTGGCATTTGCTGCTCCCAATTTCATAATGAGGGTTCCTAGTTGGGTTGAATCCTTTGCTGCAATAACTTCGAGAGTGGAAAGTGCTTTCAGGCAAAACCTGCGGTGTTCAATTACCTTGCCATTGCATAAATTTTCTACTAGTTTTGATGACGGTATTGAAAGTGAAACATTAACCTTTGGAAAAATTGCACTTGTTGGCAAAGAAGAAAGGGAAAAGATAGATAAGAAAACTACTAAAAACTAAGCATAATTGATTTGGAGGAGCCATTGTCTTGTTGATTATGACACAAAGATATTTTTAATTACAAATTTTGATCTTGTGATTTTATAATTTTTTCACTACTTTTTATAAAGGTAAAACAAATCTATTTTTGGATAAGTCTTGGTTACAATAACATACATTATTATCATTTATAACAATAAAGTTATTTTACTGTTTTGTTAACAAAACTAAATAAGTAATTTATTTTCTAATATAAGTGTTGAATTGTACTTTTTATTTTCTCTTTTTGTTGAAAAAATTGGTTTCTAATTATAATTTTTGGTGTGTAATAAAACGAACCAACTATACTAAATAATTAACAATGAAAAATCAACTACTTTATCAAACCCAAATTAATCTAACATTTCCTCTTGGAAATTAACAAACAGTTGCACCTCTGTGTTCCTATCTGAAGCCATCTTAGCAAGCCTATCAACAACTTTATTCCTTTCTCATGAAATATACTTGATTTGCCATTGCTCTACAGTTTGTAAAAACAAATGAATCCTTCTTATCAAGGCTGAGGATGAACTGGCCAAGCAGCTAACCTGCAAAGCTTTAACGACTTCCAAGTTATCCGTGTGTATCAATACATTCTTGTAGCCGCTTCTCTGAATAATGGCTAAACCATCAAGAATCCCCCAAAGTTTAGTTTTAAAAATAGAACAACTTCCCAAATAGTGGTTGTGTCCAAGGATCCATTTTCCATTTTGTTTACATATAACCCCCTCAATAGCAACAAAACCTATATCCATCCTAACAACCCCTTGGTGTATAGATACATCCTCCACTTCCTGCGAAAGGACTTTCAAAATCAATACCGAGATGCCTAGACAGGTGCCTCTGATAGGCTGGATTGTATTGTTTTGACCAGCTTACAGAAATCTTAATAGTTTCAGTAAAACTCCATGGTACACCCTAGAAGACAAAAGGTTCCTATTTTTCCATATATGCCAAGCTATTAAACCAAAGAGACTAGACCAAAGGAACTAATTAGAACCCCGTTTACCGCATTAACTCGATCTATGGATCCCCTAATATATTTGAATCTAAGTCGATAGACTTATTTTGTCCTATTTCTAGGATTGCATTCAACTCCACTTAATTATGCTAGATTTACTATTAAATAGAGACTTTTCCTCCTATATTTATGCACATCAAACATGGATTAATAGCCTAGAAATATTAACCAAGGATTAAGCACACATAATTAAGAGTAAGATCCAAGTATTTATTGAGTAAAACAAAATCCGTCATAGGGTTCATCTCCCCTAGGTATTTATAAAATTAATTCATGCTAGCAAATAAAACATCTCAAAGATAGTACAATCACAAAAAATAAAGAAACTAATAATAAAATTCAAAGATATTAAAAAGAAGTCTTCAATCTTGATAGAAATCTGCTTCAATGATGTCTTTCAAGTTGTTTTCTTTAATATTTAACTATAAAAATTTATATCATTTGAAAACCCAATTTTTACTTAGAATAGTTCACACTCTGGAATGATCCAATTTCGGATAATTTAAATATAATTTTATTAACATGTATATAAATATAGTAAGGACAGAATTTGTTTATGCCTAATTTCAACATCATCTTTTGTGGATTTCTAACATTTCACCATACCTGCTAGTTTGTAACAATTATCAAAAGTTCACGCACCTTCCATGATTTGTTTGCTATTATGGTCCATCACTTGCATGCATCTCTGATGAGCTCTACGTGGGGATTCTGATTACATAGCTAACTTATGTTAATGAGATAATATATGCCTAAAAGATATACAATAATATACAATATATTTTTTAAAGATAATATCCCATATCAATATCCTAACACGCCTCTCAAGTTGGAGCATGCAAATCATAAATGCCCAACTTGTTAATAAGGTATTCAAATTGCGATTTGCCAAATGCCTTTGTAAAAACATCAGCCAATTGAACGAAAATCGGAACATAAGAAGGTGCAATCAACCCATCCTGAATTGCATCCCGAACAAAGTGACAATGCACTTCAATATGTTTAGTAAGCTCGTGAAATATATGGTTTTGTGCAATATGCAACGCAGATTGACTATCACAAAAAAAATGAATAGCTTTTGGATGATGAAAACCTAAGCTCAATAGCAAGACCTTCAGCGACTTGAGCTCACAAGTGACGGAAGCCATAGACTAGTACTCAGCCTCAGCGAAAGAACGAGAAATAGTATGTTATTTCTTAGTTTTCCAAGAAATAGGAGATTGTACCCAAAAGACAAGCTAGTTAGTAAGCAAATGCCGAGTTAACGGACAAGCATCCTAAATCCGTATTAGAGCACCCCTTTAAAGACAAATAACTATCAGATCTCATAGAATCCCTTGGCCAGGAGAGCCTTTCAAGTACCATACAATACATAGAGCCACGTCCCAATGCTCCTACCTTGGCTCATGCATAAATTGAGATAAGACATGAACCGAGTATGCTAAATCAGGTCTAATCTTTGCCAAATAAATCAAATGACCCATTAACCATTTGTATGTCTCATGATCAACCAAATTCACCCTGTACCATGCGCCAATCTATGATTTTGCCTTATTGACGATCCTGCCAGCTTTGCTCCCAAAAGACCTGTCTCCGAAATAATATCAAGTGCATATTTCCTTTAACAAATAAATACAACTAATGAACTACGAGCTACCTCTAACCCCAACAAAATATTTCAAAACACCAAGATCCTTCATATTGAAGCAAGAACTAAGATACCCTTTAAAAGTTTTCAAAGCAACGGAATCATTCCTCAAAAAATAAGCAAATCATCAACATAAACTAGCACATTAATGTGTACAGATCCCTTAGTGTATGTCAAGTTAAAAAAACAACATACTACAAAGTAACTTCGTTTTTTTCCAAAAACAGATTAAATATCTTACTAATGTCAAGTTAAAGGATATTTGTTTGTCCCATCTTTTCTTTACATCATGTGACTCATTATTCTTTCATGAGGTTGAATAAAGTAATTTTCAAATGATAAGGTTTTATCAATTAAGAGGTAATGATTCCATGAATTAGACTTTTGATAATAAAGGAAAGTTCACTAATACTTCTGGATGCAAGGATTTAAAAGAAGGGATTAAGGTGAAGGCAATTAAGGTTAGAAATAAGGGGAAATGGAGTACGCCACAAGTAGGGTGGTTGACGGTAAATAGTATTGGGTCTTTCTTACAAAAATCTCATACTAAGACAATGGGTGTAATTATTAAAGAGTTTTGTAGAATTGTCATAAATGGAAGAGGTAGGAAGGCTGATATTAATGACATTTGGTTAGATTTTGAGTCCACTTTGAATAGCTGATGATTAGAATACTAAAACTTCATTAAAATAATGGAATATGAAACAATATATAGTTTTACAATGATTATTTAAATTAAAACAACATTTCAACAACAAAAATAATGGCTACATGCCTATGCAATCAATATTATATTGCACCTATCAAGATAAATAAGTCACACATTATTATCTACACATATTCCCTTTAATTTTTTCCTAATACACATTTGGATTTTCAAGCTCGAGAGTTGATGTTATCTCATACCCCATTGAAACATAATATTTCATAAATTGATTCCTAGCAAGGAGTTGAGGTGCTTGAACCTTTGCGTCAATCAATTCCTTTTCACAAATATCAATTTCAGGACCTATAACAGCAACATCATAGTTTACGGTTTCGGCATCTTCAACCAATTCTGAAGATACCATTTCAAATGATAAGATTGCATATTTGTAAGCTTCAACGCAACAATTAAGAGCTTTCAAAGCTTGGGTTGAACCCGGTTTCTTAATTATTTTGTTATATACATTCAACGTTGCTTTGGCATTTGCTGCTCCCAATTTCATAATGAGGGTTCCTAGTTGGGTTGAATACTTTGCCGCAATAACTTCGGGAGTGGAAAGTGCTTTCAGGCAAAACCTGCGGTGTTCAATTACCTTGCCATTGCATAAATTTTCTACTAGTTTTGATGACGGTATTGAAAGTGAACCATTAACCTTTGGAAAAATTGCACTTGTTGGCAAAGAAGAATGGGAAAAGATAGATAAGAAAACTACTAAAACTAAGCATAATTGATTTGGAGGAGTCATTGTCTTTTTGATTATGATACAAAGATATTTTAATTACAAATTTTGATCTTGTTGTTTTATAATTTTTTCACTACTTTTATAAAGGTAAAACAAATCTATTTTTGGATAAGTCTTGGTTACAATAACATACATTATTATCATTTAATAAAGTTATTTTACTGTTTTGTTAACAAAACTAAATAAGTAATTTATTTTCTAATATAAGTATTGAATTGTACTATTTTTTTTCTCTTTTTGTTGAAAAAATTGGTTTCTAATTATATTTTTTGGTGTGTAAATAAAACGAACCAACTATACTAAATAATTAACAATGAAAAATCAACTACTTTATCAAACCCAAATTAATCTAACATCTGCTCTTGGAAATTAACAAACAGTTGCACCTCTGTGTTCCTATCTTAAGCCATCTTAGCAAGCCTATCAACAACTTTATTCCTTTCTCATGAAATATACTTGATTTGCCATTGCTCTACAATTTGTAAAAACAAATGAATCCTTCTTATTAAGGCTGAGGACGAACTGGCCAAGCAGTTAACCTGCAAAGCTTTAACGACTTTCAAGTTATCCGTGTGTATCAATACATTCTTGTAGCCCCTTCTCTGAATAATGGCTAAACCATCAAGAATCCCCCAAAGTTTAGTTTTAAAAATAGAACAACTTCCCAAATAGTGTTGTGTCCAAGGATCCATTTTCCATTTTATTTACATATAACCCCCCCAACAACAACAAAACCTATATCCATCCTAACAACCCCTCGGTGTATAGATACATCCAACTTCCTGCGAAAGGACTTTCAAAATCAATACCGAGATGCCTAGACAGGTGCCTCTGATAGGCTGGATTGTATTGTTTTGACCAGCTTTCAGAAATCTTAATAGTTTCAGCAAAACTCCATGATACACCCTAGAAGACAAAAAGGTTCCTATTTTTCCATATATGCCAAGCTATTAAACCAAAGAGACTAGACCAAAGGAACCCACACTTGGCATTCTGATGCAGTAGAAACCAATTAAAAATCTGATTAAGGCAAGTGCACCTATCAATTAATAGTATAGTTACGGTGAGTACAGATATCGTTTCCACGATGACTAAAAATACTAGTAATTATCGTCATTCTATTATTTAACCGATAAATTGGAGTGATTGTTTAAATCTAAAATTAACTAAATTAATAAACTAAACAACACGATAAAGAACAAATCAAGAAAACAAATAATTAACAACCAAGAAGCGAAATAATAACCATGAAAGAGTCCACCTAGATTTCATCTGTCATTATCAATCCGAATCAAACAATCTATTCACTTAGTATCTTGATTCGTAGAAATCTCTAAATTATGCTAATATCTTTTTCGAGAGTAGGAGTAACTGACTCTAGGTTGATTAATTGAAATTTCTTTCTAATTAGAACCCCGTTTACCGCATTAACTCGATTTATGGATCCTCTATTAGATTTGAATCTAAGTCGATAGACTTATTTTGTCCTATTTCTTGGTTTGCATTCAACTCCACTTAATTATGCTAGATCTACTATTAAATAGAGACTTTTCCTCCAATATTTAAGCACATCAAACATGGATTAATAGCCTAGAAATATTAAACCAAGGATTAAGCACGAATAATTGAGAATAAGATCCAAGTATTTATTGAGTAAAACAGAAATCAAATGACAGAATCCATCATAGGGTTCATCTCCCCTAAGTATTTAGAAATTAATTCATGCTAGCAAATAAAAAACATCTTAAAGACGGTAGAAATCACAAGAAATAAAGAAACTAATAAAAAATTCAAAGAAATTAAAAAGAGGTCTTCAATCTTGATAGAAATCAGTTTCAATGATGTCTTTCAAGTTGTTTTCTTCAGTATTCTCTTACAGTTTTCCCCTCTCTTCTTCTTATATTTTGTATATATAGGTCTTAGAATGCCCGAAAAACCTAAAAATTACGTTTTCCAAGTGTTTTGAGTGCAATTCATGATTTTCACACGATCTAGCACATGGCCATATGACAACCCGTGTGGCATGGTCCAGCTCGTGTGGCTCCTAAAATCTGCTTCAATTTTTATTTTCGCTCGATTTTCACTCTTTTTCTGCTCCAAATGGTCTTCTAAGTATAAAAAAAAATATGAATTTAAAGTATTAGGAGCATAAAATTTAACGTTTTAAATCAAACAATTATCCAAAAACGCATTAAAAAAGGGGATTAACGCATGTTACTTTTAGCACTTATGTAACACTCTAAAAATTATAGGGATTAAAGTGAGATGTTTATAAATATTTATGGACCTATTGTGTAAATTTCGTTAATTGAGGAAGTTGGGCTTGTTTGTGATGAATGTGAAAGTTTGGGGTCAATTGGATAACCCTAGAACACTTTAAGGACCATTGTGGAAATAAACCATATTCTTAGATATAAAAACACCCTTAACTCTTTTTCAGCCTTTCTTTTTCTCATTTTGCTCTTGCCTGCTAATTTTCTTTTCCCTTTTCTTTCAATCTTCCCTTTTGTTCAACCTTCAAGCTTCAATCAATTACCGTTTGTGCTAGGTACCGCCAATCATATATTCATTCTTTGAGTACATACGAGTAAATCGTGTCTTTTTCTCCTTCCCTTCAACCACCGTTCGTGTGATTCAAGAGCCAAAAATTTGGGCATTTGTTTTGAAGGTTCTCTTATGTTTCTTTGGGATTTAAGTGTTGGTAAGTTGCAATATTGGGTTGTAGTTAGGTTTTGAGACTTTTTATTTTGTAAATTGTAGTGGTGGAGTGCCATGCGTGGTGGTGGTGTGGTGGTACCGTCGGTGGGCAGAGGGTGTATGGGTGTGGAGGTTGTTGTTGTATTGTCAAGTGAGAATTTGGGTCAAATGCGGCAGGCCAATGTTGGTGCCCAAATTGTGACCAATTGCATGTTTTTTTGGGGGTGAGCCCAAACTTTATTAAAACCAAATAACCCAAATTATTCTAAAATCTCTAAGCCCAAATTTTGACCTAATAATCCAAACCCTTTAAAAACCTAACCAAACCCGTTTGAACCAAGTCCAACCCAAACCAAGTCAAATCGTTGATCGGCCATTGACTTTGACCGTTGACAGTTGACATTGATTGTTGATCGTTGACCATTGACCGTTGACCGTTGATTTTGACCGTTGACTTTTTAAAAAAAACCCTATCCTACTATTTTTTTGACGTCTTGAGTCCGTTTTCGCTGCCCGTTTTGCCAAATTTCGACCCAAAGTCTCGTTTTGATGTTTTTAATTTAAATTGTGTGCTTTAAATTATTTTAGAGTTCTGATTTGAGTAGGACTGATATTAACTATTCGTATTTAGGTGATCACGATTCCGGAGCAGACGATTTAGCTCCTCCTACTGTTCAACCCGTTCCTACATCGGTTCTGAGAGCTACTCGTAAGTTATTTTTTTTAGTTTAATTTTGTGTTTTAAGTGGTGGCTAGGTTGTAATAATTTTTAGTTGTATTTGTAGGATCTAATTCCATTATACCGGGAACTCGTACAGTGCGTGGTGGACGACCTCCTCGTCGCTAGAGTTTTAATTTCTTGAGGTGTGTTTCTAATTGTAATATACTTAATGTTTTGTGATGCTGTTGAGACTATGTGATTCATGCTGTTTGAGTTATTCGATGATGAGATGATTGTGCTATAATAAAAATAATTAATGGTATGATTAGTCGAGCTGTACAAGTGTATGATAATAATGTTATGCATACATATATCTGTACATTGAGCAGGTGATGGTAATTTATGTGAATATGCTACAGTGATTGCGATGTAAGGGATATTATTTGAGATGAAATTGAGGAATTACTTAAAATATATATGTGATAATCATGTGATCATATCATTGTGTGTTCATAGGGTGGGATTGTAAGGTGGAAGAAGTGGTTATCATTCCTTTTAAGGTGATATTAAAAACCACACTGCGATTGGTGACGATTGGTTAGGAAAGGGTTCTGGGGAACCTTTTCACTATGTTGGTGTGATGGAGTATGGGTGCATTGCATTGTGCTTGGTATGAGATATGATTTGTGATTACTCCTGTGATATAAAATGATAATTGTTATAAACACATTAGGTTGTATGTACATTAGAGACACACTAGGCTTTATAGCTCATACCTCTCTTCAGTATCCTTACAGGTATTCGAAAATTAGGTGACTGGTACCCGGAGGCTTAGTGCAAAATTAGAACATTTTGGTTATTATTATTTATTATTATTACTACTATTATTATTATTATTTTAGAATTTTAACATTTTATGTAATAAATATGCGTTTTGGGTTGTAATATAATTTTTTGGGACTTTTGATATTTTATTTTTGGAAGTTTAGTTATTTATTTTATTATAAATTATGGATTTAAAGTTTTATCTATGAATATTATGCTTATTTTTGGGAATGAATGAGATGATTTTTGGTGGTTGAGTTGGGGTGTAGGTAAATTACTTAAATAATCCTTTAGATCTGGTCGTATCTTTTGGCCCGGGTTTAGGGGGTTACATTTAGTGGTAACAGAGCCAAGTTCAACTCACGAACTATGAAGCTTTCTAGGCTTATTTTGAAAATTTTCAGGGTTTAAATAGGGATTTTGGATAAATTGACGAGTTTTTATAATTTATGTTACATATATATACATGCGATTATTCTAAACCTCTGGTATCGATTCTTACTTTAGTACTTTTATGATGTAGATAAATAGTATGCTACCAGTAGGAGTGCTACTTACGATTGGTCGCCGGACTAAGGTCGAGGCCGGGGCCGTATACAGGGCCGTTAGTGACCCTACTCCGGTGTTCGAGCCTGAGGCAAATGTGGATGAGTTACCTCACTTTTTGAGGATGAGCTGCCCATGGGTGCTGAGGGACAGCCGCCAGCTGTTGGAGGAGACGTACCTGCTGAGGAGGCTCCTGTTGAGGATGTGCCCGATACGGGGGATAGTGAGACCGTGGAGTTGATAGTGCCACGATTAATCAAGAGTTACTGAGATTGCTTCGGGGATCCGTTGGGGGTCATTCTGAGGGTTCGAGGAGGCCATTTCTGCTGATTTTATCGCTACTAGGATGAAAGTATTGAGGGTAAGACTGGTACAATCCTTCAGTTGTTGAGTATTGGCTGAAGGAGTTACAGAGGTTATTTATAGAGATAACTACCCTGCTGGACAGAAAGTTAGAGCTACTGTCTCCTTACTGAGGTGTGAGGCTCAAAAATTGGTGAGACACCCCGTGGAAGAGTCTACTCCTGCTGGTAAGATTACATGGGAGTATTTTAGGGAGGCCTTTCAAGGATCGTTATGTCGGTGAGGATTTTCTCGACAAGTGCAGGGACGACTTTATGAACTTGAGACAATGGGCATGTCTGTTAACGATTATGAGATAAAGTTCCTGAGGTTGGTTCGATATGCATCTGGGCTTGTAACAAACGAGAAAGAGAAATGTGACTGGTTTAGGAAGGGGCTACGACTTTCACTTCAGGCTGGGTCTACAGCATCATGACAGGTATTTAGTGACCTGGTTAGTCGAGCTAAATCAGTCGAGAGTTTCGAGGCTCGTGCTAAGGCTCAGCGGATTCAGGACATGAAACGTAGTAAAAACCAGTGGGTACACTCAGCCAGTTACGGTTGGACTTTCTATTAAGAGACCTAGGGAGGAGACAGCTAAGCCTAGTTATCCGAGGGTGAGGCCTGCAGTTTCGACAGTTTCGATGGGTAGTTGGTTGGTGGTTCTTCTGGACCTCGTCCTATGCATCTATGTTCTTACTGCAATAAAAGGCATGAGGGTGAATGTTGGAGAAAGATCGGGGCTTGTTTTAGATGTGGATCGCAAGAGCACTTTTTAGAGATTGTCTCCATCCTCCTACTAGATCGTTTATGCAGAGTCAGACTCAGGCTTCGGCTCAGACTCCTTCTAGGGGCAGAGGCAGGTCAGACCAGTTACTTCGGGTTCAGCTGCTAGAGGTAGGCCGGTTCAGAGTGGAGGCACTTCTAGCTCTGGGGCGAGACAGCCTGGTTTAGTTTATGATACTAGAAGACATGAGGATCGTGATGAGCCCGATGTTATAGTAGGTACTTTTTCAGTTTATTCCATTCCAATTTTGTGTTGGGCTTGATAATGGTTCGACCCATTCCTATGTGGCTAGTGCTTGTCTTTGGGTCTTAAGATTACTTCCGAGAATATTTAGTTTGCGGTAACTGTTCAAAGTCCGGTGGGTAACTCTGTGAAGGTTACTAGAATATACCGTAATTATCCTTTAGAGACTCAAGGGGAAATCTTTTCTTCTGATTTATTGGAGTTGCCTTTCATAAATTTGACCTTATACTAGGTATGGATTGGCTTTTAAAACACCGAGTTAATCTGGATTGTGAGAAGAAAAGAGTAACTCTGAGGACTTCTGATGATCGACAAATAACCCTAGTTGGTGAGCGTAGAGGTATCTGTTCAATGTGATCTCAGCTCTTAAAGCTGAAAAGTTGATTAGAAAGGGATCCATGGCTTATTTGGCTTGCATTTTGGATTCAAGGCAATCTAATTCCGAGATTGATAAGATTCGAGTGGTGAAAGACTTTTCTGATGTATTTTCGGAAGAATTACCTGTGGTGCCACCTAAGCGAGATGAGGTTGAGTTCGGCATAGAAGTCTATCCTAGCACGACTCCTGTGTCTATGGCACCTTATAGAATGGAACCTAAGGAACTCAAAGAGTTGATGGTGTAGTTGCAAGAGCTGTTGGATAGGGGTTTTATTCGACCGAGTGTTTCACCTTGGGGAGCTTCGGTTCTGTTTGAGAAGAAGAAGGATGAAACACTTCGGTTGTGCATTGACTATCGAAAGTTGAATAAGCTAACGATTAAGAATAAGGACCCCTTACCTCGTATTGAAGACCTATTCGATTAGTTTCGGGGAGCTACTGTGTTTTTTAAGATTGATTTGAGGTCTAGATACTATCAGCTTAAGGTGAAAGATTCAGATGTGTTCAAGACAGCTTTTCGAACTCGCTATGGGCATTATGAGTTCTTGGTAATGCCCTTTTGGTTAACTAATGCCCCTGCTGCTTTTATGGACATGATGAATAAGGTGTTTCAACCCTACTTGGATCAATTTGTGGTGGTGTTTATAGACAACATTTTGATATACTCTAAGTCTGAGGCTGAGCATGAGGAACATCTCAGGGTGGTTCTGCAAACTTTGAGAGAGTAGCAGCTTTATGCTAAGTTCAGCAAGTGCGAATTTTGGCTGTCTGAGGTGATGTTTTTAGGTCATATAGTTTCTGTTGAGGGTATTTGTGTGGATCCAAAGAAGATTGAGGCTATTATGGGCTAGAAGCAACCTAGGAATGTTTCTTAAATTCGTAGTTTCTTAGGTTTGGTTGGTTATTATCGGAGGTTTATTGAAGGATTTTCGATTATTACGGCACCTCTGACTAAGCTTCTGAGGAAGAGTGTTCCATTTGTTTGGACCGAGGCTCAAGAGGCTAGTTTCGAGAAACTAAAGTCTGTGTTGACTCAAGCACAAATTCTGATCCAACCTGAGCTGGGGAAAGCTTACACTGCCTACAGTGATGCTTCTCACATTGGATTGGGATGTGTGTTAATGCAAGAGGGAAAGGTTGTGACTTATGCCTCTCGTCAGTTGAAACCGCATGAGATTAACTACCCTACTCACGATCTCGAGCTTGCTGCGGTGATCTTCGCTCTTAAAATTTGGAGGTATTATCTCTATAGAGAGAAGTGTTATATATTCACTAATCATAAGAGCTTGAAATATTTGCTTACTCAGAAAGAGCTTAATTTGAGGCAATGTCGTTGGTTAGAGTTACTTAAGGACTATGATTGTGAGATTGAGTACCACCCTAGTAAGGCTAACGTGGTTGCTGACGCCTTAAGTCGTAGTGATGTGACGGAGTTGAGGGCATTGTTTGCCAGGATTAGTGTGTTTGAGGATGGTAGTCTTTTGGCTGAACTCCGAGTTATACGTACTTTACTCTCGGAGATTAAGGTTGAGCAAGACAATGATCCTTATCTAGAGCACCATATGAGGGAGGCAAATGAGGGTACGTCTGTGGATTTTACTGTGGATCAGAATGGGTTACTATATGTTTCCGTGGTCGGTACTGTGTTCCGAGGAATTCTGAGATTAAGCAGACTATTCTCCGTGAGGCTCATGATAGCCCTTATTCCATGCATCCTGGCGGAGATAAGATGTATAAAAACCTTCGTGGTAGGTATTGGTGGAAGGGTTTGAAGAAGGATGTTGTGGATTTTGTGTCAAAGTGTCTGACGTGCCAGAAAGTTAAGGCCGAGCATCAGTGTCCTTCGGGGTTACTATAATCGATTGAGATTCCTCAGTGGAAGTGGAAAAGGGTGACTATGGACTTTGTGAGTGGTTTGCCCTTAACACCGTCCAAGAAAGACTCTGAGTGGGTGGTTGTGAACCGACTTACTAAGACTGCGCATTTCGTTCCAGTGAGGGTTGATTATCCTTTGAGTAAGTTAGCTCGACTCTACATCTCAGAGATAGTTCGTCTTCATGGGGTATCGTTATTTATCATCTCTGATCGAGAACCGAGGTTTACTTCAAGATTTTAGGAAACACTACATCGTGCTTTGGGTACTCGATTAAGTTTCAGCACTGCTTACCATCCGCAGACTGATGGTCAATCTGAGCGGGTGATCCAAGTCTTGGAGGACATGTTGAGAGGCTGTGTGATTGAGTATCAAGGGAGTTGGGAGGATTTCTTACCACTGGCTGAGTTCGCTTACAATAATAGTTATCAAGCCAGTATTAAGATGGCTCCTTATGAGGCTTTATATGGGCGCAAGTGTCGTACCCCTATCGGTTGGACTGAGTTGATGGAGCATCGGTTGTTGGGACCAGATCTTGTTTGCGAGTCTGAGGAAATGATTAAATTGATTCGTGAGAGACTTAAGGCTACTTTTGATCGTAAAAAGTCTTATGCCGACCTAAAATGTCGCGATATTGAGTTTAGTGTTGGTGATGAGGTGTTCTTGAAAGTGTCTCTATGGAAGAAGGTGCTCAAATTTGGGCGGAAGGGCAAGTTAAGCCTTCGTTTCATTAGCCCTTACCGGGTACTTCAACGCATGGGATAAGTTGCCTATCAGCTTGAGTTACCACCTGAGCTTGAGAGGATTCATGATGTTTTCCATGTTTCCATGTTGAGACGTTATCGATCGGACCCATCTCACATTGTGCCTGTTGAGGAGATTGAGGTTCATCCAGACTTGAGTTTTGAGGAGGAACCGATTGAGATCATTGCTCAGGATGAAAAGGTGCTTAGGAGGAAGACCATTAAGATGGTTAAGGTCTTGTGGCGCAACCATGGCTATGAGGAGGCTACTTGGGAGCCCAAATCCGTCATCAAGGCCCAATATCCACATCTTTTTGGTCCAGGTAAATTTTGAGGACGAAATTTTCTTTTAAGGGGGGAGAGTTGTAACACACTAAAAATTATAGGGATTAAAGTGAGATGTTTATAAATATTTATGGACCTATTGTGTAAATTTTCGTTAATTGAGGAAATTGGGCTTGTTTGTGATGAATGTGACAGTTTGGGTCAATTGGATAACCCTAGAACACTTTAAGGACCCTTGTGGAAATAAACCATATTCTTAGATATAAAAACACCCTTAACTCTTTTTCAGCCTTTCTTTTTCTCATTTTGCTCTTGCCTGCCGATTTTTCTTTTCCCTTTTCTTTCAATCTTCCCTTTTGCTCAACCTTCAAGCTTCAATCAATTACCGTTTGTGCTAGGTACCACCATCATATATTCGTTCTTTGAGTACATACAAGTAAATCCTGTCTTTTTCTCCTTCCCTTCAACCACCGTTCGTGTGATTCAAGAGCCAAAAATTTGAGCATTTGTTTTGAAGGTTCTCTTGTGTTTCTTTGGGATTTGAGTGTTGGTAAGTTGCAATATTGGGTTGTAGTTAGGTTTGAGACTTTTTATTTTGTAAATTGTAGTGGTGGAGTGCCATGCGTGGTGGTGCCGTTGGTGGGTAGAGGGTGTGTAAGTGTGGGGGTTGTTGTTGTGTTGTCAAGTGGGAATTTGGGTCAAATGTGGCAGGCCAATGTTGGTGCCCAAATTGTGACCCAATTGCATGTTTTTTTGGGTGTGAGCCCAAACTTTATTAAAACCAAATAACCCAAAATTTTCTAAAATCTCTAAGCCCAAATTTTGACCCAATAACCCAAACCCTTTAAAAACCTAACCAAACCCATTTGAACCAAGTCCAACCCAACCAAGTCAAACCGTTGATCGACTGTTGACCGGCCGTTGATCGACCATTGACATTTGACCATTGACCGTTGACCGTTGACCGTTGACCGTTGACCATTGACAATTGATCGTTGACCATTGACTTTGACCGTTAACTGTTGACTTTGACCGTTGACCGTTGATCGTTGACTTTGACCATTGACTTTTTTTGAAAACCCTATCCTACCACTTTTCGACGTCCTGAGTTCGTTTTCACTATCCGTTTTGCCAAATTTCGACCCGAAAGTCTTGTTTTTGATGTTTTTAATTTAAATTGTGTACTTTAAATTATTTTAGAGTTCTAATTTGAGTAGGACTGATATTAAGTATTCGTATTTAGGTGATCACGATTTCGAAGTAGATGATTTAGCTCCTCCTACTGTTCAACCCGTTCCTACATCGATTCCGAGAGCTACTCGTAAGTTATTTTTTTTAGTTTAATTTTGTGTTTAAGTGGTGGCTAGGTTGTAATAATTTTTAGTTGTATTTGTAGGATCAAATTTCGTTAGACCGAGAACTCGTACAGTGCGTGGTGGACGACCTCGTTGTCGCTAGAGTTTTAATTGCTTGAGGTGTGTTTCTAATTGTAATATACCTTAATGCTTGTGATGCTGTTGAGACTATGTGATTTCATGCTGTTTGAGTTATTTCGATGATGAGATGATTGTGCTATGATAAAAATAATTAATGGTATGATTAATTGAGCTGTACAAGTGTATGATAATAATCTTATGCATACATATATCTGTACATTGAGCAGGTGATGGATAATTAATGTGAATATGCTATAGTGATTGTGATATATGGGATATTATTTGAGATTGAAATTGAGGAATTACTTAAAATATATATTTGATAATCATGTGATCATATCATTGTGTGTTCATAGGGTGGGATTGTAAGGTGGAAGAAGTGGTTATCATTCCTTTTTAAGGTTGATATTAAAACCACACTGCGATTGGTGACGATTGGTTAGGAAAGGGTTCTGGGAACCTTTTCACTGTGTTGGTGTGATGTAGTATGGGTGCATTGCATTGTATTTGTGTATGAGATATGATTTGTGGTTACTCTCTGTGATATAAAATGATATATTGTTATAAACACATTAGGTTGTATGTACATTAGAGACACACTGGGCTTTATAGCTCATACCTCTTCAGTATCCTTACAAGTATTCGGAAATTAGGTGACTTGGTACCCCCGGGCTTAGTGCAAAATTAGAACATTTTGGTTATTATTTATTATTTATTATTATTATTACTATTATTATTATTATTTTGGAATTTTAAAATTTTATGTTAATAAATATGCGTTTTGGGTTGTAAATATAATTTATTTTGGGACTTTAGATATTTTATTTTTGGAAGTTTAGTTAATTTATTTTATTATAAATTATGGATTTAAAGTTTTATCTATGAATATTTATGCTTATTTCTGGAAATGAATGAAGATGATTTTGGGTGGTTGAGTTGGGGTGTGGGTAAATTACTTAAATAATCCTCTAGATCCGGTCGTATCTTTTGGGCCGGGTTTAGGGGGTTACAACTTATCTCATCCACATTGAAGAACACAAATCAGTTTCCATCCAATTTAGAAGACTACTGGAGAAGAATCGAGGCCGACGATTAAGCACGATCCGCATCCAAACCTCTTTAGCAGCAAAACAATCCCAAAGCACATGAAGTCAATCTTCCATATCATGGTTACACCTCTGACAAGATGCACTAAATGGGAAAAAGTAATTCTACATGCCATAAAGAGTTGCTTAGCATCCCAATTACTTAATTTTCTATGCACCTTTTCCACCACAAACTGCAATATAGAGTTAGTGACTTTGCTATGGAAAAATGACACTCCCAAGTACATTCCAAGATCTTGGACCCTTTGAAAGAGAAGTAAACTAATTCACCTGTTCTTAAGAACATCATCCACTCCTCCAAAAAAATGTTGGTTTTCTTGGCATGGACTCGATGGCCAAAGAAACTATAGAAGCGACCAAGAATTCCTTTAAGGATCAAAACATGCTTTAAGTCTTCTTTTGAAAATATCACCAAATCATTCGCAAAGAACTGGCCCCGATCTAGATAGTTTAATTTCAATTTGTTAAAAAAACTAAAGAATGGATCTGATGGCTTGGTTTGATTTCAATTTGTTAAAAAAACAAAATACTGCAAAGTAACTTCATTTTTTTCGAAAACAGAGTAAAATATATTGTAATATCAAGTTAAACGAAATTTTTATGTCCCATCTTCTATTTACATATGACAAATTATTCTTTCTTGAGGTTGAATAGAGTAATTTTCAAAGGAAAAAAAATTTTCAATTAGGAAGTAATGATTCCATGAATTAGTTTTTTAATAATAATGGAAAGTTCACTAATACTTTTGGATGCAAGGATTTAAAAGAAGAGATTAAGGTGAAGGCAATTTTTTGGCTAGTAATAAGGACAAATGGAGTACGCCAAAAGCAGGGTGGGTGACGGTAAATAGTACTAGATCTTTCTTACAAAAATCTCATACAAGGATAATGGGTTAATTATTAGAGATTTTTGCAGAAATGTCATAAATGGAAGAGGTAGGAAGGTTTATATAATTCCGGTTTGGTTAGATTTTGAGTCCACATGGAATAACTAATAATTGGAATACTAAGACTTCATTAAAATAATGAAATATGAAAAAGTTTATAGTTTCACAATGATTATTTAAATTAATTCACAGTTTCAACAACAACAACAATGGCTACAGGCCTATTCCATCAATATTATATTGTATCTATCAAGATAACAAAGTCACACGTTATTATCTATACATATTCCCTTAAAATTATTTCCTAATAAACATTTGGGTTTTCAAGTTCTAGATTTGATGTTATCTCATATCCCATTGAAACATAATATTTCATAAATCGATTCTTAGCAAGGAGTTGAGGTGCTTGAACCTTTGCGTCAATCAGTTCCTTTTCACAAATATCAATTTCAGGACCTATAACAGCAACATCATAGTTTGCGGTTTCGGGATCTTCAACCAATTCTGAAGATACCATTTCAAATGATAAGATTGCATATTTGTAAGCTTCAACGCAACAATTAAGAGCTTTCAAAGCTTGGGGTGAACCTGATTTCTTAATTATTTTGTTATATACATTCAATGTTGCTTTGGCATTTGCTGCTCCTAATTTCATAATGAGGGTTCCTAGTTGGGTTGAATCCGTTGCCGCAATATTCGGGAGTGGAAAGTGCTTTCAGGCAAAACCTGTGATTTTCAACTACCTTGCCATTGCATAAATTTTTTACTAGTTTTGATGAAGGTACTGGAAGTGAAACATTAACCTTTGTAAAAATTGCACTTGTTGGCAAAGAAGAAAGGGAAAAGATAGATAAGAAAACAACGAAAAGTAAGCATAGTTGATTTCGAGGAGCCATTGTCTTGTTGATTATGATACAAAGATATTTTTAATTACAAATTTTGATCTTGTGATTTTATAAATTTTTTTACTACTTTTTTTAAAGGTAAAAAAAATATATTTTTGTACAAGTCTTAGTTACAATAACATACATTATTATCATTTATAACAATAAAGTTTTTTTTACAATTTTGTTAACAAAACTAAATTAGTAATTTATTTTCTAATATAAGTACAATTATATTTATTTTTTCTCTTTTTGTTGAAAAAATTGGTTTCGAATTTTTTTTTTTGGTGTGTAAATAAAACGAACCAACTATTCTAAATAATTAACAATGAAAAATCAACTACTTTATCAAAACAAATTAATCTAACATCTCTTTTTGGAAATTAACAAACAGTGCACCTCTGTGTTCCTATCTGAAGCCATCTTAGCAAGCCTATCAACAACTTTATTCCTCTCTCATGGAATATACTTAATTTGCCATTTCTCTACTGTTTGTAAAAACAAATGAATCATTCTTATCAAGGCTGAGGACGAACTGGCCAAACAGCTAACTTGCAAAACTTTAATGACTTCCAAGTTACCCGTGTGTATCAATACATTCTTGTAGCCCCTTCTTTGAATAATGGCCAAACAATCAAGAATCCCTAAAGTTCAATTTCAAAAATAGAATAACTCCCTAAATAGTGGTTGTGTCCAAGGACCCATTTTCCATTTTGTTTACATATAACCCCCTCAGCAACAACAAAACCTATATCCATCAACCTCTTGGTGTATAGATACATCCAATTTCTTGCCAAAGGATTTTTCAGAATCAATATCGAGATGTCTAGACAGGTGCCTCTAATAGGCTGGATTGTATTGTTTTGACCAACTTATAAAAATCTTAATAGTTTCAGCAAAACTCCATAGTAAACCCTAAAAGACAAAAGGTTTATGTTTTTCCATATACACCAAGCTATTAAACCAAAGAGACAAGACCAAAGGAACCCACACTTGGCATTCTGATGCAGTCCAACTAAAAATCTAACTAAGGCAAGTGCACCTATCAATTAATAGTATAGTTACAGTGAGCACAGATATTGTTCCCACGAAGACTAAAAGTACTAGTAATTATCGTCATTCTATTATTTAACTGATAAACTGAAATGATTGCTTAAATCTAAAATTAACTAAATTAATAAACTAAACAACAAGACAAGGAACAAATCAAGAAAATAAACGATTAAAAACCAAGAAGTGAAATAATAACCATGAAAGAATCCACCTAGATTTCATCTGTCATTATCAATCTAAATCAAACAATCTATTCACTTAGTATCTTGATCCGTAGAAATCCCTAAATTATGCTAATGTCTCTTTCAAGAGTAAGAACAACTGACTTTAGGTTAGTTAATTGAAATTTCTTTCTAATTAAAACCTCTGTAATCGCATTAACTCGATCTATGGATCCCCTATTAGATTTGACTCTAATTCATTATATTTATTTCGTCCTATTTCTAGGATTGCATTCAATTCCACTCAATTATGCTAGATCTACTATTAAATAGAGACTTTTCCTCCTATATTTAAGCACATCAAATATGGATTAATAGCCTAGAAATACCAAAGATTAAGCACACATAATTGAGAACAAGATCCATGTATTTATTGCGTAAAACAGAAATCAAATGACAGAATTCATCATAGGGTTCATCTTCCCTAGGTATTTAGAAAATTAGCTCATGCTAGCAAATAAAAACATCTCAAAGGCAATATAATCACAAGAAAAAAAGAAACTAATTATAAAATTCAAAGAAATTAAAAAGAGGTCTTAAATCTTGATGGAAATATGCTTCAAAGACGGCTTCAATGGTGTTTTTCAAGTTGTTTTCTTCAATATTCTTTGAAGGCTTACTCCTCTATTCTCATATTTTGTATATAGAGGTCTTAAATGCCTAAAAAACTTAAAAATTGCTCTTTCCACTTATTTTGAGTGCAGTTCGCGATTTCCACATGGTCTGGCACATGGCCATGTACACAGCCTATATGGCTCACACGGTTGTGTGCCTAGCCCGTGTGGCATGGTCCAGCACGTGTGGCTCCTAAAATCTGCTCTAATTTTCTGATTTTTGCTCATTTTTCGCTCCTTTTGCTCCCAAATGCTCTCCTAAGTATAGAAACATGAATTTAAAGTATTAGGAGCATAAAATTCGCCATTTTAAACCAAACAATCATCCAAAAACAAATTGCGAACGAGATTAAAACATGTTACTTTTAGCACTTATCTCATCCACATTAAAGAACACAAATCAGTTTCCATCCAATTTAGAAGACTACTAGAGAAGAATCAGGGCCGACGATTTGCAGGCGCAATTCGCATCCAAACCTCTTTAGCAGCAGAACAATCCTAAAGCACATGAAGTAAATCTTCCATATCATGGTTACACATATGACAAGATGCACTAAATGGGCAAGAGTAACTCCACATGCCATAGAGAGCTGCTTAGCATCCCAATTACTTAATTTTCTATGCACCTTTTCCACCACAAACCGCAATGTAGGGTTAGTAACTCTGTTATGGAAAAACGACACTCCCAAGTACATTCCAAGAACTTGGACCCTTTCGAAGCGAAGTAAACAAATTCACCTATTCTTAAGAACATCATTTACTCCTCCAAAAAAATGTTAGTTTTCTTGGCATTGACTCGATGGCCAAAGAAACTACATAAGCGACAAAGAATTCCTTTAAGGATCCAAACATGCTTTAAGTCTTTTTTCGAAAAGATCACCAAATCATTCGCAAAGAACTGGCTCCGATCTAGATAGTCTAATTTCAATTTGGTAAAAAAAAACCAAAGAACTAAATGGAAGCGATAGCTTGGTTTGATTTCAATTTGTTAAAAAACAAAATACTGCAAAGTAACTTCATTTTTTTTAAAAACAGAGTAAAATATATTAGCAATGTCAAGTTAAACAACCTTTTTCTGTCCCATCTTTTCTTTACATATGACAAATTATTCTTTCTTGAGGTTGAATAAACTAATTTTTCAAAGGAAAAGTTTTTTCAATTAGGAGGTAATTATTCCATGAATTAGTTTTTTAATAATAATGGAAAGTTCACTAATACTTCTGGATGCAAGGATTTAAAAGAAGAGATTAAGGTGAAGGCAATTTTGGCTAGTAATAAGGGGAAATGGAGTATGCCAAAAGTAGGGTGGGTGACGGTAACTAGTACTAGATATTTCTTACAAAAATCTTATACTAGGACAATGGGTGTAATTATTAGAGATTTTTGCAGAAATGCCATAAATGTGAGAGGTAGGAAGGTTGATATAATTTCGATTTGGTTAGATTTTGAGTCCACTTGGAATAGCTGATGATTGGAATACTAAAACTTCATTAAAATAATGAAATATGAAAAAGTTTATAGTTTCACAATGATTATTTAAATTAATTCACAGTTTCAACAGCAACAACAATGGCTACAAGCCTATGCCATCAATATTATATTGTATCTATCAAGATAACAAAGTCACACATTATTATCTATACATATTCCCTTAAAATTATTTCCTAATAAACATTTGGGTTTTCAAGCTCGAGAGTTGATTTTGTCTCATATCCCATTGAAACATAATATTTCATAAATCGATTCCTAGCAAGGAGTTGAGGTGCTTGAACTTTTGCGTCAATCAATTCCTTTTCACAAATATCAATTTCAGGACCTATAACAGCAACATCGTAGTTTGCAGTTTCGGGATCTTCGACCAATTCTGAAGATACCATTTCAAATTAACGCAACAATTAAGAGCTTTCAAAGCTTGGGTTGAACCTGGTTTCTTAATTATTTTGTTATATACATTCAACGTTACTTTGGCATTTGTTGCTCCTAATTTCATAATGAGGGTTCCTAGTTGGGTTGAATTCTTTGCCGCAATAACTTCGGGAGTGGAAAGTGCTTTCAGACAAAACCTGCGGTGTTCAATTACCTTGCCATTGCATAAATTTTCTACTAGTTTTGATGAAGGTATTGAAAGTGAAACATTAACCTTTGGAAAAATTACAGTTGTTGGCAAAGAAGAAAGGGAAAAGATAGATAAGAAAACTACTAAAACTAAGCATAATTGATTTGGAGGAGCCATTATCTTGTTGATTACTATACAAGATATTTTTAATTACAAATTTTGATCTTGTGATTTTATAATTTTTTTCACTACTTTTTATAAAGGTAAAACAAATCTATTTTTGGATAAGTCTAGTTACAATAACATACATTATTATCATTTATAACAATAAAGTTATTTTACAATTTTGTTAACAAAACTAAATTATTAATTTATTTTCTAATATAAGTGTTGAATTGTACTATTTTTTTCTCTTTTTGTTGAAAAAATTGGTTTCTAATAATTATTTTTTGGTGTGTAAATAAAACGAACCAACTATACTAAACAATTAAAAATGAAAAATCAACTACTTTAACAAACCCAAACTAATCTAACATCTCCTCTTGAAATTAACAACAATTGCACAACGAAGCCATCTTAGCAAGCCTATCAACAACTTTATTCCTCTCTCATAGAATATACTTTATTTTCCAATGCTCTACGGTTTGTAAAAATAAATGAATCCTTCTCATCAAGGCTAAGGACGAACTGGTCAAGCAGTTAATATTTTCTAAAAAAATTAATATTTTTTTAATGTTTAAATAATTTATATAAAATATTTTTTTTGTTGTTTGACAGATTTTTTGAAAATATTTCAAAAAAATTGATTTAAATAAAATAAACATACATTTGAAAATTTATTATTTTTCATTGTTTAATTGAATTTATTTTATATCTATTAAATTTATATTTTACATTGTTTTTACATATATTGTAACGATTTATTTATAAATAAATACATTAAATTAAATATATTAACAGTCAAATTGAAAACAGCCAAAACAAATAAATAATTCTTAATTATGTTATAAAAAATAAAAAAGCAAAGGTTGAACAATAATAATAAATTAGTTTCCAAATTACAATTAATATTACAAATTAATAATATTATCCAAGTACATCATCGTGGACTTTAAGATAGAAATCGGCATCCCACTTTGCAACCACTGCGGAAAAGTACATTTGAGTTTTCAATGATAGTTCATGGTAACCTTCAATATGTTTCTGCCAAACAAAGCATTCGATTTTACAAAAGTTTTGAGTTTCTAAATCGGGTCCGGACTGGAAGTGAGAGCATACCAGGTGCAGAAAGTCCTTGTGTTGCTCTTCTTCTGCATTGATAGCACGATCCAAAGCACCACCTGGGGTTGAACTGAGAATCAAGGATACATTATCATTCTAAAAATGCTAACTATCATGTTAAACACTTTGATTTTCAATCAAATTTACCTGTGTCCTATGACGAATCGAATTATAATTCCCTTCCCTTTCTCCAACCTCTTTAATTCCTTCCCTAAGAACAATAATCTCGAAAAGTATAAGTACTTGACTACATCCCTTCCCTGGTGGAATGCCAAAAGAGTATTGAATCAAACCTTGAGGCATCCAAGTCTCCCGGATTGAATCCCTACATTTTCTATTCCTTGATGTCGTAATAATTCCCATAACAGAGAACACTCTCTCCGCGTTCATTTCCTGATTTTGTAACCATCGGAGATCCTTCCTTGGTATCTACTTTGGCAGCTCGAGCTGCAGCTAGCTGCCTCTCCAATGAAGAGATTGTTTTGTCTAATGTACTGAAAGTACGTATAATGCAAACCGCCTTAAGTTCTAAATGCATTTTTGACATCCTAGATGTACTAACGGAGAAAGGTAACATAACCTACCAAAGAATTCTCTGGCAAGACATTGGAACTTACTTTATTACACCTTGAGTTTGTGACAATCGAGAAAAAATGTTCCCTGTCCGAACAGAAACATGCTGTTACAACATACATAACACCATCAAGATTCTAGGCATGTAATGTATAGCTTATGTCAACTTTGTACTCTGATCTTACCTTATCACAAATAACCATGGAATGAACTTCGTTTCTCCGATGTTTCGGTGCGGAAGAAGCGTCCTCTTCCACTTCAACTGGATCCCAAAATCTGTAAATGAACGCCATACACCACTGGCCAATGCACAATTACATACAAAACTACCATTATCAAACAAATGCAACGACATAATGAATTAAGAAATGAAGATATAATGCAATTGATAAGAACAAAATTTTATGGCCTAAAGAAAATAAATGAAAATAAAAAGCAACCTTAGTAAATCTCAAGTTTACTGGTGATAATACAGGCTTATAGAGCTCAAGAACCAGTGAATTTGGGTCAATATCTAACAAAAAGCACATCGCTGGACACTGATTTTCAAAAATTGAAACCATAAAACCATAGATATAAGTACTTGATAATTATGCATCAAATTAGCAAAACCTCCAATATGTACAAACAATAACAGGATGGCAGAGAAATGCAACAATAGTTAAAGCTTCTAAAAGAAAACATTAAAATGGAACATAAAAGTGGAAGGTTTGGCAACTCAAACAAGAACTTGTTCATTTCATAGTCCACTAAGAGGAGAGAAAAAAACCTGTTGACAACAAGTACACCCAAGAAGAAACTGGCAATGCAAAAGAGAGAAACCCATCTAGTGGGAACTCCATTGGCAGGCTTTTGATGTCTACTCAAACCCATTGCTGGCTTCAACTTTAGAAAAAGCTTAAAGCTTCCTCCATTTCTTTTACTTTGTGAAAACTTATTTATATGTCATAAAGAAGAACCCATTGAGAGAAAGAGAAAGCCTTCACAGCAACACACAATAACCAATAACAACATTTGGCAACAATGGAGGTGTGATTGTTTCTTTCTCAGCTCTCCCTCTCAATTACAAATATATACCCCATTTCCCCCATTTCCTTTTTGTCTTTCAAGTTCTTTTCTATTTCCTTTTAGACTAATTATCCACCCAAAACCCAATAATAGTGTCAAGTTACACACAAAAATCTTCAATACGAGACATTTCTTTTTTCATGAAAATTTCTTGGGTTTTATAGGTGAATGAACTTGTTTAAAGGATATAGTTATATGTTAGGCAGGTAGTCTCATTTCTTCCTCTTGATCTGCATAATCATTTAAGCCTTGCAAGAAAAAAAGGAACCGAAAAATTCCTGTACACGAACTAATCAATATCAAAAACAAAAATCTACAAACATTAACAAAATAAATCCAACAAAAATAAGCTAATCAATCAATTTAATCACCCCACACACAGAGACAAACAAAGAAGAATAAAGATGGGAAGAGAGAGCAACCTTAAAGCATATGAAAGCAGTAGATGCGATGGCAAGCATTGGGTCTGTAACGAAAGGGGAAAGAGAAGGAGGGTTTTAGCAAAGTATTGGGATGTGAAGAGGTGAAAGATTTGAAAATGTCTTATGAAAAAAAGAAGATTAAGACATTTTCCATAAAATATATTTCTTCTCGTGTTTCGAAAAAAAATTTATGGTGAGAATTCATTTTTAACCAAACAATCATGGAAAATGTTTAAAATATTTTTTGTAAAAGCTTTTTGAAGTGAATAAACAAATCCTAAATTTATTTTCAAAAAAATCACCAAATCATTCGTAAAGAAAAAATGAGAAAAATTAATCTCGATCCAGATAGTTTAATTTAAATTTGTTAAAAAAACCAAAGAATTAAATGGATTCGATACTTTGATTTGATTTCAATTTGTTAAAAAAATTACAGCAGAGTAAATTCATTTTTTTTTCGAAAACAAAGTAAAATATCTTAATAATGTCAATGTAAACAATCTTTATTTGTCTCATCTTTTCTTTACATATGACTTATTATTTTTTCTTGAGAATGTAATGATTCCATGAATTGATATTTTGATAATAAGGGAAAGTTCACTTATACTCCTAGATGCAAGGATTTAAAAGAAGGGATTAAGGTGAAGGAAATTAAGGCTAGTAATAAGGGCAAATGGAGTCCATCACAAGTAGGGTGACTAATGGTAAATAGAATTGGATCTTTTTTATAAAAATCTCATACTAGGACAATGGAATCTATTTATGAAATATTATGTTTCAATGGGTGTCATAAATGGAAGAGTATGAAGGTTGATATTATTTCGATATGGTTAGATTTCGAGTCTCCTTTGAATAGTTGATGATTGAAATACTAAGACTTCATTAAAATAATGGAATATGAAAAAATATAGAGAGAGAGTTTTACAATGATCATTTAAATTAATTCACAGTTTCAACAGCAACAACAATGGCTACACGCATATTCCATCAATATTATATTGTATCTATCAAGATAATAAAGTCACACATTATTATCTATACATATTCCCTTAAATTTTTTTCCTAATACACATTTGGATTTTCAAGCTCGAGAGTTGATGTTATCTCATACCCCATTGAAACATAATATTTCATAAATCGATTCCTAGCAAAGAGTTGATGTGCTTGAACCTTTGCGCCAATCAATTCCTTTTCACAATTTTCAATTTCAGGACCTATAACAGCAACATCATAGTTTGCGGTTTCAGGATCTTCAACCAATTCTGAAGATACCATTTCAAATGATAAGATTGCATATTTGTAAGCTTTAAACGCAAACATTAAGAGCTTTCAAAGCCTGGGGTGAACTTGGTTTCTTAATTATTTCGTTATATACATTCAACGTTTTTTTGGCATTTGCTGCTCCTAATTTCATAATGAAGGTTCCTAGTTGGGTTGAATCCTTTGCCGCAATAACTTCGGGAGTGGAAAGTGCTTTCAGGCAAAACCTGCGTTTTTGAACTACCTTGCCATTGCATAAATTTTCTACTAGTTTTGATGAAGGTATTGGAAGGGAAACATTAACCTTTGGAAAAATTGCACTTGTTGGCAAAGAAGAAAGGGAAAAGATAGATAAGAAAATAACTAAAACTAAGCATAATTGATTTGGAGGAGCCATTGTCTTGTTGATTATGATACAAAGATATTTTTAATCACAAATTTTGATCTTGTAATTTTTTTAATTTATTTTACTACTTTTTATAAAGATAAAACAAATCTATTTTTGGATAAGTCTTAGTTACAATAACATACATTATTATCATTTATAGCAATAATATTATTTTACAAATTTTGTTAACAAAACTAAATTAGTAAATTTTTTTCTATTATAAGTGTTGAATTGTACGATTATATTTCTTTAATTGGTTTCAAATTATTATTTTTGGTGTGTAAATAAAACTAACCAACTATTTTAAATAATTAGAAACGAAAATTAACTAATTTATCAAATCCAAATTAATCTAACATCTCCGAAAAATAACAAACACTTGCACATCTATATTCCTATATGAAGCCATCTTAACAAGCCTATCAAACAATTTATTCCTCTCTCATGGAATATACTTGATTTATCATTGCTCTACAGTTTGTAACAACAAATGAATCCTTTTCATTAAGGTTGAGGACGAACTGGCCAAGCAACTAATCTACAAAGCTTTAACGACTTTCAAGCTATTTGAGTGTATCAATTACATTCTTGTACCCATGTAACATCTCAAAATTTAGCTCAATAGAAATGTAAAATTAGTGTTAGCCCAATGGCTAATTGATTAAGATAAAACATGAAAAGTAGTGAGGTCCCAAGCTTAAGTTTCATCTTTTACAAAATAAATGAATTTTTTTCAAAATTCTCTTGTTTTTTAAGTGTTGCTACCCAAGCCTTATTAACCTAGATGTAAATATAATTTTTATACAAAATAATTAGCCCTAATTTTCTTTTTCTCCTACCTTTTCATCCCTAATCTCCTCTCCCAATCTTTATTTTATTTTCTTTTCCTCCTTCTCCATTGTGCCGTCGCACTTACCACCACCATTCTCCTTGTTTTTCCTTTCTTTTGTTACCAAGATTGACCACCATTTCTCCCCCTACCTTGTTGCCATTTTCTTTCAATTAAATCAACCCCAAATTTGAAATTTTGAGCATTCAAGATCAACTAACCTTGCCAAGAGGTGTCAATGTCGATCCTCTTTTATTTTCAAAAAATATATATAAAGTAATATAAAAAATTTACTATGGGAGGGTCGGTCAGGTCCAAAATTTTGATATTTTTATCTAGGCCGGACCTGAACAAAATTCTAAGTCCATTTTTTAGGCTAGACCCAGCCTAACATTTTGGATGTGTCTAGCCATGAACACCTTTAGAGTAACTATAAATAATTTTAGGCATTATGTCAAAAGAGAAAATATAATCAAAATTTGTTAAAAAAAATAAAAATTATAATATATTAATTTAAAATAAAAATAAATGTAGTTGATCATATAAGTGGTAGCCCATTAAAGAAAATGTTTAGCAGACTATAATATAAAAGGATCCTTTTATAAAGCAAAGCCAAAAAATTAGCCGTTACCAATTTTGAATATTCAAAAAAATAAAACACAAACACGCTCCTCAAACTAGCAGTTACCAAACGCTCCTCAAACTAGCCGTTACCGAACACTCCTCAAACTAGCCGTTACCAAAGATTCAAAAAAAAAAACACAAACACGCTCCTTTCTTTTTCATCTCTTCTCTTTCGTTACTTTTCGCTCCTCTGATTCTTATACCTCAAAGCTCTCTCTTTCTCTTTCCGCTATTCTTTCTAAAACAATTCTCACATTATGTTCACTGAAGGGTTAGACGAATCTGCAATAAACTGGATCAACCAGGTTTTCTTTTGTTTTTTTTTTTCATTCTTTGTTTCACTTTGGTTTCCTTGATTTTCAATTAAATTTGATTTTTTTTGCAGGGAAAAGAAACAGATCAAGAGCCGGAATTAGATCGCCATTGACTGAAAAGTTAGCACCTCACGACTCATTCCCCAAATCACCTCTTATTTACACACTGGAACTCTTTTATCTCCCCATGTCTTTGCCTCCTCCTCTCAAATTCCGCTCTGGCTTGCTTGGACCTCATAGTGTTATAGCTCCTGCTCTCCATGAAGATGACGATGACAGCGATGACGAAAGTGTAACTTCGATTTCTGATGATATTTTCGGTGGAGATGTCGGAATGGGGATTTTTCTGATGAAGAGGAGATGTTTGAAAGAACTAAGTGTAGTTCAAAGTTGACTAGAGGGTTTTCAAAGCAGGATTTGAAGGTTGAATTGCCTGACACTAATAGAAGATTTACTGATGATGATCTGGTTATTAAGGATTTTGCTAAGAAAAATCTTACTTTAGCTGCCACTGGAGTGGTAAGTTTTGGACTCCGGGAACGAGTTCAAATACATAATGCACATGTAAGGAGTCTTCTGGCATCTTTTTGTGAGTGTGCGTGTGTGCGCTTGTTACCTTATGTTTTACTTCCCAAATTGTAAAAGCAATGCATTTGAATCCGAAATGATGATTTAATTCCTGTTTGCAACAGTCATATATGTCTAGATTGGTGTTAATATTGAAACTATCAAATATGGTTTTGCTGCTTTTACTTCATATCAGATTTTATTCTACGATTGGCTTTGCTATGAATAAAAGATTATCTAGTCACTTAGTGGAATGGCTAAAACTTGTCCTTTTCTTTTTGCTCTTTCTTGATGGTGGTTGTAGGGAACTATTCGAGGTTATGTTAACAATACATTTAAAGATGTTGAAGATTTGGGGACACCAAGTGCACCTCTTATATTGGATATTGGAAGAGAAGGGAGTGATGAAGAAGAAATTGAGCAAATTCAGGACAGAACATACAAGCCAGTACAAGCAGATTGTTTTGATGTCAGTGCAGAAGGATTACCAGATTTGAAATCTAAGTCGTTGAGTTGCCCTGAACTTGCTGAAGAAAGGTGATGTAGTTTTCAGTTTCATAAGGCACAATTCACATGGAACTTGGAAGCCTCTCATGTCTTTTGGCCTTTTTTCATTTCTAGTTTAGTTTGGATTATACTACTTTTTCTAATATTTCTTAACATTGTCTTATGCAGAGTAAATGAAACTGCAAATACAAACAAAGAAGAAAGATGCCTTATTGGCAAAGTAACCTATTCCGAAAAGATGTGTCGTCGGGAACACCAAATATAACCTATTTCGAAAATTAAAGTAAATAATAGTAAAAGGGAAGTAGGGTCTAATCCTCAGGGACTAGAGAGTCGTAAAAGTCTTGTCTGTCGAGATCGTGGACCAAATCGTGCCCAAGAAAACTCCGTGATCTAAGGAAAAATAAAAGAAACAGAATTAAAAATAAAAGAAAATAGAACTAAAAAAATAGAAAATAGGAAAGTCGAAGTAAAAATAAATAGCATAAAATAAACAAGTTGAAAGAAAAAGGGTTTTATCGATATTTAGAGATCTAACCTCTGGTTATCTTGTTTCTTCCTCGATTCAATCATAGACTTTGGATGGTTCTTCTCATGCCCGAATAAGCCAGTTATAGTGGAAGAGGACGCCGCCTACGACCACCAGCTCCGGATATAATTTTTAGTGGAACCTGACTCTAGCCAACCGTCGCTCCAATGAGACTGTCTTACACTAGATCACCTTTTCCCAACGACGAATGCCACGCCATTTTGTCTCTTTTGGCTCGGCAACCTCTGACACAGTAAATTAACGAACCGACTGTGAAACCTTCTCAAAACACACAAAGCGGTCGTTTTTGCACAAGATGAAAAAATTACTTTTGTAAAGATTTTGGACGGAAGCGTCAATCCCGTATTACAGAGAATTGATGAATACTCGGTTGAAAAGAATTAAGCGCGGATTCTAAGCCTCATGAACCTTGAAGGAATATTTGATAACCTTTGGCTAGAAGGATTTTTTAGTTACTCATGATTTCGGGGAGAACACAAGATAATAAAATAAAGCTTTTATTGAACTAGGGATTTAAGGAGATGGAGGATTTTTCAATGAATGGAGAATGAATAATTCAATCACCCCACCCCCTAGTTATAGTACATAATATTCCTAGTTGAATCCAATCTAAATTCTAAAAGATAATTAGAATTATATCTAACATTTAATTTCCCTAATTGGATTCAATTTAAACTCTAAAAGATAAAAAGATAAACATAAATTAAATACAAATTTAAATAATAAATAATATCTTAAATATTAAATCCTAATATAAAATATATTTTAAAAAATAAAATAAAATAAAACCAAGTTTTTTTGTCCTATAAACTCTCCCTTTTAGCATTCTATCTTCACATAACTTCAAATTCTCTTCTAAAATCATGCTTTTTATTTCCAATTTATCTTCTATCACCACTTGAGTCCCTATAAAATAAAAAGACAATAAATAGTCCAGTTTAATAGGATCATACTCTAAAAATATATATATTTAATATCCAAAAGTATGTCATATTTAAGCATTATCATATTCCCCCTACTTAGCCCATGCTTGCCCTCAAGTATGACTCATAATCCACTAAGTAATTAAAATTCCACCATGGGAAATAATACCCCAAAGTTCTACAAACAATTAGACTTAATGCTTACGAAAAATAAAGAGAACTTTTAGCTTGCTGTAGATAAAATCGAAAAAGTAACCCAATTAAAACACACAACAATTAAATCTTGAATTATTTCATGAGAGTTAGATAATTTACTAAACTTACCAAGACACCTATTTGTTCACCTTTGTTTCCAAATTTAGTTCTCTTCCCTTTATTTTGTGAATTTTTTCCTTTTTTTTTCTTTAAGAATACATTGGACCTTTTGACACGAAATGAAATGACACCCAAGCACTCCATCCCGATTACTCAGCCCAACATGCTCTCAATTTTTTTCTTCTCTTTTTTTGTAGAATGCATTAGTCCTTTTGACACGAAGTGAAATGACAACTAAGCACTTCACCCCGGTTACTCAGTCTAACACATTCTGAATTTATTTATTATTTTCTTTTTTTTATTCGGGTTAGCGGGGTTTTGCTTAACACGTCACACAACCTTTTTACGCGAAGTAGGATGACAACCTAAGCACCCAACCCCGGTTACTCAGTTCGTCACGTTTTAAACTATGCTCATAACTGCGGAATCATCAAAGAATTTTTTTTCTTTTTTTTCCAGATAGAGAACTTTAATTTAGGAGGACTAGGAAAAACAAACAAGTATCAAAAATAAATTTAGCAATTAACTAACAATCAAGAAAAAATAATTTTAGCATGCATCAGAATTAATTGTTCTCTTATATTTAAACTCAATCAATTTTACCATAAGCAAGATAGAATTTTCTTCATTAATCATAATCTTGTGAGCCTAATAGAAATAAAACAGTGGAGACAAATTTAATCATAGCAAAATCAAAATTAACTCAGGAAACAAGAATAATACTGATGAGCAAAACAGTGGGCATTTCATGGGTAAAATCATGGGCATGAAATGGAACAAAATATACTTAAAAAAAATAAATAAAACAGGAAGAATATAGTAAGGTAGCAGCAACAATAAACCCATAGCAAAACAAACAGCAGATAAAAATAGTAAAAACAATGAGGAACGTCTCCCCCTACTTAAAACGCATTGCCCTCAATGTGAAGATAAATACGAAAAGAAAAGGGTTTAGAATACTCCCATGTTATCGTTGTTCTCGTAGTGCTATTGTTTCCATCATAATTTTTTTTTTGAAATAAATTCCTCGAGTTTCCTGGATAAAAATTAATAAATAAATAAACAAAATAAGATAGAAAAATAAAAAAATAAAAAAAATAATAATTGGGTTGCCTCCCAACAAGCGCTTGTTTAACGTCGTTAGCTCGATGACCCGAATCAGTACTGAGGTTGTTGAAGATGAATTTTCTCGACAATTTGAGCTTGAAAATTTTCATAGAACGGTTTCAACATTTGACCATTAACTGTGAAACGCTTCCCTGTTTCCTTACCTTTTATTTCTACTGCACCATGGGTAAATAATTTAGTAACAATAAAAGGTCCTAACCATCGAGACCGAAGTTTACCGAGAAATAATTTTAGAATTGAGTTGTAAAGTAACACTTTTTACTCTATTGAGAATTGCTTTCGGGATATCATTCTATCATGAAATAGTTTTGTTTTATACTTGTATGTACGAGCATTCTCATAGGCGTCATTTCGAATCTCTTCCAACTCTTGGATGTCTAATTTCCTAGCTTTTTCTGCGGGCTCTAATTCCATATTACACTGCCTTACAGCCCAATAAGCTTTATGTTCTAGTTCAACAGGAAGGTGACAAGCTTTGCCAAAAACAAGTCGAAATGGAGACATACCTATTGCGCCTTTATATGCTGTTCGATAAGCCCAGAGAGCATCATTCAATCGAAGACTCCAATCCTTTCGGTTAGGTTAAACTGTTTTCTCTAAAATAGTCTTGATTTCTCGATTTGAAACCTTCGCTTGGCCGTTTATTTGGGGTGATAAGATGTAGCTATACGATGATGAACCCCATATTTCTTCATGTGTGCTTCCATTACTTTATTGCAAAAATAAGTTCCACAGTCACTGATCAAGGCCCGAGGTATGCCAAACCTGGAAAAAATACAACGTTTTAGAAATTCTACCACGGTTTTAGTATTATCATTTCGAGTAGGAATTACCTCTATCCATTTAGAAACATAGTCTACTACTAGAAGTATATATAGATTTCCGAATGAAGAGATAAATGGGCCCATAAAATCAATACCCACACATAAAAAAATTTCACATACATGGATTGGGGATTGGGGCATTTGATTTCGCCTAGTAATGTTTCCTACCTGTTGACATCTATCACAAGATTTACAGAATTCATATGCATCACGAAAAACTGTGGGCCAATATAATCTACATTCTAATACCTTATGAGCAGTTCGTTTAGGTCCAAAATGGCCTCCACATGCATGTGAATGACAAAAAGTAAGTATAGATGTTTACCTCGATTTCTGATTTCTGGAACACATCATCGTATTACCTGATCTGAGCAATGTTTCCATAAGTATGGATCATCCCAAATATAATATCGAGCTTCTCTTTTAAGTTTTTATTTCCTAGAATGAGATAACTCAATAGGTAAAGAACTTGTAGTAAGAAAGTTTACCATATCCGCATACCATGGAAAATACTCTTGGGCAAAAAATAGGCCCTCATCAGGGAATTCATCTCTTATAGAAATATCGTCATAAGGCATTTTTACCCTACTCAAGTGATCAGCCACCAAGTTTTCGCATCTTTTTTTATCTCGAATCTCGATATCGAATTCTTGTAGCAATAAAATCCATCTCATAAGCCTCGGCTTTGCTTCCTTCTTTCCAATCAAATACCTAAGAGCTGCATGGTCAGAAAAAATTATTACTTTAAATCCCAATAAATAAGATCGAAATTTATCTAAAGCAAATATAAGGGCTAAAAGTTCTTTTTCTGTGGTAGTGTAATTGCTTTGTGTAGCATCTAGGGTTTTTTGAAGCATAACAAATGACATGAGGCTTTCGATCTATCTTTTGCCCCAACACAGCCCCTACACTTCGGTCACTAGCATCACACATGATCTCAAAAGGGTATTTCCAATTTGGGACTTGGACTATAGGAGCAAAAACCAACTTTTGTTTTAACGTGTCAAAAGTCTCTTTGAATTTTGGGCCGAACTCAAATTTTTTATCTTTTTGCAACAACTCGCACAATGGTTCAGCTACTTTCGAGAAGTTTTTTATAAAAGCGCCTGTAAAATCCTGCATGACCAAGGAAAGAACGAATTTTCCTCACAGTTGAGGGGTATGGTAAAGAACTTATAATATCAGTCTTAGCTTTATCAACCTCAATCCCTTTAGATGAAACTATATGACCTAGAATTAAACCTTTATCTACCATAAAGTGACACTTTTCATAATTCTAGACAAGATTAAATTCTATGCATCTACTTAAAATTTTTGTGAGATTCCTAAGACATTCATCAAAAGATTCCCCATGCACAGTAAAATCATCCATAAAAACTTCAATGATATTTTCTACGTATTCTGAGAATATACTCATAATGCATCTCTGAAAAGTAGTCGGAGCATTGCAAAGTCCGAATGGCATCCTTCTATATGCAAACGTGCCAAATGGGCATGTAAAAGTGATCTTTTCTTGGTTCTCGAGTACAACTGGAATTTGAAAAAGAACCTGAATATCCATCAAGACAACAATAATGAGTTTTTCCAGCTAAACGTTAAAGCATTTGATCTATAAAAGGAAGAGGAAAATGATCTTTTCTAGTATAAGAGTTTAATTTCCTGTAATCAATACAGACACGCCACCCATTCTGCACTCGAACAGGTACCAAATCGCCCTCGGGATTTTCTTTACTGTCAAGCCAGCTTTCTTAGGCACGATTTGTACAGGACTTACCCAACTGCTGTCGAAAATGGGGTAAATTATGTCAGCATCCAACAGCTTTATAATCTCTTTTTTTACTACGTCCATCATATTTGGGTTTAACCGTCTTTGCGCTTCCCGTCTCGTTTTTTATTTTCCTCCAAAAAGATCTTCTGAGTGCATGTCAAAGGACTTAACCCTTTTAAATCGGCAATGGTCCAACCGATGGCTTCCTTATAGCTCTTTAATACCCGAATTAAATTTGCTTCCTCACACTTAGAGAGTTTATTTGAAATTATGAAAGGTAGAGTCTCACCATCCCCTAAAAATACGTACTTGAGATGCTCGAAAAAGTGGTTTCAACTCCAACTCTGGTGCCTGCACAATAGAAGGTAAAAGTTTAGTTTTCATAGGAGGCAATAATTCATTAACAAATTCACAATTTAAAGAAGAATCAAAATCAACATTAAGATCATCATCAAATAATGTTTCGAGCTCAATCTCATGAAGTGATTTGAAAGTCTCATCTACTAAGGATTCCACTATATCGACACGGTTTACATTCAAGATTTCACTAGGGTGACTGATTGCGTCATAAACATTGAATTTTACGATCTTCCCATCAAACTCCATTGTGAGGGTTTCACTTTGCACATCGATCTTAGTGTTTGCAGTATTAAGGAAAGGTCGCCCTAACAAGATATCGAAAGACCCGGGAGTTTTATCCTCTTCCATCTTTACCACATAAAAATCTGCAGGAAAAATTAATTCATTGACTTTCACTAACACATCCTCAAGGACTCCTTCGGGATGTACAATAGACCTGTCCGCCAACTGAATTATAACACCTGTTTCCTTCAAAGAACCCACGTTAAGTGATTCATAAATAGAAAAAGGCATTATATTTATAGAAGCTCCTAAGTCACACATAGCTTTCTTAATTCTAAAGTGACCTATTTTACATGGAATTGCAAACATATCTCTATCCTTACATTTTGTTGGCATCCTTCGTTGTAAAACCGCAGACACATTCTCATCAACGTTTACCTTTTCATTTCCAGTCAATTTCTTTTGTTGGTGCAAAGTTCTTTCAGAAATTTAGGATACCGTGGAATCTGTTTAATAGCATCTAACAACAGTATATTTACCTTGACTTTTCTAAATGTTTCAAGAATCTCTTTTTTCTCATTACCTTTCTGGGTTTGCCTTAGTCGTCCAGGAAATGGAGGTTGAATTCTAGGTAATGGAGGGTTCGACCGAACCTGTTCGTCGTCTTTTTTATTTTCATGGGTAGATTCTTGGGCATGATTTTTACTATGAATTGGTTCCAGTACTTTCCCACTTCGTAGAGTCATTACATTCGCATTTTGTCTTGGGTTAGGTTCTATTTGTGACGGTAACCTACCCTGTGCATTTATTTTCTCCATTTGTGTGGTCAACTCCTTAATAGATGCCTCAGTTTTCTTTTGAAAATCCATAGTTTGCTTTTGGAAATCTATAGATTGCTGCTAAAATTCAAGAACATTAGCTGCTAATTTATTTACCATAGTTTCTAAGGAAGTACCTGAATTTTACGCTTGTTGTGGAGCTCGATTTTGGAATGGCTGGTTATAACGTGAATTTGTCCCATATCGCAAGTTAGAATGATCCTTCCACCCAGGATTGTATGTATAAGGATCATATCGCCTTTGAGGTGGTCCAGGAAAATTTCCCACAACATCAGAATGGGTCATAGTATCATTATATAAACTAGGGTATACGTCAGTTGTATGCTCGGGTTCCGCACAAATTCCGCATAGTCGAGTCGGTTCTGTATGTATCATTATCTATTTTGTTGGAACTTCCATACCATAATGCTCTGAACTAATTTGTTATTTTTCATATTTACAAAGCCATTGTCTTGCTTATTCCAGCTGAAGAGTACTACAGAAGATACCAAAATTTCAACCAAGTTCAGCCATCTGCTTGCACCCGGAGGGTGGTGATTACCATGTCTTGTGAGTTGCTATTTATATCTTAGACTTACGCTTGTGCTTTGGCCGACAGGAAGTCTGTTATAACTCACAGTCAAAGCTGGTCCTGTGTATGCCATGTCATAATTGATCTTAATATTCTGTCATGTCTATCACTCTATCTAAGTTAACATAGTTTGGCTGTGTTAATGAGAGACCTTATCTGAGATGAGAGTTATGCTTTGAAAAGTAGAAAAATCTTATACTTGCATGTGCTTTTAGTTTCCCAGAGACTGAAGGTGATGCTCTTTTTGTGGAAGTCCAAGACAAGAAGAAATTAGTCCAGGGAAAAGCAATAATACCAGTTTCATCTTTGAGTGAGTATGTATCATTAACTATTTTAAACAATCATGTTTTTGAAAGATGAAAACCATTCTTCATAATCTGATGTGCTCAACTGTTTCTGCAGAATGAGAGAATCAGATGGTGGTGACCCATATACCATGAAGATGAAGAATGTGTCGGGAAGATCCAACTATCAATTGGAAGTACAATTACTAGTGATAAGACGAGTCAGATAAAGGTATTATATTTTCCACATCTAGGACAATTCAATTGACTTAATTATAAGAACTAGATATGTTGTATGGAATTCTCTAGAAAATAGTCATTTTCTCAAATCAAGTTCCATTTGTCCTTTCCTAAACTAGAATTGCGTTCTTTTGAATGACATACAAATTTCTTTTTGCTTTTTTTTTTTAATTTGATGCTCATTTCATTAGCAGTTAGTTAATCAGTTTCCATTATCTACAACAAGAATTTTCTTTCACCTGGATGGATAGTTGTGCGGAGCTGGACTTAAATTGTTTAAGTATGTCAGTGTCTAAAAGCATACAAGTGAGCATGCATGAGTATATTTTACCTACTGTGTTTTCCATCTTTTTAGAGTGGGCTTGTTGTGGAGATGAGCCTACGATCTACTCCTTGAGGCTTCAATGCGTGCACAACATTTTCATTCCAGAAACTTGAGGTTACAGGGACCATGGCAGTGGTTATTGACTGAGTTTGCTGACTACTATGGAGTTTCTGATTCATATACAAAATTGAGGTATGTGATCTACTTTCCTTGCTCTTTCCTTGGCTTTAAGTCTTTTGGTTTCATGTAGATATCTATTTACCTACTTGTAAATGAGTTGTTTGTACCCATTTTAAAGGCCAGGAATGCTTTAACTCTTTTCTTGTAATGCTTTGACTGACAAATGAACAGAATCACTAATTTTGGAAGTGAGGTACATTAGGTTGTGTAGCGTCCATTCTTTCTAAAAATGAAATGTGTTCCATATTTATATGCATTATAATTTTCTGTTATGCCAATAAGTTAAAAGAGAGTAAATTATTTACTAGAAAACTACATTAAAGTAAATTACAAAGTAGACTTCCAACTAACTAGTAGTTCATTGTCGTTTGTCCAGATCACCGGCATAGTCTGAATCACAATTTTCAACCACCCTTGATTATCTTCTTACCAAAAAATCAATCTAATATCTATTGTATTTTGGATATATGACAAAATCCATTTTACAACTTGTCAATGCTCATTTCTTGAATCATGCATATATCTTATAATATCTATTGTATCTTTGACATGTATTCTCGTTTAGCATAATTTTTTAGCGACATAAAGGCTGTTTGAAAATTAGATGAGCCGAACTACAGAAGACCTTGGACCTATAAGTAATGTTGCACCAATTCTATTAAGTCGATTAACCTTTTTATTTTCTAACTCACAACAAATAGATTTCACCTTAGTGAAATATTGAGAAATAGTTAAGTTCCCTTGTGATATACATGCGAGTTATATATCTCATATGGAATCTTTAACATGTATTCTCGTTTTGCATAATTCTCTAGCGACATAAAGGCTATTGAAAATTCGATGAGCCCAACACACCCACTATAGAAGACCTAGGACTTGCAAGTAATGTTGCACCAACTCTATGAAGTCGGTTAACCTTTTTATTTTCTAACTTGCAAAAAATAGATTTCGCCTTAGTGAAATACAGAGAAATAGTTAAGTTCCCTTGTGAGATACATGCAAGTTCATTTTCCAGGAGTTGGAGGCGAGCTTCATTCTTCTTCGAAAATAATTTCGCCAAAGTAATTTCCCAGGTTGCCTTTGGTGTCTTATCGTCACGAATATGATCCAATAGGTCCTCCTCGATTGTGGTCTTCAATACAAATAAAGCTTTTCCAACCTTGATATTCCATTTTCTCAAGGCTTCAGCATTTTCCTTCAGTGGAGGAGTTGTGTTAGTGTCGGTGACTATTTTCCACAAATCCTAACCTTGTAGGTAGGACTTTATGCAAGTCTATCAATAGCCATAGTTGTGGTTTTTGAGCTTCTTGATTCTGTTGCTATGTAAGCGCCTAGTGCTTATCAAAGCTTCCTCAATAAGTGACCGCCCCGAGTCGCTCGCTTCAATACCAATTGTTGAAAACTCGATGAGCCCAACGTACCCGCTACAAAAGACCTAGGACCTACAAATAATGTTACACCAACTCTATGAAGTCGGTTAACCTTTTAATTTTTTAACTTGCGACAAATAGATTTCACCTTAGTGTAAATACATAGAAATAGTTAAGTTCCCTTGTGAGATACATGCAAGTTCATTTTCCAGGAATTAGAGGCGTGCTTCATTCTTCTTCGAAAATAATTGCGCCAAAGTAATTTCCTGGTTGCCTTCGGTGTCTTATCGTCACGAATATGCTCCAATAGGTCCTCCTCGATTGTGGGCTTCAATACAAATAAAGCTTTTCCAGTGTTGATATTCCATTTTCTCAAGGCTTCAGTATTTTCCTTCAGTGAAGGAGTTGTGTTAGTGCTGATGACTATTTTCCACAAATCTTGACCTTGTAGGTAGAACTCTATGCAAGTCTGTCAATAGCCATAGTTATGGTTTTTGAGCTTCTTGATTCCGTTGCTATGTAAGCACCCAGTGCTTATCGAAGCTTCCTCAATTAGTGATCGCCCCGAGTTGCTCGCTTCGATACCAATTGTTAAAAACTCGATGACCCAACGCACCCACTATAGAAGACCTAGGACCTACAAATAATGTTACACCATCTCTATGAAGTCGGTTAACCTTTTTATTTTCTAACTTGCGACAAATAGATTTCACCTTAATGAAATACATAGAAATAGTTAAGTTCCCTTGTGAGATACATGCAAGTTCATTTTCCAGGAATTAGAGGCGTGCTTCATTCTTCTTTGAAAATAATTACGCCAAAGTAATTTCCTAGTTGCCTTCGGTGTCTTATCGTCACGAATATGCTCCAATAGGTCCTCCTCGATTGTGGTATTCAATAAAAATAAGGCTTTTCCAGCCTTGATATTTCATTTTCTCAAGGCTTCAGCATTTTCCTTCAGTGGAGAAGTTGTGTTAGTGCCAGTATTTTCCACAAATTTTGACCTTATAGGTAGGACTCTATGCAAGTCTATCAATAGCCATAGTTGTGGTTATTGAGCTTCTTGATTCTGTTGCTCATGCCTTTAAGATCTGCCATAATGATTAACACCCGTCGTTAAGTGAACTTGGTCCCAGACAAATAAGCTTCACAGTCCCTGGCTGTGCGCTGGTAGATTCTCCCCTTAGAGCCTTTATGCCACACTAACTAATATGAGCGCCTAGTGCTTATCGAAGCTTCCTCCATTAGTGATCGTCTCGAGTCGCTCGCTTTAATACCAATTGTTGAAAACTCGACGAGCCTAACGCACCCATTGCAGAGGACCTAAGACCTACAAGTAATGTTACTCAAGCGGCAGGATCAACCATATATTATTCAGGCGTTAGAGCCAACCATATATTATTCAAGCGGTAGAGTCGATCAACCCAAGTGCACTAAGTACTTAGGAACCTAAGGCTAAACCGTGATTTACAATACAAGAGAAGAGAGCCCTTCTATTAATACATAATACAATTACTCAAGCAGCGGAGCCGACCATATATTATTTGGGCAGCAGAGTCGACCATATATCATTCAGGCAGCATAGCTGACCATATATCATTCAGGCAATAAAGCCGACCATATATAAAAGCTAACCCAAGTGCACTAAATACTTTATAATATGTCATTTTTCTACAAAAATATCCTATTTTTTATTTTATATATATTTTAGCACTAGACCTGTTCATGGGTCGGGCTACTTGCCCAGACCCAAAGGCCCTGCCAAAATTTGGGAGGGTTTGGGCGAAAAAACTAGGTGCATTTAAAATATGGGTCAGGCGCGAGCTTGAACATTCAAAGTTCGAACCCGGCCAGGTCTAACTCGTTTTAAGTTTATAATACTTTATAATATGTCATTTTTCTATATTATGTAATTTAAAGCACATTAAAAAATAAACTTATACTTAATATATAATACTACTCTAATGTAAACATTAAAAAATTGTTAGGATAACCATAAAAAATTTTCAATAAATAAAAAATTATTAAATTATTAAATATAAAATAAAATAATACAATTTTTTTAAAAAAAATTAAAAACTAATATGGGCTTGGGTTAGTTTTCTGCAAATATGGGCGAATTTGAACAAAATTTTAGGTCCAGATTTCGGGCCCGATCAGAGTTGAATAAGCATAAAATATGTTAATATCATACTTAGGCTCGCCCCGACTCATGAACACCTCTATTTAAAATTATAAAATTATAAATTAATATAATGATAAAGTTATCTTTTAGCTCTAATATTTTATAATCAATTTTGATCTCCACTTAAATATTTTTTGCTTTGGCCTTGATTATCAATACTATGAAAAATTACTAAGACAACCAAAAATTGAAGATTTAGTTTGATAAATAATTATAAATGTAGTTATATAAAATTTAAAATTTTATATTAATCATTATGAATTAATACAAATCAGTATTAACTGAAATAAATTGAAATACACCGAAATGATCAACACACTTTGAAATTTTAATCAAAATGAAACATAATATTTTTTATACCAATTTAAGATTAAAACGATTCATACTAACTAATATCAATACGATACCAACATTCATGATTTTACCTTCGAGGCAGATTTGATTCGATACTCAAATTAGATATATGATGAAATTGAAAATTTTAAAAGAAAGCTATGATTGAGTGACTCGATGGTTAAAAATGGTAAGGGCACATACTCTTTATAAGAAGTCTAATGGTAATATGGATGACACGTTTCATGCTTTCATTGGGGACTTGGGAGGTGCATGAAATGCTTCTTGAGTCTAGAAATAGGGGATATCTTTATCTTTTATGGGCCTTCTTCGCTCCCATGAACTTCACTTGATGATCTTTAGGTCATTTTTTGGGTTGTTGGTATTTTACTCTCCAACAGAATCCAATAGCGCAAATGTGAATATTTTGGGTTTATCCGAGCCGAGCATGCCAACATTTTATTTTTTATTTTTTATATGATTGTGTTATATCTTATTCAAATAGATTATGTACGTTAATTTTTTTAAATTAATTTAATATTTTAATTAGTTATATTATATAAATATTCAAATATTGATATATATTAAAAATATTTTTTTCAAATTTATATCATCAATGTTTATTTGAAAATTTATGTGAATACACAAATTATTACATTACTAAATTTAATCGTCAATTTGTTAGGATATTAACCATTTACAAGAAAGAAAATGTCAACGAGTAATTAAATAATCTTTAATCAGACACCAATTACATTATAATATAATTTGATTTCTTCATCATCAAATAGTTATATTATCTTGTTAATTGCAATGTCACATTTTACAGTTCCCATATCTCACCCTACCAATAAATTGGTATTTGTGAGCCCACAAAAAAAAAACAAAAGAACATAAAAAATGAAAGATTCAACCCAAAAGTGGTAGTAGGTAGTAAACCCCTTTCAATTTTAATATGGATAAATTACACCTAAGATCATTAAATTATTAGTAAGTTTATACTTTGGTCACTCAACTTAAAAAAATTACAAACTGTTTATTGGATTATTCAAAAATTTTCATTTAAATCACTAGACTGTTAAAATCGTTGTTGTATGACCTTATATGTTCGCACCACCTGCACCAATTTAAAGCTTTCATTCCCCTGCTCTTCTACAGCTAAGTTTTTTTTATAAAACAACTTTGAATATCACAAACATATTCAAAAGCTTTCATTTAAGTTACTGAGTTGTTAAAATTGTTGTTGTATGGCTTTGTTCGCACTGACTTCACCAAATGAAAGCTTTCATTCCCTTTCTCTTCTACAGTTAAGTTTTTTAATGAATCAACTCTAAACATTATGAATCTGTAAACCAAAATTCAAACAATTATCTCATCTGGTCTTTGGCATTAACCATTAGATCATTTTAGATCTAAGGTATGTTCTTTTGGTTGATGAGTACTAATCCACCATATCGAATCATCACTTGGAGTTCGCTAGTTGAACTTTTAAAAATCAATTAACAATACAATAACTTAAATAAAAGTTTTTGAATAATCGATTGACTTAAATGGAAACCTTTAAATAATTCAATACTTATTTTATAATTTTTTAAAATTAAATGACCAAAACATAATCGCAACTAATCTTGTAATTTACCCTTTTAATTTTAACCAAACTCCAACTAATAATAGTTTCTCTTTTTTGCTAGGAGCTAAAACGATTAGAACACGTGTCGAAATAATTGTTATCAAACTCCTTTTTTTTCCTTACATGATAGCTTTCAGGCAAAAAAGATTTTGTTATAATTTTTTTTTAAAAAAGAGTCTTAAAGCCTTACACGTCTGTTCTTTATTGCACTAACTTTCATATCACGCTGCCTTTTATCGTAATTAGCACGCTGGACGAGTAACACGTGTCTTTATTGACTCATCCCTTACATTTGACCTTATCCATGGATTCCTTGTCACATATATCTTCCACGTGCACATAAAAATAATATGATTATTTTCATTATAAAAGAGAGGAAGGAAAAGGAATTGCAATTCCTAATTTAGGTATTAATTAAAATTTCATTTTAATTGAAGTTTTTTATTATTGTAATTTGTACCACACTTTCATTTCACAAATAATATAATTATTGATTGATAAATAAAGAGAGGCTACCGATAACAAGTTCCCTAATTATGTTAATCATATAATTTATTTGCATTTATTAAATATAAAAATTTCATATCATATTTTTAAGTCATAAGTTTTATACGTGAATTTTGATTTAATATATAAAATTATAAATTAATTTTGAGTTTATGTAATTTTATACATATAATTATTTTACGTTTATATATTATACACATAAATAATTATATTTATTCAATATTAAAATAAATTGATGTATTCATTTTTTTAAATGTGTACAATTGAATAAAAATAAAAGTTTTTGTATATACATTTGCACCAAAATCAAATATTTTGTATATATAATTGTACAAAATCAAAATTTAAATATCAAATTGTACATTAAATTAAAGTTTATGTATAATTTTAATATTTATCCCATATTTAAATTTATACAAATATCAATTGATTCATTGATAAAATATTTTCTCTATAAATAAAAAAAATTGTTATACATTTCATTTTTATTTAACAATTTATTTATTTCTCTTACTATATATATATATATATATTACTTTTTTTAACTTATAAAATTTAGAAATTCTATTAATAAATTAAAAAATAAATGAGATATATGTTTTTTCTTTCTTTTGTCTAATCTTGTAGTATATTTTTTTCTACCCCTAATTTCCTTCTATATTCTTTTGTCAAGACTGATCTACACAATAATGGGAAATGATGTAGCGGGGACGATGATTAATGACGGTGAGGAAATATCATGGCAAATCAATACGAGTGAAGATGCTGGCCTGTGAGCATTGTCTTGTCGGCTATTTTGTTACTATCAACATTCTTCATTTTCAATTTATGCATAATACGTTGCCAAATATTTGGCATCCTATATGAGGAGTCTCCACTTCAATTTTGGGTGAGAAATTTATTCATAAATTGGAGAAGGGAGCTGTGCATTCCTTTATTTTATGCGGTTTAAATTTATTATCTTCTACATGGGTGAAGTCTTGGCAAAACAATTTAGTAATTTCATTGAGATATTTATGAATTATGACACCAAATCATTGCTATGATAGTTAAGAAATATACGTGTCAAAGTCCGTTTCGATGTTAGAGTCCTTTTGAAAAGGAAAAGCAAAATTATTCTATCCCAAAACACCCAAGTTTATACTAAATTCCTATATGAAAGTCTCACTTTATTTTGTTTCTTATATGGGTGACTTAGCCATGGCACAGTTTCGGGCTAGTCAAATCATTCTCGGGAAGAAAGATTTGATTCTAGATTGCAATTAATATTTTATTGAAGGCAGTCCTCCAACGAATTGTTGGCCAAGGGAGGAAGGAGATTCTACTTTCTCACGATTTGGGGGTTATGATTTAACGAGGAGGAGGTACCATAACCTCTCTATAGCTTTTTTTATAAAGACAAAACTACAAGTAATAAGAGTAGAAAAGGTATGGAAGAAATGTGGTTTTATCCATCGTATTGAGGTGAGTTCCGTTGGCAACAAAGTTGGATTATTTTTGGATGGAATCAAGGGTGTATTCTCAATTTGGGTAACTTCTCGAAAAATCACATTGATTTGATTGTATAGATAAAATTTTACGGGGTTTCAAATGAACAATAGAGAGTTGAGTCTTAGAATTTACTTCAACAACTTCATCAGAATTTAAATATGTCATGATTAATTATTGGTACTTTCAATGAGATTGCTTACCACCTTTGAAAAGCATGACGGTCAACTTCGGAATGAAATGTGCATGAAAAAGTTTAGATCAATTTTAAAGGATTGTGATTTGAACAATTTTGACTTTCAAAGCTTATATGATTTATGTGAGAATAAGATAGAGCTCTAAATAATAATATTCATGAACATCTAGATAGGAGAGTTACTATTCTAAGGCGGTAGGACTTGTTCCCAAATTATTGTCATTTTGGATTATTGTCCACTACTAGTCAACAAGGTTTTAAGATTAACAGAGAGATAAAAGACATCGAAGTTTCATGTTCGAAGCAAGTTGGATTCTAGTGAAAGATTGTGAATCTGAAATATGATCAGAACTAGGATTGTTCAAAAAAAATTTATATGAAATTATTTTTTTAAAAATTTTCAATATTTTCTATCCTTAAAAATAAATTAAGATAAATAAAAAGAATTAAAGTTGGTATTTGACTTTCATCTTCATAATTTTTATGGTGAAATAGAACAATTACCTAACTAAATTACAAAAAGTTATTCTGAAAAGGAATAAAAACCCCTTGACATGTCTGATTCAATAAAAGCTAAATTTCCCTTAGGGGTGAATCAAAAACTGGTAAATCTTCTTTATTGACAATCAGAATCAAGGTTCCACAAACCTTCCTCTGTAACCCTTTCATTAAGTAAACAATCAGAATCAATATTAACATTAGCAGGCATAAGTTTAATCAAACTTTCAGCTTCATAATTAATTTTCATCAATATTAAAAGTAATAATTTTATAATATTTTGGTATTATTTGCACGTGATTGTTAACGAAAAGTTTAGTTAAAATAAATTTTGTTAGCTTTATTTTTTTGTCAAAAAGAATACTGAGGATAATATTTAATTTGGTATTAATAAAAAAACAGTGTTTTAGCATATCATTCAAAATCGGTGTACTGTAAATATATGACATTGGACCAACAATATTCTTTTTCTAGTTTTCTATGTTTTTTATAATATTCGTGGAAGGCATTAAAGCAAATGCCTTATATGAACACAACACATGGAATGATGCCATACCATATACATATTGATTTAAAAGCAAAATGTGTTTTTGCCCTTTTTGTGATTGCATTATAATTGTACATATGTGACCAATTCTTTTTCTTCTTCAACTGAGATTGAATTTTTATTTTAATAAGACTCTGAATGTAAATTATATTATAATCTCTTTGATCGATAATCCAAAATAGGTGTCTCATATATTCAAATAGCCCAATTAAAGAAAATCTGACCATTTCTTTTTGACATTTATAGGTGAAATTGGGAAAACAAATTCTTTTTGAAAAAAGATTCTAGATGCCACGTTATATTATTTTTTTAAAATTTTTAATAATATTTCAATAATTTTTTTTATGTCATTGATTCTTAATTTTGATACTTTTTTAACTTAAACTCAAAACTTTAAATTCCAAACCTAAATTTAAAATTTTGAATCTCGAACTCGAAATCTTAAATTCAAACTTAACATTTTGATTCAATGTTCGAAATTTGAAGTTTGAAATTCGAGTTTAAAGTTCAAAATAAAAAAATATTAAAATTATGTATCGATAACATAAAAAAAATTATTAAAATATTATTAAACAATTAAAAAGTAATACAAAATGATGTGACACTTATTATATATATACCATCCTTTCTCTTTTCTCTTTTCTTTTATATATATATCGATTAACGACAAAGAAAAAGTTAAAATCAAAAGCATTAAATTCTGAGCTTTAATGGAGGCGAATTTGAGGGAACTACCAGCAGCCTTGGACCCTCTACAATTTTTAAATTTGTATTTTAGTCCTTAAAATAAATAACTAAAAGTAGGGTAAATTATGTTTGGTCCCTCTAAATTCTTTAAACTTTTATTTTAGCAAATAAAAATTAAAAGTAAGGTAAATTATGTTTGGCCTCCATACTTTTTACATCCTTCTGTGTTCGATTCCAAGTTTTTTTAATTTGTCCTTTTTAATAGAATTTTTAAATTTGTATGATAAAATTATGCAAAAGTATCATAAAGATCCTTGTACTATGATTCAAATTGCATTTTACCCCCTCTACTTAAAAAATAGACAATTTAATCTTTGCACATTAAATCGAAGAGAAAATTGATATTTTTGTTACAAATTTTCATCCATTTCAAAGTTAAGTGATGGTGTGGCTAATGGAGAAACCACACAGTAACACATGGTATGCCATGTGTACCTCGTGCCAATATCAATTTTATCAAATCAATAAAAATTTAAAAAACTAAAAAATCCTAAAATAAATTAAAAAATTAATAGTTGCCCAAGTTCATCTCAAGCATGTTTTTTTTTAAAAATAATATAAAACTATATAAAATTAATAACATTATTAATAGTTAGTTATTAAAAATATGACATAACGATAAAATTAACCCCTAATGTTTAGATGTTTGGTCATTTTGACCCTTAATGTTTTTTCGGGCTCACTTTCATACCTAATCTTTATTTTTTTGATCAAATTGATCATTTTTTAACGGTCTTGCTGATGTGGCCGTTAGTTGACTAACAGTCAACATAAATCACTGACATGACAATCCAAATGTTTTTAAATACTGACGTGACATTATTTTATCTTACATACCACGTCAGCAAATGATTTTAAAATTATTAAAATATTTTTTTAGAATATAAAATTATTAAAATTATTTTTTTGAAATAATAAAATTATTAAATAATTTTGATTTTTAATTTCCAAATCTTCATCCCCCATCTTCCCCATTATTTCTTCCCCATCTTTCCCATCATATTCTTTGATGATTTGAAACTTAATTTGAAACTTTGGTCCTTACAGGTTGTGATTCTGCAAGCACAACTTGACATAGTTGAAATCTAGGTTCATAATAAATCCTTTTTGTTCTTTATCATCCTTTTCTGTCTCCTTCAACCGTGTTTTCATGGCGGCACCCATTGTTCCTTCCTTAAAATCTCTTAATCACCAAATGAAATCTAGGTTTTTGAAATTTAAAAGTTTTTAAAAATTAAACTTAAAAACTTGGGTTCTTGAAATTCTTATATGTGAAAAAGGGAAAAAAATTAAGGTTTTCGATTGCATATAAACATTGATTTTCTTGGGTTTTAACAAAATATGCAACATATTTCACTTCAAAACTAAGAAAGCTGGATCTTATGCTAAAACACCATTGATATAACCCAAATCATGAGTAATGAACAAAGCCAAAAGCCATAGATTGAAGGTCGTCAACATCCTAGAAATTACTCCATTGTTCTTTAAAGGAAGCCATGGAACTAGGAACAGCCTCCCCCAAAGCAAGGAACAACCTCCCCAAAAACATTAAACGAAAATAGATCCTCACCTGATGATGATGAAATCACTGATGAACTCTTATAATTCACTAACAAATTCGGATTTGAAAACCCATTCTCAGAGAGATTCAGGTTCAAGCTGGATGCCATCATGGTTGAGCTATTATGAAACCTGCTTTGAAGAAGAACATCAATAAGAGCTCCGACATTTTCATTAGTAGAAGTTCCGGTGATAACTCAGGCTTTCACAAGAAAATCCTAAAAAAAATTTAGGGTTTGATTTTTTTTGACGATTGGGCTTGCTTTTTTTTTTTTGTTTCTGTTTAAGTTATTTTAATTTTACTAATTGTTTTAATTGTGGGGTAAATCCCAAAAAAATTTAAATGTTTTTTTTTATTTTAATTATATTTTTAAGTTTAAAATTATTTTGCTAATGTGGTATATTTTTGTCTTACATGCCACGTCAATAACACATACGTGGAAGTGTCTAGCTGGAAAAAATAATTTGTCACGTTAACACCGTTAGTCTCTTAACGGCCACGCCAACAAGACCGTTAAAAAATCACCAATTTGACCAAAAAAATTATATTTGAAAGTGAACCCAAAAAAAACCTTAAGGGTCAAAATGATCAAACACCCCAAATGTTAGGAGCTAATTTTGTCATTACGCCTAAAAAATATAAAAAACAACGTTCAAAATGAACACCAAGTTCATTATGAGGTGTTTCTTATAATTTTTATAATTTTTTATATTTCTTAATAATTTTAAATATTTTCCATATTTTTTATTTTTATAATTATATGAAAAACGATGAGGTTTTTTAAATTATTATTAAAAGATTATTTATTTTTTAAGATTTTTTAAATATTATCACACTAGCATTATATACAAGTGACACGTTACGTGTCACTATTTAATTGTTCCACCAACCGCATTTAGCAAGACTTAACAGTATATCAATAGATTGGAATTTTTAATGAAAGGGCAATTTATCTTTTTGTGATCTAACTACAAGGACTATATTTAACCATTTTTTTAGTGGACGGAGCAAAATGCAATCCGACTCTTAGTACAGAGGCTTTCATGATGCTTTTATCATAAAATTTATAGTTGCTTAAATCTCATTAATTTTATTACCTTAATACCTCCATTAACTTTTCAATCAATTAAATTGATTTAATTATATGGGATAATATTACATTTGATACATGTACTTTCATAAAATGTCTAATGCGATAGCTGTACTTTGAAAATATTCAATTTGGTACATGAACTATCAATACATGTTTTTATTATGGTTACTTATTCTTTCATAAAATATCTAATGTGGTATATGTACCTTGAAAATGACTAATGCGATACTTAAATTATCAATATATGTTTTATTATAGCACTTGGTGTTAACACCGTTAGTAAATTGTTAAACCAACCAATAAAAATTATACACGTAATTTTTTTCTAAATCGTCAAGTCCACATAGATAATACAAAACCATGTGAAAAACTAAATAAAACAAAAAAAATTAAATTAAATTAAAAAATAAATAACTAAACCTATAGTTAATAAAAAAAGAGTAAATACTAAACTTATATAAGCAAAAACGTCATCTTTTCCAAAAACAAATTCCATTCGAAATAATATTTTTAATTATTTTTTTAATATACTGGTATGATTATATGGTAGTATTTATTTATATTTTTTTAATCCTTTGACAACACACACCTTACACATACAAGTGCTCGAACCCAAATCTCCTAACATGAACATCATTCTCTTTTCCATTGGAGCCACTCGTTGAGTTCATTTTTAATTGATTTTTAAATAACATTTTTTTACTATCCAAGAAAGTACAAGGGCTTTATGTGAGTTTAGTATTTACTTCTTCTTTGCTAATCATATGTTTAGTTGTTTGTTTTTAATTTAATTTAGTTTTTTATTTTATTTTTCACATAATATTATGTTATTTATATGGATTTGATTATTTGGAGAATAAATTTTATTGGTTGGTCTAGTATTCATTAACGGTGTTAACATCAAGTATCATAATAAGACACATATTGATTGTTCAGGTATCATATTGAATATATTCAAATTACAAATATCACATTGGATATTTTATGAAAGTACGAATACCAAATGTGATATTATTATCCTTGTTTATATTAGTAAGTATTAATATTTTCATTATATATTTCATTACAAAAAAAAAGTTTTTTTTTTTAAGAACGGAAACATGAACAACAATAATATAAAGACATGACACATAGTACAAACGATAAATAAATCATTACAAAATAATATACAAATGTTATGTCAGTAAAATAATCTTAAAAAAACAGAGGACAATGTAACAGTAACTGCAACATTGAAATAATTTAGAAATAAATCAAAGATGCATTAACTTGATCACATCGCTAAAATTTGCATCCTAACATTGCCATCATCAAATCAACATGATGATGAACATCTATCAACCAAGAAAAAATTATCAAAAGTTTTAAGAAACCAGCTGCATTAGTGATGCACAAAAAGTCAAGTCTTAGATAACATATCATTCTCCTCACCATCTCAAATTTATCACCATCACCATGATCTATCATGATAAAGCTCTTCAAAAACGGTTCCTAAAAGATTTTGTGATACTCTTATATTAGTAAATTTTACATATACACTAAAACATGATTAAAAGTTAAAAGAAAAAATAAATCACATATATTTTTAAATGAAATAAATGGACAAAACAAAAACCACGAAAATGTGGATAGAATAAAATCACAAAATTGTGGATAAAATTATAATAATATGGACTAAAATTAAAAACAAAATAAAATTATAAAAATGGGGTTTGAAAAAATTGGATGAATAGAATTTTTCTATGGAAAAAAGAAATTAGGTTTTTTAAAAAATGTTTTAATTCATTACAAACAGAGTTGAACGATTACAAATCTAATGCATTTTCTTTTGTTTTGTATTATAAAAATAACTTTATACCAATTTTAATTGTTGTACTTAATACTACAGAGTTTTTTTTAAAACAAAACTTTAATTCGTATAAGAGCTTGACACGTGGAATTTTAATTATGATAATTATTAATTTTTATTTTATTGTGAGAAACTTATATATTTTAGCAATATTAATAATAAATTTAATATTTTTATACTTGAATTCTTTATTATCCTATGAAGCCGAGCTTGGATAGTAATATATTTTACTTTAGAAAAGTCTAATTTAGCTCATTAGACCTTTGAAAATTTTTAAATATTAAATATTATTTTATAAATTTAAATATATCTTAATATTGAAATAGGAATAAAATACATTTCATAATTCTTCCAAAAAAAATGTTTTTATTTTGAATATATATGTATTGTTCAACTAGGAGCCTAGATAAAATTGTAAAAATTTGAAGTTAAAGCTTTTTTTTTTTGTTAAAAGTATTTCAATTAATTATTAATTTTAAGGGTAAAATATACCATTTTTATATTAATCAAAGGATTAAAAAAACTTGAATTGAAAAAAAAAAATACTAAGTATGGCTAAAAATTTTGAAACAAAAAAAAAAGGTATGACTAAGATTAAAATTATCCGATTTAGTCAAGGAAGCAGGGCCCTTGCCTATCATATGAGAGTCAATTTTGTATCGGTACTACTTAATACTAAAATTAAAATAACAAAATTTAAGTTCGATTCTGTTATAAATTTTGGTCAATGCAAACTAGATTTTTGCTCATATTGTCCAAAATACGACATATTGGACACTTAAAAAAAATTTGAGATTCAACTATGAATTTATTTATTTTTTGATAAATAAAACACAACATAAAATGATTACATCAGTTAGTTCATATTAAACTGAATTAGAACCATTACAATCAACAATCAACACATCTCTTAACGAATCCGGCTGAGCTTCAATATATATATCTTTACTAAATTGAATCCTTGGTATATATAAATTATGTGTAACAAATCATTATCAATATATATGAGTTATAATGATTTTTTTTGCACTCCAATTTTACGAAAAAATTTATTTTAATCTTTCATTTAATTTTTTTAATTTTTTTAGTTCTTAAACTTATATTGTTTGACAAATCACCCCAAATGGATGAAAAATTCAACGTTTGTTAACTTTGCTAACATGACATACACCACGTGTATGCCACATCAACAATTAATTAATTTTTTAAATATTAAAAATATTTTGTTATATTTTTTATAATTTTTTAATAATTAATAATTTTAATTTCTAAATATAATTTTAAAAATTTTAAAAAATTAATTATTTGTTAATCTAGCATCCACATGGTAATCCCTATATATACCACGCCAGTAAAATTAATAAATGTTAATTTTTGCATCTATTGTAAGATGATTTAACAAATAATATAAATTTAAAAACTAAAAAATTTAAATAAATAACTAAAATAATTTAAAACTAAATAAATCATTATACGTCAATAAAACAATATATACACGGATATGGTAGCGATTATTTTAGCTACCGTAGTGGTTTTGTCTCTATATTGATTAGGAATGTATAAATTTTGGGTAAAATCGAATTAATTAGGTTAACCGAGCGAATTCGGTTAATCGGTTAGTTAATCGAATTAATTAAGTCAGGGATCGGTTAATAATTTTTTGGATGTTCGGTTAACGGTTAATTCGGTTCGAAACCGATTGGTTAACTGAATTAACCAAATTTAATAATAATATTATAATATATAAGTATTCGATCGGGAGGTCAGTCAGTTCGATTAACTTTTTGGAAGTATAAATTAATCGGTCAGTTAATTCGATTAATTTTTATATGTTTTTATACTTGTTTTAACAAAAAAAATATAAATTTAGTTAATAGACCAAATTAACCGAAAAAGTTTCGTTCAGTTACTTTTTTTTGAAAATTTTGGATTCGATTAACGGTTAAATATTTAAAAAATCGATTAATTCGATTAATAATAATTCAAATCGATTAACTGATTGATTAATCTATTGAACAGGCTAGTACTGATGCACTTTTAATCTCACTTTCACGATTAATTCGATTAATAATAATTCAAATCGATTAGCTGATCGATTAATCTATTGAACAGACTAATATTGATGCACTTCTAATCTCGCTTTCATCATGCCAAACTCTAATGGAATTAAAAAGCATGGCAGCCTTACAAATATATTACTCAACTGCGTACTTAATTTAATATAATTGAAAATATCCGACGCAAATGCACGTACGAAATTAAATATTGTCAACAATCAGTCCAATTGATAACTACCCAAACTTGGATTTCATTATCAACCAAGATTTAGACTTTTTCTTGTATAAAAATTTAATTATAATGGAATTACTTTTTAGGTGTATGCTATTATAAATACATAAACTCACAAGTATTGTCAAATAAAAATTTATATATGAATAATAATTATATAAAATCAAACTATTATAAAGAATAAAAATAAGATAAAAAGAATTTTAGGGTTTTCAAACTTTTTCTCTATATCGTTTTATTTTTGTTTTGTTTTTGAGTAGTCGACGACGACATTAGTTTTACTGCTAATCATCGATTGCCAGTATATCTTCCCTCAATTTTTTATTTTCAATTCTTATTTTCTTTATATTTTGGTTTTCTTTTTTGTTTTTATCTGCTTTTATAGTACGTTTTTCTTCTGCCTTGTGGTATGCTTCTGCCTTATAACACGTTTTCGTCTATCTTTGTGGTAGATTTATGTTCGTGGATAGTTTTCTCACAACGCTCTCTGATTTGCGACTATCGGTGGTCTTTCAATAACTTGATCACTTTTTGTGGTTCGTTTGTCAGCCAGATCTGTTTTGCAAAGTAGTCTATAAGATTGTTGGTTTTGCTCATCAGTCTTTTTTCGATCCTTAAGTGTGTAGGTGGATAGAGACAAGGAGTTTTGTTTCCTGCTTCTTTTCTCCAATGTTTCATCTCATCTTTGTCGTTGCAGCTTACTGGACGTGTTTTGTTGGTCTGCTACATTTTAATTTCATTTGAAATATTTTTCTATTTTAATTTTTAATAAATTTAGCTGGCATATTATTAAAAAACTATTATAAAAAATAATGAATGAAAAACTAGAAGAAAAATCAAATTAAAACTCATTCATGACATATCCATATACTTTAAATTGTGAAAAAAAAAGGCATTTGATATCATCTTAAATTCATTTGTAGAATTTTTTTTTCTCCACTAGTCCAAAATAATTACTCTTAAATGACTTATGTTTAACAAATGATGGTGAACATAAAATAAAAGTAGGTTAGATTAGTAAATGGATTGGATTGAAAGTTGATTATTTATTAAATTTAAAAATATATTGAAATTAAGAATAATTAAATACAAAATATGAGTTTAACTAATAAAATATAAATAGTTTATCAAATAAAAAAATATATATTTTATATAATTCTATTTGTAGTCTCTTAGTTTACATCAAAGATTATACTTTGCTGATTATCAAGTCTATTTGATATCTCCTAAAAAAAATTACTAAATTTGCTATTAATTTAACATCAAATATATATATATATATATATAAGGTTACTCCTAAACCCGAGAGGATCGCTGGTGTTAATGAGGACAAATTAGAGATAGTCAGCAAAAGATGGATCATGAATAACACAAGATTTAAGAAAACGAAGTACATTGTTGATGAATCTTTGGGTGTAAAGTAAAGAACAGACAGCTTGCAAAAAAGCTGTTTGGTTTCTTTCAACATCGTTTGTCCGATAATGAAGAGAACCAAACTAATATATGCCTAAACGTCCCTTTGTTTTCATCCCCTCTTCGCTTTTTTACACTGATTTTTATGCTCCTTTTGTCTGTTTTCCTTTTACAATAACAATGACGAGAATAATTCTTATCAAAATATAGCTAAATGCAAAATACCATGATCGGAAAAACAATCAAATAAAAGGGGAAGTTTGTCCAAAAAAAAAATAAGAGAGAAAAAGATCCAAATTTTTTCAAAATTAGTTTTCTTTTAATATTATTTGATAAAACAATGAGATTACTATGAACCAGTGGATGAAGGATAATGACCAGGATGAGACCACGGAGGACCTGGAAAAGCTGACCCACTTGCCTGAGTTTGATTAGACTGCTGCCTGAAAACGTCGAATTGTTGATGCTCACCAAAAACCAGAGAAAAGAAGCAGAGGAAGAAGAAGAAGATGATGGAGCAGCAGAAGAAGGAAAGGTGACAAAGAAGATGATAGGAATGGGTGTTGAAAGGTAGGTAACTGAGATGATTGCATCATCTGTTCCATCAAGCTCGTAGCTTCTTGTCCATGGAAATCAGTAGAACTCTGTAGCAACTGAGAGTACTGCCAGTAATCTCTCAGCATATCAGCTGTAGGGCTCTGAAGATGTTGGGACTGGTAAAGCGATGGCAATGGCGTTGAATGAGGTGGCCGAAACTGGGTTGTTAGAGAACTAGAAACTGATGTTTGGGTAGCGGCAAAATTCTGCATTGGTTGAGGAACAAGCCTTACAAGTTCGGGAAAATTTAACTTGGCCCTGCTTCCCCTGAATTTCAAAGCAGCTTCATCATAGGCTCTTGCGGCGGCTTCCGCAGTATCAAAGGTGCCTAGCCAAACTCTTGCAGCTTTGTGCGGATCACGTATTTCGGCTGCCCATTTCCCCATGGCCTTTGCCTAACGCCCCTATATCTTCTTTTTCTTTCGCCGGTTTCTTCATAGGCGGCTGCTGCTGCTTCTGGTGCTGGTGCAACAATGCTTGTAGTTTCTTCAGCAACTGTTTTTAAAAAGAAAGCTAATCACATGAGACATCTTCTTTTGAAAGTGAAATACAATTACTTCTAAGATCAATATGGATTGAGAGGTTGAATTGCTTGAATCCTAATTGAAGGTGGTAATGCTAGCTCAAAGTTGCAGCTTTGAGTTCTAGAAGCTGACTAATGCAAACTTTATAAACATGCAATATTACATACTAGTTAATATTATTTATTATTTATTATTTATTATTTATTATTATTTCTACTAGTAAATAATATTTTATTAAACTAGTGATAATAGGAAAACAATTAAGTCTTTTCTAGATTATGTTATCTTACGTAATAATATGTAAGGAAAGGAAAACAGTAGCGGAATCCCCTAGATTGTCACCGAATGGGAAAAGAGAAGAAAAGAAGAGTTAAGGAAGAAGAAAAAAATGGGGGATAACTGGTATTTATTGATAGGAATATATATATATATATACATACCAGAAGTTGCAGCAGAGGATGAATCGGCATGAGAGCCTGTAAAATCAGCAAAACTTTGAACCCTTGGTGCAGCGGACTCAACCAATTCAGAACTAGTCTCATCATCACGCCCTCGTTTCTGACCAATCCATAGACCAGAAGCAGAAGAAGAATCAGGTGATGGGCCACTAAGTCCAAAACCAGACGACACCTCGCCTGCTACGTTACCACCGTAACCCCAATCACCAGCCCTTTGCCCCGACACAACATGTGCAAGCGCAGATACCATTGTAGACATCTCCGATGCTGGACTCTGTGATCCCAAAAACATTACACCTTGGTTCCTTTGTTGCATCATCGCCTGGTTCACTTGTGGATTTCGGGACGACTGGGAATAATATCGTTGTTGTTCATCCGCACCGCCGCCGTCTCCAGTAGGAGGAAACCTGGCATGCTCACTTGACCCTCTTTGGTGCGCCACCTTGTCGATTAGGCACATGAAAACCAATTTCAGTCTTTGGATTTTTTCCCTCTAGTTTTATGGGTTTTACTGAAAAATAGAAAATTGTATAGACTTACACTGCTAATGCAAAACTTGGAGAGCCTTTTGCTAAGAAATGAAGGGAGGAGGTATTTGTATGTGGATTAAAAGGAAATGTAAAAGCAGAAGCTTTGGTAAGGCGCCGCCTCTGAGAATGGCATACTTCTCAAATTTTACCACTATGATAAGGGACAAATGTTGGATATATAGAGAGATTAAAAACAAATATTTTACATTTTTACAATATCATACTCATCTATATCGTTGTATTTGGATCAATTGAGCAAATGGTATCAGTTCCATGAAACTACCCAAAAATTATTAAATAACATTTTAAAATTTAAATAGGAATTGTAATATTTTTTTTAATAAAAGAATTCCCGTCCATTTACTTTTAAAATACTATTCATTTTCTCCAACTATCTGCTTAAAATCACAAATACTTTATATTAACAATCTTTAATTTCATAAGATTATGTTTATTAATAAACTAAATAACTTTTGTGCATATATATCTTTATCATTTTAAAATTAAAATACGATTTAATCATATATTATTTTAAAAGATATAAAATGAAAAATTTGGCCACTGATACAATTTTTTTTATTAAAAAAATGATAAAATTAACATAAGTTACATATTTTTTAAATTTAAAAAAAGTTACATAATTTATTATACGAATACTTAAAAACAATATCATATTTTCCACTATCATGTCTTTTCAAGATAACTATTATTTATTATTGTTGTTGTTATTCGAGATGTTATCGGAAAAATATATGGCAGATACCGACCAAATGAAATGTTCACACCATATAATTTGACTCATTTTGATCAAGTGGTTTATGAAGAACCAACAGCAAGGAGCTCGACCTTTCGAATTGAGGAGAGAGAGAGAAAAGGAACAATGTACAGAAAAAAAAATGATAAAAAAGAATCCATGTTTGAATTGAGTTTGAATATACCGACATATAATAAAAATAAAGAATTTATGAGGGGAACTACCAACTTGGGCTAAGGATTAATTAATGATTAGCCCATAATTACATTAATCTTACATTATGTGAGGTTTTGAACAGGGTTTAAGTTAATCAACATGGTTGCTTTTTGGCTACTTTTATAATTAGATTAAAGAGGGAAAACAAAACATAGTTTGTAGATTCCAACATATTTATTAAATGGCTTAATGATAAATTTGGTCACTAAAGTTTGTATGTTTTGTCAAAATGGCTTTAAGTGTATTTTTGAGCTTTTTTTTTACCATCAACTTTTTCTTTTTTTCTTTTTTTCTTTTTGGTGAATTACAATATCAGGGCAAAGCCCAAATAGCAAACACGATTAGCGTAACTCAAACCTAGACTAACCTGGAGTGATGAACACTTTTGACCATCAAGCATAACATGGGGCTCTTACCTTTTTTTTTTCAATCTGCTTTTTCTAACAGATTCAATGATAAATTCAAAGTTCCAATCTTTTTTTTCTTTCAAAAGGTTTCAATATTCCATACGTTTGTTTACTAATAAGTTTTTTTACTATGTTTATTTTCTTTAATTTAAGATTTATTTTTTAAAATTTAATGTGTTATTTATTTATTTTATTATTTTCCACATGTAATTATCTTATTGGGTTATCTAAGTAATAAATTACATCTCATTAAAAATATTTCACATAATTCCCGTTTGACTTTTTTAACGGTACTTCTATCAAATTTGTTAGAAAAAAGCAGATTAAAAAAATAAAGGTTGATGGTTAAAAAAAAGACTCAAAAATACAATTAGGGTCATTTTGACAAACATACAAATATTAGTGGCCAAATTTATCATTAAGCCTTATTAAGTTAATTTTATAGATTCTATTTTCTAGAATTTTTACATTTAACATGTGTATTCAATATACTTTTAAGAGAAAGGATTATATGAAATTGTGATTCCACGTCATCTTTATTTTTTTTCAATAGTAAAAAGATAAATTAGATTTTTCATCTTGATTTTCAGCTTTTTCTCTTGAAAAAATTTAAATCCAACTAAAAATGCTAAAAATCAGGATTAAAATTTTGATTTGTTATTTTCCTATTGGAAAGAGATAAGGGATGATGTGGAATTACAATTTTGTATAATCTCTTCTCTATATTTAAAAATAAAATATAGAATATAATTGTTGAAAAATATTAAAAAAAATTAAAGGTTGAATATATTGGTATAAAACATATATGTATGGCAACTATTCATAGATTTAAAAGCTGAAGGAACCTAAACGTGTTTCAAAGAAAAGGCATATCTTAAATAGTTTTTTAAAGAAAATTATATTTAAAGAAAGGAATTTTTCAACTTGGAGTTAGTCTAAAAAGAAAAACAATACAAAACATTTAAAGAAAACAAACATGGAAATGTATCTAACATAATAAATACAAATATATATATAAAAGCCAACATTTTTGACAAAAGTAAAACAATCAACAAATGTTATTCTCATATTGACTGTCTTAAAATATTTACCAGGCAGACCTCTTTTGCAGTACATAACCCTAATGTTTTATTACATTGAATAAACCACTGCCATCTTTCTCTTACACGAGTGAACACAATCATAACAAATTATTAACTAAATAATTAAAGTAAAATAAATTTATGAGCCCACACGATAATTCAGAAAATTTTAATATTATCTAATTTCGGAATTCAATTTCTGCACATCATTCTCATTTTCATGTACATATGCATTTAAAATGTATAATTATTAGTATTTTGAATGTTTAATATGGCTGTACATATAAACTATTAACACAAATAAAGAATTGCGTTAATTGATATTTTTGTATTTTTTCAGAATTTAATGAAATCCAAGTTTGAATATATATTAATTATTTCCTTTTTTTTTTAGGTGGATGGTCAAAACACGTTTCCTCTTAAATATGCTCCATGTGTTCAGCACCACGGCGTACCATAGTCTACCTTCAACCCAAGAGGAATATGAAAGTACATCGTACAAAAGAAAATTAATACTTTAGGTTATATGGGTATTTTTGTATTTGTAAAAAACAAAAAGGTATAATGCTTAATTAATCCTTCAACTTTATAAAAAAATTATCTTAGATCTTCATTTAATTTTCAATTTTTTTTACTTTTAAATTTACATTGTTTGTCAAATTACCTCAAAAATATGAAAATTAACGTATATTAACTTTGTTGACGTGACAATTCATTTGTATATCATGTCAACATTGATTAATTTTTTTTGGATGCATTTTAACTAAATTTCATGTTCGATTTAGATTATATGGTGTAAAAAATTATGGTACCGAATAGAATCATTCAATTTAAGTTGCTTCGAAAGATAAGGTCAAAAGGAGATCGTTGACAATCCTAAATTCTCAGCACATTAATAACTTTATTCTGAATTTTACGATAATTCCATAACTTAAGCGTTAATGTTCTTTTCAAATTAAAAAATAAAATGAGAGATTTGAATTCTGTAAACATTAATTGAAATGCAAATTACAGAATATATATCTATTTTGCCAGAGTATTAATATGAAAATAAAGGGGGCTGAACAACCCTAATGAGAAGCTCAAGTGTTGATATTTGACATTGGAGTTGGGTGAAATTTGTCGGTATTTGACGCTAAAGTGTAAGAGGTTAGATTTGTGGGGGACCCTTGGCATGGGCTGGGATAAGGACAGCAGATTTTGGTTCATCTCACAACTCATGACACTCAATTGGTCAACTCTTTTACAACAATAACACGTGGATATTAGTAGGTTTTCGAAGCTTTTTCTACTTTTTATGACGAGGGAATAACTTTTGGAAGAAGAATGAATACTGGTTACAAAATAGGCTTCATTTTAACGATTGAGAATCAAATTTCGAATCATAATTAAAAAATGAGACTGCCATGCCATCATCACACATCTGATTATTATGAATTTATAATTTTATAAATCTCTATTATAACAAAAATGAATTAATTAACAATGTATTGGTTTAATAATGAGAAAGTTACTGATAGGGATGCTATGAACCTGAAGCCTTCTTTTTAGGATGGCTTTGATCTGGATTTTGATGTTATTGTACTTATCCACCGGATTGTATTGCTTGCTGGCTCTATTGGGATTCTTACATCACCTCCTCTTAAGTTTGGATGAAGCTCTTTTTCGACCCCTTCCCCTAAATATAACTCCCACCATCCAATTTTATTTTGCGTAGATTATATATGTAAGTTTTGTTCAGATTTACTTTGATTCAAGTTTTATCATATGCAAATTATATTCAAGAAAAAATTATTGGGCATCTAGATAGGTCAAACTTGAGGTGATACTCAAGGAGAAGCAAGGCAGAAGAAGCCATCATACAACCTGCTTATGCTAAGAATCTTCCTTGTCCTGTAAGTCATCATTGATCCCTGATTTTACAAGAGACCTATTGCTCAAATGAAAGGTGCCAAGTCTTATACCCAACATCCTATTTTTATTTTTATTTCTTATAGCACCTTGTCCCCATCCTACAGAGCTTTTGCTTTGTCTTTGTCCTTTTTGTCTATTCTACAAAATTGGAGGGAAGCTATCAATAATCCGAGGTTGAAAGAAGCAATGATTGAAAAGAGAAGACTCCAGCAAAAAATGAGACTTGAGAACTAATTGCTCCTCTACAGGGACAAAAACTAGTTAGTTGTAAGTGGGTGCTTACTGTGAAACACAGGGTTGATGGTTCAAAGCTAGACTGGTACCTAAGGGATTCACTCGAACCTATGGAATGGATTATCAGGAGACAATTGCCCTAATTGCAAGAATGAACACTATTAGGAATCTTATTGTCTTGTGTGGCTAACCTTGTTTAGGACTTGCAACAATTTGATGTAAAAAATGCATTCCTACATGGAACCTAGATGAAGAAGTATATATGGAGATGATCCCTCTTGTTTCAAAGATACAATAACTCAAGGATAAGTGAAGCATCACCCTTATACATTTAATATAACTCTTTCCTAAACAACATTTTTTTTACCAAGCTGTATACATTTAATAATATATGTTAATATTTGGGGTATGCTCAATAAGTGATGATAAAAATGATAAACGAGATATTGGGGAAATCGAAAAGAATATTTCCAAACTTAAGATAAGAACAATTTTTTTTTTTGTTTTTCTCAAGAAAATGTCACATCATCCTATAATTAATGGTCAAATATGACTTAAACAAGGTAAATTTAGATGATTTAAGAGGCAACAAGCCCCCAAACAAGTCAACTTTAATCCCTTCATGTTAACAAAATTCAGAAGATATTCATAACCAAGATTAGTATCAAATATTGAAATTGAGAGGCGGGAATACAAGATAAAGAGCCTCACTTTGCTAAAAACAAAATAAATGAGTAGAAAAATATAAAGGTGATGACTTTATTGCTCCTAAAGATTATTACATGGCACGGGTTAAGACTGATAAAGATCACGGAATATTTTAGCATTCAGGGGCGAAGAATATCAATATCATACCATGCCTTTTTACACTTACCTTCTTGTCTTTTCCCAATCTTGTTTGAATTAGTATTTGGTATGAATTTTTTATTATACTATATTTGTCAATTTTATAATTTTGTTTATGAAATTTAAAAACTCTACTGATCGTGTGTATACCAAATAGTTTTTTATGATTAGATTCTATATAATTAAAGCTATTCAATCAATCAAATATCTTTATTTAATAGAGATTGAACAATACGTGAAGTGGTAAAGGATTTATGTTCAAGTCTTTAAACATTAGTTTTAATTTTGATTCTTGAATAGGCCCAAAAAATATGGAAAATTTATTATATTATACCATTAAAATTTTAATATTATAAATTAATATAAAGATAAAACACATTCCCCAAAACAAAAACGTCCTACCTTCTCCTCTGTACTTTAAAAAAACCCAAAGACTAATAAACCAAAACTACACTAAAAAAACGAGTCAAGGATTACTAACCTAAGCCAACATGCTTCACCTCTATTCTTGAATAACCCTATCCCCCACCCTTTATCAAATTTGTATTAATATTTCTATATTACATATTAAAACTTGATTAAGTTGATATCACAATTTAACTCGATACCAATTCAATTAAATAATGATAAAAATAATATTTATTTTACAAATAATTATATTATTATAAATATATTTTTATCATTTTATACACATAATAAGTATTGAACTCGAAATTCTATAATTATAGTTTACTATTTAACTAAACCCTCATTTATTATTTTTACTCATAACATCTCAATAATTGAGTATAGATGATATTTTTGGACGGTTTTTTGGGTAATTTACCCAAATGACCTAAAAATTTTCATTATTAATGAAAATGACCTAAGTTCAAAAATATACACCAAAATGACCTGAAATGAACAGTAAAAATTGATATTGGCCATATAATGGTCGACACCACTTGACCAATGATTGGTGTCAAACATAAAAATTTGTCTTTTTTGATGTTGGTCATGCAATGACCGACACCTATGTATTTTTTTAAAAATACGATATTTTATTAATATACGAAAATACAATAATTTAAAAAAAAGATTTGGGCCCTTTTTTGTCAGATAAAAAATCCAATTTTTGGGTGTTGGCTATGCAATGGCCGACATCCCTTTTTCTCAGATAAAAAAATTTCAAATTTTTTTGGTGTTGGCCATGCAATGGCCGACACCCCCTGTTTTCAGATAAAAAAATTCAAAATTTTTTGGTGTTGGCCATGCCATAACTGACACCTCCTTTTCTCAGATAAAAAAATTTCAAATTTTTTTGGTGTTGGCCATGCAATGGTTGCATGGCCGACACCCCCTGTTCTCAGATTAAAAAAAATTTAATTTTTTTTGTGTTGACCATGCAATGGTCGACACCCTCTTTTTATTTGGTAAAAAATTAAATTTTTTGGTGTTGGCTATGTAATGGCCGACACCAACTTCCCCTCATTCTCTATAAATAGGATTTATTTTTTTATTTTAAAGTTGTAGGTAAGGAATATTTTGTCACAAATAACAAGAAAATGATAGTGTTTTATTATTTATCTTTAGATAAGTGTTTTGTTTTGGGGGATAGTTGTGAAGTGTACAATCGAATTTCGAGGTTGAACTATATACTGTCATGTATTGCCGGAGTTGAATTATATACTGTCATTTGAAGCGGCAAAGAAATGTCTTCAGTGGTAAGACGATTTTCTGCGCCATTGAAGAATATCCGAGATACCCAACGCAGATGGACATTATCTACGTTGGAATAATTTGTTATCACAAAAAATACTGTAAATAGCTATTCCAACGTAGATATATTGTTGCTCTATGTAGGCGTTGTGGTAATGCCGTAAAGGTTATGCTGTCAAAGGTTGGATGACTTTCTCCGTCATTTAACAGGTAACCGAGACCGACTGCATTGTGTCGTATGAACTGAAAAAGGTTGTGTTTAACGGCAACCCGAGCAAGTTTCTCGATACTAATGTTTGCAGCTCGGTATTCAAGCAGATGGACATTATCTATGTTTGTATTTTGTTATATATGTAAATTTATTTTTTAAAATTTCGTGTATTAATATTAACAAATAATTGTAATTTATTATATCTGTAAATTTAATTTGTTGCTTATTAATATTCAACAATATTTGTATTTTCTTGTATTAAAATAATTTCGAATTATGTATAAAACTATTAAATATATTGTTAAAATGTGGGGAAATAAATATTATTGAAAAAGATGAAATAAATTTTAAAAAAATAATAATTAAAATATACAGGAAATTAGAAAAAAATTAAAATATACAGGAAATTGGAAATTAAATTTAAATAAAAACGATATTACAAATTAATTTAAAAAAGTAAACAGAAAAAAAATCAAAATTGAGTAGATCCCGGCGATGTCCCTGGTGCTGGTGTGTAACAGTTTGGCTTCCTCCGGGCTCGACGAGGCCGAGGCAGTAGTACAGTTTGTTCAGGAGGCGTTACATTGGTGTTCGTCGGCTCATCCTCGGTGTGTCAACGTTAGGTGTCCCGATTGGTGTACGTAGAAAGGTGGTAAAATCGTACGTATCATCAACATAACTGGGAGTAGGTTGAGTGACCTGAGGTGCCAAGCCAAAAATATCCTCCATTATTAGAATACGTTCTTCCAGATGGATCTTCGATTGATATGAGGAAGAACCAGAATAACATGTACGTTGAAGGTCGGGGTCGACGTCAAAAATCTCCTCAATAGAACGATGATAATAATCGTGTAGCAAAAAAGACGAAGAGCTGGATGTTTGATATTTGGGATCGAGTTAGTGCTCTGGCTGGTACTCGGGTTGGTCTTGAGCCTCGTAATCGGGCTAGCAATCGGCCTTGTCCGAGGGCTCGTTCACGGGCACGTCCCGCGGGCTCGTTCGCAGGCACGTCTGCGGGCTCGTCATTGGGCTCATCCTCGGGCTTGAAATCTGAACCGGGGATCCGACCACGATGTCCATATGCGTTATTCCACCATATGTCGTATACCATTGCTTGTAATATGGGGTACCGGAATCTGAGCCGGAATAAGTCTCCTCGGCGTATACTCTCGGGGATCAACCATCGGCATCCTGTATACCGAATACCATTGCTTGTAATATGGGGTACCGGAATAATCCCCGTTACACCAATACAAGGTTGAACACCTATTTGCTCGATCATTCCAAAGCACGATATATGCTTGAAGATCGTGAGCCCAATTTATTCGTTTTTTACCATGTCCCTTTTTGTCGAGCTGGTAGACCTCACCGAGTTGGAAGGGAGGGTTCATGATATGTTGTATAGCACCGAACTGTCGCAAAACCTGATCCCCAGTGTGTTATTCCACCATATGAAAATTGAATACTGGCACACTACACGAGAACAGTTGGTAATTGTGCTGGTAAACAAATGGTGGAATGAAAGGCGTAATTTCGTCTAAAATATAAGGCTGCCCACACGAACTACACAGTATAAAAACACGAATTTAGTTAAAAAAATTTCGAATATCTAAAAAATATCAGATTTTTTTTGTAAAAAAATATTTCAAAAATGTATTTTTTATATTTCGAAAATGTAAAAAAATATTTGTAAAAAATATCAGATATTTATTTTTTTTAAAATTTGAAAATATAAAAAAATATTTCGAAAATAGAAAAATTATTATAAAAAATTCGAAAATATATCTTACATCATCTCCTCCATGTTTGTTTAACCAACGACGTAAATGGGAACATTTTTTGTGTCGCCCAAGTCCCGAAACTAAATGTCATCTGAAAATTTGAAAAATAATTAGAATAAAAATAATAATTAATAAAATTTAAAAAATATAAAATCAAGAGATCGAGTCACCTATTAACTAGTGGCATCGAATATGGCATCTGTTCGAGGTTGGCGATGGAAGACAGTCAGTATAAAATCCATGATTGGAGCAGATACGTGCAGCCGCCCATGGCATGAACTGCGGGATTTGTCGCTCGACAAAGCCCGGTACAATGTCACCAACACTGCCGAGCCCCAACTTAATTTCCCCACTGCCTTGAAATCATCGAACAATGGGAAGTAGATGATGCTTATTCTATTTTGGCTAGTATCTAGAATAAGGATACCGCCTAGTAATTGTAAAAGAAAAGCGCGAGCATGGTAGATAATGTCCAGCTGCGTTGGATTTCGAGGGAGATGTCTAAAATTATCGTATAGCCACGTAAACTTTAAAAACGGTAATTTTTCGTTTTCAATATCCGAAGGCACCTTGTAAAGTAACTAATAGCAAGTGCCACAAGGATCGTCTACTATACCCGGACTCGTTACCGTATCACCTTCAACGGGTAGCCCGAGCTGAATTACAACGTCTTCTAATGTTATTGTTGCCTCTCCACACGGGAGGTGAAACGTGTGAGTCTCGGGATGCCATCTTTCGACTAAGGTCGTTATTAAATTAGCCCGAATATTCATGTTTTTAATGCGGGCAACAATCTCGAACCCCGCATCTTCAATATATTGATGAGCCAATCTATAGGGCTTATAACCCGGATAATGATGTCGGGATCTAACCATCCTATAAAATTCTAGATCTCCTCGAATCGCGCCTACACGGTATTTGTCATGACTATGAAGAATAAAGTTCGGATCCATAATATGGACGGAACTCGATCAACGGCGGACAAAGTCGGTCAACGGCGAAATTGAGGTGTTGGTGAGCTAGAATTTAGATTTAGGTGAGCTGGAATTTCGGGTTAGGTGAGCTAGAATTTGGGAGGTCCATTGCTATTTATAGTAGGGGATCATTGATGGCATTTTTGTAATTTTGGGTGGTCCAAGGTTATTTTGGTTAATAAATTTAAAATCTAATAAAAATTGTAATATAATAATAATAATCTTTTTTATTTAAATATTTAAATTTAGTAAATAATGTATTGTCAAATCAACACATTATTTGATAAAAATTATAATATAATAATAATCTTTTTTATTTAAATATTTAAATTTAGTAAATAATGTATTGGCAAATCAACACATTATTTGATAAAAATTATAATATAATAATAATCTTTTTTATTTAAAAATTTAAATTTAGTAAATAATATATTATCAAATCAACACATTATTTGATAAAAATTGTAATATAGTAATAATTTTTTATTTAAATATTTAAATTTAGTAAATAATGTATTGTCAAATCAACACATTATTTGATAAAAATTTTAATATAATAATAATATTTTTTATTTAAATGTGAAAATTTGATTAAATAATGTCTTGTCAAATGAACACAATATTTGATATAAATTGTAATATAATAATAATTTTTTTATTTAAATAATGTTAAATTAATTTTAATGTAATTTAAATTTCAACTTCAAATTTAAAGTAGAATTTTAAATTCAAACTTATATAATTATGAAGTTTAAATTATTTAAATTTAAACATTTTCATTAATTTTTAAATAATTTCAACTTAAATTAATTTTTACACAAATATTCTTCATGTATACTTGTGGACATGCGCTCATTCTTCGTCGGACAATCCGGCATTACGAGAAGATTGATCGGAAATATAGACACGATGTGGGCAAGTGGATCGGTTATGGCCAGGCCTTCGACAAACACTGCACAATTTCGGTTCCCCCGTCTCCCTAATGTTCATATCAAAGTGAATCCTCATCGAAGGTGGTCGACCTCTAGGCTTTCTACGGAGACTATGATCCGGTAGCATCTCAAAAGCAATCGGTGGAACTTCCCAGTTCGATACATCAGGCATTACGGGAAATTCATTCTCCCATATACGTAATGTGCGTTGCAGCGTGTACACCTCGTCTATGAATTGTTCAACATTTAAATTTGTAGTCGTACAAACTGCATGAACATGCGCACAAGGATATCAGAGAGCTTGATATCTAAAGCACTCGCATCGTCTGTTTGCCAGATCAACTGTGTACGACCTTGGTGGAACACCCGAGCGACGACCAGTGTACTCTGAAACCCGAAAAATCTCCAACTCTCACGAATAAATTTTTACATTCATGGTTCAAGCTCTCTGACTGTTTGCTGTCATGGCCCTTCGAATGTCCTCAACGTACACGTGTCCGGCCTCCATCTGCGCCACTTGTCGCTGCCCCATCATAGGCATCATGTAGCCAACATAGAAGGTTACCGAGAGAAAACAGCAGCAATTGGTAGATGTCGTGTTTGCTTCAAGACAGAGTTAATTGACTCGACCAGGTTGGTCGTCATCTGGCCATACCGAGCCCCCTCATCGTAACTTTAGGTCCATTGATACGTTTAGACGCTACCCAACCACCCACGAAGATTTTTGCCATTTGGTAAATGTTCATCTTAGCTTCAAGCTTTGCGAACTTTTGTCTGAATCTCCGCGGTTCAAATTGATGAGCTACATATGCATATGGAATTTCGAATAAGTATTTTTATATTTCACAAACTGATAAAATTTAAAATTTAATTAAATAAAAAAATACAAACAATAATTATTACTCATTTCCACAAATTCTGCTTTCCATTCTTTATTTTTATAATCAATATGAAAGTTTGCCGATATGTGCCGGATGCAATAAACGGACCTCCATGAAACCTCCGATCGCCTTATTGCAGCAAGTAGTCCCTTCGATTTGTCCCATATAAGGTAAATGTTGTCTTACCTAACAACGTGCCTCTTCAGATTTTTAAAGAAAAATTCCCACGACTTGAAACACTCTTTCTCGACTATGGCGAATGCGATCAGAAGTACATTTCGGTTGCCGTCTTGTGCAACAATAATTAGTAGTATTTGCGTGTATTTACCATACAGCCAGGTTTCATCAACTTGCATCATCGGTATGTAGTGAGGGAAGGCCTTAACACACGGGTCAAACATCCAAAATAATCGGTGAAAACGTCGTTTTCCCAGATCAATCACCATATCCAGACCTTCATACGGTAATATTTGTAAATCAGTTACAGTCCCCGGCACATACTCTCGCATCGCGGCTATCCATCCTTGGAGCTCATTGTATGACGTATGTCAGTCACCATATAACTCCCGCATCGCCATTTGCTTCGCCCATCATGCCTTCCGGTACAAAACCTTATAATTGAAGCGAGCTTGCATGATCGAAATATAGACCGATACCTTATTCAATGGAGACGCTTTCACCATAGGCATGATGCAGTTGCATATGGTCTTTGCATCTAATTTCAGATGGTCTTGCGTCATACGAGCCATGGTGCATGTGTGCGAACCTTCCATTTTCCTTATTGTCCATAGCTGAGTCCGCTGCATTAAGACGGCTCGGATATGCCACTTACACCCACTCTCAACTTTCAAACATTCTCCGATGTACAAAGACTGCGACGACTTCGTTACTTATAATCCACAGCTAACTTTAAGCTGTATTGTTTTATTGCATTTAAGCAGTCTTTTTTGTTCTTAAATTGTTGTCCTACGAACAACTATTCTCCGTCGGTTTGTTCGTCGAGCAGGTGAGCCGGAACTATGTTTCTATATTCCAAAAACTCACGAGCTTGACCCGCATTTGGGTCTACGTCGCTCATGAAGGCCCTTGGATTATTCCTAATAACTATGCTCGGGCTCGTATTTCTTCCTAAATGGGTGTTAACATCATCACCTTCTACCGACCCTCCTCATCTAAGTCTTCGGGGATGTCATCCAAATCAGGGTCTTCCAAAGCTTCATTTTCTTCATCATCTTCTATTGGGGCCAACACTTCCAGATGAAATTGTAGACGATGACACATGTTTTGATTTTATACGAACATCCACCGGTGTTTGGATTTTCTAGAGTGGATCCTCCATAACCTGATTGATCTTCCCAGCATATATTAAGATCAATATCTATTCCAGAACGCTAGCTTACTGGATTTAAGACTTGAATTGGTTCGGGGTGTGATATCTCTACGAACAACTTAATGGGGCATGGATTTTCGATCTCAGATGAACAATAAATTTCAATCATTGTCCCTAGATCATCATTGTCAACAAGCTCCATTTCGGAGAACTTTATCGGATTTGATGAAACCGAAAATTTGTAAAATAGTCTCAACATTTGCTTCCCGCAACGAGTAGCTATCTTTGTATTGATCTTCCGTTTCAATTCATCTAACGAAATACGCTTGTTCAGTCTCATTCCGATTTTTTCTCTGCTTTCAAATACACAACCTTCATCGTTTGTATTGATAATTTTTCCATCAAAATGAACATAAACAAAGAAAATGTTGGAACTCATCTTGAAAAAACTTGAGATAAAAAAAACTGAATATAAACAAAGAAATTGTTGTACTGTTAATGAGAACAAAAAGCTCAAAGTTTTAGTACTTACGGTTATATATATATATATCTGGTGCTGGAGTTAAAAGTCGATCTCGACCATTAACTATACTAGTGTTATTTCCTTTTGATTATTTTCGTTTATTTAGTAAATTTAATTTTAATTAATATTTTTAATATATTTTTAATTTGTCGATAATATTTATTCCTTAACATTTTCAAACAAAATATTTAATAAATTAAAATTATATTAATAAGATAAAATATAAATCTTGTTGAATATTACAACAATACAAATTAAATTTACAGATAAAATAAATTATAAATAATTGTTAATATTAATACACGGAATTTTAAATTTTGAATAATAATACAAAATAACCTACAATACCCTAAACTTGCGCAACTCGTCTCGGTTAGATAATGTCCATCTGCCTGAATACCTGACCAATTTCAATAAATTCTTCTAACCCTTAAGTAATATGGGTCCATATTGACTGAATACCCGGTCAAGTCATCTCGGTCGGTCGTTTGATGACAGAAAGTTAACCGACCTTGATAGCATAACCTTTACGGTTATACCACATAGTTAAATTTAGTGGCAATTATATCATATACATATATGATTTTGCTCAATGGCGCAGAAAATCATATGACTATGACACTGAAGACATTTATTTGCCGCTTCACATGACAGTATATAATTCAACTCCGAAAATACATGAAAGTATATAGCTCAACCCCGAAATTTGATTGTACACTTCACAAATATCCCAAAAACTAAAACACTTATCTAATGATAAATAATAAGACACTATAATTTTCTTGTTATTTTGAGAGAAATATTTCTTACTTCAAATTTCAAAATAAAAAAAACTAAACCCTATTTATAAAAAATGAGGGGAAATTGGTGTTGGCTATTACATGGCTAACACAAAAAAATTTTGAAATTTTTTTATCTGAGAACAGGGGATGTCGGCCATTGCATGACCAACACCAAAAAAAAATTTGAAATTTTTTTATCTGAGAAAAGGGGGTGTCGGCCATTGCATTGCCAACATCAAAAAATTTGAAATTTTTTTATCTGAAAAAAGGGCTGTCGGCCATGGCATGACCAACACTAAAAAATTTTGAATTTTTTTATCTGAGAACAGGGGGTGTCGGCCATTGCATGCCAACGCCAAAAAAATAAATTTTTTATCTGAGAAAAGGGGGTGTCGACCATTGTATGGCCAACACAAAAAAAATTGAAATTTTTTTATCTGAAAAGGGGGTGTCGTGTCGACCATGGCATGACTAACACAAAAAAATTTTGAATTTTTTTTATCTGAGAACAGGGGGTGTCGGCCATTGCATGGCTAATACCAAAAAAATTTCAAATTTTTTTATCTGAGAAAGGGGAGTGTCGACCAATGCATGGACAACACCAAAAAATTTTGAATTTTTTTATCTGAGAACAAGGGGTGGGGTGTCAACCATTGCATGGCCAACATAAAAAAAAATTGAAAATTTTTTATCTGAGAAAATTTTTTATCTGACAAAAAGGGGTGTCGATCATTGCATGACCAACACCCAAAAATTTGATTTTTTTATCAGATTGCAATGGCCAACACCCAAATTTTTTTTCAAATTCTCTAATTTTTTTATATTAATAAAATATTATATTTAAAAAAAATACATAGGTGTAGGAAATTGCATGGCCAACATCAAAAAACACAAATTTTTTTTATCTGACACCAATTATTGATCAGATGGTATCGACTATTATATGGTCAATATCAATTTTTACTGTTTATTTCAGATAATTTTAGCATATATCTTTAAACTTGAATAATTTTCATAAATAAAAAATATTTAAGTTACTTGGATAAATTACTCTGGCTTTTTACATGATCCGCATCTTTAATAGATTACGGCAATGGGTCATAATCAGCCGACACGTGCAGCAAATCCTAGTCATAGTGCATATATATAGTTAAACCGTCAGCCTTTTAGTTTTCCGTACACCATATTGATTCTTTTATAAAAAAAAAACCAAAATTGGTTATCATTTTGCTATTATTGACTGCGATTTTACGTTTTCCTGTTAATAAGCACGAAGTGTTGAATAATTCCAAGAAGTTTAAACTCAATTATCGAAACCTGAATAATGCAACTCTTGTCATCATTATGACCAACTAATTTTAGTATTAATTAATTAATCAACTTTTCCTCACCTTTAATTTTAAAATAAGCTGTACATTATTGACACATTTACACTTATCCAAAACCAATTTGTTAGTGTCTTTCTGTTAAATACTATTAATTTTTTTTAAATTAAGTGTTTAATTATAATAAAAACTTAATTTGTAAGTATGATAGTTTGAACGGACCTAGCCATAAACATAATTATCTATTTTAATTGGTTATTTTAGTTGAATGGTGTAGAGAGTTTTATTTTTCCTATTAAAAAAATTATATGGAACTCAATAAACGATTTCAGTCAAAAAGAGGATATTATTTATTTTAAGAGTCTTAGATTCGAGCATCTGTATATACAAAATATATATATATTATCAAAAAATTAAAAATATATAAATATATACTACCATATAATTACACTAATATATTAAAAAAATAATATAAACATGCTTATTTGGTACAAATTAGAAATGCACACGTTCACTTATTAAATTAAATGCTAGCTTGTGTCAGCATATAGGGTCCTTATTTTTTATTTATTCTTACATAAAGTAGAGGGCATACATACGTCATCGTCGTCCTCGCTGTCGGCTGATCAAAAGGAAGCCAAGTTAAAATTAATCAACAATCAAAACATGCAGCCACGAGCTGTACAAACCTTGTAACTTATATGCTCCTTGGGTAGATTTATAAATTGATTGGCTTTAAATTAATAGATTTTTGCTTAGGTTTATTTGTTTTAAGTTTATTCGTGTTTTATTTATGTTTGTCAAGAATTTTAAATTTGTATTTATATTTATTTATTTAAAATTATTTGTTCTTGTTTAACTTTATATTTAGATTGGGATAAAAATGAAAGGAAAGTATGAGTGAGGGAAAGGAAGAATCTTTCCTTTATTTGATTTTTCCTTTGAATTTAAGCAAGAATAAGTAAGATTCTTTTCTTCTTAACCCTAAATCCCTGATAAACTTATTTATAGATTAGGTTATTCATTTAGGCCCAAAGGTCTCTCTGAATTTAGAAGGATTCAGGTAAAAATATTAGGTTCGAAAATAGTCTTGGACAAAAATAGTAAATCCGTTTAAAATATGAATCGGGCTCAGACTTGAACATTCAAAGTTCAACCCCGACTTGACCCTTTTTAAATTTATAATACTTTATATTATGTTATTTTTATATATTATGTAATTTAAAGCACATAAAAAATAAACATATACTAAATATATAGTACTACTCTAATGTAAACATTAAAATAATGTTAGGTTGACCATACAAAAATTTCAATAAATAAAAAATGTATAAAATTATTAAATATTAAAATAATATAATATAAATATTTTTTAAAAAATAATATGGGTGAGCTAAAATGAGTTTAGGTAGTATTTTACAAATATGAGCAGGTTTGGATAAAATTTCAGACACAGATTTCGGACCAAACCGAACAAGCATAAAACATGTTAATAACATGTTTAGACCCGACCCGGGCCGAACCCATAAGCATCTCTAATCGCTGTGTGATGAAAATCTTTTACTTTTTCTCACCATCTAATCCCTCTACTAAGTAATTTCTTTATTGCATAAAAACTTCGCCATACAGAAAAGGGGGTTAGATCCATCCCTCCATGGACTCCAAGAAACTAACAACAGGAAAATACTTGGCCTTGAAGAATTGATTAACGAAATTATTTGAATGCGAAATAAATCGAGATGCTTGTTTACCCAATACTTTTTTAAATGCACATAGCATGCTCAAGCTGCCCAACAGATACATTTTTTTATTATTATCACCACTACAAAGAATTCATTATTTATAAATATTTTTAAAAATAACAACAATTCTAAAACGATACATCAAAATATATTAATATATAAGATTCAACATGTTTATAAGTGACAAAGAGGTTACTCTCTTTAATTGCTGCGCAAATTTCGGTTGTAAAGTACTTGTGCAATATATCTAATAAAATTGAGAGGCCAACCCAAACAATTGCATTTTAGTGTGCTTCAGTAAACCTTTTTCACATTATATTCTTTACATTTCAAGGGAAGAATAAGAAAGGTTTTGACTTTTCCAACATAAAATAAAATAAAAGAAAAAGAAAGAAATTTAAATGGGGCCACGCATCACGCTTTGCATTTTTTGCATTTTATGATGGAAATGAAGAACAAAAGTTTTGAGATTGAAAAAAAGAAATGTTGAATTTACAATCTTATTTTTGGAAAAGAAGTGCTTGTTTTGTTATTTTCCAAAGTGACATTCCATTCCAACATTGTTTTTTGTTTCTTTTTGGATATAGGGTTGTAATAGCTTAAATTTAAACAAAGCAATGTGAAACTTGCTAGCTAGGTAATTGACCAACAACAGCTTCTCTTGAATTTCCACTTCAATACTCATCAATCTATCAACCTAAATTTATAAAGGATATATTAATGTAAATTTAGAGTAGATTTGGATGGACAATGTGTTTATATGTGGTTAGTGTAAAAATAATGGTGACAGTGAAATTAAATATTGTAACGATACTCTAACGTGAGACAAAAAATAAACTAAACACACCGTACTGTGCATCCAAACTTACACTTAATATATTTAAAAAAAATTCATGACGTTTCCTCTTAAAACGCCTCGAATCAAAAAAATGAGTGATACTTAGTTCTCTTAAATTTTTGTACAAAAGAAAATTAAGGAAGCCCTCAAGCTCAAATTTTAAAATTTGGAGCATAGTTTTGGATTGCACCACCTCTGTTTTCATTTGTTTAGGAAAATGATGAGAATTTCACCCTCCAACATAAAGCTTTGATGTGTGACTATATCAGTGTTTGATTTACCAGAATTTACAGATTCAGTGATAAAGATCCGCTTGTCAAATAGAATTCAATGTGGATTGAGTAGAGTAGACCAGTCTTGGTTGAGCAGAAAAGGACGCATGCATTGATCGCCCAATATACCCTCTAGCGGCGCCGTCGGCCATATCTCTACCACATAAATTCAAAATGTGCTCATCTTTAAGACCCTTTTTTTTTTTTGTTTCTAATCATCATTGTGGATGGGTGGTGCCACCTGTTTTTTAGTTAGCTAAACAAACCGAAAGCAACCCTTCAAAGGTGTCAACTTTGCAAGGACTTTGGGTGCATTGTATCCCTACTCTCTCTCTCTCCCCTCCATGTGCAATGTGTTGAGGATGAAATGCTTGTTTTTTATGTAGATACTATATGGAGGGGGTATAGGTTAAGTTGACTGTAACCCTAGTAGTTGTACTAGTAGGGAAAATAAAATCCCCCTTTAACTATATCTTTTATTACTTAATAGAAATAGTTTGTAGCTATTTATTATGTATTAAAATATTTTAATTTTATGTGGTTGAATGATTATCTGTACCACCTGCACTATTGTTTTTTCAACTGGGGATCTTTGTTTTTAGTGTTCAAGTTCATAATTTTCATCAATCACAATACCTTTTCGCTTTCAACCCCTGCCTATCTTTTGGTTTAGTATTTTTATTTAGATTTTAGACGCCACGTTGTTCATGAGCCTGGGTCGCTTTTCCCTCTTTTGGTGAGAGATGTAATCCCTATGCCCTACCCTAAGGCTTTGGCTATTGGTGCCATTTACATTATTTAATATTGGAATGTGAGTGGGCGGTGAGCCGGTGGCCCACTTCATTGTGAAACTGGTTTAAAATGAGTGTGACAAAAGGGATAGTAGAGTGAAGTGAAAGAAGGGTTGGCAGGCGGTGGCTTCTCATTGGGCCTTTCGTTGTTTGGTGTCGCAAGCTTTTGATTGACAAGTTACAGCTACAGGCAAGCAGCGCGCACGTGTACGTTTTTAAGGTAATTTAACTCCGGAAATTTGGGTGAAATGCAGCTTGGTTGTCACAAATGATAATTGCAATTATACTGAAAAATAGGTGTCTAATTAAAGCATTTTGGACAATCGATAAAAGCAAGCTAGGAATTTCTGGATTCCTACTCATCTCACCTTTGGCAGCCACGTTACTCCCACATTCTTGAAGCTTTCCAGATACAGAAACGAGTAACATGTGCTATAACCAGACAGTAGTCCACAATTCTATTTCATTTTCTACTTTTTTTTTTGTCTTGTCATGGATGCTATGCACTTGGACCCAACCAATCAAAAAAGTGGAAAAAGGAGGGACTTGTATTCCTTTTACACTAGAAATAAAGGAGAACAAATGAAAACGTTAGAGTGAAAGAAGCGCCCAAGTTACATACATAGAATCAAACTCTCTTGAGTTAACACCACTGCACCTAAATCTTACTCTACTTAACCACACCAAATTGACCCTATTTTACTTGCCTGCATGAATCCATAATCAGTTTTGTCACTAATGGAAAGTCCGCGCTGCACTGAGATAATATTTTAAAGATTATACCTTTATAGGAAAGTGGAGATAAGAGATACGGCTGATACTGTTATGAAAGCCGCAATATTTATGAATGATCTGCTGACAGAGTGCTGTCTCTGTCAAAATATTCCCTACAATATACTAAACTGATCACATAGATATCCATTGGCGGGATGTCCAATTGATACCAGAAGCATGATTCCTTTTAAAAATCATACTAAATATGGGAAAGAAGATATGAAGAGGGGAAATTTTTTATAACCAGTTAAAAAACTCAAACAGACTTAGGACTGTTCCTTGAAGTTTGACTTTTTGGCAATGAAAGAAAGATATTGAGAAGGTGAGAAAATCAAAAAAGGTTTTCCGGCCCTTTTGTTTTGTTGCAGCTCATGTCCTAGTATTTTCAGTAGGACATCTGTAGACCTAGTTCTCCTTGGAAGATTCAATCAAGAAATCTCATCTTCAACAACAACAACTCAAGAGTTGCACAGTGCTTGAAAAAGCTGACAATTCACCAAGTTTACAGAGTTTAGTAAGTGTGGAGAGATGCAAATCCCAGTTACCTTGAAAACCTCATAACCCTGTGACTGGTTGACAATGGATTGGTCCTTCTGGGCCTTGACTGTGGCAAAACTTAATTCGGCCCATAGACAAGAAATTAATTCTAAAAACCATATTGTTATGGTCCACCTTAACAAAAACTCAAGTTGTCGAAAGGTTAGGTCCTTTCCATTGCTGAAACGGGCAGTGCTAATGGCTCAACCAGGGCATGTTGGACTTTAACTTTCAAAAATATAAATTATAAATTTCCACGAAGCAAATGGCAGCATTAGGGAATGAGAAAATACTTTAATTCCTCTCTTCTAATAATGTCATGAAGAATCCAACGAATGGTTCCAGTGAAAAAGAGGATGTTGTTTATTTTAGGAGTCTCGGGTTTGAACACCTGTACATGTAAAGCATGTATATATTATCAAAGAATTAAGAAAATATAAACAAATACTATCATCTCATCACACTAATATATTAAAAAAATAATGTCATAATTGTCAATAGAAATCATGCGGAGAGCAACTTGATGTGTTTGTGTAAGTTTGTGCTTATCATTAAATTGTGAACAGTGAATAGATATTAAATCTAGCGATTTGTATGTTTTAAGACGGATAAACTTTTGAAGAAGTGTTGAAACTTAAATTTGATTTTTAAACTGGAATTTTAATTTAAGTTAAAGCTTTTAGATTTTAGCTTTTGAAAAAGTGTTTTTTAATGAAGTTATTTTTTTATTCTTATTAATTTTTTTTTCTTACAACATGTTTAAAATTATTATTTTATTTTTCAAAAACAATTTTAACCACAATGATAAATTCTACTAAATTTTTTAAAATTATTTATTCAAAACATTTTTTCAGACTACTTTTCAACCACGATGATAAGGTAGCCCTAAATGTAAAAATATCGTTACAATTATAAATAATACATATGTGAATTAATTATGATCAAAATTAAGTATTAAAAGCACAATAAAGTATATTTGAAATCAAATAAAAAATTTAAAATATCTCATATGATAAATTTTTTTTGAATATACTGGTGATTACATGGTAGTAGTATATATTCATACTTTTTAACCCTTTAACAACGCACACACACAAGTGCTTGAACTCGGGACTCCTAAGATAAACACCATGGTGTAATTCATGGACAAAATCTCAAAACCTGCTTACAACCTCGTTCGCATACAATCAATAATTTAATTCATCATGGTGTAATTAGACCTACTCATAGGTTGGGTTATCTACCGAGGCTTAAAGGTTTGCTTGAAAAATGGGAGGTTTGGACAAAATATGAGACCCAAAAAATGGGCTTGAGAAAAATTTAGCATGTTTTCTGTATAGGTCGGGTCTTGGGCAAATTTTTTTGCCCCGAGCTCGACCTAGCCCGAATATATTATGTTACAAAAAACTTTTATTTTAATGTTTTTAGTGATATTTTTAAATAAAAACTAATCTAAAAATTTAAATATGGACGGGATGGGTCAGACTCGAATTTACCTTTCTTTAATTTGGTTAAGTTTAAGCAAAAAAGTAAGTTCATTGTTAGACCAAACCAAACTCGAACTTAAAAAATTGATCTAAATACCTTGTATGAACTCGATTTGAACTAGCACATTAACACCTCGAGGTGTGATAAACACACTCGTCGAAATATTTATTTTATTAGGTTGTTGGATATTTCTTTCATTAATGTCTAAAGCCTTTAATTTATTCATCAAAATAAGCAAGAAGCAAAATATATTGTCCATTCAAATTACAACAAACAATTAATTAAATAACATCTTCAAGCATATATTATCATTTTTATTGAAGAGAATTAATGCATGAAAAAGTAAGTAAATATAAAATTAAAACACAAGTGAGAATGTGAAACTACAAAATTTAGGGTCTATTTGTTTACCTATAAAAGTTTCTACGAAAAATATTTTCAATCTTTTTCGATGTTTGTTTGGTTGAAAATGAATTCTCACCGTAAAACATTTTCCAAAACACAGGAAAATATGTTTTTTTATGGAAAATGTCTTACTCTTTTTTTTCCGTAAGACATTTTCAAATCTTTCACCTCTTCACATCCCAATACTTTGCTAAACCCTCCTTCTCCTTCCCCTTTCGTTACAGACCCAGTGCTTGCCATCGCTCTTACTGTTTTCATCTGCTTCAAGGTTGCTCTCTCTTCCCATCTTTATTCTTCTTTGTTTGTCTCTTGTGTGGGGTGATTAAATTTGATTGATTGGCTTATTTTTGTTGGATTTATTTTGTTAATGTTAATTGGATTTAGTTTTACTATTTGGGATTTGACTTCGATTTGTTTCACTGGTATGTTCGTAGGTTTTTATTTTTGAGATTTATTAGTTCATGTACAACAATTTTTCGATTCCTTTTTCTTGCATGACTTAAATGATTATGCAGAACAAGAGGAAGAAATGAGATTACCTACCTAACATATAATTATATCCTTTAAACAAGTTCATTCACCTATAAAACCCCAAGAAATTTTCATGAAAAAAAGAAATGTCTCGTATTGAAGATTTTGTGTGTTGACAATATTATTGGGTTGGCATAATGATAAAATTAGCCCCTAACGTTTGGATGTTTGGTCACTTTGGCCTTTAAAGTTTTTTTGGGCTCACTTTCATACATAATTTTTTGGTCAATTTGGTCATTTTTTAACGGTCTTCCTGACATGACCGTTAGTTGACTAACGGTGTTGACGTGACATTTTTTTCCACCTAGGCAAGTCCACGTATACAGCTGTTGATGTGGCATTATTTTATCTTATATACCACGTTAGCAAATGATTTTAAAATTATTAAAATTATTTTTTTAAAATATAAAATTATTAAAATTATTTTTTAAATATAAAATTATTAAAATCATCATCATCATCTTTAAGTTTTTCTGGGGTTTTTTTTTCTGTTCCCCTTCCTTCCTTCCCCTTCTTCTTATTTTCTTTCTTTGGTGGAATAAAAGGGCAAAGTGGATACAACATTGTAACAGTTGGTAGCCATTGCCTTCATTTCTGGTGATTTAAGGTTTCTCGAGAAACAAACAAAAAACTTCACAAACTCAGGAAGTGTTTGTTTTGGTGTCAATATGAAGGGAAAGGAAAGATACCCAGATGTTGAAATCGTTAGTTGTTCAAGTAAAAAGAGAAAAATTTTCGTTCAAGAAAAAGGTAAAGCAAAATTAGATGGGTTTAGTATTTCCCCGAGAAACAAATAGAAAACTTCACAAACTCAGATTCTTCATGATTTGATGCAAATGGACAAAGAGAAATGAATTTTAGATTCACGAGTTGAAGAAGAGAAGCCAAATTACATTGACTTTCAAAAAGTAAAGCAAAATTAAATGAATTTAGTATTTTGGATGAACTATAAAATGTGCTTCAGTAAAATGAGTTTGGAGATTGTTGTTCTGGTCTTCAACACGCTAATTCAAATCCTAAATCCCATGAAACTTCTCCTCCATCTCCATTAGCTTGTTCCTTAAATCATTCTTTCCATGAATCAATGTGGCCTTATCATCTTCCAAGGTCTGAATTTGGGCTTGAAGCTCAGTCTCAGTTCTTAGTATCTGGATAAGAGCTTTCTGAGATGAGACTACAGTTTCTAAGCTGATTACCTTGTTCCTCTTATTTTCCTCCTTAAGTTTTATTGAACAACTCATTGTTCGGCCATGGGTTACTTGGATGATGAGAAGAAGAAGTGGTGTTAGATGGAAAAATGGGTGAGAAGAATAATTGGTGTTAGATGGAAAAATGGTGAGAAGAAGATGAAATTGGGGAAGAAATAATAAGGATGAAGATGAAATTGAAAATTAAAATTATTTAATAATTTTAATAATTTTATATTAAAAAATATCTTTAAAAAATTTATATTTTAAAAATTTTAAAAATCATTTGCTGACGTGGTATATAAGACAAAATAGTACCACGTCAGCATCTACATACATGTGGTGCCTAGGTGGAATTTTTTTACATGTCAGCATCGTTAATCCCTTAATGGCCACGTTAGGACCGTTAAAAAATGACCAATTTGACAAAAAAAAAAGATTATGTATGAAAATGAACACAAAAAAATTTAAGGGTCAAAGTAATCAAACATCCAAACATTAAGGATTAATTTTGTCATTATGCCTATTGGGTTTTGGTGGATAATTAGTCTAAAAGGAAATAGAAAAGAACTTGAAAGACAAAAAGGAAATGGGGTATTAACTATAAAACCCCAAGAAATTTTCATGAAAAATAGAAATGTCGCGTATTGAAGATTTGTGTGTAACTTGACACTATTATTAGGTTTTGGGTGGATAATTAGTCTAAAAGGAAATAGAAAAGAACTTGAAAGACAAAGAGGAAATGGGGAAAATGGGGTATTATATTTGTAATTGAGAGGGAGAGCTGAGAAAGCAACAATCACACCTCCATTGTTGCCAAATGTTGTTATTGGTTATTGTCTGTCGCTGTGAAGGCTTTCTCTTTCTCTCAATGGGCTCTTCTTTATGACATATAAGTTTTCACAGAGTAGAAGAAAAGGAGGAAGCTTTTAAGCTTTTCTTAAAGTTGAAGCCAGCAATGGGTTTGAGTAGACATCAAAAGCCTGCCAATGGAGTTCCCACTAGATGGGTTTCTCTCTTTTGCATTGCCAGTTTCTTCTTGGGTGTACTTGTTGTCAACAGTTTTTTTTCTCTCCTCTAAGTGGACTATGAAATGAACAAGTTCTTGTTTGGAGTTGCCAAACCTTCAACTTTTATGTTCCATTTTAATGTTTTCTTTTAGAAGCTTTAACAAGTTGTTGAGTCTCAGTTCAACCCCAGGTGGTGCTTTGGATCGTGCTATCAATGCGGAAGAAGAGCAACACAAGGATTTTTTGCACCTGGTATGCTCTCACTTCCAGTCCCGACCCGATTTAGAAACTCAAAACTTATGTAGAATCGAATGTTTTGTTTGGCAGAATCGTATTGAAGGTTACCATGAACTATCATTGAAAACTCAAATGTACTTTTCCGCAGTGGTTGCAAAGTGGGATGCAGATTTCTATCTTAAAGTGGACTATTAATTTATTATTATTCAATTTTTATTTTTTTATTTTTATAACATAATTAGGAATCATTTATTTGTTTTGATTGTTTTCAATTTGACTATTAATATATTTAATTGATGTATTTATTTATAAATAAATTGTTGCAATATAAGTAAAAACAATGTAAAATATAAATTTAATAGATATAAAATAAACTCAATCAAACAATGAAAAAATCATAAATTCTTAAATTTATGTTTATTTCATTTAAATCAAATTTTTTAAAATATTTTCAAGAAATCTGTCAAACAACAAAAAATATTTTACACAGATTCATCCAAACACAAAAAAATATTAACTTTTCAAAAAATATCAACTGCTTGACTAGTTCGCCTTCAACCTTGATGAAAAGGATTCATTTGTTTTTACAAATGGTAGAGCATTGGCAAATAAAGTATATTCCATGAGAGAGGAATAATGTTGTTGATAGGCTTGCTAAGATAACTTTAGATAAGAATACGGAAGTACAGGTGTTTGTTAATTTCTCTAAGGAGATGTTAAATTAATTTGGATTTGATAAAGTAGTTGATTTTTCGTTTCTAATTATTTAGTATAGTTGGTTAGTTTTATTTACACAAAAAAATAATTTGAAACCAATTTTTTCAACAAAAAGAGAAAAAAAATTATAATCGTACAAAATTGTTAGAAATTAGTAATTTAGTTTTGTTAACAAAATTGTAAAATAACTTTATTGCTATAAATGATAATAATGTATGTTATTGTAACTAAGACTTATCCAAAAATAGATTTGTTTTGCCTTTATAAAAAGTAGTAAAAAAATTATAAAATCACAAGATCAAAATTTGTAATTAAAAATATCTTGTATCATAATCAACAAGACAATGGCTCCTCCAAATCAATTATGCTTAGTTGTAGTAGTTTTCTTATCTATCTTTCCCCTTTCTTCTTTGCCAACAAGTGCAATTTTTCCAAAGGTTAATGTTTCCCTTCCAATACCTTCATCAAAACTAGTAGAAAAATTATGCAAGGGCAAAGTAGTTGAAAACCGTAGGTTTTGCCTGAAAGCACTTTCCACTCCCGAAGTTATTGCGGCAAAGGATTCAACCCAATTAGGAACCCTCATTATGAAATTAGGAGCAGCAAATGCCAAAGCAACGTTTAATGTATATAGCGAAATAATTAAGAAACCCGGTTCACCCGAGGCTTTGAAAGCTCTTAATCGTTGCATTGAAGCTTACAAATATGCAATCTTATCATTTGAAATGGTATCTTCAGAATTGGTTGAAGATCCTGAAACCGCAAACTATGATGTAGCTGTTATAGGTCCTGAAATTGCTATTTGTGAAAAGGAACTGATTGACGCAAAGGTTCAAGTACCTCAACTCCTTGCTAGGAATCGATTTATGAAATATTATGTTTCAATGGGATATGAGATAACATCAACTCTCGAGCTTGAAAACCCAAATGTTTATTAGGAAATAATTTTAAGGGAATATGTATAGATAAAAATGAGTGACTTTGTTATCTTGATAGATACAATATAATATTGATGGCATAGGCCTGAAGCCATTGTTGTTGCTGTTGAAACTATGAATTAATTTAAATAATCATTGTGAAACTATAAACTTTTTCATATTTCATTATTTTAATGAAGTCTTAGTATTCCAATCATCAGCTATTTCAAGTGGACTCAAAATCTAACCAAATCGAAATTATATCAACCTTCCTACCTCTTCCATTTATGACATTTCTGCAAAAATCTCTAATAATTAGACGCATTGTCTTAGTATGAGATTTTTGTAAAAAAGATCCAGTACTATTTATCGTCACCCACCCTACTTTTGGCATAATCCATTTCCCATTATTACTAGCCAAAATTGCCTTCACCTTAATCTCTTCTTTTAAATCCTTGCATCCATAAGTATTAGTGAACTTTCCATTATTTTTAAAAGACCAATTCATGGAATCATTACCTCCTAATTGAAAAAACTTTTCCTTTGAAAATTACTTTATTCAACCTCAAGAAAGAATAATTGTCTTATGTAAAGAAAAGATGGGACAGAAAAAGGTCGTTTAACTTGACATTACTATATATTTTACAATATTTTCGAAAAAAATGAAGTTACTTTGCAATATTTGTTTTTTAACAAATTGAAATCAAACCAAGCCATCGGACCATTTAGTTCTTTGGTTTTTTTTTTTAACAAATTGAAATTAAATTATTTAGATCAGGGTCAGTTCTTTGTGAATGATTTGGTTATCTTTTCGAAAAAAGTCATAAAGCATGTTCGGATCCTTAAAGGAATTCTTGGTCGCTTCTGTAGTTTCTTTGGCCATCGAGTCAATGCCAAGAAAACCAACATTTTTTTTGGAGGAGTGGATGATGTTCTTAAGAACAGATGAATTAGTTTACTTGGATTTCAAAGGGTCCAAGATCTTGAAATGTACTTGGAAAGTGTCGTTTTTCCATAACAGAGTTACTAACTCTACATTGCGGTTTGTGGTGGAAATGGTGCATAGAAAATTAAGTAATTGGGACGCTAAGCAACTCTCTATGGAATGTAGAGTTACTCTTACCCATTTATTGCATCTTGTCAGATGTGTAACCATGATATGAAAGATTTACTTCATGTGCTTTGGGATTGTTCTGCCGCTAAAGAGGTTTTGATACAGATCATACCTGCAAATCGTCGGCCCCAATTCTTCTCCAGTAGTCTTCTAAATTGGATGGAAACTTATTTGTGTTCTTTAATGTGGATAATGTAACTATTAAAAGCAACAGGTTTTAATCCCGTTCTTAATACGTTTTTGAATGATTGTTCGATTTAAAATGATAAATTTTATACTCCTAATACTTTAAATTCTTATTTCTATACTTAGGAGAATGTAATTGAAATACTCCAATTACACTTGATTTAATGGATCCCACTAATTACAATAATTATTCAAATATATAATCTATCGAATCTCAACTAAATTGTAAAATTACCAAAAACACAATTTTTTTACAAAAAGACAAATATTATTTTGAAAATATTTATTTCTATATTTTAATTAATCTTTAAAAAATACATACATAGGATAAACATTCAAAAATTTGAACTCAACACATTATAATCTTTAACTTTACTAATTTCCAAAATCATATTTATTTTTATATATATTTAAAAATTGAAATATTTTTCATAATGTACTAAATTTTAATAATTATTAAAGACTTAAAAATCACAAAAAAATCATTTTATTAATTTTAATGAAATTATTTTATTTTGATCCATTGTTAATAAACCAAATACAACTCTTTTATCATCATGACAGCAGCCAATGAGATATACAGCAACATAAGCAATGAACTTCAGACTAGATGATATACATAATAATACATGAACATATATTTTTAGTATATTTTACTGCAAATAAAAGTACATACAATTTACTCGATAAACTATCAATAGTAAGCAAATATATATATTAAAAATAATTCTTTGAGCACGTCTACCATTGACATAAACCAAACTCAAATTGACTCAGATGTATTAGGCTGGTCTCAACAAGAGCCCAACATTGTACATGCTATGCAACGTACAAATCATGATATACGAAGATGGAGAACAATATTGTAGCATGAGTGATGAATTTGGTTATGAAGGTAAATATCATGATTTTTATTTAATTCTAATAATGTGTACATCTCATCCCCAAGATCCTTACTATATTCAGTGCTCATGTTCTAGCATGCAAGGGAGTATAATCGAACTGCAATCACAGCAAAAATAGAATAAGGAAAATAAAAGGACAAAAAGTAAATTCATCTGTTGAGGGTGTGTGATTTAAGACAATATATAATGCAAAAACTGTTGAAAATCCTCAGAAGTTCAAACATCCAATCCAGAATGACAAAACAAAAGAAACCCAACTGTTTCATTTCAAAAAGAAATAGAGAATAAGACATACTAAGCATGAAGTAAATCAAAACCTAAACATACAATAGCCCAAAATTCCTCACCACTTCCCAAACTTAGGCCTTGAGTCGACCATAGAACTTCTGTTTTTCCTGTGTAGTCTGGAAACGTCCGTGCCCAAACTTTGAGGAGGTGTCAATGAACTTGAGTTTGATTTCCTCCAGAGCCACACGAGATGTCTGGTTAATAAGAGACTGACGAAGTGTAACCACCCTCTTCTTAGGTCCAACACACCCTCCTTTGATCATCAGGTAATCACTTTTCACAACACCATAGTGAGGGAACCCACCAATTGGGGTAATATCTTTCTCAGTCCTGAATAAGAAGACAAACAGAAATCATTGAAAATTTCCATACAAGATCTTCAAACTGCGATCTTTTATGGAAGTATATATTTAGGTGGAGTAAAATGGACAAATACACTAACCTGTCATAATCAGTTATGGCAGAGTGGGTCTCGTCACCAACCTTGCCAACCCTGTAGACCTTCTTGTTCATCTCAGTACGGTGGTGGTATCCATTCTGACCTGCCCTAGCAACTGTAAAGGAGACTCTCGCAGGATGCCAGGCACCAATACAAGCAACCTTACGCAGACCTCTGTGGGTCTTACGGGGCAGACGTGTGACACCCCAACGGGTGACAACACCTTCATAACCTTTACCCTTTGTGACACCAATGATATCGATCATTTCATCCTTCTGGAAAACATTATCAATGGGGACTGGCTTCTCAAAGAACTTGTAAGCAAAATCAACCTTGTCAGCAATTGTTCCACCATTGACTTGGATCTCCATTAGGTGTGCCTTCTTCTGCTTCAATCCCTTCATTTTCCTAATCTGTAATGCACTTAGTCAGAAATTTTTGTCCGCCTTGAAACATGTTTAATAAAAAATTACAATCTGAAAACCATGCATTTGAAATGAACACTTATGCAGTGCAAAAAACAAGAAAACAAGGTAATAATGCTATACCTGAGTGTGAGCCAAGACCCTAATAACAGTTGCATATTTCTTCATCTTTTCCAACTGTGCTTGGATACTCTTCTTCCCTTCTTCACTTCATACTGTTTTGAGTACTTGACAAAAGCCTTCTTCTTGGACTTGCACCAGTGCTTGTAGAACCGGCGCTTGACTTCCTCGCTCAGATGCTGAGCCCAGACAGTGTTCAAGGAGCGAAGGCCACGTGGTGTCTTCACATATCCAACAACCCAACAATCACCATAGGAGGGGTTTCAACGATTGTAACAGCTTCACATGTCTCCTTCTTGTGAAGCTCTATACAGAAATAAAGAACACAAAATTCCATTAAAATTCAATAAAACTTTTGAGAACCATAAACCATTTAATAAATGCAATTCAATCAAAGGAGCTAAACACATATTCAGGTAAATGAATCTCAAAGAAATGATAACTGCATCTCAAGCAAAACAGTAGTAAAAATAATTACAGAGTTGCTTGATGAAAAACTAACTTACTAGATCCAGGTTTTTCGACCTCTCTGACAATGTGTGTCATACCAGCCTTGTACCCCAAAAAGGCAGTGAGCTTGCAAGGTTTAGTAGGGTCATCCTTTGGGAATGCCTTCACTGCACCAATAAAAAACATCATGAGACAAAAATAAAACACAATAACCACACTTTTCAATCGCAATACTAGAACTTCCAAAGCTATATATTACTAAGAAGTACATTATCAGCATCACCATACTATTATTGTTAAATAAACAAAGGAAAATGAAAGAGAATACCTTTTCCTCTGTGACGAGAGGCTCGCTTCCTTGGAAGAAATCCAAGGGAACCATGCCTTGGGTGCTCAAATTTCCTGTGAGACATTCTTCCGCTCCTTCACCACAAAATATAAACAAAATAAATAAATAAATATCTATAACAAAAGCAATGTTCTTCTTATCGATCTATCGAAATAACAAAGAATGAAAGAACAAAGCAGAAAGCGTTCATTACCTACAACTTAATAAAAGAAATTATAAAGATTTACAGAGTGATATAAATTAAAAGAAAAAAACTGAGAAGATAGTTAATTTTGTTTTCAGTTTCCACCATTTTCAAAAGAAAATTAACAAAAAGAGAGAATGAAAGAGATGGGAGTCACCTGCTGCTGCTACTGTTGCTTGCTGGCTGCGGCTGCGGCTGCGGCTGCGGCTGCGGCTGCGGCTGCTCGCACTCCCAAATAGAGACTAACAAAAACCCTACCTGTTGTTTCTTATAAGATGTCTAGAATTTTTTGGGGGTAAAAGATTTTTTACTTTTTGGTTATCTTATATGATATTGGGAAAATGATAATTTTTTTTTACTTATCTCCCAAAAATACTCACTTACCTCAAGATTTATAAAAAAAATATACTAACACATGAGATTTATATTTTTTAAAAATAAGATGACAATTTTACACTTAATTTATTATTCTATTTATTTTATTATCTTTGATCCCTACATTTAATAATTTTTAATTAAAAATAATACATATCTAAATAATTATAAAATATTTTAATCATTATTAAATTAAATAAATTACTTATGGGAAGCATAATATATTTTTCAATTACTATTACACGCAATTATAATTAATACATCTAAATAATTATAATCATAATTAATTATTATAAAGTATGATTACACTGGTAATCATAAGATAAAATATCAAAATAATTTTCATCATTAGTTTTTATTAGATTGGTGATGGAAAGTTAACTTGGTTTTTTTTATTGGTTTAATAATAAATTTAGTTCTCTAATATTTACACATTTTATTAATTTGATCCTAAATATAAAAAATAATAATAATTTTAGCCCTTAATGTTTGCAAATTTTGTTTTTAATTCAAAATTTGAAAAATTTAATAAATTTAACCCTCAATATTTACAAAATTTATCAATTTAGTTCTAATTCTAAAAATTTATCATTTGGTTGTTGATTGTCAAGCCAACAACTATTGACACTATTTTTAGTACGAATTTTGACTACCAATTTGAATTAACATATGGAGGTGACAACGAAAGAGAGTTGTGTATTTAAGCGCAGGTGACAACTTTTAAAGTTGAATACCCACATGACCAAGGGCGTTCTTCAGTGCTGAGAACTCAAATGTTTTACAACACATTCTGGTGTACTTCTATTGATCAACGTGCTTCCACTGGCACTCATTATTGCACACTAATAAAACAACGTTCAAGGTTAAAATGGTTATTGAGGTTTAAAAAAAGGTGAGGAAAGGAGATGGAAAGAAAATGTAATATAGGTTGAAGAAAGTCTGACAAAGTGGTGGAACGACACCAATCTCTCTCTAACAAAAACCATAGAGCAATTCATGAATTACCTAAAGTGGTGGAATAGGAAGATGTTCGGAGATGTGCTCAAAAAGAAAAAATGTATTCAGGCAAGAATTGCAGGAACTGAAAGAGTATTAGCGGCAACCCCAAACGACTTCCTCATTAACCTTTAAAAGTCCCTGGTGGCTGAATACCTGAAGGTATTGAAGCATGAGGAGATGCTATGGGCACTCAACTCGGAAGTCAATTGGATTGTAGAAGGCGAGTGCGACACAAAATTCTTCCATATCACGACAATGGTGAGACATAAGCGTAATAAAATCCTGGGCCTAAATGATAATCTTGGTAACTAGACTACTAATGGCAAAATGTATAAAATGGTGAGAATAAATACATTATGTTATTAATTAGACAAAAGTGGTACGACGTGGTTAATTGAATCCCGATTTCTCTACCGAACGATTTTCTTCGTTTTTCTTAATCAGTGGTTTGTTTTGAGTGTAGGCTCAAACAACACTAACCAATAACACAGAATAAAAACTTTTATTAACTTTAGCTCTATAATTGGAAACTACGCATTTTTCTTAAAAAAATAGAATTTATTTTGTAAAATAAATTTTCACAAATTTCTAATTACAAGAGTTTTGTTCAAATAAAGTCTAATTAAATAAAATATTTCAATAAAAAATGCATCTTCTACTATAAGTAGAAGTGCTAGGGACTACGGCATGTCTCAAGGGATACTAGGGTTTAATGCCCCTTGTACGTAATAAATCTTAATTGGATCTTTCATATATCGAATACAATTATAGGTGTTATCTGAACTTCTTTCCAACACTTATAATTTATCCAATGCAATAATTATTTTTTATTTCTCGAAATAATATCTATTTAATCAATTAATTTAATTAATTTAATTAATTAAGTTAATTTCTCAATTAATTTAATTCTAACTTCAAACTTCAATTGTTTAATAACAATTTATTAAATAATAATTTGAAGAAATTAAATTAATTCCCAAGTTATCTTTTATACTTAGCGAGAAAACGCATTTACTACAGATAGTGATGCATGCAATTTAATTATCTTACTTTCTTGTTTTCATTCATTCCATATTATTGGTTTTACATTCAATTTGTTTCTAGTCATCTCAAGTTAGCAAATGGATCAATTGAACATGTATAATAAGGGCTCAAATAATCCTAATTAAATTTCAACTTTTCACTTATTAATTACAATATTATTTTATAATGAAGTCATTCAACTAAAGTATCATAATTGAGCTCTCTCTTATTATATATTATTATGAAAGCTACTCATCAAACGCTCATCTAATGACCTTGTCATAAGTGTGTTTTCCTCATAAGATATCCTTAATCTCTTTGGGATAAATTCATTGTTTCAATATGATCATATTTTATCTCATGGTAACCATTATATCTTCCTTCGTAAAAAGTCAATTACTAACAAAAAGTCATTAAATAATTTATCTCTAAGACAAATGACCCGTGACCACATTACTTTTATCTATCATGTAATGTCGATAAGAGAATATCATTTACCCTTTTATCAGGCTATGACTTCCACTATTGTGGAATGATGCTATATCATGCAAAAGTTGTATACCCAACATACCAAATTTCGATTTCTTATCTATTTGAACTCAAGCTTGCATTCAAATTACACAGGTCAAACATACATGTAGTCCATCATACACTCAGTATATGTCACACCATGAACATCACAAGTGAATAAATCCATAAACGAATCTAGGATCTATTCTACTTGAATTTTTTTCGATGTACTGTCAATTTAGTCGATCACATCAATGTCTCTATCTTATGGTATCATTCGTTTCGATACCCAAGATTATATATCTCCTCAATTAGACTTAATAGACAACGTATTTGTCTTTCAATCGATTTGCTCAATTTTAATTAGAGCAAGGACACGTTTACGTTAACTACTAATATAAACTATCTTTCATTTTGCTTAATATTAGTTAAACGTTAAATAATCAATGAGCCAATTTTGTTTTTCATTTTGCTTTGTGTGCAAAAAATTGTTGAGGACAAATTATACAAGAAGATATTAATGATATTGATGGATAATTTATTAAATCAATATGTTTGAAAAATAACTAGCACATACATAAAATCACTACACTAAGGACACTAGATCTCAACATCTAGAACTATTGAATAAACAATTATAATTTGGCCTAAAAGTGATTAAACAATTGGTTAATGAAATAGTGAAATTGAGTTTAGCACTAACTTACATGCAAAACAAGAAAATAGAAATTGTATAATAAAATTTGCAATCCTTGTTTAATAAGAGAAATTATGATGGTAATTAGTGAAATGAATGCATAATTCAGTAATAAAACTAAAGATTCTAATTACATAAATAAGTAAAAATGTGTTAATAAGTGAATGTCAACATAAATAAGTGAAACGAGTAATAAAGTGAATATTGGAGTGGTTGGCTTTTAATGTATAACCATTAAGTAGTATAATTGAATTTAGACTTTACATCTATAAAAGACTCAACGTTAATACGAAATAAGGTAAGATAGAAATTGTAATGTACTTATTAAACTCTTCAAGCTTAACGTGTTAGTGGTTTAAATACGTAGGTGGAAGACTTTTTAAAAGCTAGAGACTATGTTAATGAAATATTACATCACCATGCGAGGATTGAAGGGTTAAGAAATTTACTTTTGTATTTTATGTATTAGAAAAATTTGAAATGACATGTATATAAATTAAATGTATTTTATATTGAGTTTGTAAAGTTTTCATAATCTGTCCAATGATTTTAATGCTTCAATATAAATTGCGGTATTAATTTGATTTAATCTCATTTTTAAAAAAGGATTTGTGTTCAAATGATGTTTATATTGTTTTGAAGGGAATTGAAATTTAACAGTATGTTTTCTTGATGCTTGAGGATAGTTCGAAGCGTTTTTTTTAAGTCTCCTACATTAAGTTGAGACTAAATCTTTTAGGTAGTGAGACCGACAAGTTAATAGCTAACAAGCTACAGCAAGGTAGTTAAGTCTTGACACTTGGTGTTTGAGTTTCAAGATTTATTCCATTATACATTCGCGATTGTGTTTTTGGTCGTTTTAGACTTTCGTAATATCGTTTTATGTTTAAAGCATGTTCAAACTGATAAAAGATTCAAATTGATTTTAAAATATTTTCAAGTTTTCTAAAATTTGAATGTTAATTTATTGGATTTGAATGGAATTATGTTTTTGTTAAAAATATATATAATAATGGAGAAAATGTGACTATGATATTACTTATCTACATTGGATGTGAGATGGAATAAAAGATGTATTCATTGAGGATTCGTGCAACCACAAATCATGTACTTTTGGTTGAGACTTGGATCTAGTACTTTTAGTTGGTGTATTTAGATATGGACATGGGATAATGATATGGAAGTTGGAACATTATATTTTTTGGATAAAATGAAATTGTGGATTTGTTTTTTGACTAGATCTGTTCATAGGTCGAATTATTCGCGCAGGTCCAAAGGGTCGTTCGAAATTTGAGAGGATTTGGATAAAAATATTAAGTTCAAAATGGGCTTGGACAAAATAATTAGACTCGTTTAAAATATAAGTCGGGCTCGAGCTTGAACATTTGAGTCCGAACTCGGACCGACCTGACCCGTTTTAAGTTTATAATACTTTGTATTATTTTTTTTATATATTATGTAATTTAGAACACTTTTAAAAAATAAACATATACTAAATATATAATATTACTCTAATGTAAACATTAAAATAATGTTAGAATGACTATATAAAAATTTTCAATAAATAAAAAATATATAAAATTATTAAATATTAAATATTAAAATAAAATAAATATATTTTTAAAATAATTTTAAAAATAAATGGATAGGCTTAAAATGAGTTTGGATTAATTTTTTGTAAATGTGAACGAGTTTGAGCAAAATTTAAACCTATATTTCGAATCGGATAGAACTTAAACAAGCATAAAATATGAATGTAAATTTCTCGCACATTTTTTTTCAATTTGCTTTATTTTTACACATCTCTGAAGAAAATATTTTCTTTTTAATATCCACGATATGATAACAATGAAATTTAAAAAAGTGAAGCTATGGGTTATTTTGTTTGTACAGGAGATTAACAATGTTAGTTAAATGTAAAAACTCTGCTTTTCTTGTCTTGTGGATTTTATTTCTTTATAATTTTCAAGTTCTAAAACTTTAAGGACTTGCAATGTAGGCTGAAATTTGTACCAATTTTTAAGTTATAAGCATTTTGAGTAAAAATACAGTCAGTAGTTATGGGTTTTTTTCAATTAGACTTATTTATAGGTTGAATTCGGATAGGTCCTAATAAAATTTAAAATTTAGGTTTGGTTCGGAAAATGGATTTAGAATTTTATTCAAACTCATATTAATTTTTTATTTTATTTTTTATATTAAAAAATTTAAAATATAATACATTAAAAACATTAAAACAAATGTTTCTCAATAAATTGGAAATAAATGCAAAAAAATCTTTATACTTAAATAACATTAAGATAAATGTAACTTAACAAACAAATTCAATTAAAATAGTAGTAAAATTAACAATAAAATAAGAATTATACAATATACAAACAACAACAAAAAAATAGCAACGACATAATAATGAAATAATAGCAAAATAGTGGAAAAACAACCGTATTATTATTATTATTTTTTTGTAAATTTAGGTTGAGTCAATAAATCTTATCCGAGACTTGATTCATTTTCTCAATAATTTTTTTTGTTTAAATTCATTTTTTGAATTTATATTTTTATTAAATCATCTTATTTTTTTATGGAATTTCCGACCGGACCCAGGGATAAATTTACTTTCAACCCTTTAATCTTTGGGGTTTTAGATAACTTGAGGTGATCTAGGGAGATAGAAGAAAACTGGAGCAAATAAAGGACATGTTCTCGCGTTAAAAAATTTTAAATATGATATTCAATTTTAACTATAAATTTGTTATGAATATTATTAAATGGATGCTTAACTTTTTATTTCTTTTGACTTTTAACTTTGCATCTTCTTTAACATTTTATATTATTGTAAATACTTTTTTCTATTTATATATTAGAATATGAAGAGTTGAATCTCCCTATATAGAGAGGAGTAGGCTACTTGTAAATGGGATAAAATATATAGAATACAATACGTATTCTCTCTTTATTCTCATCTATTATCCTTGTGTTCTTTACATCATTATTATTATTTTATAACATTTTATCAGCACGAGCTTGCTCGATAGTATTCAATATTTTGTTGGAGAACAAGTAATCTAGACATACAACGTTCTTGTTGAAACAACAAAGTTAAGGTATGTGAATTTTTCTGTGTGCTTGAAAAATTTTGAAATTTCAATATTCTTAATGAAAAAAAAAGTTAAAATGATGCTCATTTTTTTCTCCGTATTTAAATATAAATTTATGTTTTACATATTCCATGATATGCTTATTTATGATATAAGACTTTGAATAAGATTGAAGTATCAACAACTTGAATATTCTTTCTTAATATGTATATATTTCACAACATATGTCATTGACATGATTAAAAATAAAGTAATCATTTTAAAAAATTTATTTTATTTAGTGACCGCTACCAAATGTACTACGTTGCCTATTATATTATTAGATTATTATTTTATTATTTTTGACACTAGAGGTTCATGTTCAATATTTGGATATGTCGTATGAAAAACTTAAAAAAAGTTAAATCTACTTGTACCTTATATATATCAAAATGCATATGATATAGCTTATGGCTATTTATTTCTTTGCAGATGAAATTTTGTATGAAAAGCTTGATTCTCGTAAATAAAATAATGTGATATCTCTAGTTAATATTCCATAAAATATTTTTGGGGTATTCTATTGTTATGTTGATTAAATTGTAAGGTTGATCTTAGTTACCATAAGATTTTAATAGATCTAGATGATCATATTTCTATACTTAAGTTTGAATAGACATGAATAATAGTGTTTTCTCGCTTTAGTTGTTAGCTCAGAATATATAACTTGACACGAATAATTAGGAGAAAGTTACCATTGTGAAAATTCAATGATTTTCATCTACATGAAGAATTAAAAGTGTGAAACATCTAACTGTGAAATATCCTCTTGACTCTTGAATGACTTAATAATTTGAAATAATGATTTTACCATTAGAAAACAATAATACTCTCTAAAGCTTTTTATGATTGAAATATCTTATGTGCTCCTGCAGCAGCAATATTGTGAAAAAGGCTTTAAAAAGTATTTTGGAACGATATCATACCTTTTAGTGAAAAAGACTTCATTCCCTGTAGTGAATGTTACAACGCATAACAACTATAAAAATCAAAATATAGAAATCGTGGTTGTCGTTGTAATTGAGGATATGGTTTTAGACATACTAATAATTGTTATCATGGTTGTTATAATAGTGATTCTTCTAACCACTAGAAAAAAAACAATAAGGAAAATCAAGAAAATGAAGGTTAAAAATATTCGAAAGTTATTGAAAATTCATGCTACTAATGTCGTATGAAAATGCATTGGTCACATATCTATCGTATGTTTAAACATCTAGTAAAATTTTATCAAAGCATCAATTAAAAAAAAAAAAACAATATTGAGACAATTTTTGTCCAAAATGATGAAATGGAAGATAATTTTTTCGGAAAAAAGATGAAAATTTTCAATATGATGCTAAAGTTGGCTATGCATACAAGGATGATTAATATTTATTTAGTTTGTGTAAAAAATTTTGTTGAGATCCAAGCATTGAAATTTAATTGTTTGATTTAAGAATCATTAGAATCAATGTCTACTTGATATTTGCTTGCGGATGATCTCTTTCTCTTCACTACAAATGATGCTTATAATCACTACTTCTCATCCATGGTAACTTAAGTTAGTTTAATCAACTTCTTTTGAAATTTGACTTGATTTTTATTAAGAAGTTTAATTTATATAGTTCTCTATCCATAATTCTATGAATTTTTAAATTCTTTTCACGTATTTAGTTATTGAGATTATTATGTGGAGATAAATGTTTTTATTTTTATTAGTTCATTTTAAATAGAATTGATTGGTTTAATTCTGATTTTGATTAAGATATATAATTATTGGAAGTAAAAATGCTTGTCATGAATTTTGAGATATTTACCTTGTTTGGATAATTTCATAATTGAGGTGAAGATTAGAAAATGTTTATGTTTAAACCTTTATAATTGTAAAGTTACTTTAATCTGACATTATAATATTTTGCATTTTATTGTGTTATAATATATATATAAAATATATATTATCTAACCATAATGATTTATTAGTAACATGAATTTATTATTTATTATGTTTAATATATGTTTTATTTATACCTATTCATTTTATTTTTATATAAATAAATTAAATATTCATTAAGGATATATAATAAAATGATTGCATGCTCCTCAAGAGTTAATATTGCATCAAACTGTAAAAAGCTTTTGAAGAGTTAATATTTTACCTCATTGAGATGCAAAATTTTGTAAAGCATAAGATTATTTTTCAGATCAAGAAGATATATGTTGAAGGAAATTTTTATGTCAAAATCATGGATAGAAATCACATGAAATACTCATGTTTTTGTATTATAAATATTCCCAGAAGGAATACATTACACTTATATGAATAACATATGAGAAAGTGAAAAGAAGTTCATAGTGTTGGTATGACCAGTTAGACCATCCCAAGTCAATGTTGATGCAAAATAATTTGATGCAATTTTATATGATTTTATTGAAGAATTAGAAATTATATTTTAATAATTTTTATCATATTAGTTATTTGGACAACATGTTGATCTAACATCAATTAAAGTTAGAGGTCGGTTGTATTTTTAGATGATAACCAAATAATATATGAGCTTATGTATCACATGTGTGCAACCTAAAGTTTGCGATACTATTTCTTGAAATAATTTGATTGTGCACAATCTCTATAGAATGTAATTGGTGCTAACAACACTAGTGCATTATATCCCTAGCATGATTTTCATAGTTTTAGCTGGGATAATTTTAAGTTGTCTATTACCTATATATGTTATATTTAATGGTTAGCAAAACTATGCCGCCATTTAGTTGCTTAACCATTAATATAAGAATTGTTTTTGAATAAGCATGTAATTTTATTTGCATCAAGCCAACATGTAAGAAATATTTGTTTCGTGAGAATTGACTTTCATTTATAAGTCAATGGATTCCATTTAAGAATATCTGGATGTGCAATATCTATTTCATATTCCACCATAATGCACTAAGATGGATAATCTAATATGAAGTTGAGAAATTTTAGAATTTTCATTTGATATTGAAGGAAGATATATTTATAATTTTGAAAAAAAAAGTATTGTTATGTTGCAAATTTTCTCGATATTAAAGGGAGACAAATTAGTTAAATAATTATATCATCAATTTTCTTTTGTGATCCTCACTAATATTATATGTACAAAGTTTGAATGATAAAAATTATTTGCTAGATATGTTTAATGAGAACATTTAGAGATTCCATATAGTAGCTGATACATATACCAGCTAAAATGCTCCAAATAATTATATGTCCCAGAGGACAATGTGATAAAAATAAGTCTTGAGCATACTAGAAGCGTGACAAACTAGTCGACTCCATAAAACGAAAAATTATTGAAAGAAAAGAGAAAGAAATGAAGATGGTCACATACTAAAAGGAGGCGGGTACTCATGAAGAGACCTATGACATAACTTTTAATAAAACCCCATAAGAGGTTCATGTACCTAAAATTATGAATATAATGAGATATCTCAGTTAGTTATGTCATAGCTAAATATGATGGAGTTAAAAAAAATGAAATTGTTGTCGATAACAATAATATACGTAGAACACTTCAATATTATGGAAAAGTGAGGATCTTGAATGAAAATATACTTGAAAGCATTGAGATGAGAACAAGTCATCGACAATAAATAAGTGCTTCTATTATAACTTATGAAATGTCTCTCGGACAAAAAGTTCAAACACCCAGAAGGTGTAAAGCTAAGGAGAGTACATGTTAGCATAATAGCGAAAAAAAATACAAATCATAATATATAGAATTAACTTATAACAAGAACGTTCATAAAACACCTGATATTGATTATGAAGAGACATACTTTCTTATAGTAGATGCAACTATTTTTAGGTTCTTGATTAGTTTGGAAATAAGAAAAGGGCTTGATTTATGCCTAATGGATGTAGTTACAACTTATTTATATTGCCACTGACTTGATAATAACATTTACATGAAACTCCCAAAAGGTTTTAATCTGCCAGAAGCAATTAATTCAGGTGCTCGAGAACATTACTCAATCAAATTAAATAAATTTTCATATTCTTGTATCCATCCTTATCTATTTTTTTGTTTATAATACATTATCATTTTTCAATGATGCTAGTTATTTGTCTTCGGAAAAATGATGAAGATTTTTTTGGTCTTGAAGTACCATATTTAACTGCTATTGTGCTGCATTGACGTATCTTGCTAGTCATACACGACTTGATATATCATTTGCTGTTAACTTATTAGCAAGATTTAGCCTTATCCAACCTGAAGACATTGGAATGAAGTTAAGCATGTTTTTTTTGTTATCTTCAAGGTACAAGAGATATGAATTTATTTTTCCTTAACCTATCCAAAACAGAATTAGTTGGTTTTGTAGATGTAGAGTACTTATCTGATCCTTAAAATGCTCGATCATGAACTGGTTATGTTTTCACATATGGTGGTACTACAATTTCTTGGCGTTCTATGAAACAAACAATTACTGCTACATTTGAGAAATTAATTTTCAACATTAAATTTTGTTGTTTCAAAGATCTTAAGTGATGGTTATATTACGGGGAGTAAATTCACATACTATATATATATGGTTGTGATATACTATGTATCAAAGGATTATGCACTCTTTTTTTCTTCACTAGGTTTTTATCCCACAGGGTTTTTCTTAGTAAGGTTTTTAATGAGGCATATCCTTTATACAATTAACATCTAAGGGGGAGTGTTATGAATATTATTAAATGGATGTTCAACCTTTCATCTTCCTTGACCTTTAACCTTTCATATTCTTATAACTATTTTTTCCTATTTATTTATTAGAATATGAAGAGTTGAATCTCCCTGTATATATAGAGGAGTATGCTACTTGTAAATGGGATGAAATATATAGAATACAACACATATTTTCTCTTTATTCTTATCTATTATTCTTGTATTTTTTATATCATTATTATTATTTTATAACAAATTTTAATTTTTTAACTAAATTATTTAAATATTAAATATAATATTCATACTTGGACATGTGGCATAAAAGAATTCATTGAAATTGTGATAATTAGATACCTAAAAAATTATATCAAGTAATTTTCAGATTGAAGTAAGTTTTAAAAATGTGAATTCAACGAGTGGCTTTAATAGTAAAGAGAATATTATTCATCTTAGGATACTCGAATTCGAATATTTATATGTACAATATGTGTGTGTTGTCAAAAATTAAAAAATAAAAATAAATACTATTATATAATTATAGCAATATATAAAAAAATATAAATACAAATTGTAAGTTGAAGTACTACGATTATACCTTATTTTTCTAATGAAGAGGAACGAACAAAGCGTAAGCGGGAAGGGAGCGTGAAAGACCAAGGATCGACCACGTAAACACAGCTTTACTGACTTTCAAAGCTAAAAGAATGCTGCACGTTGCAATTTTTAATAGGCATACCCTTATCCAATAAAGAAAGGTGAGTCTTCAGTGTCCAAAGCCCACTCGCAAATCAGGAATAACTGGGCCACTAACCAATCGCAACTGTTCGATTGAGTTTACAACTTTACCCCTTTAACATACCATCTGTCGAGCTGTACTGGCAAATAAAATGTAATTCAACTATTACAGCAAGTACATCTACTTTCTTAAGGTCCCGGCTTTTCAAAAGAGCGCCAAAACTGGCCGTTTGAAAATTTGAATTCAAACTGCCGATTCTGATCCTTTTTCTTTTTTATACCGGCAAACTAACGAACGGATTTATTATATACGCTGAAAATCTCTCTCGTTGTAGTTCTTCAGCAGCTTTTCTTCATGGAAAGCAAAATAGTGTTTTCTTTTCTGTTAAAAGTCTGAATTTCAGTTAGATTTCCCCTTTGTTTTCTTTCCTTAATTATTGTAAAGAGATGGATTTTCATGGCATGAAGAGAAAAGAACTGCAGGCGTTGTGTAAAAAGCATGGCGTCCCTGCAAATCTTACTAACCGTGAAATGGCGGATCGTTTGGCTTCCATTTTTAAGGTGCCTTCCCTTTCATTTATTCATCTTCTTTTTTTTTATTCTAATAAATTTCTTTGACTTTCATTTGGGAATGGAATTTATAAATTAAGGCTAAATTTCGATAATGTGAACAGTTCTCTGTTGTTTTTTCCCCTGTAATTCTTTTGTAACTAAGGTTAGTCAAGGACTTTTTTTAGTTTCTCCAATGCTTTTTTTTTTGTAGATCTGGAAGTGAATTTAAATGGGAAGCATTAAACGCTAAATTTTGGTGGTGAAATTTGTTTTTCTCTGCTTTATTGCGTCTTTAAGCATTCGAAATTAGAAGATTAAACACTCCTTTCGTTGTTTTTACTATTTGCATTCAGTGAACCGAAAATAAAATCGAATAGAAAAAGCAAATAATATTTTTGAATGGCTTAACTATATTGATGTTCTATTTTGTTAACTTTGAACAAGTATGTTATTTTTTCACCTTAATTGATTTTCCTTTTGGAGGTTAAAAAGAAGCAAGTATCACAGTAAATACCTGTGGTACATTGGTTCGCTTCAGTTATTGCATATAACCAACTCAGTTCTTTTAATTGTTTTTTCTGTTTTAAACAGGAAAATGAAGATCCTGTTTCATTAGAAGAGTCCAGCAGTATTCCAGAAGAAATATGTAATGAAAATGAAGCAAAGGTTGTCAAAAAGCAGTTAAAGAAAGTCAGGTTTAGTCCTGACAATGAAACCATTGAGTACGAGGTTTCTGTCTATCAGCAGCGTAGAGGAAGGTCCAGGAGGCAAACATTGTCCAAGAATCCTGCCAAGGTGCTTGAAAATGTTCCAGATAGTGAAGATTCCAGAAACTCTGAGGGCTGCCAAGTTAGAGTCACAAGGTCTAGAGTGCAAAATGCCGTTGAAGAAGTTGTACATATGGCTCCTTCGCCTCCTGTTGGGAGAAAGAGAGGTAGAGTAGGCAAGAAGGGTAAAGATGCTGAAGAGGTGGTCAGTGATTCTGAGGGTTTAGAATTAGGACAGAAAGAAGATGTCAAGAATGGTCATGATAAAGTTACTGGTGGGTTAAGAGGGAGGCAGTTAAGAAGTAGGAAGAATGTGACTCAGGAAGATTCAAAGAAGATAAGGGACGGCAAAGGAGGCGACGAGGTTCATTTGTTGGATGACAATTCTGAAGCCAAAAATGGTCCAAAGCAGCAATCAGCCAGGAATTCTAGAAAAGGAGATCTGTCTGTGGCATTCAGCAGTGAAGTGGTAAAGGTTGAAGTTGTTTCTAGGGTGACACGGCAGTCAAGGGCACAATCCAAAGATGTAGCTTCGATGGTTGAAAAGGAGGTTAAAATTGTTGGAGTAAAGGAAGGGTATGAAGCAGAAAAGCCTGTAAGACGATCAAAACGTAATTCGGAGAAAGATTGTGCTACATCAGTGAAAAGTGATACACAGGTGACAGAGGTTCAGGGGCAATCTGGAAAGGATAATGCACTCGCGGAACCTCCAGAATGTTCAAGGAGATATTCTTCCAGGCGAAAAGCTGTACTATCTCAGAGTGGTAAGGAGGGAAATAAGGAAGAATTCTTGAAAGAAGAGACCAGAAAACGAAGCTGGAGTGCTGAATTGGATGCAATTGTGGAAGAGAGTAGTGAGGTTGAGAAGGTCAAGTGTGTCGTTACTTCACAACAACAAGCCCCTCGAGAAGGAGCAGACGCAAGACTGTGGCTCATACCGCTCCAGCTGCTGATTTGGCACCGGTTGTAGGGAAGGGCTCGACTGAAGAATTGGATGCAATTGTTGAAGATAGCAGTAAGGTTGAGAGGGCCAAGTATGCGGCTACTTCACAACAAGAAGCCCCCTCGAGGAGGAGCAGACGCAATACTGTGGCTCTTACCGCTCCAGCTGCCGATTTGGCATCGGTTGGAGGGAAGGGCTCGGCTGAAGAATTGGATGCAATTGTCGAAGACAGTAGTGAGGTTGAGAGGGCCAAGTATGCAGCTAATTCACAACAAGAAGCCCCCTCGAGGAGGGGCAGACGCAAGACTGTGGTTCTTACTGCTCCAGCTGCCGATTTGGCCAATAAGGAAGATATTGGTAGAACGGAGCAGTTAGAGGCACCGGTTGTAGGGAAAGGCACGACTGAAGAATTAGATGCAATTGTTGAAGATAGTAGTGAGGTCGAGAGGGCCAAGTATGCAGCTACTTCACAACAAGAAGCCCCCTCGAGGAAGGGCAGACGCAAGACTGTGGTTCTTACTGCTCCAGCTGCCGATTTGGCCAATAAGGAAGATATTGGTAGAATGGAGCAGCTAGAGGCACCGCTTGTAGGAAAAGGCAAGACTGAAGAATTGGATGCAGTTGTGGAAGATAGTAGTGAGGTTGAGAGGGCCAAGGGTGCCCTTTCTTCACAAGCCCCCTCGAGGAGGAACAGACGCAAGACAGTGATTCTTACTGCTCCAGCTGCAGATTTGGCAAGTAAGGAAGATATTGGTAGTACGGAGCAGTTGAAGGCACCGGTTCTAGGAAAAGGCACAACTGAAGAATTGGATGCAATTGTACAAGATAGGAGTGAGGTTGGGAGGGCCAAGTCTGCCATCACTTCACAACACCAATCCCCCTTGAGGAAGAATAGACGCAAGACTGTGATTCTTACTGCTCCAGCTGCCGAGTTGCCAATTAGGGAAGATATTAGTGGAATGGAGCACTTAAGATTACCGCATCTAGAGAAAGTCTCGACTGAAGAAATACCACGAAAGTCCAGTCGAAATTCTTCTCGACATAGTATATCTGGAACATCTAAAGAAGACCAAATTGCTGTTGCCGAAAATGATGACCAGGGAGTTAAGCAACAGACGGAAGAGCGTGATCTGGAAGAAGAAAAAACTTCTGTTCTTAAGCATCATCCCGTCACACAGAAACCCCAAAGAAGCTCCAGTCTTATTGCTTCTACAAGTGTCTCTGTTACAGCTCCTCATCAAACAGCCGAAGGTGTCGACAAGAAGTTGCCAAGCAAGTCTGGAATGGTGATTGCAGAAGAGGAAGCTGCAATTATCGAGTGTCTTCCATCTCCTGGAGAATTGTCGGAAGATGCAGGAAACAAAAATAATCTGGATTTGGACGTTAGCAAACAGGTTGTCAAGAATGGTGACGCATGCTCTAATTGGGTTAAATCTTTACCGGTTGAATTTGAAAGCAATGTTATCAACATGGACTCATCTGACGCATGTCCTATAGCTGGTCTTCCTTTTGGAGAGAAAAGGGATCTTATAGGTAAGTGGCGAGTGTATTTAGTTTTGATATCATAAAAACTGCATATGTTAAATTTTTTTATTTGTTCACCGTGCATAGGTGCAACCTCCACCTTCCTTCACTCGGAGAAAGAATTGACAGTGCTACCAGGTGGTGAAAACACTAATTTCGAGAATGATAATGTGTCTGCTGATGATAGCAGAATTCCATTTGGAGAGGCTCAAATCATAGACAAATTGAAAGATACAGATAGCACTGCTTCTGAGTCTGTCAAAGCGGATGTTATTAATCTGAATAAATTTGGTGAAAGTAGTGGTCTGAAGAGTGAACAAGAAGATTGTGTAACAAAAGCTGAAGAAATGATTGCTACTGATGTTTCAAATACAGAAGGGATTCCATACATAGAGAGCTCAGTTGAGGCAGCTGAAAATCAAGTGCGTAGTGCACAATCTCATTTTGCTACAGCAGAAACTGATGCTCAAAAGACATTTGATATCCAGCAGAGTACATATAGCAACATTGTTGCCCCAGGAACTCCAAGTGGACCTGCACCAGGAAACCAATGTATGTGAAAATGCTTTACTTTCCTTTCCTTCTACATGTATAAGCTTTTTAGAACATATAATTATTCACGGGGTTACTTTTTTTTGGTGTTTTTTTCTTCAATGCAGTTGAAGATAAGTGCCAGGCTGAAGCTGCTGACACTGCAGGAAGAGAGATGTCTTACCAAGAAAAGAATGAAGATCCAGATGCAGGAAATGAACCCTGTGTTCATGAATCTGTATTAATGTATGAGGAGAACAATGAATTGCTGAAAAATGATGAAGAGATAAGGATACATGAGGGTTCCTTTGAAAGCAATTCTTCTTTGTCCTTGAATAGAACTGGTGCTGCTGATGACTCTAACTTGGTTGAATCTAGAATGGTTAATTTTGAAAGCAGTGGTAGCAAAATGGTTTGTCCTGAGATAACTTCTCTAGCAGATATTTTTTCTTCTGGTGGCCAAGAAGATCATGCTGGTGAGTGAATTTATGTACTTTTGATGTTATAAATGAACCGTACAAACTTAAATCTCTTAGTTACTCATTTAGTGCCTGTCAATTTGCAGGCAAAACCTCTCGTATTGAACTGGGGAATGTATTGGAGACACAAGAACTTTCTGAAAACATGAATATAAATTATCATATGGATGCTGAAGGAATCAGAACTCCAGTTGCGGAGGATCAGATAAAAGGGAAATTAGAAAATGCCAATACGATTATTGCTGACTCAGTTGAGGAGGTAATTTTCAATGATCTCCTGAATGAACTTGGTCAAAGTACTGGTTTGAAGAGTGAATCAGAAATTCCTTTGGAGATATATGAACAACTGAGTGCTACTAAGTTTTCTGATGGGGAAGGGTTTATACTCACTCACTGAGAGTACTGTGAAGACGGAAAAGCAAGAACATAGAGCTCAGATTGATGTTGTTGCTTCAATAACAGGGACACCAAGTACTACAGAAATGAAGTGTAGATCAAGTAGTGACAATGCTACTCACGGAACTCCAGTTGGACTTGCACCGCAAAGCCAAGGTATGTGAGATTCATTTTTTTCTTCTTTCATTAGTTATAAGCATTTCAGAACATATAATTCTGTGAGAACATTTCTGACATTTCTTTTCTTCATTCCATGTCAAGATAAATTATGCAGTGCTGGGAATACTGTCAGCATTGCAGGAAGTGAGATATTCAATCATGATATGGAAAGTGGTTTGATGGAGGATGATAAGGAGAAACTGCTCCAGGATGATACCATTGAGGGTGAAATAAAAAATCAACCTTTTCTGTCCTTGAATAAAACAGGTTCTCTTGATTATGCTTGTGTTGAAGTTGCAAGCAATGCTAACAAAGTGGTTTCTTCTGGGATGACATTTATTGCTGATGTTTACTCTTCAGCCAATCAAACAAATTTTGCAGGTGAGTTTGTTTTAGATTTCATATTGAACAATGTCATGTTGATTTTATAAATTTACCACTTCGTGATATGTGCAGGTGAAACTTCAAATGAGTTGAAACCGGATAAATTATTGGATTTAGAAGAGCCATCGAGGATTGAAAATATTAACTACACAAGTGACAAATTTGAAGTTAAAGAGGACGCTAGTCTTTCTCAAGAGGATCAGAGTTCAATGCACTTAGAGGATACTGACATAACTACTGCTGAACCAGATCAGCAGGTAGTTTTCTTGAAGAATGCAGAAGAAACAGGTACTGATTCTTCCGGAATAGGAATGGTACAAACTGAAAATTCAGTTGAGATTAATGAAATTAGTGAAGCCGTTAGTCAAAAAGCAATAACAGAAACGCAATGGAGCTTAAGCAATAACAGTCCGCTAAGACCTCTAGAAGGCAGCCAAGACGTCAAAGGTATCTTTACATTTCACTTTCTATCTTTTAACTAGCTGAGATTATTGAACTTTCTTGAGCTTATTTTATATTGTTTAAATGAATTTTCCACCAAATACTGGCAGATAAACCTGATGTGAGCAATGCAGGATATGCAATTCCTGGTCAGCTAAACAATGAAGGTGTGAAAATAGTTGAAAATGAAGAGGCAATAAATACTGAAACGGAGTTGTTTGACAGTGCAAAAAGGATTATTGACCAGAGTTCTGAAGGAGAATTTAGGGCAAATGGTGTTTATGATCCAATTTCAGAAAGTATAGACAGCGAAACACATAAGAAACATTTATGTGAAGCTTTCTATGGGGAAAGAACTGGTCCTGTTAAGTGCAATGATATATTGGATAGTGCTTCTAAAGGTGATTTTTATCACAATGTTGATGCATTAGGTTTTTTTTTTTTGGTTAAAAGGCTTAGTTTAATATTATTTTTGAAAAGTGTTTTTAAAAAATTGACGTGGATAAATGATTTTGAGAATTATTTTTAAAAATTTTGATTTAAGATTTAAATGTTTTGTATAACTATAAAAAAAATGCTTTTGAGAAAATAATTTATTATAATTTATTGTTAATATTTTAATATATGAAAAATTAATTTTAAGTATTTTTAAGTAATTAATATTAACTATTTATATAGTTTAATTTGAATATATAAACTATATTTTAAATATTAAAATATAATCAATAAAAATTATAATTTTATAATATTATTTATTTAAAATAAATTTCAATAAAAAAATAGTTTCATACCCAATACAAATCTTATATAAAATATTTTATAAAGGTTAAAATTGTAATTTGATTTTAAAAGTGGTTTTGTTAAAAACAAATGTTAAAAAAATTGTTTTTACTTTTAGATTCAAAAGTGTTTTTAAAAAGCATTTTTACTTTAAAATTATTTTAGTATTGCTATAACTTTAAAATCACTTTTAACCTAAAAAAACACTCTTGAAAACTAATGCCAAAGGCACCATAAGTCTACTCTTTCTTGCTAATCATGATTATTTTGTGAAAAGCCGACTTTAATCACTTCAATATTTTGAAGAAATGTAACACTTTTTGGAGGCTAGGATGTTCTAGGGAATATTTTTATTTGCTAAAGAGATTGAATTTATCATTTGCTGCATCGAATTACAAAATGGTGCTATGAGACAAATGAAAAATCCACTCGAAGTCCTCAAGTATCAAAATGTTTAAAGAAATTACATAGTTATAGAATGCTTTTTATTTTTTTTTTATTACGGGCTTTTCTTGTTTTGATTGTTACAGGTATTTCTGATAAGAAATTGCCCTTCAATAGCTGTCTGCCTGTCACTGATGACATGCAAGAAAATTCTGAGGCAGCTTGCATGGATAATAAGAATACGAGGGATGAAATTCCAGCAAATATTTTTCAACAACCTGCTGCTACCATGGAAGAAAGTTACATGCTAGAAAGTGAGGCTGCGAAGCAAGGCGCCGACAGTGAAGTCAATGCTATAGCGTTTAGTAATGGCAGTCAAGCTTTGCCACCAGAGGAATTGACTGCACCTATTACTTCAGAATCTTTTTCAATGACTCCTCTTGATCATTCGCTGGTGGATGGAGAGAGGATTGCTAATGGTGAAAGAGTTACGGATCTTCTTTTGGTTAAAGACTTTGCTGCTACCATGGATGGTAATAGAATCAGTGCGAGAGGAGAAACAGATGCTGTACAGGAAGATAATATCATGGAGGAGATGGCAACATCCACCTTGAAAGTTGAGCTTACTGACTGCAGTGGTGGCAATGTGGATGCAGAGTCGTATGACACCAATATGAGTGACACAGAATCAATAATTCAAGAAACTTATACTTTTGGGGTTGTAAGTACCGAATACCTGGAAGAGATGTCAAATGCTCCTGCTGCTATGGGTTCTGATAACTCTCATGATCTTAATTATCAAAGTGATAAGGTTGGACTTGAGCGTGATTGTAGCTTTTTCTCTGGAGTAGATGGTTTTACATCAACTGCTGATGTAGTTGTGGATAACATTTCAGTGGTTGGCACATTGGAGAGCAGTTTAAAGAGTAACGATCTTCAGTCTGGAACAGAAGTTGATGATCCTAACATAAGTGCGGCAAAACAATTAAATGCTACCTTCACCATTGAAGAAGCAGGGGTCGGCGATGGTGAAACAGCATATGTTTCTCATCTGGGATCTTTACATGGTGAACAGGAAGGTGTCTCATCATTTGCTGATACACCTTGTAGCAAGCTTGAAATTAGTACTGGTAGTTAGACTCTATCACCCTCGAGTATTCCAGAAAAACTCATTTTTAGTTTCTTCAAATGCTTATAAATTTTAACTTAATGATAGCAAAATTTGCTGGTTCACCTTGTAGCTAGCTATTTCTTTTTTTAGCATTTGTGTTAAATTATATGACTCTTTGTTTCCTTGTTCCTGTGGCAAAGCAGAAAAGGAACATTCACAAGCTATGGATGACATCAATAATGTTGGGGGAACTGAAATCTCTACTGAATGCAAAGGTATAGTAGTTAATTAGATTAAGCCTTTTTATCTTTTATGAGGTGACTGTAATTAACGGGTTAGCTTTTCATGATCATGATATAGCTACAAGGGAGGAAAGAGATGGGTGCCATATAAATGCCGCAGGTTTTAATGATGTAACTGATGGTTCCTTTGTAGAAGGTAGCAAGATAGATCTTGAAGAAATTGCTGAAGTAAAGTCGGATGATTGTCAAAGTTCCATGAAAACAGATGCAACCCTAGATAGCATCGACGGTTTGGATGTGAACCAGTCTCCATGTTTGGACGAAAGGAAGAGTTGCGACCTAGAGACTAAAGAACCACATGGCTTGCATTTTACTGAAAACATAGCTGGTAACTCCATGGAAGTTGAAACTAAAAGATGCAGTAAACTAGACATTATGACTTTAATGAAACCTGAGATGGTTGTAGATTGCTCTTCCATTTCCTCACTATGTGTTGTTTCTGATGGTAAGTACTTATTCCCTTAATTGCAATTATGGATTTGTAAAGGAAATCACTCCTTTTAGATTAATAAAAAAAAATTTGTATCCACTGATGATGTTAAAATGGAATAGAACGAAAACACCTGGCGAATCCCGATGAATCAAACATCTTTACCTGCATGGAGATGAGTTTGTTTCTTGGGGTTGAGGATGGAGTTAAAACATCAGATAAAAAGGCTGGTGACAGTAATGATGTTACTTTGGACAAGGCCATCCCAGAAACAATGGAGCTGAGGAACGACTTCTATGGGCAAGATGCAGCCATTGCAGGTAAATATCCCCTTTTAAAGAATTCATAAATTAGCGGAGGTTGGATCTATTAATCATAGACATGTGTTGGGAACTTGATGAGTCTAATACACTCACTACAGATGATTTAAAACCTACAAGTAATGTTATATCACTCTATAAAGCCGGTCAATCTTTTAATTTTTGATATAAAAGTTAATTCAAGTGCATTAAGTGCTTAGAACTTTAAAATTTAATTGAGATTTATAATTACAAGATAAGAAAATAATTTTTATTAATTCACAATACAATTACAATGACACACATTCTGTATTGCATACACTAACAAAAACTGAAAGCTCCTACACTTATTTATAGAGTTTAGTAACCATTAAATCGTTGATACATGTGAACATTCTTATCATTAATTTTATAAATATTTAATAATTAGAATACATAACATTCTAAAAACTATCTTTTAAGATTAAATTTAGCTTTTATCTAGGAATTACTAACTTTCAACAATATAAAATAAATGTTATACAGACATTAGAAAATATCAAATAAATGAATGTCTTAACATTTATGTTTAGTAGTGACAGACAGAGAACATCCAGTTTTTGGTGAATAACTTATTCTCTTCTTCACAATTACCGATTCGTATAGGAAATTACTTTCTTTTTATTAGTACAATAAAATTTGTATCCACTGATAATAGTTAAAATGGTCCAGAACATAAAGACCTAGTGAATCCCGAAGAATCAAACATCTTTACCAATGTGGAGATGAGTTTGTTTTGGGGGGCTGAAGATGAAATTAAAAATTCAGATGTGAAGGCTGGTGAGGGTAACGATGTTACTTTGGATAAAGCCATCTCAAAATGGAATTCAAGCGACTTTAAAGAGGGTAATCATGTTGAGGACGCAAATTTCTCAGTTATTAAGGATAGTCCTGAAGATAATGAAGCAACAATTCAGTTGAGGAAAGACATCTTGGGGGAAGATGCAGCAGCGACAGATAAATCTCCCCCTCCAAAGAATTCAGAAATTGGAAGAGGTTAGACCTATAAATTTTGGACATGAAATAAATGATATCCGACATGATAATTAGAAGTAGTGACATGCAGAAAGCATCTATTTGTTCGTGCATATTTCATTGTTCTCTGACAAAAAGAAAACTGATATTGTGTTGCAGTTGTGGACGGTGAAGAAGCAGCCTTCAGAACCGAACCAAAGTTGCTAAAGGAGAGCGACAGCGTGTCTGTTAAGCAATTGATTTCGTCCATAATGAAAAGCAAGAGCAAGCCTCTTTTAACTCAAAGAACACCTAAGCGACCAATATTCCATGACATGAAGGAGAACGAGGGCAGCACCAAAAGGGCGCGAATTGGCAACATGACAACACCCAAAACATCATCCAAGTTGAGGAGGCCGCTTGAGCGTATCTTAGACTGAACTGTTTCTTTAGGATTGTTAGAAGAGTAACAATGAGCATATCTCATGCATTATTTGATTTGTAGAATGTCAATATTTTACGTTGGTGCACATTTGATTTGGTTGTATTTGTTCCATCATTCGATGAAACTTGCAATGATACCCCTAATTTAAATTTCTTATTGTCAAAATCAGTAGGATGATTTCATTTGTAATTCGAAAAAAAAGTAGGAACAGCAGCTCGGGAGATGGTAATGAGGAAAATAAACAAGAAATTAAAAAGCATTAAAAGTTACAGTCCAAGTATGAAGTTGGAAGCAGACACAATTCATGGCACTTATGAGGTGCCCCTTATTAATAAAGGGAATATACATTATCCATGGATGAAAAGCTACACCTTTTTTCATGTCTCTTCTCTTAAGAGATTATACAAAGGACTTTATGAAATCAATACCTTCTAACCCACAAAACCCACAAAAGTATAGAAAGAATCAAAACGGAGGAAAACTCAACACTGACAAATATTGGATCACAGTTTTGTATATATATATATGTATCTACAAACACCTTCCAACGCGTTTTCCTCACCTTGAGGGCAATCATGTTGAATTGGGAGATGTCTTCATCTTCGACCAAAATCGCAGCCGATTTATGCAATTTTCAGACAGCCTTGCTTCCTTTGAACACTTAACATCTAATTCTACTCCTTTGTTTTTTCTTCTTCTACAATTTATTTTTAGTCACAGTTCAACCCGCATACTTCTAAAACAATGCCTCCTTTCGATATAAAGGGGTTGACTCGAGCCCACAGAAGAGAGAAAATCGATGCTAAAAGTATTGACCAAACCACAATAATGGTGGGAAGCCTGTCTTGTTTCCCCATCAACCCCTTGAGGAAGGGGTAAAGATGAACAATGACCCAGAATGCAAAGAACAGTCTACCAAATAGAGGGCCCCATGAGTCATATCCATTAGAGATGGCATCTGAAATCCCGACTATGACTCCGATTATGTTGATGATCAACAATGTCATGGGGGGAATCAATAAAGATGTCCACTTGAATAGGTACAGTTCGGAAAATTCTCCATCATCTCCTCCTTTTGAGGTAACGGTGAAGTTTGTGTTAACACCAGCTAAAACCTTGAGCAAGCCCTGGAAGAGTGCAAACAGGTGAGACGAGACACCACCGATCACCCAGAACTGCTCATTTCTCCACCAGTCATGTATTCCAACACCTCCCCACTGCATTTCTAGGATACTAGTCACAGCTATGACTATGAAGAGAGACATGAAAAGGAGACTAGCATAATTACTGATCTGCAAATGGAAAGATCAGTATTAGATGCAATTCAGAATTACCTTGTCCTAGCAGATTTTTTTCCCCTTCTTTTTACTAAAGTAGGCATGTCAGAAATTCAGAATTACCTCAGGGACAATAAACTTTCCAGTAAGGAGACATATAGCTGGCAGCGTACAATAAACAAGCAGTGGAACTGATGTCAAAGGGTACACGACTGAAGCAATATATGAAAAGCGCTCCAAGGGTTTCAACCCACAACCATAACCGTACCATATTGGGCAATGCCTGCTCAAGAAAATTTCGACGGATCCCAGAGCCCAACGTAGAACCTGGTGCAGACGATCTGAGAGGTTAATTGGAGCTGAACCTTTAAATGCAGGCCTTTTTGGAATGCAGTACACTGACCGCCAACCATGACAGTGCATCTTGAAGCCTGTTAATATATCCTCAGTAACTGAGCCATATATCCACCCAACCTGAATGATGATCGGAATCGATTAGTATCACTATCAAAATCCAATAATCCAAAGGAAAAAAAAGAAAAGAAAGTTTCAAAAGATATTAATTTATCAAGTTCGGAACAGTTATGACGCACTTCTTTCCCCCAATCTGTTTTATCTTCATAACCGCAGCTGATGACATGGATGGCTTCTTTCAAGAGTGATGCAGTGGTTGCTCCCTTTGGAATTCCCCCATCCTCCATAAGTGTTGAAGCAATGAAAACAGGTGATTGACCAAATTTCTTCTCAAACTTGATTTGTGGCATAAGGGACGACTTGTCATTGTCTATACCTGCAATACAAAATGATGGCACTATAATTGATAATGCTCTAACATAATCTACTTTAACTGACAGCAAAATAGAGCGGATTGATTCTAGGTCATTGATGAATATATTTGGAAATATCAGAGACCAAACTTAGAAGCCGATAGAAGAATAATCATTACCTTCAATTCCCTCTTCAATATTCTCTAGAGCATGTATATGCTTAGGAACCTCATTTTTCTTCTTATCAATGGACTTTGATTTCTTATTCTTCCTTTTAGATCGGCAACAGCAGCAGCAGCAGCACCATTTCGGCAAGCAATTGCATGTTCTTCTTGGAGGCTTCTTCTTGACAGGGGCATCATACCCGTAGAGTGCCTGCCTCCTGAAGACGCATCCAGTTCCAACATAAATAGGTCCTTGAATCCCATCCAGTCCTTTCATGTTGATCTGTTTTCAGGTGAAGAAAAAAAGAAAAACAACATATCATCATCTCTCCTTTTAGGAAGAAACATGTATCTGCAACATTAAAGTTCAACAAATCATACGTACATCGAAAAAGACAACATTTCGATTTGAGTATCTATCATGTCGATCAATGCCATCGAATCTTTGAGGAAATTGGACATAGCAGATTTTCTTTCCTGAAATAGGGTCCATCATGAAGCACATAGCTTCACGAAGAGCCTTGCTGTTGTTTATATAGTGATCACAATCAACATTCAGTAGGAAAGGAGCATTGGAGATGACGGCAGAAACACGCACCTTCATTAATCAACCAAAAAAAATATTATAATTAGTTATAAACCAGACAACAGACGGATCAGAGGACATGCCAAGCTGAGACTGTGTGTAGTGTATGTGCAGAGCTGCATGCTTGAAATAAAGAGAGAGGGATATACCAAAGAATTCATGGCCCCAGCTTTCTTGTGGTGATCAAATCCTGGTCTCTTTTCACGAGAAACATAAATTAGACGAGGTAATTCATTCCCTTCAATATCGCGAACACCATCATGACCAAGAAAAACCTACAGCAAAGAGTACCAAATGTTTACGATGTTAATGCATACTGGAAATTGCATGGGGGCTGGATAGCATCTGAACCTAATTACAAACCACATTCAAAGAAAACACCTCACCTGGATCATTCCAGGATGGTCTCTGACATTGTTTCCAGGCCATGGTGTTCCATCCTGCATTGTCCAACCCTCTTCTGGAACCTTTTGTGCCATGGCAACCAAGCTATTTATTCGAACTTTGAACTCTTCATATTCCCTCTGTATCAACAATTTAGCAACACCAGATATGAAACATCATTTCTTGAAACCAATGGGGAACACTATTCTTTCAACATCTAGGTAGGCTAGTCAAATGGCAGACACTAAACGGCAGCAAACATATTCAAATTAGGGGAGAAGTTACGAACCTTCATCGCACGGCGTTCCCTAACAAATGTTGGATCTACTTTATCTCTCAAATAGTCAACTTTCTGAGCAAAATACCATTCTGGAGCTCGAGGTTCAATGCTGAACTTCTTACAAAATGGTACCCATTTTCTTGCAAATTCAGATGTCTCAGATAGAGCCTCAAACGTGAGCATGGCAGCACCATCATCAGAGACATAGCAGGCTACTTTATCAACCGGATAATCTACTGAAAGGATAGAAAGAACCGTATTTGCAGTGATAAGCGGTGGCTCCTTCAGCGGATCAACTGTACTCACAAATACGTCTACAGAAGCTAGCTCAGATGGCTTCCCTTCTTTCTCATACCTAAAAAAAAGGGAGGGGTAATAATAAGCAAAACTAAATTCTCTCTCTGACATGCACACAATTTAGTGCGAGTACAGAAGCGAGGGGAGAGAGGAATAACAATGCAATGAGGGAGAGAAAGAATGGGAAAGAGATGTGGAGAAAGGAAGATGAAATCACCTTAATGATAAACGATCGAGGTATGTTTCCCGTTCAATTGGGTACCATTTTGGGAACTGATCCAATATCCATGATACAGCAAACCATATTTCACAGATGACTGAAATAAGCCACAGCACATAAGCATCGTTCACAGGATGCAGAATTCTATAGTGAAAAAATAACCCCAAGACCGCAAGCCGGAGAGTAGGATAATTAATCTGTATGGATTTATCTTGCTAGAGGGTATTGGTAGTTTCCTTGAAAGTGGCTGCCTGCCTTCATCCATCCTGAAATAAAACATAAATTTACATTTTTTAGTACTGAATGTGAAAAAGGTGTTAAGGAATACAGCTACTTCTCTAAAAAGTGTGTTTGGCAAATGAAGTTGATACTAGCTACTACCATGTTTGATGCAAAGCCCTGAGATACAGTATGAGAAAAACTTTTTGAACATTGAAAAATGGTGCATTCATTTTCTCAGAACATGGAAATAACATATATGCAAAAAGGATACAAACTCTGGAGCCAACAAAAATAAAATAATACAATCATATAATAGATTTATTTCTCATGAGAAAAGAAAGCGAGGAAAACAACAATTACGCTTATATAATTAACCATAAATACACTTTAATGATTAGCAACTCAAGCTTTAGCTGAAACAGCTAGGTGTTCTTCTAGATCAATTGACAATTTCTATATTCTTTTAATCCAAAAACGAAAGAGGAATCAGGAATACTGAATAAATAAACAGTAGCAGGAATAAGCTTCTAGACTTAAACATGCTGCTAAGACAACCAAAAAGAATTTAAGAGCGTAAATGAACCTACATTGGCAAATCGGAATCCTCAAACTCGTCTCCATTATTTCCTTCATGCTTAACCACCTGGAGTTTCTCATTATGTTTTTTCTTCCAATCCTCCATTCTTTCCTTCCATGCAACAGTTCCGTACCCATACACTGCCAAATCTTTCTTAGGATCCATTGGTCTAGGTGGCACTGTGATATCAACAACACAAACAATGTTAAGCGCTAAAAAATAGACTGAGTTTTTTTTAAAATAAGGTCAGAAGTATTTCGATTGATCATTTGAAATTAAATTACAAGTCCTCGTACATTTCTACCAATCATATGAAATAACTCACAAGTCATGGAAGGATCAGGCATTGGCATTGGATGGACACGTTTCCCACGACTCATAAAGGGAGGAACAATAAGAGCATGCTTATCAGGGGAAATCCCTACATCCTTCATTAACAATCAATCAGATGTCAGCCACAAATGTAATAGCAAACCCAAACAAAATAATTTTGACAGTAAAACCAATTCACCTCTTGGCCGTATGTCAAGAGAGGGATCTCTGTAGCAACAGACGCAGCATCAAACTCAGCTGGGGTGCTTATCCCGGAAATATGTGGTTGGAAACCATGATTAATATTGTATCGACCAGAGAGCATGGCGGCAGCAATATGATGAGGATCTCTCCTATCGTGGCTTGCAATATCAAACTCATTCTCCAAATCATCAGCACCATCCTCTTCCTCATCCCTTCGACACGAGGACAACCTGTAATAGGAGACAGTGTTAGCTTAATTTCTTGAAGACTAAAATTATTACCAAGTTGCTCTCTAATGGGTTTTTACTGAAAGATCCAACTAAACAAGGCTCACCTTTAATTCGCTTGTATCTGGTTTTACATTGAGGGCATGCTTGATTGCCCTCTCTCCTTTCATATTCATAGCAAGCCCTGCATACTGGGAATGCACACTCATTGCAAGCAACAAATGGCTCCCCATCAATAGATATCTCTATCTCATCCCCACAGATCTGGCAAATCTGCCCACTTAATTCTTTAACAGATGTCACCTGCAAGTCATAGTCACACAATTAACAATGTCAACCCCAGCAGATCATGAAAAAGAGCTTTTCGATTCACTTTAAGCTACCAAAACCCCAACCGATGTGTTTTTCTAATAGATTAACTAACAAAAAATAATGCAAATTCAGGGTTGCTAATTGCTTGAATTGGATGCATCTACCCGCTGAGATCTACAAACTATAAAAGAATTCACTAAATTGGGAACTGTATATAAACATTATACCAAAAAAAGAACACACTAGGAGAAGAAATCTCCTGAAATGTGATACTCTATGAAGCTGAAGAACACAACCCAAAAAGGCCTCATACACTAAAAGAAGCCCTTCAAACAACACATTTACCAGCTCTTACTCCTCCAAGCTCCTCCGCTAACTACAGGTGTTTAAAAAAAAGCAGCAAACTTTGAAGGTACTTACTCTTGCAACCTCATCAGCATTGATGAGAACAAACTCATTCCGGTTGTGAGAACCAGCAATGAGTCTTCCTTTAGTGTCCATTTAGCTCCCAACCCCAACAACAAAACAGCGCTTAAAAGCTTTTAGCAAGAGAAACCCACTTAAATGAAGCTATGTCTTTCTCTCCTTCATCACTCAAAAACTCATAAAACCCCAAGTTTTACCCCCCTCTTTCTCTCAAGCACCCCTTACAAAGAGGAAGAAACCCACATTCCAACAATGCACAAATATACAGCTTGAGATAGAGAGATTCAGAGAAAGGTAGAGGACCAAATATAGAAATACAGCTAGAAATAAAATATGATGTCAACTATTATAAAATATAAGAAACAAGATATTATTATACTATTAAAATTATTAAAAAAAGAAATACTAGTCTTTTGTTTTTGTGTCTGTGTTCGTTTACCGATTGATTCTTTCCTTGAAAGAGAGAGAAAAAAAAAAAAGACACAATTTTGCCTCTCTGTTATAAATTAATTTTTAATGTAAAAAGTGAAAAGCTTTGGAGACACAATTCTGATCCAAATGCCTCTTAATCACAATTCAACTCTGAAACACACATTTCATATAGGATTTATATTCTCATTTCTTTTGTTTCTTTTTGTATGCAGAAAGCTTTGGTAGTTCCCAATGTAAAGTTTTAGCTCCACTGTAAATAAATTTTCTCTTACAACAGTACTTATCATCGTGATGTTTTGAGTGGGATCCATTTTTTTTTTTCCTTTTAGGGGAGGGCTGGTGGGGCCAAAGGGTTTTGCCCCACCGTCCCCACGATGACGATGGTGCTTGTCGGTGATCAAGGGTATCTTCGTAATTGAACATATTTTTGGGTTTTTCGATAAACAGTTTTTTGGAATTATATGTCGAAACGATCAACTTAAATGATCCGTTAACGGGAAGTGTCAGTCAATCAGAATGATATAAAAGAGAAAATTGTCGCGATAAATTGGGGAACGAATGCTTGTGGGATTTTACCGAATTGGGCATTTGGATTTATACACCATCGACCAACGTTCCCAAAAACCAATAACATACAAAAGAAGCAAGCAGAAGAGTGAACGTCTGTTTTACACCCTAATTTAAGATTGTGAAAACTATATCTACTTTGTGTTTAATTTTAGTAATTATGTGTCATCATATAATATATCTAATCAACCTAAATTAAATCAAACCGTCAGAAATTTTATTCGAAATATAAAATTTATGACATTTAATTAAATTGATTTTACTCGTTTATCAACTTTAATTTATTTTTTATTTTTAACTCAATTATATGTACGAGGTTTCTTGTCTCAGTTATTTTTTCTGTTGATTAGCCTAATCTCAGCTTATTAGTAGAAAATAAATATGAAATTGAAGTAAAAGCCACTAAAATTTGACATTACATGATGGTAAGTTTCTTGTGATGTAATGCATGGTTAATTCACTGTCAACCAGCTTTAATTTAGTTAAGATTTGTTTGGATTCGTGGTTAGACTTTTAGCCATTAGTAGAATTATGCATAAATTATTTATTTAATTACTATGTTAGGATCACACGATTTGAATTAATGTCAAATGGATATTTGACAAAAACTTTAACTGCTGCTTCATGTAAAGATTTAAATTTTCATTTTCAAGATTTTAAAATTTTAAAATTTCAATATCTAATCCAAGTCTTCGACAGTATTAATCAAATTTGCTAGGTCAAATTTTGCTATTAGTTTCATACTATGCATAGATTGTGGATTTAATCTATATTTTTTAATTTGATTATTTTTAGTCTCTGTATTTTTCAAATTGTAAAATTTTATTTTGTAGGTGATTAAATCAAGTAATCAAAATGAAGTGATTTTTTTATGAATATTATATGAAAATAACAAATTATTATCACACATGTGATAATATTTTTTGAAAGAATATAATAATATGTTTGTCATGTAAATTTTTGTAAATAGCATGATTTATAATTATTATTTGGACGAGATTAAATTTTCAACAAAATATGATTTTATAGTAGTGGGTCAGTCCGATTGCAGTTATGGGGGCAAATTTGTCCTATTAATGATTTAGTAGGAAAGAAAATCACCGTATTGATAATGCCAATTTTATGACAAGAACCCTAAAACAACTTTGAAAGTGAAATTTATGGATTTCTAGCTGATTAAAAAAATTAAATCATATTTTACCTATTTTAATCAACAAGCATCCTATTATAAAGTCAATAATACCCTAACTTTAGTGTCACATAAAAGTTAATAACAATTTTTTTTTGGGTAGAATTAATATTAATAATATTGTTCATACAATAACGCCAAAAGCATATTCCTTTTACTGATTCTGTTAGTGTCGGCAGAGCTGCATTTACTCGTATATTTCCATCACACACACACAGAAAAAGGAAATTAGTCAACTAATTTATTGATTTAATTCGAATCCAAAATTAATAATTTAAAAATAAATATTAGACCGTTGGTCACCCATTCCATCTTAATTTTATTTCTCAACATAATTAAAATAAATTGCAGTCTAGTTTTAGGTAACAATTTAATGGAACATTTCCCCCTCTGACTTATACTAATTTGTTTATTGATAAATAATTAAAATAGATCTACCAATTAGAAGGGTCAAATTGTAGTTGAGTCATTCATTTAAATATATATATATATATATATAATAATTAGAGAAAAAAAATATTAATCATTTGGTTGAGTTTTTGGGTGGAATGAATTTGAAAATTTTATTTTTGTGAGATATTTGTAAAAGCATTTAATAAATAAAAATGCCATTATTTTAAAATTTGATTAGTTAGGGAAAATAGCTAAAAAGGTGAGTCATTGCCAGATCATTAGAGTTACTAACATTTTAGTGTTTTACTTAATTATTTATTTGGTTAAGGTTAGGTTAGGTACTAAAGAGTTAGTAAGTATCTTCTTTGAATTTTGTTTTTATCCACCCTGTCTTGCATTTCATCTAACAATAAGGGGAAATAAAAGATTTTTTTTTTAATAATTAAATAATCTATGGTTGGTCGATTATTATCACGATAATAATAATCAAAATCATATTATATCTTTATCATATAATGTTAATATTCCAACATTATAAAAAAAATAAATTGTAATATATTAATTATGATTTGTTTTTCAGTGACAGTGATGGACCATCTGATGCTTAATTAGCTAACCGAATAGCAATTGATTTTTATTTTGAAAGTTGAAAATGGTGGGAATACTTTTATTTCTTTTTATTCTAAATTAAATTATTTAAAACCCATTTTCCCAAAAAAAAAAGTGTAAAAGAAAATAATAAAAAATAAAAAGAGATAAGGCTACCCTACACATTGCATCAACTTTAGAATATTTCCAAGTCTGAATTATGAGAATCCAAAGCCAATGGGCAATGGGCAATGGGCAATGGGCAATGGAGGAGAATTTTGGAAGATACTCCAAAAACAATCATGTCTGCTTAGTTTTTGCTATTTCAAAAAAAAAAAAAAAAAAGTGACAGCTGCCCTCATGGAGAAAAATGATGATGAAAAGTAAAATTAGGCAAAGTGGACCAACTTGTACATTTTTTGTATGGGATTATATGTGTTGTTATTTATATGCAGAATTTTCTTTGTTACTTTATTTGAGGTCAAATTTGATGAATTTTGGAAATTTTATTTCACTACGTACTATTTTGTAACTTTAGGTTCCTCAGCTTTTCTTTTTTTATTTCAAGTTTGTTGGGTAAGAAAATCATTACACCTCAATTAATCAAAATTCGGATTACGAGTATGGAGGGAAGAGGATGATTGTAGTCAAGTGAAGTTTATAGAATTTTCTTGGGTCAAAAGGCCAATTTTTTCTTCAATTTTAGGTAGATACTGAAAATCTTCACTACCTGTCAAAACTTTTTTCACTTTCCTTTATTTATTTTATCATTTTGTTTTTGGATGATTTAGGGATCATATGGAACCTAAAATTCATTTAAATATTTTATTTCAATAATTAAAATAGACAAATTAATATGTACTTTTTATTTTAAGGAAAAAAAATGATACATGGACAATCACAATTATCATAAATACACCTGAGTAACTATCATTAAAATCAATCATCACAATGCATAATTGAAGTAAGAATCGAAATTCATATGAATAGGATGCACATACAGTTAAACTTAAACAAAAAGGAACTGAAGAAGAAAAAAAAAAAAAAAAAAACTTGACAACAAAATTCAATATAAATGATTAAAGAGAAATTTTAATATCCAACCATAAACAAAATTCCCTTGAATAATAAAAATGAGTGGAAACAATTATAGCTTAGTGCCAAAAGCAGTATCAGCATCAAGATAGGGTACACGATTGAAATTTCCAAGTTGAAAACAACACCAATGATATATTTGATATTCCAATCCCATACTTTTTACTTTTTCCTCCAAATGGCATCAACCCTGAAAGATACCAGCACCACCATCTTTACCCCATTCCATTAAAATAAATTTACATCATCTGCAACCTTGTAATTTTCCCATTTAAGTCCTTACTTTTCTCTCTGTCATTTATTTATATAAATTAATTTGTTGTATTTTTCATAATAATTATATACATGCCAGGGTAATGAAAACATCCCTATACTATACGATATTGACATAAATGAAGGTGTTAAATAATTAATTAAATTAAAATTGTAGGTAGCTCTATAATTGTATGTCAGATATGCACCACCGACGATTTCTGGTCTCAATTTTAGTCTGAAAATCATGTGTGTTAGGAAAAAGATCTTTTATTACCCTGCCCAACAATGAGGTAAATTTTGGAAAGATTCAATCCTAGTCCTTGTCGTTCCGACAACACCCCATGACTTCCTTTCTTACGTATAAATTAAAATCTAGATTGATGAATTAGGGCAGTATGAAAGTCGATCGTTAAGCAGTGCCATTGCCCAACAACCCTTTAAACAACTACTAGTAGCTAATTTGAGTATATACAAATTCATACGAATGGACAAGTCTAAAGTTTAGGTGATTAGTCATCCGTCAAATTTTAATTAAATTCTGAAACAAAATGGTTTATAGCGACAACTTGGGGTCAGGACAGTTAGAGGAAGTTCCGAGTGTCGGTGGCCATTTGCTTTCAACACATGCTATATTATTTACTAACCAAAATAATACATATGTTTTCCATACTGGAAACAAACATGAGTGTCATCTACGAATGTGTACGTATTTACATTTTTTGGTAGGAAAATGCAATGATTGGAGGCCATGGATTGCCTCTTTAATTTCTTTACTGCAACTCAACCTACTTCCATTACCATTGCCCCACACACACACACACTCTCTCTCTCTCGCTCTCTCTCTCTCTATTATCCCTACTTTCTACTTCAACTTCAAGGGAATACTATCAAGCTTGATAAAAAAGCATGTAATTATTTTTACTATTTCGATCCAACCCATAGATTGTTTCTGGGATTTAATATGCCGTATTTTCCATTTTTAATTACACCATCTCTTGAAGTCATCCAAATTTGGGCAAAGGGATTCATTTGATCTCAGTCAACACCCATAATTATAAAGCATCTACTCACAACTTTTGAATAGGTTAGTTAGCCACTAATCCAAGGATCCCTCCAATACCCTTTTGTATACGTGCAATTTCCATTTAAATTCATCATTTTCATCTGCTTGATTACAGTTTTATTCGTACCAACCACATTGCTCTAATTTCAAATAGATAAGCAAAACTTTATTAAACTTATGCTAGAAAATGGGGAAAAAAATAGATATTATTTCTCTGAAAATGTAGGTAAACCGACACTGGTATTTGATGGCAATATATACGTTATTTCTTTTAGCAATTGAAAAATACAACATTTTGGTGGTACCGAAAAAATAAACACCACATTGACTGCCAATATTAAGAATCATGTGCCAATTAATTAATCAATACTTTGGCTTTAGGCTTAATTCTTTTGTCCGCTGTTTTCATTGGCTTATTAGAAAAACGATTATTCATGATTGGCATGCTTTGCTTCCCTTCATTAAAATAATTGCGCAAATTCACACACGTGGAACATTTTCATTGTTGCCATGTAATCATCATTAACCATACCTCTACGTGTAATTTCTTGGAGTTCACATAAAAACTGTATATTTATTTACTATTGATGGAAGCGGAAAAAGTTGGTAAATTTATAAATTAAAAGAGAATTTCCAAGTGAAATATTTGGTTATATGGTTCTACTTTTTCAATTATATATTTGCGTTTTGAGTCTTGAAATTGTAATTCCTCACATTCATTTTTGGAAAAAAAAAAAAAATTCTTAAAACCAATGTTGTTTAAACATGATCTGATAATGATAAGTATGACCATATTATAAATTAAAAAATAAAAAAAAAATTCCACGTAAAAGCACTTTGGAATAAAGCTATTCCACGTGGATGTGTCTGCTATACGCGTGGCGGGCGGCAAACATTGGGTACAAAACATGGTACACAAGAAATCCCTTTTGTAATGGCATTAAGGCAAGCAGACAAGACACGAAGGAGAGGGGGTCCCATCTTCATTATGACGCATCGACTGAATAACTGTCGGTGGCGGAAATTATTAATAAAATATTATAGTTTGTGTTTGATTTTTAACCAAAAGTAAAATAGAAATACGATGGGGCAACCAATCATGGATTATAGAAACCTCAAGATAAGATCTGGTGGTACATAACGGGAACACGTGTCGTGAGGGTGGGGCATGATGTTTAGGGAACCGCTTGTGACCGGTGACTTGTCATTTATCTGTCGCTTTCACAAACAAGCTGTCTCCCAAAAGCAAGTGTCAGGCTGGCAATCCAAGCTGATGTCAAATAATTCAAACTCATTTTTATTTTTTAAATTTAAAAAATTTGTGGCATATGGTCGTCGTCGGGTTAAAACTCAAAACCCCCAAATCAAACCTTCTCTTTATTCTTCAAATCATTTTAAAAAATTGCACATTTGATGTAAAATTTAATAATGAATGGTATCAGTAAATGTGAGCATTTGTATTCAGTTTATAAGATGTTGCTTTTGAGTTGAATAAGATAAAATTATTGAGAAATTAAAACAGAGTGTGGATGAAAGTTATAGACATAATGATGCACACCCCTATGGCCCTAATATCATTAACATCGTACTTAAACCTAACTCAACTGAGCTGATGGATGAATCATCCAATCTCCTGCTTTAACCCAACCTCTATACTTCCGCACTTCCACGTTTCGTTTGGTAATTGGCAGTAATGTACTATTTACAGTATATTGATACTCCCTCTTTCCTATATTTGAACCAAGTAAAGTTACCCCCCAAATAACGCTAATCATGGTAAATTTTTCCAACATCTCCTTTTTATTTTAAAATTTAGTAAATTAATATTTCTAAAAAAATTGTTTTTTTTATCAAATTTTGACATTAGTTTCTACAATTTTATTTTCAAAAATTAGTCATTTTATTTTTTTAGATTTCAAATCCAATTGTTATCATAATTATTTTTTTTAAAATTTGTTGGCGGGATATTTTAAAATTAAAAAAAATTAATATAATTAAAAAGAGTTGTAATGATTAACAAGTTGTTGAGTGCAATCGTAAGGCACATTGCACTCCTAAATGAAAGATTTAAGTTCAAATTTTAGATATGACATTGTTGAGAGAGACAATCACGAACCCTAATATAGACCGTAACTAAATTCAACAAAATATTTTTTTTAAAATATTCGGTGCAAGTCTTTTTAATTAAAATTGGGTTTCTCAATATATGTGCAATCAAACCTTTAGATGATAATATTTAAGGAAATAATTTTAATAATATTAACAATTAAATTTGAATTTAAATCTTAAAATTTAAAATAAAAAGATTACATTTTTAAAAGTAAAAATATTAAGATTAAATTCTAAACATATTTTAACCTAAAAAGTCACTAAAAACAGGGAACAAAAATCCAATCAATTGCAGAAAAATGTTGTTTTCATTGTAGTTGAAGCCCAAGAGTTTGAAGGGCAAGAAATGAAAAGGAAACCCACCGGTAATAGTGGAGAGAAAGTTTAGATTGATTGGATTTTAATATTGTTGTACATTTAGTAGTGAGATTAGGCATCACCCAAGTCCAAGGGTAGGGGGTAAAGGCATATAGCCCAAATCTTTCAAGAGTTTTTTTTTTTTTTTTTTACAATACGAGCCCATTCAAACCTATTTATTATGAAGATTGTTGTACATGATTGAAGACCCAACATAAAATGGACATAAATAAAAGTATTATAGAGGTTTCTGTAGTAAAAATCAGATTGTATGTTACTTGCACAAAATAATATTCTTATTTTTGTACATATTATATTTTTACATTATTTTTGTCATGCTTTGTACTTAGCATATTTTACAGTATTTTATATTATTATATCACACATTCAATTTCTAGTAATTTAAAAAAAAATATCTCCAGCAAATGAAAAAGAAGAAACATTTAAAAAAAAAGAAAGAAATAGATATTATTGAAGTAATAATGCAAAACAAAGGTTGTTGGTTTCAGTTTATGTCTCTCAAACAAGCACTGAAAAAACCATTTCACCATGCAAACAATGGTTTGGATCCATAAAGTAATGTTGGCCAGGTTTCAAGAGATGGACGGAGCTGCTCCCGCTGTTGTCGAAGAATATAGCATTGCTTCCATTGCAAGCGATGAACTTGAACTGCGTCACCTCCGCCACACTATAACCTTTAGTAGCATTATAGTTGAACACCAAAGTGTCGCCTAGCTTAATGGACCTGCTACGAACCCAGCTGTAATAGTTAACAAGTGGTCGCCAACCAAGCTGGTCCCCAACTATGTGCACCGCTGCCCTTGTCGATCCAACATAGCATAGAATTAGAACCAGAGACAGGAACCTGGGTAGGGAGGTTGCCATTTGCTGCTTGCTTCCACTGGACAATAAATGGGGGGGGTGGGGGGGGGGGGGGGGGGGGGGGGGCTGCTTTTATACTGGGCACCGACTGAGTGGGAGCCGTTGGTCAATGCTTCTTGCATTTTCCCTTGCTTTTATTTCCATATTTGGTTCTATTGTATTTAATTCTATTGGTTTGTCAGCTATGAATTAATTGAAAGATTTATTAGGATGAAATTAGGAATATGGTACATATAAATGTTGAAGGAATATTAGGCATATTTTCATTATTTGTTATGTAATTTGGTTCTACATTTGGTGAGGAAATTGCAGGTGAAATGAAAGAAAGAAAGAAAGTGAAACTGAAAAGGCTAGATTTTATAGCCTTACTAAATCCAATCTCTCTTAGCTGTTTTTTGATGCCCCAAATCATATCTCTAGTTTTGTGCAATTATAATTAGAAAAGAATCAAATGAAGATATCCTATAATTATGCTATTTGGGATGTAATTGCACAACGAATCCTCCAATACTTCGATCAAATTGAAGCTTGGAGTATAGAAAATGTTCAACTTATCTAACGACGTCGGATTGCTGTAATGATTTTGTCAGCCAATTATTTGTGTAGAAATGGACCTCCTATATGCAGCCTAGGAAACGTATTTTCTTGTAATAAAATTTCGAGGGACTTGTGTAATGCCCAAAGAGGACAACACCAATTTGAGGGCAGAAGCGACGTAGGAATATGAGAATACTCAAGTCTGTAAGTTTTCACATAAGTTTGCCAAACTCTTGTAGGGGTATATATCATATTATATAATCTTTAAATGATACAAATTAAAAAAATACATCATAAATTTGAAAAACTGGACCCCTGAATATTGATGCTAAGACCTAATAAGCTTTTGTGTAAGGGTTTTTATTCATGTTTGTCTTTGGTTTTTTTTTTTTTGTTTTGGTTAGTGACCTCAAATTTAAATAACTTGATGTTTACACAAATCTAATATAATCTATGGTGGTACATCTATAATATTTGTAAAATTGTCATGCTTAAATTTCCTACTTTATACATAAAACAATTATTTAAGTATAATACTGATTCATCAACCTGCTATATATTTCAATCAAATTTTTAAAGATTTAGAAGTCAATTGCCACCGAAGCTCGTATGGAAAGCAGCTAAAATCTTGCACATGTCAAAGTGTAAATTAGCTCAAAATGAAGTGCTAAAGTAATGCCTTTCATTCTGTAATCAATCTATCTATTTCATATGGTGAAAGTTGGATATTGTTAGTAGGTAGGCTTCAATATCATACTATTCTACTTCTTAAACGGAATGCTCTTCAAATTGCTACTCAACTAAGAATTTTGGTTCAAGATTTGACTCCTTACACCATTACATATACCATGAGATTGGCCAATTCAACCCATCTAAAGTCAAACTCATTCAGATTTTAATGACCGGTCCACTCAATTGGACGATTAAAATATTTCGTATATTAACAAAATAAGTATAATACTATTCTTGTAAAAAAAAATAATATAAAGGAAGAGTGATTAGATCATCCAAATTTAAACCTGAACATCAACCAAAAACCTCAAATCAAAGGAAGCCTTTTGACACAGAATCAATGACTTGGTTCGATTAGTCTAATCCAGTTTTCTACTAACCCAATGATTCCTCGATTTTTGTACTCAATACAAGACTAGACAAACCTCTAGTTCTTGGTCCAATTGTCCAGTTTTTTGCCCTCTTGGACAATTAGCACAAGAAAACTCAAAGCATGCAATGTGTTCTCTTATGTTATCGGAATCCATGAACAGGGGCAAAAGTCAATTGCACATACACACAGCCATTTGTCTTTAAAAAAATTAAATAAAAGGAAGGACAAGGTATGTAGATCACATTGTGAGTTCATCGCCAGTTTCAGTACCCCAATCTAGTATTTTATTTACATTGAAACCCTGAGCAGCAGAAATAAATATTAGATCACGGGGCAGCAGAAATAAATATTAGATCAAGGGGCAGCAGAAGTAAATGGCAGTCTCTCAGTCTTCAAATACCCGAATGAAGGGGAAGAAATCTCTTACAGTAAGATATCCAAAGCTCACCATGGCTATTGCTTGACACTCAATGAAGTTTCAATGCGTTGAATGAGTTGATCAGCACCCAAGGCACCCTCCTGATGATCAGGACTCAAGCATGTTAAAAAAAAGTACGATTAAAAAACTAGATGAGTTGCACATTAATTTAGAAACAAAAATAATTAATTTGAAAGGAAATACAAGTTCATCAGTGGGATTAACCACAAAGATTACACAAAATAAACCTCCTATCCCAAGCAATAAACGTCAGTTCTAATGGTTGAGACAAAGTTGCTTGTACAAAAGCAAAACCATATATCGACCTGAATGATTCACAATAACTACAAAGGGCAAGCATTCCCAAGGCATGGAAAGATGAAATGGCAGAGGTATTTTATAAATGTCTCATAAAAGGAAATGCTATGCTCTTCTCTGTTTTCAGGCTGAAAGCTGTCCAACTACTATCACTCACATAAATTGATGGCTTGAGTTTAATTCGATTTCATTACAGCCCATGCCATTGCAAGCGATCAGACCATTTTTCATATTACATAATTTGGCCTAAATAGCAGTACGCCTCATAGAATCCTTTTGCACTTTGACCTCATAAAGACTGGTTTAACTTCTAAATGAGAAAAGCTCAAAGCAGAAGAGTACTAAATCAACTTACAAAACGATCAAGGGTTTTCCCATCTTTAAATATGATGAAAGTGGGTAATCCTTGTATATTGTATTTATCAGCAATGCTTGGGTATTCTCGGGTGTCGATTTTCACAACCTGAATCTTATCTTTCAGAGTAGCACTCACTTCGTTGAGGACTGGAACCATGAATTGGCAAGGTCCACACCTACAAAATTAAATCATAATTAAGAAAAAAAAACTAAGAAATTTTATACATTTATGAACTAGGGTTAGCATCCAAGTAAAATTTCTTAAAGAAAAAGATTACCAGGTTGCATAAAAGTCAACCAGTACAGGCTTGTCGGAATTCGCCAACAAATCATCAAAGGAGTTAAATGTTTGCTTCTTTGCTTCAACCTATAAAAACCATCTTCTACTTTAAGCTACAACTTAACATATACATTGAAAACAACAATAATACCAAAAAAAAAATGTTTAAAATCAACAAGCAAATAAAAAGTTTTCACCAAATTGACTGAACCTAAACTTTAATAAGATAAAACTAATTAAGTGCATAAATAAATGATGTTCGGATTCAATTTATGTAATGAAATTGAGAAGACAAGAAAAGGAACTGATGATTATTAAATAATAATAATAACAATAATAGTAAAAGAGAGAAAGTTCAGAAGCGTTTACTTGAAGAGGACGATAGCGAGAGGAAACGGATCTATTAACGATTCGAATGGGTTGAAACCGAAGAGCAGATGAGAAAGACAGCTTGGACGAACAATAATAAGGGGATAACTGAGTTGAGCTTCGTCGACTCAGCGAAGGAACAGTTGCTGATGAGGAGACAGAGACCGCCATTTCTCCCTCCCTTGAATTCGAAGAATCTGAATTCTAGGTCTAGTGTTGGATGGTAAGCTTACCTTTTCTTATCTGATGTTTGGATTGTAAATTAATATCCCGAAGGGGAAAAGGGCGAAAAATATCTATTTGGTAAAGAGATAATTTGAAATTGAGGAACTGGGAATTTATAGGCATCCTCGTCACGTGTGGTTAATGCTTTGGTGATATAGAATGGAATCATGAGTGTATAGCCGACTGATGGTGCGATTTGGCTTCTTTTGATCGATTGACCTTGGAATGTCCGACAAGATCTGAGTTGCCCAATGGGATTCATATCTCTTCCTACTGAACTGTGTAGTACAGGATCTAAATTACTGAATTTGATTTGGCGACTTGCCGCTACGTGGATTCTAAAAGCTGATAACAGATATAGGTGAAAATCAGCCATGAGTCCCTGTATGTTTTTAAAATTTGAAATTTACCGCCTTTACTTTTGTCTCATAGAGTCTAGTCCCTCTACTTTTCAGATTTTAAAATTCAGATCTAACTGTTAACATTATTAGTGTTTTTGTTAAATTCAAGTTAATTACAAACTCATTTTTCTAATTATATGGCTATCAAGTGAGTAATTTTTTTATTTAAAAATATCATAACAAATTTAACAAAAAAAAATTAACAGTGCCAACAGTTAGACTTGAATTTTAAATTCTGAAAAGTAGAAAAAACTAAACTCCATGAAACAGACTTATAAGGACTAAAATCCTAATTTTCAAATTAAAAAGATTTATGTCATATTTTAACCTATATATATGTCTTTTTTTCATTGAATATGGATTTGTCTAGTTGATTCAATTTTACAATGAATTATTTTATAGATCCTCCCCACCACATTATCATCGAATGGAAATGCCTCAATTTAATTATATCACGAATTTTTTTCAATATACTGATTTAATTACATGGTAATATCTGTTCATATTTTTTTAATTTTTTGACAAGACACACACAAGTACTCGAACCCGGATCTCCTAAGATAACGTCCTCCTTACCACTGAAATCACCTGTTGAGTCTTATATCGCAAATTAAATAATATCAATCCAATAAAAAAGTTAAACTCAATTTAACAAAAAAATTTATATATTTTTTGAATTATTTAATTAAGTTGATGTCACTTTTCAATTAATCATTTCCTTAGTTTTTCAAAATTTAATATCTTAACTCTATCATTTCAACTAAAATGTTATTTTTTTTTTTTTATTAATTTTGTTTAATAAACGAGAAAAAATGTGTCAATTGAACTAAAATTACTTTCATTTGATTGGTGACAACAATCTCAATGTAGACAAAAATAGACACGAATAAAAAATACACAAGTATGAAATATAGAGATTAGAATAACTATCTCATCCTTCGTTATTGCTTAGCCATTACTTCAGGCTCTCCAAAAGCATTTTAAATATAAGAATAATGATAATAAATTTGAATCAATTTATTTATTACCTTACAATGTCATGTCCAACCAAGGAAAATACAATTGCTAAAAGGAATATAGTAAAAGTAAACAAGAACGACCAATTACTGGAAAGAGAACCAAACGACCAATGAATGGGTAATTATTATTATTGTAATCAAAGCTTAATCTATCAATACTACTACCTTTACAAATGGTAACAGAAGAAAGCCTAATGTCGTTGCACACTATGGATGAACTCTAAACTCCTATTCAATTCCCTTTTCTCAAACCCATTAATGTAATGAAAAAATACCCAAAATTTTAAAGAAGAAGAAACAAAATTGATGTAAGTGGTGAAAAGGTTAATAACTTATCTGTAGGATGGATAAACTATGAATTCCAGAGTCCACAAGGAAGGCAGCACAATTTTCCAATTTGAAGAAAGAACCACTGTAATGGGTTTGGATGATCATTTCCCTCCAAAGGTGCAGTAGGCAATGGTAGCTCTGGAGGTAAATGCCGGTGAAATGCGTTGACTGCAGCTGCAACACCATCTTCGTTTTCTATCAATTTTGCTAAATCCATTGCAAGGGATTTCACCTAACCAGAAATCGTGTTCCATTCACATCAGAACAAATCAAAAAATCACCAATAACTTTCACATGCGAGGATCTATTTGTAGCAGAAAAGCATTGAAATGTTCTCATGGGAGGAGTATTTATGCAAAGGCTATGACATCCTCTTGACATTAAATACAAGGTTATGTTTCTATAAGAGTAACAAGGTGGAATTTAGATGCTTGCTGAAAGAGTACACATAAAGGGTGCTCTTTGCCAGAACCATTGACAGTATTTTTCCTTTACTAGTATAGTTATGTATCCAAACAAACAACTATGGAAAGAACCAGCATGCCTTGTGTCGTGTTAAATGAGAAATTTTGTCATATATCCTAAAAATATTACAACTTTTGGCAATAAAAAATTATAACATGAATACCTTAGCATTCATCAACTACATCTATCAAGGAGATGATTCTCCATGGAAGGTGTAATGAATTAGATAAGTGATTAATAATGTAATGAATGAGAGTAACTTAAGCACACAAAAGCTACTTGAGTTACCTCTGGCTGGAGCATGAATGTTATAGCATTTGAAAGCTTCTCAATACTGAGCTCTGATATTGGTATTGGTGCAGGCCCAAGCCCTCTCTGATGTACTCTATCACCCCAAAAGAATTGATCTCCAAAAAACGGTACTATGGTCGTTGGACACTAGTAATTCAAAAGTTGGCATTAAGCCACAATGAAGATTACAAATACATAAGGATCCCATAAGAAGGTTAAACTTAATAGCTTTGAAACAAGATATCACTCAATCATATATATTAAGAACTAGAGGAAATTATAATGCAGATAAAAACAAATGTCTGTACAAAACTAGAAATGCAATAAAAGTTTGTGTATAATAAAATCAAAGTAAAAAGAATATTACCCCAGCTTTAAGTCCCGTGGCTGTGGTTCCAGCACCACCATGATGCACCTGCATATTTAAGGAAATATTGCTTCCAGTTAGGCATTTTTAACAGACAAACCATATATTTATCGAAAAGATTATGAACTCTTCATCATTTGACACGCTACATTCAGGTGATCCTACCATAGATATCTGGTAGTTTTTTTCAATCCCCACAAAATCAAATCACAGTTGTTAATCTAAGCACATCAAAGACTCCCTTCAAATAAGCAAACCTGGAGTTTAACTAATTAATTACTTACCACGGCTGAACACTGAGGAAACAACCAATCATGAGGGCAGTCTTCTATGAGGAAAACATTCTCAGTAGCTTCTGTAACTGCAGGACAAATAAATATAAGAGAACTCTGCTTGTCATTCAGAATACTCGAACGTGTCCCTTAATGTATAGAGTTTTATATACTAAACACAGAAACTTCCATAGCATGAAGTTACTAATTACAACCTCCACAGATAACCATTATAAGAACATGTCATTCATTTGTTAACATGTTTATTTCAGTAATGATTAAAAGAACCGGTTAGGATCATTTTGAACATCAAGTTCCAATTCCTTGAATCGAAGTACCCAGTCAAACTTTAAAAAAAATGGAAAGGAAAACAAAGAAGTAAAAAACAAAAGTGAATGACAAATTTCAACTGGTCTTACATTGACAAAGTAAATAAAATATGTGAAACCACGACAGAATAGAATACCTTCTGTAAACAGAAATGAGCTCTCAAGACATTTAGGATAACAGAAAAATATGCAAAAGTTACTTACACTGCCCCAGATCTCCCCAACCTCGGTCAATTATTCCTCTTTGTCCTGTATCTTTTAATGCCTCCAAAATAACATCTGTCGTTTTCTTGGTATCATCAAGAGGCTTCACAGGAAATAACAGTATTTTATTATTTAATTTGATGATGAAAAGTAGAAAAGCATGTATATCAATAAAAGAATCCTCATTAGCTTCAACATGAAAATGATTGTTATGTCTTCCATTTTACCTTAGCCTGATCTCTTTCAATTGTATGAACTCACAAAAGTCAGGATTTAGCTTAAAATCAGATGCAAGTAAGAAACTGGATCAATACTACATCGTGATACATAGTTTACAAATTCTTAGAATTTGCATATAAGATATTATCCGCATACTAGTCAGCCAAAGTCCAACTAACAGAATGTACAGCTCATCTAGGTTTCTTTCACTTAAAATTATTAGGCAGGACGCATGCACATGCACCCACATAAAATTCTTGGTTAACCTAGTAAAGTTTCATTTACTTATCAAATCAATTAGAAATAACCTCAGCAAACATGACATAGATCTCATAACTCTTTTTTAGAGGAAAATACAACATAGATCATAAAATGACATTCCATGAAATGTCCATTTGGAGAGAGATAATACCATGCTTCCAAAACCAATATATATGGGTTGTGGTCCTTTCTGAATCCACTGCACAAACTCTTCACGAGGACGATACTTTGACCCCAAGTTCAAAAAACAATAACCAACAACATCAACCAAGGGACCCCAATCTGCAGATTATCCCGTAATGAAGTAAGATACAGGGTCCTTAGATATTATTAGAATGACTGGCATTCTGACAACAGAAAGAAGCATAAATGGGTATAGAATAAACATAAGAAAGATCAAATTTACATCCACTATATCAAAGAAAGGAAACTATGTAAAAAAATCTTGTCTAAAATATGTTAAAAATTCTTTTAAATGACTAACAATAGAAAGAAGTAAAAGAGTAGAGAATAGACAGAAGAAAATAAAAAACACTTTGCAAAATTGCAGGTACAGGTTGCTAAATCATCGTATCTTTGTGTGAAAGAATATTGAAGTTTAATAAAAGGAAAGAGAAACAAGAAAATCCTAAATATCTTCTTTTGATTCAAGGATTTCTTATCTCTGGAAAGTATCATCATTTAAGAAGAAAGTTATTTGAAAAGCACGATATGTAACACCACTACCTTTTGGCTTTGGCACAAGATGAGAACTCCACATGTAGCCAGTTGGCAAATGCGATATTGATCCATTATATGTACTGAAGTATGCGATGGGAGCAAGTTTCAACTTCTTTTTCCTGAAGTCATTAATATATCCTCTAATGCCCCACCATATAAGTAAGTCCACAACTATATAGGAAAGCTGGACTCAACAAGGTGGAATGGACAGGTTAGTCATTGAAATTTGTTCAACAGTTCATATGAAAAGGAAAAGAAAAGTAAGCCCAACACCAAAGACTAACCCAGTATCCAGCACTCTGAGGAACACGGGCCAATGGATGAGGAAATTCAGATGTTGGCCTGCCTATTCAAAATAGAAGTGAGTAGAATAACCTAACATATTTTTCCTTTAATTTTTACACATTTTTGAATAATCAATGTATATAACAAAGTACCCTCCCCCTCCCTTAAAAATGATAGAATTCAATTATATTATATTATATTGAAATTATATGGAAGACAAATCAAAAGGTAAAAGCCAACTTACGTCCAAGGCATGGTGAAGAATATGTGAAGGGGAACACCAAGAGCCTCTGCAACATGAGAATGTCCTGCATCCAGAAGTACATACATATTTATGCAGAAAAGACCTTAAAGATGAGCATTTGCGCCTTACAAAATAAGGTGATACCAAATTTTGAATAAAATCATTAACATCGTTAGGTATTGAAAGAAAATACCATAAGGACTCACCATAGGCTGGAGGGTTTGCAATGATTGCTTGTGCTCTGAATGGCATGCCTGTTTCTATATCAGGCTCTGTGCATGCAGGAAGAAGAGATTCAATAATGGACTTCAGTTGCTTTCTCTGTATCGATATCTCCCCAGGTCCAGACGGGATCAAACCTTTATTTCTGGCCATATCTACCGAACAGAATCATTCAAATGTATTATTAATACTATACAAACAACTAAAAAATAGTAAATAAAAGTTGAAAATGAATAAAAAAGAAAAGAAAGAGAAACTATAATGAACACATCAACTTCATAAATGAAACATGTTCAGAAATGTAATGATCACGCCAAGTACTCAAAAACAATGAGGGCTACACGAAATTAGATTTCCATATGAGCCCAAAGTAAATAACAAGCTGGCACCTGCTTTGAATGAATATATAAGAAAACTATGCTTAGTTCTTGAATGCTTGCTTGGATTGGGGGGAAGGGACGGAAGGGAAGCAAAGGGAGAGGGAGCACTACACATTCTCTTGTTGAAAAATGCTTTACTAGAAAGGAAGGATTTGGAGGAGCACATGTACCCCTCAAAAGTCTCCAAACCTTCTTAAACCCCCTAGAATGGAGGGATATAAGGGGGGCATGAAATTATTATTATTTTACAACAAAGGAAAAAAACTTCCCTTATTTAGACATTTCATCTTGATATATAACACATTTGCAAAAGAAGATGATAAGTTTTCATTTCTACTCCTTAGCCAAGCAAAGTAGATAAAATACCCCTTCCTTTCCATTTCCTCTTCTTTTTAGCAATATGAACAAGGGGATGCATATCCCTCTCCTTCCCCCTGTTTTCCTCTCCATCTCTTCCTCTTATAGTTACCGAACATAGTCTCTTATCAATTAACTAAGCAAGCAAACAAGATGCAGTGTTTCAGGCAAATCTTCCAAATTAGTTTGACAACTAACAGCAAGATGGGATTTATGTTTAAAAGCTATTACCAACATAAATACCAACATCAATATGATAAATTGCAAAAGTTTCCATATCAGTAACTTCTTACATCCAGCCAAGACTCGAGGATCACCACCCAGAGGATAAAAATCAATGTCAGCCAACTTTACAAAGCTGCGGAAGTTAGCATGAGTTGCCAACCTAACACGATGACCAAACTCCTGAAAGAGAGTAAACAATCTTCAAAATAAAATGAATGAATTCTATGACTAAGTACAGCTAAAATTAAGGATATGTGATCTGATCAGGTGTCTGTCTATGCATGAAATTATGATACGGAATTATGGATCAACTGTTCAGGTTTTGCATGTAGGAGTTATTAGGCCATAAGACCATCGGGTTTCATAAGCAGGGTCTAAGTTCAAGCTCTAAAGCTCATGTGCATATTCTGTATGTTAGTTGTGGAGGAAGTTAATTCTTTCTAACTGTATACATGGAGCCAATTTGAAAACAAAGAATACATATGAAAAGGGATTACATAATAAATAAGTGCAACAAGGAGAATAAATAAATAATGTTAAGCATACCTGAAGTCTCTTTGCCATAGCCAGAAAAGGTTGTACATCTCCTCTTGTTCCAACCACAAGCATGGCAATATTCAACCTTGGGATAGACTTAGTAGTCTCATAGAACAAAGTGTCATCAAGATCAAAGGCTGGTCCTTCAATAGAGGAAAGTTCTAACAATTCTGAAGCTACAGGTGAATTTTTAGGTAGATCAACTTCTACTGTCCCATCATTTTGGATCTTGATAAGGTTAACAATCAGATTTTTCTGCAAAATGAACACCAAAAAGGGAGGGAATTGTGAATAAAAAAAATGAAAAAGTGTCACAAGTCACTGAAAGAACATAAAGGAAAGGCAAAAAGGAAAAACAAACCCATCGAGTAAGTCTTGCAATCACCTGAAAGAAGGATCACTTCATCAACAAGCCAAATTGTGAAGCATAATGTGTTTATAAAATAATTAATAGTTTTAAGATTTCTTGACAAAATATCCCCTGCCAAAATTAACCTAGCTTGTATCTTCTGACCACATAGCAAAGAAAGATAAATGTAAACTAGGGTATGGAATCTAACAAACATTTACATGAAATCCCAAATACGTATGCTTCCATTTGTTTCTGAATGATGCCAATTCATGTATAAGCAAGAAAGAAAATGTAACTCAGTTATCTACCTTTTCACGCTCTGATAGTCTATCTATTTTTAGATCATGCCTTGAGTTTTTCTTCTCCGTCATTGACCTAGAAAATGCAATCTCATTGTCATCAATTAACTGGTTTTCTTGGGCAGCAATTGGTGCACTGATACAATGATCCAGACCTTACAAGAGAAAATAATTTGCCATCAGACCATAAACTTTACAATGTGAAAAAATAAAACAATCTTTACTCTTTCGGATCAACTAACCTAGAATTACATTTTTTTTTTTTTGGTGAAACCTAGAATTACATTTAAATCACACTCACAGTGACCCTTCCATTATAATCCATGTCTGTCTCTGGAAAATTTAGCAACATTTAACAAAAGCTTATTTTATTGTTTATTTTCCCCAAAATAGGAGTATCGCATAGTGATATTAACAGGTTACTTTATCAACATTTAACCTGTTATATAGATATTCCACAATAAAAAGAAGGCGGAAGGATCCACCCTTTAGTTGTTACCTATGTCACCAAATCAGACAAAATAAAATGCAAGTAACATAGGAACATTAGAATAATGTGACCATCATGACACCTTGGAACATAGGTTCTCTGAAGTTTTTTCTTGAAGTTGAAGATCAATAATAATCTCAATTTTCCTAGCAGATTGACAAGGTACAATTCAGATCAATGAGAAATAGAAACCAGGAGATGGCAAATATTAACCTCTTTTGGGAGTAGATGAAACACTCGATTGTTTCGTCTCGGAAACCTCTATAACCGATGACTTCTGCCCTGAACTTGACTTCTGATTCTCTTCTTTCTCATAAGAACTAGAAAATGATTGATCATCAGAAGACCTATATTCCGTTGCTGGTTCATCTACTTCATCTGTCTGGTCACCGTCCTTAAGCACTCCCTTACTTCTGCTATTGCTAACATTTTCCTCCTGTAAATCTTTCCTTGAACTATCAATCCCATTACTCCCCATTGTATCCAATAAAAAGCTTCAAGTCCTAAACCCCAAACAAAACCCTCTAAAATTTAGTTCTTGATGTCCAAATACAATAATTCAGTAAACAAATGCCTGAAATGTGAAAGAACCAAATTCAAAACTAAAGCCCCAGTATGCCTACAACTTCAAAGATTCAATTTTAGCTGAATGACTAAAACCTTAATCACTAAGGAAATCCAAGTTGACTCAAAAAAGTAAAAATCTGCAAACAACAGTTCCCAAATATAAAAATCCTCAAATTTCCAAACCTTCATGCTGTAAAAAAAGAAAGAAAGAAAAAAAACAATCACAAAAATCACAAAAAACTAAAAAACTCTGAACTACAAAATCCTCTAGAAACATCTCATTAGATCCAGAACCTTGTATAGACCAAAATGACCAGTTTATATAAGAAAAGAATAACTAGTACTAGTCGTAGACGTCAAAATCCAGAGAGAATATACAAAAGAAATCAGGGTCTTGGGTCTTGGCTGATATATACTTAACAAATTCAATCGACCACCGAAATGGGAAAAAAAGAGAGGAAAGAACGAAGCATCAACCAGTCAAATTAACAAAACCATAGAACGTTAGGTGAAAAAGAATCAAAAACCGCTTTCCAGCAAACCAAAGTATTTTTTAACAACGAAAATTAAGGAGAATTTCACGTTTCCTAGCACCGTGTGAAATAATTCAATGGGAAAATAAAACGAACGATACTAGTTATACGAGGAAGGTAGGTATCTTTGCCTTAAATGAAGAACAAGCGAAGCACTACTGAGTAATCAGTAGTCACCTCCAATGGAAATATCTGTTCATATTCTCAAAATCAAATATATATATGATAATTAATCTTAGAAAATGACAGAATTCGAAGTTGTGGGGGGTTCGGGGTTTAAAGGGAACGGCAATGTTTATTGATCGATGATCATATTGAAGGCAGAAACAGTGTCGTGTAAGAAGAAGAAACTTCACTGTCTGGTCCCTAATCCGCTAAATTTACTTGGATTAAGGTTTAAAATAATCAAATCTGACTAATTAAACACTGCCTTTTGGCATTTTTCCTTACTTTTTTTCTGGATAAACATTAAACAACACAGATATCCCCATACACAATTTTTAATATTTGAAGGAAAATTGCTTTCAGAAAATATATATTTCAAGAAAAACACACTAATCACATATATTTATATTTACTAACTAAATTTTAAACAAAAACTAATTCTTGCTTATGTATTATTATTACTCATATGTTTTTGCTTTTATTTATTTCTATTTAATTTATATTTTAATTACAAAATATGGGGTTAAAATTAGTTTCGAAAATAATTATTGCTTATGTATTATTATTACTCATATGTTTTTTGCTTTTATTTATTTCTACTTAATTTATTAATACATTTGAATTTTATTAAAAACGAATTTAACATCCAAATTTACAGTTTATCATTCTAATAAAGTGATTAATTTAGGATTTCTTTAATCAAATTTATGGCCATGTTTGACAATCGACTGATAGTGGTGTCTGATTTGATCAATTAATTTTATTAATTGTTTATTTTAAAGTGTTTGGTAAAACTTAACTGATAGTTGAAAGTTTATATGTGTTAAAATAACAAATAAGCGCATGTCACATTTTATTGTTAAGTATTTATATGTTTATAATATTTTAGTTTTTTATTAAGTGAAATTATTGAAATAAAATACTGTTACAAAGAAATTAAAACATGCCTCATGAAAATTAATTAGTGAATATTTTTTAAAATTTAAATAAAAAATTTTCTTAAGTTCCTTTTTTGCAAATAAATGAATTAATTAGTGAATATTTTAGAAATTAATTAGGTTTGAGAGCATTAGCAAAAGGGAGTACTTTTTTTTAGCAAGTATGATTCATCTTTATGTTTTTTGTTTTGGAGATTTTAGTTCAATAATCTATTAGAACCTTCTATTCATCAAATATTTTAATTAAAGGGTTTAGCTACTCAATTCCCCATTTATGCCCAAATAAATTAAAAAGACCCAAAACTCTATTTACGAAACACCCCTTGTGTTAAATTACTTTAAATATCGAGGCATAATGATTTATTTGACCCTTAAATTTTATAAAAAGTCATTTTTGCCTTTTATTTAATTTTTCGTATCATTTAATCTTTAAACTTGTATTTTTTGTCAAATCACTCAAAACAGATGAAAAAGTTAATTTTTGTTAATTTTATTGATGTGACATACACGTGAATAACATGTCATCATTTAATTTATTTAAAATTTAAAAAATTATATAAAAATAATAAATATTAAAATTATTTAAAAAGTATAAAATTATTTTTAAAAATTTAAATTTAAATTAAATACTAATACATCATAATATAACAATTCACTATATATCATCTCAACAAAATTAATAAATTAAATGAATTATTAAAATGATAGAATTTGACGGCCAAAAAATCATTTTGAGAAATATTAATTCCTCCTTTGCTACCTTTAAAATCAATGTCTCGATTTTCAAATTATGCTCGATTAAAAAAATGTCTCGTTTAGTTAAAAACTTCATTAATCAAACGTGGAATTAATGTTTAAAAACATAATTATTATATAAATATAATAATAATTTGTTATAATATAAAAAATAATAACTATAAATTTAAATAAAATTGAATAAAAATAAGTAATAACAATTAAAATTTGTTTATTTAAATTTTAGTTAATAAATGAAAACTACTAAATAAATTTTTTCTAAAAAAGTGAAAAAGATTATAAGCATATAGACATCTATCTTAATAGAAGACAAATTCAATTGTTTTTTATTTTATTTTAGGCTTAATTGGCCCTTAAAGTAAATCCATTTTTCACTTTGACACTTAAACCTTTTTTATCTCAAATTGATATTTAAAATATCAATATTTTCTATTTTTTTTGTCCATTTTATAACTGTTGTTAAAAAACTTATTAAGCAACTTTGACCAATGAAAAGTGTTATGTGACATGTTTTTTTTTCAATGAAAAATTATTACGTGGAAAATAAGTTTTTTTACAATAAAAACATTAAATTTAAATTAAAAATAGAAAATTATAATATTAAATATTTAAATATTAAAAATGTAACATCTCATAACCGATCCGATCGTTGGATCCGAACTACAAGTATCACATTCGTTTCCGGAGCAACTGCAATCATTTATATTCAATTACATTCCATTAAACATTTAAATACAAATAACACATGTGATAATACGATATATAATCATTTTCAGGTCTTACATGCGCTTAAGAAAGCTCTTTTGCTAACCCAAGATCAAAATAGGACCAAATTATAAAGATTTCAAAGTACCGAGTTATCGCTGCGACTACAAGAATTCATTGTCGCGAGGCAACAGACTGACTTGACTCGTTGCAACATTGAGAGTACATCATCACGACATAACTCTCTGTTTAATCTCGTCGCAACGTGACCGACTGTTTTCAAGAATCCAATTTGATATAACTTGAAATCACCTTAAATAACACTTAAACACTCAATTATAGCCAATTCAACAACATACCAAGTATAATCAAACCAATATATTTCAAAATGTTACTTCAAGTTAACACTAATCAACCAAATACCAAAACCAACCATTAATAATACAAAATCGACTTAAATCCTAGGTACATGCCATATATTAAACAAAAGAGAACTTTACAAACATTGTTGTCGAGAATTTCTGACTGGATACTGGATTTACTTTTCAAAATCTTGGAATTTACGTAAACATGCACATGGAAAAAATAAACCGTATATTGAGCGATAAAGCTCAATAGTATTTCAATGATTCAAGTCAATATAACACAAGTTTAATCAATACATACATCCAATTCAAACTCAATATACAACTTATTCTTATGCAATTTCAAGCCAAACTTCCTTTACTACTTTAAGTATACATATATTCATTCTTCCACACTAATTCATTATGAATGCACCTAAATTTACCTTTTCTCATTCATTGCATATAGTATTTAACCAATTCATATTGACAACTATATAGACTCCTATATTATTTCATCTACCATCATCAACATATATATATATTATTCAATTTCATGCCAACATTTCAACCATTTTTGAGCCTGTTGGCTCACTATTACTCAACCGACTCCAAGACTTGTTTTCAACTCATTTCACATGATTTTTCACATGCTGTCGAAAATCATTTTTTAGTTACATTTCAGTTCACATACTATTTAGTCAATTCATATTTTTATAATCCTATTAATCAGACACAAACTTAGAACGGATATGCAAATAAGTCATCCCAAATTGCCCAGCAACGATGGTTTGCACAATCAATATCCTGACCCTATGGTATGCCAACTATATTTAATCTAGTTTGAACAACTAATAAGATAATCAATTTCCAATTTAGTTACACTCCAATTCATGATTCATCATTTCAACTAATCATATAACATGTTTCAACACAATTTCATATCAATTAAAACATACTATTTTATATTCTATTCAACTTAGTCCATATCTAGATATTCAATCCCAATCATAGCAATTCAATTCAAATGACCAACATGCAACAATTAAATTGATCTCAAATCGTAAAAATACAAACCGAAAGTTTGCGTTACTCGTTGTTGGCTCTCGCCTTTCCTTTCCCTCTCAACGACTCAATGTCATCATTACCTACAAATAGTATAATTCAAATGAAGTTATAACAATTTTTTTAATATACTAGTGTGATTACATGGTAGTATCTGTTTATACTTTTTAACCCTTTGACACCTTACACACATAGACGCTCGAACCCGGGACCCCTAGGATGAATAATATCCTCTTTTCCACTAAAACCACTTGTATAAACATAGTTTTATCTATTCGAATTTATTTACTTATAATATATGTTGCAACTTTTTTAACATATAATTAATTAAAAAACCATTCAATAATACACACAATTTTTATCGGTATACAAACTAGTATTATATTATATGGGTAAAGTACACTTGTTATCCCTAAATTCTATTTCAAATTACGTTTCGGTCACTTAATTTTTACAACTTAACAACTATTAATGTTATCCAATTGTTACATTTTATTCACTCATCTGCTATCCCATTAAAATAATGATGTGACACATTAATTTAAATGGTTAATAATCAATATGATCTATGAAGTATAAATAAAACATTGTTTTGATATTTTGAATTTTTCTTAATAATAATTCTAATTTTTTTAATAAATCATACAAATATAAAATATAGTATAAAAATTATAAATAAATATTATAAACAAGGTTTTTTTATTTCCTTTTTTAATCCTTCAATTCAATTTTTTTTTTATTTGAATTAGAAAAATGAAATATTCAATTTCAAGCAGTACCTGGAATCAATTCATTTTCAGCTAAGCATTGGATCACTTCTCCTACAGCTCTAGTTCGATCCTCGGCCGATTTTAACGATTGATGCAACATTACTTCACCTCCATCACAATTATCTTTAGATAATTTAAAATCATCCTCAAAACTCCTTAAATTTTCAGCAAAACTGCACATCAATTACAATATAATATATATATATATAACTAGCTTAGCTAATACATTATTTTAATTCACATTAGCCCTCATTTAAAGATGCATAAAACATGATTAATACATTGAGTAAGAGAGATGCCCACAGCGCCACAGTTGCAAGCTTTGATTGTATCGAAGAAGCCTCGGAGATCGGAAGAATCGTGGGGGTTGAACTCGGGCTGAGAGACGTGAACGAAATCGTCCCAAGAGAAAGTGGGAGTGGCGGCGTCGGCGGGAAGATGCGGTTGAAGGTGAGAATGAATGGGGATTGAAGGGTTTTCACAACATTTAACGGCCAATTCATCCACCTTCCATCGCGTTTTTTCCCCAATTGCAAGCTTCACCGTCGGCACTTCAATGGTCAGCTGCTGCAATGCTAAAAGCCGATTCTCAATCTCATCTTTTCGCGCCGCCTGGTCCCGCCTGCCGTTTCCGGGCAGTTCAATACCTTCATTTCCTTTCCTTAACTCTCCTTTCAGTTGCCCAATCAATTTAACAACTTTTTATTTTTTGAAGAATTGTTGTTAAGAAAAATTAAAATATCAAAATAGTATTTTATTTATATTTTAGGGACTAAATTGGTTATTAAACCATTAAATTAACATGCCACATTATATTTTAACAGGAATAATGGATGAGTGACTGAAATGTAACAATTCTACCTAAGTTTTAAAAGTTGAGTTACCGAAACGTAATTTGAAATGAGATTTACCGATATATTATATTATAAGGTTGTTACTAAATAAGGAAATAAACATCTATGTTCATAGCTATTGGTCATGCTTGATTGGTTTAAGAAGTTTATAATGAAAGAAGGGTCTATCTCTATTTACTGTGATAATGGATCAGCGATTAAGCTATCCAAGAATCCTATCCTTCACGGGAGAAGTAAATACATAGATGTGCAATTTCACTTCTTAAGGAATCTTACAAAAGGAGTTATTGATTGGAGTTTGCACTATGAATAATGTTAGTTGCTACTTAAGCGAAATTTCTTTAGTTTCAATTTTATTGATTTTTTTATTTTTTTTGCCTACCAAGTGTTTGCTGAATTTTCTCTTTAATATTTTTTTTCCCTCGTGTCTCTGTTTTCATATTCAAACTTAACATGGGTAGTAATACTTGATACGTATTTAATGATGATAAATGGTTCTGCTGTATTGTAATTATCTTGATGGTGCTCTTTGTCAGGGTTAGTTTGTCATTTAATCCCCGTCTTGTAGTGATTTTGGTTCTTTTAACGAAACATAGGTTGGGCTTGGGCCACCTCCAAAGTCACAATTTGTACTAAAGTTAAGGCTGCTAATTTCACTTGTCGTTTTCTTACGTGCATTTTGTTATCAGTTTTACCATTGCTTTTTCCCATTTCTCAATTCCAACATTAGCAGACACATGTCCTCCTTACACTTGCTATTATCTCAGGGAAACTAACACTCTGTCCTTTTGCTTCTTCCATATTTTTGATACACACCAAAACACAACAAAACAAAACAAAAAAGAAACAGATAAAAGACGAAGAAACCTGAAATGTGACTGCTATGTTATATAGTTGGAGTATAATATATCTACCTAATTTGTCCATGATAACAGAAATTGGACCATACCCTATTAATTTTTACGAGCAAGCAACAATATAAATTGTCTCATGCATACCGGATGTCACACTCGGATCTGCAACTCTGCCTGAGATGGATGGATGAAGGAGAATATTATTATATATTTAACTTTTAAGAGTGTAATTCTCACTTAAAATGATTTTTTTTAGGTTATCATATATCTATATTCATTATAAAAAATTTGGATTAAATCACATTTTTACTTGAATTTGGTAATTTTTTGATATTGAGAGTTTGAATTTTTTTTCAAGTTATTTGAATTTCACAGTTGTTCTCGCATTAGAGTCTTAATCTTTTCTTTTTGTTCAAGTTAAACCTTGAACTTGATAAATGTTCTCATATTGAAATTTGATTTTTTTTGTCCAAGTTAATCCTTAAAAACCCTAAAATTCAAGCCTCAATGTGGAGATAATTGCCAAGTTTAGGCCCTAATACCAAAATAGTTGTCAAATTCAAGTTTTGACTTTGATCAAAAATAATTTAGGCTCCAATGTGGAAAAAATTGTCAAGCTTAAAACTTAACTTAAACTAAAAAAAATTCAGACCCTAACATGAAATAAGTTACCAAATTCATGTGATGTTAATTAGGTACCAACTAAATTGAGAAACGATCGGTAAAACTGTACTTTTTCAATGATAACTAATATAATTATAATGATACTTTTATCCTTTCATATTTTTATATATTATTCAAATAAATAAACAAAAAAATTTACCACTTCACTTATACTTATTGTTTAATAAATTTTAGAAAGAAATCTTTCTAGTGATATAATCTAGTTTTATTTAAGCGTATAGTCAATTTGACACGTAAACACTAGTCCTACAAATATAAGTATTGTTGAAACTTCGGTTAAAATTAAATTCTTCAATTGAATCACATTTTCTCGATTAGTTGATTAGATATTGATTATGTTTTTATAGGTGATAAAAATATATTTTTTAATTTTGTTTATTTCAATTTAATTAATGTAAAATAATCGAATCGAATTAGATTAAACCAAAACTACTAGTATTAAGTCGTTTTGATAATATATTTTTATATTGTTTCTCTTTATTTGAATTTTGTTTTTTTCTATTTTGATTTGTTATGGTATTTTTTAAAAATTTAAAACAAGGGAAATTCATGCAATATTATTACCGTTTAGACTTCATTGGTATTGGGTTGGGATTAATTTTAGGGGTTGAATGAGGACACATAGGAGGAGGATTGATTTTCGTAAAGAAAGAAAAAGGGTGTCGTCCCCCCTCCACTTTAATACAAATTAAATTAAGACGACACTTGTTTCCAGATTTGGATTCCTCTCTACCTCTCCTGAGCATCAAAATATGAGCATCACTTTCCCTACAATAATTAAAACCCTAAATGGGTGAAAAGCAAAGGGAAAGATTTGATTGAAGAAAGCAATCCAGCAAGATTCCCCCTACATTAAAAGTTGAAGAAAGATAATCACTGAACTAATGATTTTATAATAATATTCCCCATCATTTTTACCTCACAAATTCCAATCTACTTGTTTATTTTGCATCTTTCCTCTTATATCAAAAAGAGGTTCAGTTTTTCTGCACCAACAAATCATGCCACCTTTTCTTCTCAGCTAATACATAAATTCATTCTTATTTGTTATTTAATTTTTTTCATAATTACAATCAAATATTAGTTTTAGGGTTTACAATCATAAATATGTATATTTAAACAACTATAAAACAAATAATTTTTTCATTTAAGTATAAAATGAAATAAGTAGTATATTAAGCCTAGCAAAACCCCACACAGCATCCGATATTTCCATGTCTGTCACCCATTCAAACTCTTCCCTATGAAAAGCCAAACACACCTGACATTGTTTCCCTCCCTCCTCTTTCCCCACACATTTTTCAAGAAGTCTTTTTTTCTTTTGTAGCTCCAGGGGGCTAAAAGCCATGGCCAAATAAAAGCCAAGTTCAATGGTCTATAAACCCTTCATCATAATCATTTCCTCCTTTAGAACCTAAACAAAAGTTGAAGAGTAGATGAAGTTCTTCTCCATGCTAATCTTCCTCATTTCTCTTCTCTTCCCTTTCTTCATAGCCTCTCAGTCTGCAACCATTGTGGTAGATGGTGTTTCAGAGTGGAGCAATCCCGTTGTCCATGTGGGAGATTCAATAAGTGAGTCTTTTATATTTTATACTTCAAAATGAACTTGCCACCAACAAGTGTACTATCCTGATTTTACTAACATCATTCCATTGTTTTTTTTTCTCAGTTTTCAAACACAAGTATCTCTACAATCTCTACATTTTCCAGAACAAAAATGCCTTTAATATCTGCAATTTCACCAAGCTACGCTCCTCACTAAATCCAACTCCACCTCCTACACGGTATGCAACTCCCTGTATCCATCACCCATAGTGGTTTCTTTCAAGGTTAAATTATGTCTTAATGAAGTTAGGGGGGTCATGTTTGTTGTGCAGTGGCACCCATCTCGTCCTGGATTCTTCTACTTTGCTTTCAACAATGGCTCTCTCAAAACATGCCAAAGCTCTCAAAAGCTCTCCGTTAAAGCATCTCCCGCGCTACCTCCAAGAAATGCAACAACCACTCCTTCACCAGACTTACCTCCGGCAGCGGCTCCAGCACCAACTTCTGGTGGACCGATTGTGTCGTCTTCTCCAGTATATCCATGGCCGTTCAGGCCTCGCCAGGCGGCGGTTTCACCAGCAAGTGCTACCTCGCCAGTAACAGTACCGAGTCTAGTGCCGGGTAAAGGTGGTGGCATCCCTTTTATCAACAGCAACCCTGCAGTTCCATTGCCGACTGGTGAAGTTGATTCTGCAACTATTCGACCTTTGCCCACCTCTGATCATGGAGGACAGGTACCACTTTATCTCTCTCAATGCGTAGTTCCTTAAATGCCTACCATAGTCGATAAAAAATGTGGCTAACTATTAAATGGAAAAGTGATTGTTATTTGATATTTATATATAGCTCCATTGGGTTGGGTGGTTGCAGGCGGCGGAAGCATTCATGGCTGCACCAGCGGCGGCGGCGGCAGCTCCAATGACTGTATTTTGTGTGGCATTTCTACTAGTGCTGTAAAAAGAGAGAATGGGTGTGAAATTTTGTTGTACATTAAGGAACATTTTGAGGTAAGTCGAGTTGATTTAGAGGGTGAGTAGGTGTAAGGTTAGATTAGAAGATGTTGTAAGGTGAAAGGCAATGCCATGGCATGCCGATTGCTATACAGGCCATAGTCCAGTCTAGGCCCTACTTCGGAATCATTGTCATGCAATTTGCTTTCCTTTTTCAACTTTCACTTTTTTATTACGTATTTCTGAGATGAATAAACAATGAAGAAAAGCAAAAAAACTATATAAATATATATACTTTCAAAAAGAAAGTATCATATATAACATCTGATATGAATATAAAAATGAGCATGTCCCACTTTCCCCACCTTTTCATCTTCAACAAGATTTAATTTAAAATCCCAGGTGATCATGCATCAGCTTTTCTTTTTCCTATTCCCTTTATTTAAACCAAACTTGAAATTTAATTATTTATGGTCTGCTGCCCAAATCTCAACAGCCAAGATTAATATATTATTATGAGAGTTAAAATATAATTTTATTTTTATTATTTTTAAAGAAATTAAATTAAAATTTTAATATTTATTAGGGAAAACTATAATTATTAACTGATTTTGAGTCTAAATCTGCGATTTTTTATTTTAAGGGAGTAAAGGCCCTTCCTGCTCTCTTCTTTCGCCCTTGTATTATATGTAGGGACGAGGATGGAAGAATGCGGAAATTGAATATTAACTGTCCGTGGATATCAATATTTAAATATTATTTATACATTATATATTTTTTCACATACATAATATAGGTGCGCCCTAATTTATTTATTTGTAAAGTGCAAAAAAAGATAATCTTGCAATAAGAGTTGAATTTATATCTATTAACTCTTGTATTACGCATCCAAATTTGAAGGTTTAAATTTAAAAAAGAGGATGATATTTATTTTATGAGATTCAGGTTCGAGCATATGTGTGTGTAAGGTGTGTGTGCGTTGTCAAACAATTAAGAAAATATGAACAGATATTATCATATAATCACATCAATATATTAAAAAAAATTAAGTAAAAGAAAAATACTTATTAAAATATTAGTTGAGCTTGAGTTTTTGGGCTCCAATATTTAAAGCCCGAGCTTGGGTGATCCCTTTTCAAGTTTTTAATTTATTATATTATATGTCTTTTTAATTTATACATATGAAAATTAAATATACTTCAAAATGGCTAATTACAAATTTGTCTCTTATAAATGGTTAAATTATAAAATTATATATGGTAAAATTACATTTAAATCTCTCAAAATGAAAAAAAATCCTTTAAAAAAATGATAAAATCATAATCTAATATACGATAAATTTATATTTTAACCTCCAAAAAGTTTATAACACAATTCCAGCCGCTCCTAAAATTTTTCTAAACTCACCCCTCCATACTATAATATACATATTATAGAATATGTCAAGTTGTTTATATTTGAAATTTTAATAAAAGAAAATTAATATAATGATGATAAAAGATATATGATTACTAAAATTAAATAAAAATAATAATATGGGTGCGTTTAGAGGTGCTCATGGATCAAGTCGCCTGATTTTAAAAAAATTTCAGGACGGGTCCAACCTCAGCCTAACTTGATTTAAAAGTCTATATTATTGTTTAAAAACAATAAAATAATATGATATATAATTTTATTTTATGATTGAATTTAAAAGTAAATTTATTTAAATTTGGGTCAAGCCATGGACAAAAATTGATATTTTAAAATTCTTTGTAAACTTTTCTAAATGATAAAGAAAGAAAAGAAAAGTTTTGACAATTCGATTTATAATGTTTCGGCCCCAATTGCCTACCTCCACTACTTTGATATACCTCAACCAAAGATTTCCCAATTCACTATACTTGAATTCTTACCTTTGAAGGAAAATGTAAAATCTTTACAACCCCAGTCTTTTTTACAAGGCTTAAATAGAACATTTCCCCTAGTTTTGTTGGCTAAACTACAACCCTCTAGCTTTACAACGCTAAACTATAACCTTCTATAAATCACTTAAGGTTTTATACCTCAAAAACCTTAAGTAACCTTTACAAGCTCAAATAAAATATGTAAATAATAGAGACCTCTCAAATGTGTGTGTTTATAAGTGTTAAGCTTTTTCAAAGAATTGAAATGGGAATGATAAATAGATTTAACAATGACAATGAAGCAATAAAGAATTGAAAGCTTTTCTCTTGATTTCCATGCTTAGATGTTCATCTCTTATATCTTGATGTCTCTTTGACTTGTATTTATACCAATTAACAAGTTTGTGAACGTTTATAACCGTTGAGATTTTTTATTTCGAGCATTTAATACATGTCTCAAGGCACATATTATTTGTCTTGAGACAAAAAGAACAAATATGACTGTTATATAGTTGTTGGTAAACTGTGTCTCAAAACAAGACTAGTGTGTCTCGAGACATAATTTCCCTGAAACATACCTTAGCTTCGATGTTTATCTGTTTCAAGACATATAAGCTTGTGTCTCGAGACTTGATTACCAAAACACCTCAAAAACATTTTAAACACTTTAGAACACTTCGGTATTGACTCAAAAATATTTAGAACTTTATAAAACACATATAAAACATATATTTGAGGATGTTGCAAGTCATTGAAAATGGTTTGATAAATATTCAACAATATTTTCACCAAGTGACTTGAGAATATAATGTGTAAAATTATCTTAAATATTGTTTATTTCAGAAGTTTGGGACATTAAAGCTAGCATATAAAAATGATATTTAATAAAAATAATAATAATTGAAATAATTAATTAATTTTATATAATAGAATTTACTATACTCAAAATGTAGGTTAAAAAATAATATTTAAAATAATTATTTTTATAATATTAGAATTTATCATACCCACGATATACGTGAAAAATAAATATTTAACATATATAAACTATATATATAAAGAAAAATATACCAAAAAAATTAGTTTAGGTTTTTAAAAATAATATATATATATATATATAAAATAATATAATATATTTTATTATATAATTTCATATTTATTATTTTGTCTATATAAATAAAAATGAATTAATTAAAAATGAATTAAAAATAAAAAAAATTTAAAACATGTTTGTTAATTAAAAACTTAAAAATATCATGCTTATTGTTTTTAATTAAAAATTTTAAGAAAAACTTGAAAAACATATCTTAGAAAAAGTCAAAAAAATAATTATGTTTTTTAAATGCATTAGAAAAAAACCAAAAAACATGGGAAGGGCATGAGAAGAGATTCGAACCGAGTCATTGAGTGAAAACCAAAAGCATTTAATCATTTGACTAAGGCTAAATTATTAGAAAAAAGTGCAATTTGTATAAAGTATTTTTATAAAAAGCACTTTTTATTGGGTGTACTTTCTGTTACATTAACTGACTTTTAAAATTGGTTTACTTCTCTAAATAATGTGAAAAACCACTTAATTAACTAATTTTTTTTTAAAATTTACCATTGTCCATTTTAAATGGTATTTTTCATTGTCCTTATAAACAAAAAATAAAGTTATCACTGAATCCAACAAGTGGTTCCAGTGAAAAAGATGATATTGTTCATTCTAGGAGTTTCGGGTTCGAGCGTCTGTGTGTGCAAGGTGTGTGTGTTAAAGGGTTAAGAAAGTATGAACATATACTACCATGTAATCACATCAGTATATTCAAAAAAATATAATAAAATTATCACTATACTTTAATTCTTTATTAAATTTTGTCACTTTACTTTTATTTGATTGAATTTTATCACTAAAAGTTAAAAATTTTAATTGAATTTTTCTATTCAATTTTAATTTAAATAATTTGAAGATAAAATTTAATAATATTTTATATTTTACTTTAATTAATTAATATACTTATTAAAATTAATTAAAACTGGTTATTTTATAAAAATAAACTTAAAATTTTTCTTTTATGATGTATTTATTTTTATTTATCAAGTTTTTATTTCGTTATATTTATTAAGTTTTAATATTTATAAATGGTTAACTAATAAAATATTTGAAAGAATGCTTTTATTAAATTGTACTTTCAAACCATCAAAATTAATATTGAGTGGTAAAGTTTAATTAAAAAATCAAAGTCGGTGACAAAATTTAATAAAATTCAAAGCTTTGTATTAAATTTCAATCACACAAGAGTTGAATGACAAATTACTCATATTTTCCAAATTAAATGGCAAATATCAATGAAAACAAAATATAGTGGCAAATTTCAACATTCACCTATAGTATGATGGCAAATTTACATTTTAACCCCTTAAAAGTTTTAATGGTGTTAACAAATAGATATGAAAGTTGAAAATAAAAATAAGACTAAATTCTAAATATAAGAAGAGTACATATATTTTAATCAAATTAAATTGTTTAATTTTACTTTCTAATTTTTACTTAGGCCCCATTTGTTTAATTGTAAAAGCTTTTTCGTAAAAGCTTTTCAACCTTTTTCAATGTTTGTTGGATTAAAAATGAAATCTTATTGTAAAGTATTTTTCAAAACACATGAAAAAGACGCTTTATTTTAAGAAAATGTCTTATCGTTTTCATTTCGGTAAGATATTTTCCAAATCTTTTCTCCTTTCTCCCTTTATCCTTTCCCTTTCCCCTTTGAGAGACTTCGCTAAAGACAGTGTCCGCCTCGTCAAGCGTTGCCACAAGCCCAATCATAAAGGTATTCTTCCCATTTCGGTTTTACCTCTTTTTGTTTTACACTTGGATCCGTTGAAATTTTTGGGTTTTCTCTTTTGAATGTTTATTGTTTCATGTGCAGAGTTCACAAAAAATTGGTCACTATATGTCAACATAAAGTGCATGTGGCACGTCACAGGTTATTGTTTGATTATTCCTTCAACCACACCAATTTTTAACAATACAAACGAAATAAATTTTTAATAGAAAGGATCAATTTTCTCTTTAATATAATATACAAGAATTAGTTTGACCATTTTTTAGTAGAGTGAGCAAAATTGAAATAAACATTTTTTAATTTTATATAAATGTTTTATAAATTTTTTAATTTTTGATAACATGGCATGTTATTCATGTTAGCGTCATTAGAACATTATTTATTAATGATGCAACAAATTAATTAGAGTTTTTTTTTGGTAAAAATGAATTAAAGTTTTTGTTAACATATAAGTTAAATTGATTTAATTTCACTCAAGAACATTTGTTTTGGATAAAGTACAAAAATAATCACTAAACTATACATTTTGTTTTGTTTTAGTCACTCAACTATTAATTTTTTAATTTAATCATTTAACTTTTCGAAATTAAATATTTTAATTATTTAACTTTAACAAAACATTGATAAATGTTTTTCTCATTTTATTCCTTTCTTTTCATTATTTCTTCTTCCCTTCATTTCTTCTTATTTTTGCTTCTCTTAGCCTTGGTCGCTGCGCGTACTCTACTACCGTTCGTAGCTTTCTCCAACCAATTATGACACCAACATGATTCTCAGTCACTGTTGAATCCCAAGCAGCTCATATCTTAATAGATGGTCTAAATTGTACTAAATTTGATTGAATTCTACATTAAATTCTCTCTCTCTTTTTTCTTCATGTTTTCATCTTTTATGGTGAAAAGAAAGAAACACCGCTATTTATTATTAACCAAATTTGATATTAAAAGTTTTAACCCAACATTCATATCTTTAATAAATGGGTTAAATTGTACTAAGGGACTGTTTGTTCCGCTTTTATTTTCTGGAAAATGTTTTCATTTATATCTTTAACACATCATTTTCGTAATTAATTTATTTCCCACCCTATTTTTATAATTAATTAATTTTTAATATTATTTTTATAAAAAGCCCTAAGTAGTCATTTACCTATTTATCTTATTCAACATTTTTTTGTTGAAATTTTTATATTAAGTTAAAAAAATTTAAATGATTATCCAACATATCTAAAAGTAAATGTTGAAATTTTTTTAAATGGTTTATCAAACACACTCTCACTATTTTCATATAATACTCATAAAAAAAACTACTTTATTTTAATTAATGGAGCATAAGAACAGTGGAGCATCCGAATCCCAAATTTAGGGGACAAAACGAGGCCTTTCAAAATTATGAATGAACATATAATCAAAATCCATTCTACCTGGCCCAGTAGTAGTAGGCAACGGCGGTAGACATAGGAGCAGTCCTGACGAGTTGAGGCACATTTCTCATAGGATACAAATCGTCCTGGCGCATAATATCCAAGTTAACTATAAAACAATCTATCAAAAAAACTTAGTTAATCGAAGTAATCGAAAACACACATCAGACAACTTTATATAAAAACCAAGGAATTATTCAGTTGAATAAGTCAAGCAAGCCAACTAACTCGTTCGAAATTTTGAACTGACAATCCCAGCATTAAAATCCGAATTCCATATTCTAAGATGAGATCAAAAAATCTACAGCCAAGTCCTTACAGACGATTTACCGAAGAATCTGTGTTGCCCGTACAGCAATCGGTTTCGTAATGATGAACTTCATCGGATTCTTCGTCAAGCTCATCTTTATTCCTATTAACAACATCATCGTTGATCAAAATGAAACATTAATTTATAATAAAAATATGACCCCTTTGCGTGGATGACAAAAAGTTATAATATAAATGATAAATGAAAATACATATCATGGACAGTCATTTTAAGGATTTCTCTTCTAATGGGAGCGCGCGTAAGTTACTGAGAAACATTTTTAATTAAATTAACTATATTCCCTTACAGGTTAACATATAGTGTGTTAATACTTATTTGGGCATATGTTTAAATTAGGAAGCAATGAATATATCCACCAAGAGAAAATTAATAAACAAGCAACCAACTTTTGGCTGCTTCACAAAGATGCTAGTGGGAAGCAATGAATTTATCCTTTACTCTTATAAGACACACATACACACACACACACACCGCCATTGCTTTCTCTTCAATTCCCTGTTCACAATGCCCCATTACTTTATTCAGCTTCCTATCATTTAATCAATAACCAAAGGTAGAAGCATGGAGCTTGAATTAGGACTTAAGATTACCCGTACCAGAGATGATATCACTTCAACATCTGATCTTCGCATTTCCAGACATCCATTTGGTCCTGTTTTCATGTATACAGAAACCGACCAAATGTTTATCCTCATTGCTCATCTCAAAGGTAATGGCCCACCCCTCCTTTCCTTTTTCATTTTCTTACAAACGTTGGTTTATCTTGGTGATGTGTGATTTCAATGGAAGATTTTGGAACTATAATGCAGGTTTCAGAAGACAGGACATCTTCATTGAGATAAATAAAGATGGGAACCGGATTGCCATAAGTGGGGAGAAGCCTGTCCAGGAGATGGTGTTGATAGGGTGGATTATGTGCAAGAAGCAGGTTGATATAAAGGCTTTCAGAAAGGTTTTTAGTATACCTGATGCTGTGGATTTGGAAAGAATCAAAGCCAAGTATAACGAACAAGAATCAACGTTGAGAATCATCATGAAAAAAAAGTTTAAAGGAATCAGTGGTGTTGCCATTGAGGAACAGAACGAAGAGCCAGAACCAGACCAAGAGCAAGAACAAGAACGAAGAAGAAGAACAAGAAGAGCCTAAGATGATTAATGAAGAGCAGCTCGAGGAAGACGAACAGCTCCCAAATATAGAATTGAGTGAGAAGAAGGAACCTGCAAAGGAGCAATGGGTTGAAAAGGATGCCGAAACTGAAGCTGAAGCTGCAAAGGTACCAAAACTGAAGTTGGCTGAAGAAAAGAAACCAGAAGAGGTACCCAAGGAGAAAAGTGTTGAGCAAATGGTGCCAAAACCAAAGCCGGTTGAAAAGGAGACTGAAGCTGCAGCTGAAGCTGAAGCTGAGAAGGTACTGAAACTGAAGTTGGCTGAAAAGAAGAAACCTGAAGAGGTACCCAAGGAGGAAAATGTTGAGAAAAAGGTGCCAAAACCAAAGTTGGTTGAGAAGAAGGAACTTGAAGAGATACCTAAGGTGGAGAGTATTGAGAAGAAGGAATGGAAACCAAAGTTGATCGAGAAGAAGGAACCTAAAGACGCGCCCAAGAAGGGGAGTGTTGAGGAAAATGTACCAAAATTAAGGCTGGTTGAAACCAAGGAACCTGAAGAGGACCCAAAGGGGAGAGTATTGAGGAAAAGGTACCAAAACTAAAATTGGTTAAGAAGAAGGAACCTGGAGAGGCACCCAAAGATGAGAGTCTTGAGGAAAAGGTACCAAAACCAAAGTTGGTTGAAAATAAGGAACTTGAAGAGGTACCTAAGGAGGAGACTGTCGAGAAAATGATTCAAAGTACTGATGAAATTGATCAATTGCAAGCTGAAGCCTGTAAAGAGGTTGGAAACCAAACTAGTTTCGAGAAAGAACCAGAAGAATCTGAGTCTGAAAAAGGGGAAGAAATTGGAGAGAAGATTGAGAAAGAAGAAACAAAGGAAGTGGAAAATGCAATTCATGGCGAACATGAAAATGCTGAAGAAGAGGCAATGCAAACAGAACCTGTAGAACCCGAGGTTGAAGCAGTGGAGGAAACTCATAAGGTTAAGGAAACACCACCGGAAAAGATCCCCGAACAGAAGGTTGCATCAGCTGCTCACAAGCATCTCCAGAACCAGAAATAATGGAGCCTGAGGTAACTGAACTTGAACCACAGTTGACAGAGATGGCAGCAAAAAAGGAAGCCCAAGAAAAAGAGCCTCCTGATGAGACTCATAAGGTTGAAGAAGTAGAGAAAGAGCCATGGGAAGAAGAAACAGAGGATACAGCAGGTCAAGCAACTCAACAATCAGAATTACCAAAGTTGGTCGAGAAGAAGGAACTTGAAGTGATACCCAAGGTGGAGAGTGGTGAGAAGGTACTACAAAACCAAAGTTGATCGAGAAGAAGGAAACTGAGGAAGAATCCAAGGGGGTCAGTGTTGAGGAAAAGGTATCAAAACCAAAGTTGGTTGAGAAGAAGGAACCTAAAGAGGTACCCAAGGTGGAGACAAATGAGAAAAAGGTACCAAAACCAAAGTTGGTTGAGAAGAAGAAACCTGATGAGGCACTCAAGGAGGAGAGGATTGAGGAAAAAGTACCAAAATCAAAGTTGGTTGAGAAGAAGGAACTTGAAGACATACCTAAGGTGGAGAGTATTGAGAAGAAGGCATGGAAACCAAAGTTGATTGAGAAGAAGGAACCTAAAGATGCGCCCAAGAAGGGGAGTGTTGAAGAAAATGTACCAAAATTAAGGCTGGTTGAAACTAAGGAACCTGAAGAGGAACCCCAAGGGGAGAGTATTGAGGAAAAGGTACCAAAACTAAAATTGGTTAAGAAGAAGGAACCTGGAGAGGCACCCAAAGACGAAACTCCTGAGGAAAAGGTACCAAAACCAAAGTTGGTTGAAAATAAGGAACTTGAAGAGGTACCTAAGGAGGAGACTGTCGAGAAAATGATTCAAAGTACTGATGAAATTGATCAATTGCAAGCTGAAGCCTGTAAAGAGGTTGGAAACCAAACTAGTTTTGAAAAAGAACCAGAAGAATCTGAGTCTGAAAAAGGGGAAGAAATTAGAGAGAAGATTGAGAAAGAAGAAACAAAGGAAGTGGAAATGCAATTCATGGCGAAGCGAACATGAAATGCTGAAGAAGAGGCAATGCAAACAGAACCTGAAGAACCCGAGGTTGAAGCAGTGGAGGAAACTCATAAGGTTAAGGAAACACCACCAGAAAAGATCCCCGAACAGAAGGTTGCATCAGCTGCTCAACAGGCATCTCCAGAACCAGAAATAATGGAGCCTGAGGTAACTGAACTTGAGCCACAGTTTACAGAGATGGCCGGAAAAAAAGAAGCCCAAGAAAAGAACCTCCTGATGAGACTCATAAGGTTGAAGAAGTAGAGAAAGAGCCATGGGAAGAAGAAACAGAGGATACAGCAGGTCAAGCAGCTCAACAATCAGAATTACCAAAGTTGGTCGAGAAGAAGGAACTTGAAGTGATACCCAAGGTGGAGAGTGGTGAGAAGGCATCAAAACCAAAGTTGATTGAGAAGAAGGAAACTGAGGAAGCATCCAAGGGGGTCAGTGTTGAGGAAAAGGTATCAAAACCAAAGTTGGTTGAGAAGAAGGAACCTAAAGAGGTACCCAAGGTGGAGACCGATGAGCAAAAGGTACCAAAACCAAAGTTGGTTGAGAAGAAGAAACCTGATGAGGCACCCAAGGAGGAGAGGGTTGAGGAAAAAGTACCAAAATCAAAGTTGGTTGAGAAGAAGGAACTTGAAGAGATACCTACGGTGGAGAGTATTGAGAAGATGGCATGGAAACCAAAGTTGATCGAGAAGAAGGAACCTAAGGACGCGCCAAGAAGGGACTGTTGAGGAAAATGTACCAGAATTAAGGCTGGTCGAAACTAAGGAACCTGAAGAGGAACCCAAAGGGGAGAGTATTGAGGAAAAGGTACCAAAACTAAAATTGGTTAAGAAGAAGGAACCTGGAGAGGCACCCAAAGACGAAACTCTTGAGGAAAAGGTACCAAAACCAAAGTTGGTTGAAAATAAGGAACTTGAAGAGGTACCTAAGGAGGACTCTGTCGAGAAAATGGTTCAAAGTACTGATGAAATTGATCAATTGCAAGCTGAAGCCTGTAAAGAGGTTGGAAACCAAACTAGTTTTGAGAAAGAACCAGAAGAATCTGAGTCTGAAAAACGGGAAGAAATTGGAGAGAAGATTGAGAAAGAAGAAACAAAGGAAGTGGAAAATGCAATTCATGGCGAACATGAAAATGCTGAAGAAGAGGCAATGCAAACAGAACCTGAAGAACCCGAGGTTGAAGCAGTGGAGGAAACTCATAAGGTTAAGGAAACACCACCAGAAAAGATCCCCGAACAGAAGGTTGCATCAGCTGCTCAACAAGCATCTCCAGAACCAGAAATAATGGAGCCTGAGGTAACTGAACTTGAACCACAGTTGACAGAGATGGCAGCAAACAAAGAAGCCCAAGAAAAAGAACCTCCTGATGAGACTCATAAGGTTGAAAAAGTAGAGGAAGAGCCATGGGAAGAAGAAACAGAGGATACAGCAGGTCAAGCAACTCAACAATCAGAGTTACCAAAGTTGGTCGAGAAGAAGGAACTTGAAGTGATACCCAAGGTGGAGAGTGGTGAGAAGGTATCAAAACCAAAGTTGATCGAGAAGAAGGAAACTGAGGACGCATCCAAGGGGTCAGTGTTGAGGAAAAGGTATCAAAACCAAAGTTGGTTGAGAAGAAGAAACCTAAAGAGGTACCCAAGGTGGAGACCGATGAGCAAAAGGTACCAAAACCAAAGTTGGTTGAGAAGAAGAAACCTGATGAGGCACCCAAGGAGGAGAGGGTTGAGGAAAAAGTACCAAAATCAAAGTTGGTTGAGAAGAAGGAACTTGAAGAGATACCTAAGGTGGAGAGTATTGAGAAGATGGCATGGAAACCAAAGTTGATCAAGAGGAAGGAACTAAAGATGCGCCCAAGAAGGGGAGTGTTGAGGAAAATGTACCAAAATTAAGGCTGGTTGAAACTAAGGAACCTGAAGAGGAACACAAAGGGGAGAGTATTGAGGAAAAGGTACTGAAACTAAAATTGGTTAAGAAGAAGGAACCTGGAGAGGCACCCAAAGATGAGAGTCCTGAGGAAAAGGTACCAAAACCAAAGTTGGTTGAAAATAAGGAACTTGAAGAGGTACCTAAGGAGGAGACTGTCGAGAAAATGATTCAAAGTACTGATGAAATTGATCAATTGCAAGCTGAAGCCTGTAAAGAGGTTGGAAACCAAAACTAGTTTCGAGAAAGAACCAGAAGAATCTGAGTCTGAAAAAGGGGAAGAAATTGGAGAGAAGATTGAGAAAGAAGAAACAAAGGAAGTGGAAAATGCAATTCACGGTGAACATGAAAATGCTGGAGAAGAGGCAATGCAAACAGAACCTGAAGAACCCGAGGTTGAAGCAGTGGAGGAAACTCATAAGGTTAAGGAAACACCACCAGAAAAGATCCCCGAACAGAAGGTTGCATCAGCTGCTCAACAAGCATCTCCAGAACCAGAAATAATGGAGCCTGAGGTAACTGAACTTGAACCACAGTTGACAGAGATGGCAGGAAAAAAAGAAGCCCAAGAAAAAGAACCTCCTGATGATACTCATAAGGTTGAAAAAGTAGAGGAAGAGCCATGGGAAGAAGAAACAGAGGATACAGCAGGTCAAGCAACTCAACAATCAGAGTTACCAAAGTTGGTCGAGAAGAAGGAACTTGAAGTGATACCCAAGGTGGAGAGTGGTGAGAAGGTATCAAAACCAAAGTTGATCGAGAAGAAGGAAACTGAGGACGCATCCAAGGGGTCAGTGTTGAGGAAAAGGTATCAAAATCAAAGTTGGTTGAGAAGAAGGAACCTAAAGAGGTACCCAAGGTGGAGACCGATGAGCAAAAGGTACCAAAACCAAAGTTGGTTGAGAAGAAGAAACCTGATGAGGCACCCAAGGAGGAGAGGGTTGAGGAAAAAGTACCAAAATCAAAGTTGGTTGAGAAGAAGGAACTTGAAGAGATACCTAAGGTGGAGAGTATTGAGAAGAAGGAATGGAAACCAAAGTTGATCGAGAAGAAGGAACCTAAAGATGCGCCCAAGAAGGGGAGTGTTGAGGAAAATGTACCAAAATTAAGGCTGGTTGAAACTAAGGAACCTGAAGAGGAACCCAAAGGGGAGAGTACTGAGGAAAAGGTACCGAAACTAAAATTAGTTAAGAAGAAGGAACCTGGAGAGGCACCCAAAGACGAAAGTCCTGAGGAAAAGGTACCAAAACCAAAGTTGGTTGAAAATAAGGAACTTGAAGAGGTACCTAAGGAGGAGACTGTCGAGAAAATGATTCAAAGTACTGATGAAATTGATCAATTGCAAGCTGAAGCCTGTAAAGTGGTTGGAAACCAAACTAGTTTCGAGAAAGAACCAGAAGAATCTGAGTCTGAAAAAGGGGAAGAAATTGGAGAGAAGATTGAGAAAGAAGAAACAAAGGAAGTGGAAAATGCAATTCATGGCGAACAAGAAAATGCTGAAGAAGAGGTAATGCAAACAGAACCTGAAGAACCCGAGGTTGAAGCAGTGGAGGAAACTCATAAGGTTAAGGAAAACACACCAGAAAAGATCCCCGAACAGAAGGTTGCATCAGCTGCTCAACAACCATCTCCAGAACCAGCAATAATGGAGCCTGAGGTAACTGAACTTGAACCACAGTTGACAGAGATGGCAGGAAAAAAAGAAGCCCAAGAAAAAGAACCTCCTGATGAGACTCATAAGGTTAAAGAAGTAGAGGAAGAGCCGTGGGAAGAAGAAACAGAGGATACAGCAGGTCAAGAAACTCAACAATCAGAGTTACCAAGTTTACCACCAATTCAAGATGAAGATAAAAGAATTGCAGATGAGGATGATCAAGCAAAAGATTTAACTTCTGAGCAGTCTTTAATGGAACCTGGACCTGATCACGAGCCAAAGGAAGATGACACTGAGCAGCAACTTGAAGATGAATCAGATAAACAAGAATTAGATCAGGAAAATGAAACTGAGGGTATGGAGGATGAAATTGGAGAAGAAACTAATGAGGAAGAGCATGGTGAAGAAAATGGAATTACAACATCTCCTGAAATAGACACTGACAAAGATAAAGGTCCAATCGAGGGACCAGCTATGGAGGAGAAGCCCAAAAACACTAAACTGCATAAACCCTTAATGTTTGCAGGATCAGCATTTCTTGTCTCACTCATTGTGATAGTCATTAAATTACTTAGATCAAGAAAAAGATGAAATTGCTAGCATTTAGTATTTTTTTCATTTATACACTGATGATAACCTTTGAGTCTGCACTCAGACAATACTGTTGACTTCTCACTTCTGAGACAATTTTAATCTCATTGTGGGTTGCATTGTTCAAGGCTTTAACACTAAATGTTGTACCTCAAAAAACATATAAATATTATGATTTTTGGATAAAATTCTTCATGAAAGTTAGTGCAAAAAGAAGAAGCTTTTCTCAATTGGAGTCTGACCTGGCTCAACTTCAAACCAAGAAGCATTCAATCATGGGAGTTTATACAGCCGTTGGGGAGTTGTAAGGAGCAGAGTGTTCTGTTCTGGCAGCCCCTCCAAGCCCGTTTGGTAGTTGAATTTGCTTCCTCTGGAGTCTGCAGATGTTCTGTTCCACCAACAGATTATGAACTCTTCATCATTTGATACACTTGCTACATTCAGGTGATCCTACCGTAGATATCTGGTAGTTTTTTTCAGTCCCACAAAATCAAATCACAGTTGTTAATATCTAAACACATCAAAGAATCCCTTCAAATAAGCAAACATGGAGTTTAACTAATTAATTACTTACCATGGCTGACACTGAGGAAACAACCAATCATGAGGGCAGTCTTCTATGAGGAAAAGATTCTCAGTAGCTTCTGTAACTGCAGGACAAATATATATAAGAGAACTCTGCTTGTCATTCAGAATATTCGTGCGTGTCCCTTAATGTATAGAGTTTTATACATTAAACACAGGGAAACTTTCATAGCATGAAGTTACTAATTACAACCTCCACAGATAACCATTATAAGAACATGTCATTCATTTGTTAATATGTTTATTTCAGTAATGATTAAAAGAACCGGTTAGGATCATTTTGAACATCAAGTTCCAATTCCTTGAATCGAAGTACCCAGTCAAACTTTAAAAAAAAATGGAAAGGAAAACAAATAAGTGAAAAACAAAAGTGAATGGCAAATTTCAACTGGTCATTGACAAAGTAAATAAAATATGTGAAACCACAACAGAATTGAATACCCTCTGTAAACAGAAATGAGCTCTCAAGACTTTAAGGATAACAGAACAATATGCAAAAGTTACTTACACTGCCCCAGATCTCCCCAACCTTGGCCAATTATTCCTCTTTGTCCTGTATCTTTTAATGCCTCCAAAATAACATCTGTCGGTTTTCTTGGTATCATCAAGAGGCTCCACAGGAAATAACAGTATTTTATTATTTAATTTGATGAAAAAGTACAAAAGCATGTATATCAATAAAAGAATCCTCATTAGCTTCAACATGAAAATGATTGTTATGTCTTCCATTTTACCTTAGCCTGGTCTCTTTCAATTGTATGAACTCACAAAAGTCAGGATTTAGCTTAAAATCATATGCAAGTAAGAAACTGGATCAATACTACATCGTGATACATAGTTTACAAATTCTTAGAATATGCATATAAGATATTATCCGCATACTAGTCAGCCAAAGTCCAACTAACAGAATGTACAGCTCATCTAGGTTTCTTTCACTTAAAATTATTAGGCAGGACGCATGCACATGCACCCACATAAAATTCTTGGTTAACCTAGTAAAGTTTCATTTACTTATCAAATCAATTAGAATAACCTCAGCAAACATGACATAGATCTCATAACTCTTTTCTAGAGGAAAATACAACATAGATCATAAAATGACATTCCATGAAATGTCCATTTGGAGAGAGATAATACCATGCTTCCAAAACCAATATATATGGGTTGTTGTCTTTTCTGAATCCACTGCACAAACTCTTCTCGAGGACGATACTTTGACCCCAAGTTCAAAAAACAGTAACGAACAATATCAACCAAGGGACCCCAATTTGCAGATTATCCCGTAATGAAGTAAGCTACAGGGTCCTTAGATATTATTAGAATGACTGGCATTCTGACAACAGAAAGAAGCATATACGGGTATAGAATAAATATTCTTTTGATTCAAGGATTTCTTATCTCTGGAAAGTGTCATCATTTAAGAAGAAAGTTATTTGAAAAGCACGATATGTAACACCACTACCTTTTGGCTTTGGCACAAGATGAGAACTCCACATGTAGCCAGTTGGCAAATGGGATATTGATCCATTATATGTACTGAAGTATGTGATGGGAGCAAGTTTCAACTTCTTTTTCCTGAAGTCATTAATATATCCTCTAATGCCCCACCATATCAGTAAGTCCACAACTATATAGGAAAGCTGGACTCAACAAGGTGGAATGAACAGGTTAGTCATTGAAAGTTGTTCAACAGTTCATATCAAGAAAAGGAAAAGAAAAGTAAGCCCAACACCAAAGACTAACCCAGTATCCAGCACTCTGAGGAGACTGTCGAGAAAATGATTCAAAGTACTGATGAAATTGATCAATTGCAAGCTGAAGCCTGTAAAGAGGCTGGGAACCAAACTAGTTTTGAGAAAGAATCAGAAGAAACTGAGTCTGAAAAACGGGAGAAATTGGAGAGAAGATTATGAAAGAAGAAACAAAGGAAGTGGAAAATGCAATTCATGGCGAACATGAAAATGCTGAAGAAGAGGTAATGCAAACAGAACCTGAAGAACCCGAGGTTGAAGCAGTGGAGGAAACTCATAAGGTCAAGGAAACACCACCAGAAAAGATCCCCGAACAGAAGGTTGCATCAGCTGCTCAACAACCATCTCCAGAACCAGAAATAAAGGAGCCTGAGGTAACTGAACTTGAACCACAGTTGACAGAGATGGCAGCAAAAAAAGAAGCCCAAGAAAAAAAACCTCCTGATGAGACTCATAAGGTTGAAGAAGTAGAGGAAGAGCCATGGGAAGAAGAAACAGAGGATACAGCAGGTCAAGCAACTCAACAATCAGAGTTCCCAAGTTTACCACCAATTCAAGATGAAGATAAAAGAATTGCAGATGAGGATGATCAAGCAACAGATTTAACTTCTGAGCAGTCTTTAATGGAACCTGGATCTGATCACGAGCCAAAGGAAGATGACACTGAGCAGCAACTTGAAGATGAATCAGATAAACAAGAATTAGATCAGGAAAATGAAACTGAGGGTATGGAGGATGAAATTGGAGAAGAAACTAATGAGGAAGAGCATGGTGAAGAAAATGGAATTACAACATCTCCTGAAATAGACACTGACAAAGATAAAGGTCCAATCGAGGGACCAGCTATGGAGGAGAAGCCCAAAAACACTAAACTGCATAAACCCTTAATGTTTGCAGGATCAGCATTTCTTGTCTCACTCATTGTGATAGTCATTAAATTACTTAGATCAAGAAAAAGATGAAATTGCTAGCATTTAGTATTTTTTCCATTTATACACTGATGATAACTTTTGAGTCTGCACTCAGACAATACTGTTGACTTCTCACTTCTGAGACAATTTTAATCTCATTGTGGGTTGCATTGTTCAAGGCTTTAACACTAAATGTTGTACCTCAAAAAACATATAAATATTATGATTTTTGGATAAAATTCTTCATGAAAGTTAGTGCAACAAGAAGAAGCTTTTCTCAATTGGAGTCTGACCTGGCTCAACTTCAAAACAAGAAGCATTCAATCATGGGAATTTATACAGCCGTTGGGGAGTTGGAAGGAGCAGAGTGTTATGTTCTGGCAGCCCCTCCAAGCCCGTTTGGTAGTTGAATTTGCTTCCTCTGGAGTCTGCAGATGTTATGTTCCACCAACCATGCCATTTCTGGTTGACCAAGCCATCAAACTCCAACTCTTAGACAACCAGAAAACCCAGAATCCAAAGGCTTCACCCTTAGGTCAGTTTCAGTCCATCACTGTAAAATCAGTAGGTTTGTGGTTTGCTTTGCTTTAAATTGCATGTAATATCCCATACACTATAACTTTCCCTTACATATGAACAGGCTCCTGCAATATTCATCTTCAAACATCAACTAATGCTCTACTTCAAGGAAAAATTGTCCAGACTAAACAAATATTTGGAATATTTTGGTGTTAGCGATTGTCTTTAATTGGACGGCCTGAATTGGGAACAATCGGCAGCTTGAAAATGACAATCTGTGATAACGAAAGCATTGAACTTAACATGCATCTTCAAGGACTAAGGGACTGCCACTCGAAAAATCAATGAATTACAGCACCTGTCCAAGTCTTTCTTTCGCTCTCCTTTAGCTACAATATGCTACCCAAATCACACAATCCCTAGTGGATGGAATATTACTGCACTAATTAACATAAACACCAGTTCAATGACTTTCATTCAAAGGAAAACACCAGCTAGAAACAGTTTAAATCAATGCAGATCTTGGCGATCTTTCCTCAGAACATCCATGCTTGACATTTTTAAAGGAAATTCATGCACATTTTTATTGGAGCAATTGTTTTCAGAAACTAGTTTCATATCGTTTCAATATATAAAACATGAATCAAAGACCGCAAGCAAAACCAACTGGAACACTTAAAGCCTTGGGAATAACAAATTTAATTGTACAAGAAACTGCCTGAAACAAATCAGCCTGCCAGGCCTACCTTCAGTTTTCACCTCACTATGTAAGTATACGAGGTATCTCAAGATTCTCAACAAATTTCAAGGTCTTTTCAGTTCTGCTTCTACCTGTTTGTATCACTAGCATTCGGAATTCAAGTTTTTTCCATTCATAACAACAATACTACGATACTGTAACCAATAAATATACACAAATGAACACATATAGATCACTGCAGTATAAAAAGATTAATCAGAAGCTTTTTTTTCTCATTATAATTCTTGTTACTCTCCTTCCATTCAAGGTAACATCAGAAGAGCTGAGCAGCTGAGACGACCTAAACAACCTAACAATCTCCTTGATTTCCTCCTCACCACATTCATCCACAACCACCACACACAGTCCACCGTTTCTGACAGTCCTCTCCATCTCCTCTGCATTCCGCATGGGATACAAGGCCGCCATCAAATGACCAGTGAAGGCAACATCAAAAGCCCCATCAAAGAAGGGAAGACTATGGGGATTGGCACTGCTAACCAAAGGCAAGGATTCTATCAGTTCAACACCTATAACATTCTTAAGACCCATTTTGGATAGAGCCATGACCTCATGGCCAGCCCCAGCAGAGACACACAGGACCTTGGAGTGGTTCTTTAGGAGACCATTTTGGTACAGTTGGGTGAAGAATTGAGTAAAGGAAGATACCTGGGTCATCCAAGATTTGGAGGACCAGAGGCGGGAATTCTTCTTGGAAAGAGGAAGGTAGTGGCGAGGGGTAGAGTCACAGGTGGAGTTGGGGAATCTCAAATGAGGCTTTTGGAGAGCACTTGGTGGGATGCATGTTTTTGGGGTTTGGAGGAAGAGGAAGGAGATAATAAGTGTTGCTATGGTGATTGATACAAAAGATACCTCGTTTTGGAATTTTTGAATCTGTTTTTCCATTTTGGTTTCCTCCGTGGTCAAAATTTTTACCCCAGTATTCAGTTGGTCTCTTTCTCCACTAAAACTGCACGGTCTAATAACCACAATAGAATCTGTTTATAAGAAGGAGGGAGAGGGCTATTTTCATTTCTCTAAATTTTCCTTTCCTCTTCTGTTTACAAGATATTCTGCTTTAGTAGTATTAGCATAAGATTGCAGCAATCTTGCTTTGAACTGGTACGAACGTCCCTAAGGATCTCCTATGCTATTGTATTGGTAAACTGCAACACAGGATATAATACATGGAGATACCATTAGGCCAAATGTAAACCGCATATGTATTTATTGAAAGTCCTAACAAATTGGCAACTATTGGAACACGCTATATAGGCCACTATTACAATAGTAATGACAGCAATAATAGAAGAAGCAGTGGCAACTTTTCTATACTGTAGTCAATATAGAAGAAAATCACAGCCCAAGGATTTCTGTAGTATGCGACCCCAATTATGCAGTACACATTCAAGACAAGATTAAAAAAAAAGCCCCATTCAAATAATAGAATGCATTCACATAAGAAGAAACTCTAGTTTAAAATTTCTTTATCGAATATGGAAAATCATAATTTAAAAGTAAATAGTCAGGCTGCATTATACCTTTAATCAATTATCTTACATTCAGTCCAAGAAAACTAATAGCATGCCGCATCTAAAGCATTTTACAATAAATTTCAGAAAAAAGAAAAAAAAATCACTAGTTGAAAGATCTATAATCCATGAGATCCTTTATGGAAAACCCTTGGGATTGTCAGAATGAAATGGTAGTGACGCTCATAATTTTCATAAAAGCCAATACACACACCTTAAGGAATAAAAGACAACTGGAACAGGTTTGGCAGAAACAACAATGGAGTTTCAAAATGAAAATCAATGGAACTACCTGAGGCAATGACTCCAAAAAGAAAAGAAAAGAACAGAAAACTGCTAAAATGAAGCATTAAGGGTTACTAGGAAACACGAATAAATTGCAAGCTAGGATTAAAAGAAACAGAACATTGACAAGTCTTGCTAACAGAAAACAGTAGTTGAAGACGACAGACGATGCTCACATTGATGGAAGAAACAGATAAAGTGCAACAAACAAAAACGCATGAAAGTTGAATTAAATGGTCACCAAGAAAATACGTTAAGCAATTTAAAAAAAAACGATTTTTAACTACTAATAATCCCAACAAACCACAAGTTTTTATTGTAAACTACAGCTAATTAATCAATTACATGAAAATTTATATGCCAAGGAGACAAGGGAAGCAAGATCAAAGCTTGCAAAAAAAACCCTCAAATATCCGCTATGATTTGTGGTTTTAACCAAACTGTTCTTCATTAAAAGCCCTAACTACATAAGCAGCCATGTCCATATGAAGAAAGAAAGAGTTGTTCTTCAAATTAACCCCCAAAAAATGCTTTTGATGGCATTAGTGAAAGGAAATTTCCAAAGTGAAAAATAACTGATGCATTTCAATAAGTTCTGGACTAAATTAAAAAATAAAAGGAAAAAATGTAGTTCTCTGAACCATCTGAAATTGAAATTTAAAGCAGACAGATCTTCCATGCAGTAATACGAATCAATAGCGAAAAAGAGGATAAAAGAAAAGTGTACTGACCATGAAACATGCATCCCCCGCTTGGAACACAACATTGAATCTGACACAGATAGATCCTGAATGTGGTGTGGTCTTTCCTTCTACTTCTCAAGTTTTTACCCAATGATTCTTATTAAATATTAAAGGTTAAAATTTAACCTGTATTCTTCACAATTTTATAATTTAATCCCGGAAATTTATATATAAGTAAATTAATATTTTAGTTTAATAAAAGGAAAAAGATTAATTACAATAATGTGTAAAAAAGAATTATGCCAAAGAGTAAAAAGATTAACTAGATAATCAGACACCCAATTGATTTTTAATATTTGTGATAACTACATGATTATTTGTGTAGTATGGACATACGTTCTAACTTAAATAAACTTTAATTATATGTTTTTTTGTTAGAATCAAATTTCTTTCATTTTTAAGGTTATTGATAAATTAAATTCCTAAGCGATCGTTGTAGGGTTGTTTGTCAACAAAGAAAAAAATAGTGATGCTTGTCTTGATTATCGAGAAGATAATAAGAGATTAGGTTACTAGTCAATCGTCGGTAACTATAATCAATTTATTAAAGAACATTAAAATTCATACTTGCATCAATGATCAAACCCCCCTATTTGTTTAGTTTTTACTTGTTTGTTAAAGCTTCGCATTACTGGGCTAATCATTGCTTTTTAGCTCCTAAGGAGGTAATAAGGGATGATCTCTGACATTCATTGAAAAAACAATCTCTCGAATCAAGAATCACTATTAATACAGATGGAGCGGTACAATTGGATTCAGGGAATGCAGTTGTTGGGGAAGTTGCTCACAATGCGAATCGCTACACTAGAAGATGCTCGATCTTTGATGCCGAGTTGTGGGGCATATTGCAAGGCCTTAGGCTTGTTCAATGAAGAGGCCATGTTATCGTAATTATCCAAACTGACAGCTTGGTAGTTGTCCAAGCGTTACAAATAAGCTATTCCTTCAACCCTAATTCTGCCTTAATTCACCGTATTCAGAGTATTCTCTCGCAAGAGAAACAATGGTCCTTCCGTTACATTCCTAGAGAACAAAACTAAGTTGTTGACTGTGTGACCAAATAAACCTTTTTCGCAAGAGAGAGCTGCTGCAATTATTCGCCACTCCTCCTGAAGCAGTCGAATGGCATCTAGATATGGACAAGATGAGAGGCTTTTTACTTTTTCAGAATTTTGTATTGTAATTAACTAGTTTCTATTTTTATTTCACCAAAAAAAAATATCACTAACCTTTGTGTATGTGACTCTACTTTTCGTTTTCGATTAATTCCTTTTTTTAAGTAAACTTTATTTTGACGACTTCGATAATCGTACAATATTGTTTTAATACTAAATATTTTAAATATTAAACAATATTAATATAACTGATTTTAAATGAAAAATATTCAAAAAGTCAATATATGCAATCAATTCATGAATACAAATTAATTTGATAATATAAGGTCCGTTTGTTTCACTGAAAATGGTTTCCTAAAGATGACTTATTTTTCTAGAAAAGTTAATATTTTCTAATGTTTAGATGAACCTGTTTAAAATATTTTCTATTGTTTGACAGATTTTTTGAAAATATTTCAAAAGTTGTTTTCAATGAAACAAACTTACATTTGAGATTTTCTTATTTTTATTGTTTAATTGGGTTTATTTTATATCTATGAATTTATATTTTACATTGTTTTTTCATACATTAAAAATATTTTGTTAATTTCAAGTTCATTACAATGGCATTTTGTAGTTACATGACTATCAAGTGAGTATTTTTTATTTAAAAATGTGACATCAACAAAATTGACAAAAAAAATTAAAAATATCAATAATTGGACTTGATTTTCAAAATGAAAAGTAGAAGGACTAAATTATTGAAATAAAAAGTACAAAGTCTAAATTGTAAATTTGTGAAGAGTACATAGACTTATGACATATTTTAACCTTTATACTACAAAATATTTATTATTAATATATTTATAATTGTAATAAATATTTATTATTAAAATATTAGTATTGAATATTTTTAAAAAATATGTGTAGAATATTATTTAAAATTATTATTTTAAAAATTTACTATTAAAATAAAATTGAAATATTAAATAATTTATTATTTATTATATTAATTATATTAATTATTTATTATATGACTAAATATAAATAATTATAATATTGAAAAAATAATATTTTATATTAATATTTTTATAATTTTTTAAATATGTTAAAAATAAAAATAAAATTTATTATCAATATAATAATATTAAACTTGATTTAAGTTAATTTTTATATAAAAATAAAATTATCTATAGAGGAGCTCTCTTCTAGAAAATGACTTATGCTTTTCAAAAGGATAAGTCATTTTCCGTTGGTCAAACTATTTTTGTAAAACAAACACAGAAAAATACAGAAAATATTTTCCGTAACACTTTTACATGTAAACAAATGAACTCTTAAAATTTAATCTTCCCCAAATAATAGTAATCTATTTCAAAAGCAAAACTAAATTTTTAAATACATTTCAAACATATTAACATAATTTTATTTTTATTGCCTACTGAAACAAAATTCTTCATAGATTTTCCAATTTAACATTTTTTAATAGATAAATGGATTTTTTTTTAGAATAAAACAGAAAAATAGCATCTGCCACATTACAATTTAAGTTATATTATCATAAAAATGCTTTTACTTTTATATGAAACATGTCTGACCACAAAATAACCATTCTCATCGGTATATTTTATTTTATATTTTAATAAATAAACAATTATGATATAATTTGAATTCAATTCTATAATAATTAAAGCTTATAATTTTATTGATTTAATGGTTCATTTAATTTTAATATATATATAATTTCACATTTGGGTATATCATAATCTGGTTGTATTTTATATTCAGAGTTCCAATCCATTAATAATAGAAAAGGCATCTTGAGTTACTACTGAATAAATAAGCAAACTAATCATTGTACATTTGGATTAGGAGGCGACAGCTTAAGCCCAAACATTGATATAGTAATAGTATAAGAATACATATATATCTCAAAGACAGCGTGGGAGAAAGGAGGTGAAAAATACAAGAGCATTTGTTCATAGTTGGGCACTGTATACAGGCAGCATTTCATTAAATACTACAAGTTATCCACAGTTCTATTCTTCTAGTCTCTAAAACTGCAACTGAGAACTCGTAGCCATGTCACTTTCACACACCACCTGACCACAAAACAAATCTGTACATTCATATATACATATACATATGGGGTAAATGATCCACTATCATAGACAGGGTAGACAGATGCTAAAATTAAATCTAAACATTTCATCTTCAAATATTTATCATTCAGTGAACCTGCAATACTCTCAAAGGTCAGAATTCCATAATTCTAATCAATTCATCATTGATAACCTTTCCAAATCCTCTACTACCAATGCCAGCAACAAGGACAAGAGAAACAGAAAAATAAAAAGAACGGACAATGCTCTTACGCATATATAGGTATTTATCAACCATGAATACTAAAGTTTGTAATTTCTCTGATGCATTACTAAAAATTTCAATGACTATGATACATTTATAAAACAAGCATAAGCAAAGATAAGACTGCCTGGAATAATACACACACGCACGAGTTTTATAGTTCAGCACTTCACACAGCATTTATTAATGCCAGAAGCTCAAATATATACACATTACACAGACTAAATTACCATCTTTTTGGGGGCTGAATAAAGAGATCTTCCTTTGACACCTATCTAAACCGCAACTACAATGATTGCCCTCAGAACTCATACTATGTCAAGATCATGTACTTTTCACTGTATCACATTCATCAATAGCTTTTCGCACACCACCTACCACCAAAGAAATCTATATATGTATGTATATATATATATATGCGTGTGGGTTGGAAATTTACCCAATATATTGCCAATAGAGATAACATGTGTGGTAAAGAGAGAGAGAGAGAAAGGAGAGAGAGAGAGAGAGAGAATGAAAGGAGGTGGAGTGCAAAAGCCAAAGATGAATAAAAAACGAGAACAATCTGATCAAAATTGAGTTTTCCATCATTGGGCAAAATAATGGCAACAGGTCTAGAAGAAACCAAGACAAGTTTCTAAAATCCTACATAACACCATGAGAGAAAGCACTATAATCTACTAAAAGAGAATATACTGAGACAGCAAAACACACAATGGTCAGAAAAGGCTCTTAAAGGGCTTTGAAAACCCTAACAGCCTATAAAAACAATTTAAAAGGAGGATATAGTTCAAATAAAGCAAAATACCCTCTGTATCATAATTGGCCACATGTCAAAGCAAATTTGAAATTGATTAATGAATAAAAAGAAGTGAAAGATTGAATAGAACCAAAAATGAATCACTGAGATTACATACTTTCTCAACTATTACCAGGTAATGAGCATAGAAAATGCTAGTTGAGGTCGAACAAGAAAGAGGTTGATCTCGTGACAACAAATCCAATCAAAAGTATTTTAAGAAAATAAATGTAATAAAAATCATTATAATGATATTAGATGCAACGAAAACAGAAATGCAAACATTGCTACAAAGGTGTGCATATGCAGGGTGATCATGCATCAATTTCAACAGATAACATTCACCTCCAGTCTAGAATAGGAGATTAGAAAGCAAGTACATTTTCTGTCACTTCTCCTGTCCCTGCCCAAAAACAAACTCTTCAGCAATGAAAATCAAAACATTTCATTTCATCTTCAGATATCATATAGTGACAGAACCTGCAATGCCCTCAGAGGTCAGAACTCAATAGTTCTAAGAAACTCATCAATGGTGAGACTATTTAGTTTCATTGATAACCTTTCCACATCCTCTACTGCCATTGCCATAAATAGTCAAAAGGACTAACAAATCTTAATAAAAATAATAGTAATAATAATAACAACAACAATAACAACTGCGACAAAGAAGAGAGAAGAAGAAAAAGAAGAAGAAGCCACAACTAGAGATAACAAATAGTAGAGAGGACGGAGGCCAATAACAATGATGTTGGCACCTCTAAGCCTATACAAGTATTCATCATTGGGCAGGGCAGGTTGATGAGCAAACTAACATCCAAGAGTGTTTAGGGAATGTGATCTTAAGGCCAAATATGCTCAAAGAAGAAAAAAAGGGTGATAAATATACACATATGTACTATCATAGAAAACCTGCCTCACGACAGCAAAGATTAAAAATACATGTAAATACAGATTTAATCAACCAAAAATACTATGTCTGCATTTCTCTGATGCATTGGGCTTAAATACATTCATAATATAATTGCTCACTAAAAATACACTCATAGAAGGAAAAGGAAAGTGAAAAATATGCTCACACATATTTATAGTTCAGCACTGTATATGGCATTTGTTAATGCCAGAAGACAAAATAAACAAACTCCATACACAGTTCTATTCGAACTAAATTAGCATATTTTGGCTGAACAAATCTGCCTCCAAAATACACTAGAAGTGCAAATAAAAAGAGCCCTCAGACCTCATGGCTATGCAAACATCATGTACAGTTTCACTGTAAACACATCCTTCAATGGCTTTTCATACACCACCTGACCACCAAAGAAATGTCTATATAGATAGATAGATAGATATGGTTAGCGTGTGTGTGTTGGAAAACCATCCAATACACAGCCAGTATAAAGACCATCCAAGAGAGAGAGAAAGAGTGAGTGAAAGGAGGTGGAGTGCAAAAGCTAGAGACGAATAGAAAACCAGAACCATTCAATCAAAAATGAGTTTTCCATCATCGGGCAAAAGCAGCAATAAGTCTCGATGAAACCCAAGGCACAGGTTTCTAAAACCCTACATAACATCATTGAAAGAAGAAACTATAATTTACTAAAATAGTATATAGTGAGAAAGCAAAAGGTACGATGGTCACCAAGGCTCTAATCAAGCTTCAGATACCCTAAAAGTCCTATAACAACAATAAAGATATATTTCAAAGAAAGAAATATAACTTTAGTAACATAGTTCAACAGTAGTGATGCTCATGAATTTCATTCCAATCAATATCTTCAGAGCCCGGTGAAAAGGGTAAATAAAAACAAGACAAAGTAGCAAAAGAACTACCCTATGTATCAGCTTCTTCTCACCATTGGGCACATGACAAACCCTTTAAAATTCTTTAAGCATATGTTACACAGATGGTATCAAAAGCAGTGAAATATTGACTAGAACCATAGTGAATCACTAGGAAGGTGACACACTTTCAAATAACAGTTGATATTAAACCAGAAAGGGGTTGACAATATTTTCTCAGATAATTAAATGTTTAATGGTTTCAAATTAGCAACTAAAGAAGAAGCGGATACAATAATTGATGAAATAGACGCAATAAGAGCATCAAGAAGAAATGAAGCTTCATAAAGCAACAAAAGACTAATTTCAAGTATAACATTGCCAGTGAGATTGATATAGTTCATAAGATTAATGTAGCTAAAGACTCATACAACATATCCAATGAGATCATACAACTATTCAATAGCATTACAATTCCATACTGCACTGGAGTTACTAAGGGCCAATTAACAGCCAAAAAAACAATCCCATTGCAGAAAACCGCTAATAATGCATTCAGCTAAAGGGTAAGGGTAAGCATGAGTATAATCAAGATGCAAATCATATGAAAAAAAAAGAATGATAATCCGACAATCAAAATGTTCAAAAAAGCCCTCAGATCTCATAGCTATATCTGGTCATTCACAATATTAACAAACTGGTTTTCATTAAGAGAATTTACCAACCATCATCTGTGTCAATAAGAAGACAAATAGAATTATAGATAGAAAGAATAGAGAAAGAGAACAGGGAAAGAGGAGAGAGTTATCGACAGGAACCAGAAAGGATATAGAAACAGAAGGAGAGGGAGAGGAAGAGGGAGAAGAAGAGGAAGAGGAATTGAACAACAGATGATGATAGTAAATGCTCTAAAGCGAAAATCAGTCGAACTGCTCCATTCAAAGAGTTTTCCATCATTGGGCAAAATCCACTAAACCAAAATTTAAAGTTCAAAAACATGTTTTTAAACCCTCCCCCCCCCCCCCCAAAAAAAAAAGTAAAGAAAACTTACCATTACAACAAAATCTGCACACAAAACAACAAAAAAAACCAAAACTGGCAAGTCAGATAAAGGTTTCTAGCCTGCATGTACATCAAGATAGCATCTTTTTTAACCGCGCCTTCATCTCAACTAAAAGAAGTGGCTTTGGGAGTCAAATACAAAAATGGGTATTTTCTAAAAGTGATAAAAAGAAATGAAAAGCCCTGAGATCTCACAGCTTCGTGGTATTTTAATGCTCGGGGTTGTTCTTCAAGTACCTGACAATGTACGTAATACCACTAATATAAACGTGTATATGAATGCTGTATATATTGTGCGAATGGGAAGGCAGTGATGAAGATGGAGGCGGCGGCGGTAGGTAAAAGATAAACTAATAAATAGATAGATAAATAAATAAATAAAGGGGAAACGGGAAAAAAAAAAAAAACATAACAACCGCTCAACGGTCTCAGTTTCTATATTGTGCGAATTGAAAGGAAGTGGTGGAGATGGAAGCGGCGGTGGGTTAGCCAAAACAGTTTTTTTCAACGAATATGGAGAGATGCAAGACGTCGGGAAACTAGCAGCGCGTAAAAGGAAAGCAAGAAATATTAGGGTTTCTGAAGAAGAAAGCAAAGAGAAAACAAAAATGATGAAGTAGGCTGAAAATTTAAGAGTAATGAGCTGGATCAAGCCCAGGTGTAAGTTTGTAAAGCCCGTGGTCCAATAATAATGGCTGAGATAAGGCATAAGGCTTTATAACAAGGGCAAATTACGCTATTAGTTATTAAACTATGGTTAACTTTTTGTTTTGGTCACTTAAATAAAAAATTTACTATTTTGTCATTAAATTATTCAAAAGTTCTCATTTAAATCACTAGTCTCTTAAAATTGATGTCATAAGGCTTTCTCCATTCACACTACATGTACTAATCAAAAGTTCTATTTTCCTTTCTCTTCTACATTTAATTTTTTTTATGAAACAACTTTAAATGTCACGAACCCGTAAATCAAAATTCAAATATTTTTTTCTTCAATCTTCAACACTAGCTGTCACTTCGACTTGAACCTAAGGTATTTTTTTTACTCGTCGATAGGTACTGATCCATTGTATCAATCGTCAAACCGTCGCTTGGAGCTTGCAAGCGAAACTTTAAAAAAAACCTTAATAGCCTAGTAACTTAAATAAAAAATTTTGAATAGTTCATCGACACAAAAATGAAAACTGTTGAATAGTTCAATGACCAAATTGTAATTTTTTTAAGTAAAGTGACCAAAACAATAACTTTCCTAGAATTTAGTGACTATGGTGTAGTTTACACTTACAACAATATATATGTATTTTAGGGTGAACTATACCATTAATCACCTAACTATCAGTATATTTCATCACTAATGTTTTCAGTGCTTTTGTTTTGATCACTCTTCGTAAATCGTTAATCGAAATAATGGCATGACCTTTTTTTAATTAGCACAACAATGCATTTAATTCTCAATACTTATAATTTCTATAAATTTAGTCATAAATTTAACCCGTCATATTTATAAATTTTATAAATTTAATCTTTAAACTCAATTTTTTAGTCATGTAGCAAATCTAACCAATCAATAATTTATATGTAAATTTAAAAAATCATTTGATATGTAACATGTCATTTAAGTTTTAATTTATTTAAATTTTCATCAAATAAAATTTATTATTTGTTTGATTTCTTTTAAATCTAAAATAAAATTAGTAATTATTTTCCAAAAAAAAGGTAATGTTACTACTGTCGGGCCTATCATAGATAATTTTTTCCGATGTTAAAAAAAATCAAAAGCCATTAACAACAAGTTACAGCTAATCAAATCACCCAACCCAATCCCCCATAGCCATTGTCTTGAACTCACCAAAATCCCTAAAATTATCAGGGCGTAGAGGTTAAAATTATAGAAATATAAGTTATTAAAATGATAAAATTATATTTTAATTATTATAAACATTTAACTATTTTTTTTGCCATGTGTCACGTTGTGGTTGTGACATGTGGTGGCTTTAACTGAAAAAATTAGGGGCGGTTCAAGTATCCAATTGAGTGCAAAAAAAATTAGGGGTTTAATTGCTTTTTTTTGAAAAAGTTTGAGGGTCTTTTTGATGCATTTTGAAAGTTCAAGTACCCAATTGAGTACAAAATAAAAGTAAGGGCCTAATTGCCTTTTTTGAAAAAGTTTGAGAGCTTTTTTTTTTTTATGTATTTTGAAAGTTCAAGTATTCAAATGAGTGTAAAATAAAAATAGGGGCTTAATTACTTTTTTTTGAAAAATTTTGAGGACTTTTTACACTCTTAAGCTTAATAATTATAAAAAAAAAAAAAACACAGAGAGGAGAATGAAGGGTATGGATTTTGTTTTGAAAGAAAATAATTGATGGCTTTTAATAAAATAAAAGGAAAAATGGTTAGGTGTAAAAAGAAAGGTGATGAATGATGGTGATAATGAAGCTAACGAATGAGATTGAAAATTTTAGTGAAAGCAACGAAGGAGATGAAAAACCTAGATAGCTTTTTGGGTTAAATATATTAAATAAATTTTGTAATTGCGGAGAATTAAATTTGTTGAATTGTTTAGAATTAAGATCAATGTGATAGAATGTATAAGTATTAATGATTAAATATGTTATTATACCAATTAAAAAAAATATTGTCCACGAAAAGCTATCGAAACAAAACCAATCGAAAATAATATTGAAAAAACTGATTTTTTTTTTATAATTTGGTGATCGAAACAGAAACACACTAATAAGAAAGTGGCTAATTATATAATTTACCATAATCCAAGACTAACTCTCCTAATTAAAAAAATTGAATGACTTTTGAACCGACCAATTCATTTACAATAGATAATATTTTTTACTCAAAATTAATTAAATGATGACGTGTCATCTATGTGGCAATTCACGTGTGTGCCACATTAACAAAGTTAAAAAACGTTAACTTATTTATTAATTTGGAGTGATTTGACAAATACATGAACAAAAACTAAAAAAGACGAAAAATTAAATGGAGTGCTAGAATAATTTTTTTTTTGTAAAGTTATTGTACCTATTTTTATTGTTTTCATTGTTGTTTTCAGTCTGTTTGGGTTGGAAAATTTCTGTGATGTTTCATTGTTTTCCCTATACTACTACTACTACTGTCTTCCGGTCTATAGGTGTTGGCATTGTGTACTTTAATGAACTCTTTAAATTTGCATTTCCGAAAAGAAAATATGATACTTAAAGGTAATATGTGTTTGAAACCAAAATCATTATAAAATCAATAAAAAAAGCTGTTGAAAATAATGAAAGATCACAAACTCGACTTGATGGTCAAAAATATTCATTGTCTTAGATGTGACCTGAATTCAAATTACACTAATCACATTGTTGTTATTAAGTTTTTGTCTTCAAATTTGTAATTCGGACCCACTCTTGGTGGTCAGACACGTTGAAGCTTGTCTGGGCCAGCGTGCTTGCAAAAAGGAGTAGCTATACCGATTGCTCAGTTTTGATTCCAAAACAAATGCAACAATACACCAACAAACACTGGAAATAGATATTAACAAATAGCTGAGAAACATTATTCCTTTATAATTATATCATAGAAAAGAGAATATAACTACAAACATGTCAAAATCTGTCGTCCACTCAATCACACAGGATATAAGTCGGACCTCGTAATTATAGGGAGGAACATGATAATACGTGAGTGGAAGTTTTTGTTGTCAGAAGGAATATGTTTTGGCATCTGATCTGTGTACAAGAATTTTCCTAACTGCCACCAGGTTTCCGTTCAAAAGAAGACCCCGACAACATAAAAAATACATACATGGAATTTGGACGGCACCATACCCTTCCTCCACCTGCGATGGGAATCTTTTCTTCTGCCACCTTACTTAATAATATATTATAATATATCATTCTTTCTCTCTTCATATTAATTTATTATGATGAGAAGGCAAGGCAGGAAATAAAACGGTGCATCGACGAACGTACTAGACTTTTACTTCCGACTCTCAACTGTTGTTTTCACATAATTTTTAAGACTGAAACAACAGGATACAGCAATCTATCTCAAAGGAGACAAAATGAAAAGGCAACGAGGAAGAGAAAATGGAAAGAAAGGTGAACAAATGTTTTCGTGTCCTTTTTGCCAGTTTCTGGCTACCAATTGTACAATAACACTGCATGCAACACCCCATCCTATCAATTTCTAGAAAGTAAAAAAGAGACTCAATACCGAGCTAAATGTTGTATTTGCTCAACATTTGTCACTTTTTTTCATCTATTCACATGCCAATTTGGTGTCAAAGCTGCTCAGGCAGATGGCAAATGCCTGAAATGCAGACAGTGGATATCTGTAATCCATGGTAAACATGTCCTTCCCAACTTTACCAAACTGGAGAATTATCTTGTCGTGGTCTGATTGGGCTGGCTGCGATGGTGTTGGTGCTCCGGCTGCTGGTTGGTTTGCAGCAATCAGCTGAAAGTTCTTCACAGATGCAACGGTTACACGTCCCCTGAAGTTCAGGCACCAACATTGTAACTGTTCATGCCATCTTGGTGCTTTGTTCCTGAGTATCAATGGCCTATCCTTCCCTTCATCCTCTTCATCACGGGTTCCAACAATGTCTGAGAATCTGGCACTACTAAACTCAGATGAGTTGTCAATTGACTTTGAGAAAGAGATGCTCCTAAATGAGTCTTCAAGGGATCGAGGGATAAGCTCCGGTTGACCAGGGACAATGCCACCTGGCTCAACAGCTGAGGCAGGAATTGAGTACATACTGCAATGCATCCTACGAGGTCCCCTAGTACCTAGGACATTTAGCTCATATGAAACCTGAGCAATGTTGTAGCTACCAGTAGGAACCTTTGGGGAGACTTTTTTCGAATAGAACCTTCGGCTCCGGCCAGGTGGTGAAAGCAGAGCATTGTTGTATGGAGGTTGCGTGTCATAAATTATGAATTTGGTACCAAGAAAGTTGGACCTGAGGTTGCAAAAATTAACATATAAAAATTGGGATAAGAATCTCTCTGACGGTGCATACGCGGCAAGTAGATAGCAAAATTACTTAGGAATTAGATATCCCACCTGAGTTTTCCAATGTATGTGCTGCTAGATCTGGATATGTTATCTGCATCCATAGAGATTACATACTCTGTGCAAGTAGTTCTACGGGTCCGTTTTGCAGAAAGAAGAAACTTCCCATTTTCAACAAGCAAAGCTGCAATGAGAAAAATAGAAAAGATTAAGGTCAGATACCCAATTACAAATGGTAAATTGAAGGCAGGAAATTATTCTCCATAGGCAAGCCGGTCAGAATAGTACACCAGACAGCTAAAGCCATGATAACTTGGTATCTACAGCTAGTTAGAATTAAGAAAACAAAATCAAAGAAATGATTCACCTAGCAGCAGGGAAATTAAAGGATATTTATATATACCAATGATACGGATCCCAGGCCACAATGAAGCAAAGATGATCAACAAGACATTATTTAAGTTGCACAGAGATACATGTAGAGGTTCAGCTTATTCCAGCAGAGAATGACATTTGAACCCAGTTAAATGTATACATGAATTTTTTAAAAGTTTGAAGTAAACAACCAGCTATAAACTTCAAACTTGAAGATGAGAATTCTATTTGCATAACAGAGCTGAGCCACAGGTAATATAGGATGACAACAGAAAATCTACTCATAACCAGATTACACTTATACTTGGAACCAAACTGTCTAACTTGCAGAAAGAAATCATGCATTTTCCAAAAGAAACAACAAGAGGTGTAGCAAACATGTATTTGGGGGAAATTTCATCACAGCAAGATGAGAATAATGTTTTTTTCTCAACAGGCTCTCAACTTCTGCATCAAGTGGCTCTAAATTTGACAGAAGTGAACTTTTAGAGTCATTAGTAGAAAAGATTGTCTAGTCAAAATAGTTAAAACTTAGCTAGACCGAAGGAATCAACAAGAAAATCAAATGAACGCAGACTGACAAGGTTTCAACTTTCAACTTACTGGTTATCAAGAAGTATTTACGCCAAAAGCTAGAAGATGTATTTATGCCGAGAGAGGGAGAAAGATAGCGAGTCAAAAAAGTAGTACTGCAGTTGTAGGATGCTTTTTGCAGCTATATTAGCATCTTAAGAAACAAGATAATAATACACAAACAAACATTATTAACCACATAGAGTTATACTTATCACCATAGAAATATTAGTGGTAAAACCATAAAAGTTAATTAGTTGTATTGCCCAGGGTCACCCAAGAAACAGATACAAACACCAAAGGAAAGTCATGGTCTCAAGCCCAAGCCAAAGAATTGAAGGATGAGGCTGATCGAGTAGCTTACCAGGACTAAGGCAAAGAAAAAGGTGATAAGTTAAATTAGATTTGTCTCTCTTAATGAAGCATTGAATGGTTCCATCCCTTGACCCCGGCTGTGATTGATTAACAAAAGAACACTTTGTCAGCCACCACTATATATAATCTAAAATTCAACTGTATAAGATAAAACACATATGCAAACATTCACTTATACTGATCAAGAACCCTAATAAACACATTACTAATCAATTAATTATATGCAAGACAAAAGATCATTATTAATTAGAGATATTACCTGCTTCAGAGAAACTGGAAAGGTGATTTTACCGGAGAACTCGGGACATCTAACAATTTCTTTGCACATTTCCCTCCATGACCTGCATACTGCAGCACAAGCAACAACATGCTTGCGAGCAGGCCAGTTGCTCTCACTCGCTTCCAATCTCTTGATCACATCACGCAACAGCTCTGGCGGAAGGCTCGCCCAGCGGCTATTCTGGATAACCATGGGCTCATCATTCAACTCAAGCACTGAACCATTAGATTTTCCCTTATGATGACCAGGCAATCTCACCTCCAAACTACGCCTAGATAAGCTCCCCAAAGCATCCCTCACATCGTTAACTATACTTCGGAACGACATTTATTTTTGGCACTAACAAAGAACCCCCAAAACTTAAATTATAATTATGTTTCGCTAAAATGGATGCTATAGATCATCCACACGCATGCAGGAACTGCAAAATCAAAGCAAAAGCAGCTTAAATTTTACAATTTCGAAACTAAGAATACTCTTGATAAAAAAGTAAGAAAAAGGGAAAATAGGAAATAGAGGGAAAATCACAAAGCAAGTAAAGTAGATTCTCAAAAAAAAGAAAGGCTCAATCAAAATGGACCCAAAAAAAAAAGCAACTAAAATACCTAAATCAGAAACTATATTTTTGGCGGGGTTTAAAAACCCTAATCTCACAAAAAAAATTGTAAAAGGTTCATAGTTACTCTTAATTGAAAATCTAAACCTCCTCTTTTTCCTATAAAGTCTTCAAATTACAAATCTATAAATACAAAAGTAAAAGAAATACCAAGATTTACACATTTCTTAATCCTTAAAAATAAACACTAAAATTCGTCAAAGTTAGAATAAAATCTAACCTTCATCAACTTTAGCTAAGAAGAGCTTAAATTTAAGCAAAGGTCAACTATTCTTTTCATCTCAGAACGTTGACGAAGCAAATATCAAAACTCTTTATAAAAAACGGGGAAAAAATAAAAACTCGAATTTAATAATTAACACGCCAAATTTTACGAAAACCACGAAAAAATCAGAAATGAACAAAAGAATGACTATAGCGTTTTTTTAGCACCGAGAAGCAAACTATTGAATAGGAAAAAAGAAGAAGGAAGAATGAGTCAAATCACCAGAAGCAAAAGAAAAAAAGTTAGACAAAAGAAATCAGGTCTTGAAACTTTTGGAATAATAATACAATGAAGAGACTTCAAGAACTCAAAAGAAGCAGGAAGTTTCTTTTCCCTTCTCGAAAGGAAAAGAATTTTTTTTTCTCGAGAAACAAACAAACAAACAAAACGAAGAGAAATTTGAGATCTAACAAGGAAATGAAAATCACAATCAAGCAGAGCTCACCATCATTGCTTCGTTCTTCTCTTTTCAGTGTCAGATCCTCAAACGACTTTTACCACACACGCGCGCTTCTCTCTGTGTTGAAAAACAAAAGCCATGGACTCCAAATCCTTCTTAAATCTGGTTCACCAAACTAACTTTTTCAAAAATTTATAAAATAAATGAAAAAGAAAAAGACTAAAACAAATACAACATAAATTATTTTATAAATATTAATAATGAATGCTTATATTACAGCTATGGCATATTAGAGCAAATATTACACATCAAACTAATCATTATTTAAATAAGAGAAAATTATATTTAATGTCATTAAACTATTAATAAATTTTTATATTTATCATTTAATTTTAAAGAGTTACAAAATAATGATTAAATTATTCAAAAATTTTCATTTAAATTATTGAATTGTTAAAAAAATTATTTAAATCATTAGGCTGTTAAGTTTTTTACTGACTTAATTCACAATTAAGTCCCTGAAGTATACTAATTTTCTCACTTTGATACCTAAACTTTTTATCCCAAATTAACAACTAAAGTATCAATTTTCTCTATTTTTTTTCCATTTGTAACAAGTGTTCAAAAACAATTTTAAACAACTTTGGCCAATGAAAAAGTATCATGTGGCATGTTTTGGCCAATGAAAAAGATATCAATTCACAATTAGGTTTGTTTAAAATAAAAACATTAAATTTAAAAATTAAAAATAAGTTATAATATTAAATATTAAAATATTAAAAACACTTTTGACATTGATCGGCGTTGACCAGCTACATGGCACTATTAACACATGCCATGTGTCCTTTTATTTAGTGTTATATATATTATATTGATTAAAATTATAAAAAATCATAAAAATATTAAACAAAAGTGTAAAAATATTTTTTTATAAAATTATAAAATATATAATTATAAATTTTAAAAAGGAAAAATAATATATAAAACTTGGAAAATGTTATAAAATTTTAAAAATGTATTTGGACTTCCAAGTGATTGCAAAAAAAAATTGAAAATTAAATACCTTTATAGAATTTTATATAATTTTTTTTATTTTCTGTAATAGTATTGTTAATTTCAACTAGTTTATTTTCAATTATTGTATTTTTTGTAAAAAAAATATAATTTATATTTTTTTAGATTTTATATATATTTTCTAATTTTTTTATATTTTTATATTTTTAATGTGTATATACATTTGATAAAAGAAATTATTTGATTTCTTTACATAAAGATGCCACATGGTCCGTAAAAAAAATTGGACTAAAAAATATAACAAATGCATACTTTATATACAAAATTGAGAATTTGAGTGTACTTTAAGTACCAAACTGGGACAAAAAGAGTTTTGGTATCAAAGTGGGAAAATATATATACTTTAAGGACCAAATTGTAAATTAAATCTTTTTTATCTTTAAAAGTCCAGTTAGAGCTTCAAGTTACAATTCAATGATTAATACAGTGGATCAATACTCATCAGCGAGTATAATAATATATTTTAGATACAAGTTGATTTGACAATCAACTTAGGAAATTGGGGATCGAAATTGTTTAAATTTTAGTTCGTAAATTTGTGATGTTCAAAGTTGTTTCATGAAAAAAGAATTGAATTGTAAAAGAGAAAGGGAATGAGAATTTTTTATTGATGCACGCAGTGCGAACAAATAATACCATACAACAACACTTTTAACAGTTCAATTACTTAAATAATTTTTTTTTTTGAAATTCAATTACCATTTTTTAACAATTTTAAAAGCTCAATTTCATATACTAAGTGAACGAAAAAACACAAATATCAAATTGAACATAATTATCAAGTTTAAGAAAAAAAATTACATTAGCCCAAATAATAATATTAGGCTTTATCTAAATTATTTTTTATTTAAAAATCAAATTATTTATAACAGGCTTATTTTTGGAAGATGATTTATAATTTTTAAAAGATGAAATCAATTTTCAAGGAAAAAAAATTATTATCCACTTGCTAGTAAATTATTTTTCACGAAATAACATAAAAAATATAAAAAAATTTATAAGACATTTTTCATGAAACAAATATAACTTAAATCTTTGAGCTTTTTCTTAACAACATGACGATTGACGTGGTAAATGAATACTTAATTATTTCAGTTATTTGACAATAATTTTTTTAACATTCAACCTTAAAATATTTTATAAAATCTAAAAAAATTAATTTTTCAAAAAATTATAAAAATCTCAAAAAACTATTTAAAAAGCTTGACAATAAATTAAAAAATTACAAAAAGATATATACAAAAAATTATATTTTTTAAAGCTAAAAGTTGTAAAAGTTTCATTATAAATACATATAAAATAAAACATAAAATTTTAAAAATAAGAAATCAATAAATTTAATATAAAAAAAGTCAGCCAATGATTTTTTGTCTTACATTTATTTAATTTTTTATACAATAAATTACTCATTAAACTATTACATAAAAAAAACTTAATTTTTTTTAGTAAATATATATAAGAGACAAAAGTTAAGGTTGAAGTCTTGCTGATGCAACCCTTCCCCTAATTTGTAACTTCAATAATAATAAGTTCCAAAATTAGAACATGTTTCAGAAGTCAGAACACAAATGTTAGGGATATCTCATTGACTTATTTGGTTGCAGCTTTAAGGAAATATCTTAATTTCAATGTATGAAACACTTTTTAAAATGTTTATAATCATTTAAAGAAGCACCAATAAATCTTTATTTAATTTTTTATTGATTTTTTGGAATTAAAAGTTATTTTTCAATTTTAAAAATATTTTTAGGGTCTTTTATCTTTCTCATATTTTCTGGACATTTTTATTGACAATAAATTATTTATAGAAAATTAAAATAATTTTTATTTAATGAATTATAATAAACTTTTTATGAAAAGAAATAAATTTTAAAATTATACACAAATTTTGATTTTGTGTAACTATACACATAAAATTTTAATTGTAATTTAAATATATATTTAAAATTTTAATTGTAATTTAAGTATACACATTTAAATAGTTAAATATATTAATTTATTTTATATTGAATAAATATAATTCTTTATATATGTAATATATAAATATAAAAAATATATCAATACTTAATTAGTCAGAAATGGGATCCTTCCAACCCCTGGGGCATGGGCGGTCACAAGCTGTTCGAAGAAGCTCTAGGGATAGGCTAAGGCAGTAGGTGGGTGCTTAATATTTCATTCTCTGTTTAGAGATTTTTTTTTTTCACCAAATATATATATATATATATATATATTATTAATAAATTATGAAAATTGAATTGAATTGAATTAAAATTTTATTTTTATAAAATTACAAATTAAACTGTATAATTTTAAGATTTATATTTGTATAAAGATCTCAATGTAAATCCAAATTCTTCGTTTAATTTAATTAACCAATTTACAATTATCGTTTTGTTTATTAAATTAAATTCCCTCGGGAATAGTAATTAAAGTAGTATTGTCCAAGAACCAGTTCTAGGGTTCGAAAGTACCGTTTTATCCTTGACGGTTGACTATTTTTTTTTTTTTTCCAATTGTTATACCTGACCCAACAGTAAATTAAACTTGGTGTTTTTCTTGGTAACGTGATATGTTCGGTGAATGAATCTGAAGGTTTTTTTATTAAATTAATATAAAAATAATAATTTATTTATCAAAATAATATCCCCATCTCATTAATTATCAAAATGGTATGTTGTGTAGGATGGTGAATATTTAATTGACGGCACCAAAAGAAAATTTGACACAATTTTTTTAATTTTTTAATTATATATATATTATTAAAAAAATAATAATGATAAAATATTGATTGGGTCATGTTAAATGACGACACCAAGAGAAATAAAATACTTGAAAAATACTTGACATTGGCACGGGTGGTACCATATTAAATGGCGGCATCAAAGGTGCCATTCTATGTGGCGACACTATAAGTATTTTGGGACACATAGCATGCCCCAAGTGGCTAATGTGTGTGGGGGGTTTTGGAGGCAAATCGACTGGGGGTTAAAGGAATTATGAGTTTTTTTATTATAAAGAACGAGGGGGAGACCAATGAGTTGAAAAAGAAAGGAAAAAAAAATATTTATAAGTGTTTGGGCAATAGCTACGGAAGATAAAAAGAAGAAGGAAATGAAAGAAATAAATAAAAAGGGAAGAAGGTTATTTTATTTGATTTTAAATTTTATTTTATTTTTTTGTGTTTATTGTTAAAGTTATTTGTCGAACCACCTCGAAAATGAAGTTTCGTGAAATTTATTTTAAAATTTGGAAAATAACGGGTAAAAAGGAAGTCGCCATCAATCCTTTATTTTGGTGTGATTGGATCACCACAAAACGTTTAAAAACGTTTTAAAAAGTTAATCTTCGAAATCCAGAGAAATAAGTTCGGGAGTCGGTTACGCACGAGGAAGGATTAGCACCCTCGTACGCCCAGAATTGGTACCACATGATTTTTTTGGGTATTGTTTTATGAAAACTAATGAAAATTCGAGTAAAATTTAAAATGCGATGCTTATTTTTAAAAGGCTTTGTGTAATTTCAAAATAAATCCTTTTTAAGAAAAATTCGTTCCCGTATTTCGATCCTCTATGAGAACTAGAAGACGTGTCCAGCACATTAGGGCAGTATATTCTCGGAGTTTCAATTGAAGGACGTTTCGGGAAATTTTAAAGAGAGTATTCTATCGCGTGAATTATACGAAACTCACACCCAGCACGTTAGGGCATGGTGTTTCGAGGTCTTCACACGAAAGAACATTGTTTCTTTTCTGGTCTTTAAAATAAATATATAAGATTGGAGAATATTTTTGGAAGATTTTTGAAAAGGGTATCCGATTTGCATGAATTACGAAAATCACACTTAACACGTTAAAGCGCGATTTTTCGAGATTTTCACACGACGAAAGGACATTGCCTCGTTTTTTTTTAAATTATTTGTGATATATATATGTAGATATATTTTGAGAATTTGAAAATTTCGTATTAAATTTAAAATGCGATCCTCGGATACAGTTTCAAAAAAATTCGAATATGGAATACCCGTTTACTTTAATTTTCGCGGAGAATTAAAATCATGACCAACACGTTAGGCCATGATATTCTCGGAATCTCGGAGTTAACATGTATAAAATCTTAAAAGAGGATATTCAGCGCGTGTGAGTTATACGAAAAATCACACCCGACACGTTAGGGCATGATTTCTCGAAGCTTTCACACAAGAGGAACATTACCTCGTTTTTTTAAAATTACTTTAAAAATGAACATATAAGCTTAAAATAGCAAATAGCAATTAATAAGAGAAATTAAATACGAAGCGAGATAATAATATGCAAAAATGTAAAATGCAGGTGCATAATGACTAAAATAAATGCGAATAATGATGAGGAGGAAAAACGACACGAAAATGATTGAAAACGGGACCTTTGGATACTCGGGGGGCAAAATAGTAATTTTTGACTCTCGGGGGTAAAAACATAATTTCGAGAAAATTTGGGAGTAAATGGTAATTTTCGATGAAATCGGGGTTAAAATGGAATTTTGGAGAGTTCGGGGGTAAAATGGTAATTTTCAGTGAAAATCGGGGTTTAAAAATGGAATTTTAAAGAGTTTAGGGGTAAAATGGTAATTTTTGGAAGTTTCGGGGTCAGAATGTAATTTCCTAAAATTTTAGGGTTAAAATGCAATTTCTAGACTGTTTGGGGACCTATAAATAATAAACCAAAGAGTGGGTGACACGTGGCAACCCCACAGGCATCCAGCAATCAAGGGACCAAATTGTAAATCTTGAAAAATTCTTGGGCCAATTTTGTAATTAAGTAAAAGTTGATTTAGGGATTAAATTAAAATGAATTAAAAAAAGTCAGGGACTAAATGCATAAATAAGACAAAAAGTGACACGTGGCAGCCTCTGGTGCAGTCAAACAGTTAAAGGACTAAATTGAAAACTAATTAAAATTACCGAGTAAAATTGCAAATAATTAAAAATGCAAAAAAGACTAAATTGAAGCAAATAAAAATGCGGAAGGACCAAACGCATAAATAACCTATTTTCCAAAAACACGCGGATCCTGAGGCGGGTCGGGCCGAATCGAGTCGGGTCAAATGGGTTGTATATATTATTTTCAGTTTTAAAATTATTATTTTTTCATTTCTTTAAAATTTCAATCCTTTTCTCTCCTTTCTCTCTCAACTCATTCCCTCCTTTCTTTGGCCAGCTATGGCTCCGGCCAACTCCGGCAGCCGTCGATCAACGCGCGTGGGCGCGATGGTCGTTGCTTTTGACCACTCATGTCCGTCCGGTTCCACATCCGTCTAGTCCCCGCTGTGCACGCGCCGTCTAAGCCGCTCTCTCTAATCGCCGTCCATGGAGGTCTTCGAAGGTAGGTCTTCTCCTTTCTTTCTCTTTTCTTTATTCATTATTTTAAAACCCTTTATACTTTAAAAAAACTTTTATTTCTTTTTGTTTTCTTCATTTTACCAGAACCGGATCTGGTTTTAAACCAAATCCAAATGATTTCAAGAGAGGATTTTATTCTCTTTTAAGTTCTTTTTGTTTCCTTTTGTAGATCGGCATACGACGGAGCGAGGGTGTATGGAAATGGCTTCGCCGACGGACAGCGACGGTGGCCGGAATACTTGGTGACAGATACGTTACTGACTTCTCAAGTCCCCTTTTTTATTATTATTGCTTTTTTCTTTAAAATTAATTGTCATTAATGATATTAATGCTGCATTTATTATTATAAAAAGGGAGTTATTATTATAATATACATTTATTAATATATTCATTAATATCATTTAATACTTCATCTATTACCAACAGACGGTTGTTATTATTATTGATATTATTAGCACCATTAATAACCAGACAACACAGTGTATTTAATAATATATGCATGCATGTATCAAGAAGAGGAATAACCCAAACAAATCCAACCGTTAGTGATGAGTGAAAGGCATGTATTGTACCTGGATATCACAATGCCTACAGATTTAGTTCGAACCTTGCTCTTATTGCTTTGAATTTCTCTGTTTTGATTCGCAACCTCTTTTAATAGTTTGCTTCTGTATCTATGGGAAAGTGTTTGTTTATTGATTTTGAGAATAGGGTTTGTAACCCTTATTACAGAAATCGAATTGGTTTTTTATAGCCAACATTCAATCATTCTTTTTTGTTTCATTCATTTTAATGTCTTTCTAATCATTCTTTTCATTTTTTGCAGTTTCGGCAGTGGCGATAGATGTAACAGTGCAAGTCGAGGGTGGCCGGTGATGATGTGGCGAGCCCTGGTTGGTTGATGTGGTGGTGGTGACAGTGCAAGTGGACAGCTGGGCTATTGGGTTGAATGTAATGGGTTTTCAGGAATTGGGCCGAATTGGGCCTTTGTATTGGACATTGGACTTTTATTGTTTGGACTTTAAATTTAAATTTAAATTTATTTCAAATATTTTTAAATTTAAAATAAATTTAAATTTAATAATAAATTTAAACCTAAAGATCCAATCACTTGGGCCCGGATAAATTGGGCTTCAACATTATTTAATTTGTTAGTAGGAGTAGTAATTATTTAGTTTTTAATTTTAATGTTTAATTGTGATTGATTTGTTATTATAATTTTATTTGTTTAATAGGTTGATTAAAAGAGAAAAAAAGGCTAAAAGAAATGTAAATGTAAATGTTTTATTGTTAATTTAAAGTTAAATTTTGTTTAGTAATTATTATTTGAAGTTATTTGTTTTGTTTAATTTAATTTTTATTTGATTTATTATTAATTTTTTATTTGGTAGAGAAAATTAAGAGGAAAGGAAGAATGGTAAGTATTTTTAATTCCTTTAATTTAATTTAATTTTGTTAATAAGTTTTTATTTTGTTAGTAGTAGTAAGTAATATTATTAATTTTTTAAAATTTAATTATCAAAATGAATTATTTATCAAATGGTACAAAATAATATTTATATTCCCAAATGGTATCCAATCCCATTAATTAAAAAAAATTTATATATCTGGTATTTCCACCTCATTTTCGTCGTAATTATTGGAATTCGATATCATTTTGATAATTAATTTAATTTTGTATATTATTTTTTACATAAATATTATATTTTTTAATTTTTTAATTACAGTAATAACTACTAACATAAATAAAATCTAATTAAATATATAAAATAAAATAAAATAAAAAATAACTAAACATACATTTCTTTCTCTCCTCCTCTTAATTTACTTTACTAAATAAAAAAATTTAATAACAAATCAAATAAAAATTAAATAAACAAAACAAATAACTTCAAATAATAATTACTAAACAAAATTTAACTTTAAATTAACAATAAAACATTTACATTTATGTTTCTTTTAGTCTTCTTTCTCTCTTTAATCAACCTACTAAATAAATAAAATCATAATAACAAATCAATCACATTAAACATTAAAATTAAAAACTAAATAATTACTACTCCTACTAACAATTAAATAACTTTAAAAATAAACACACAAAGTAAAATAAATTAAAAATCAAATAAAATAACCTTCTTCTCTTTTCTTCTATCTTTATTTATTTATTTCTTTCCTTTCCTTCTTCTTGTTCTCTCACATAGCTATTGCCTAAACACCCACAAATACTGTACTTTTTTTTATCTTTCTTTTTCAACCCATTGATCCCCCCCTCTCTCTTTATAACAAAAAACCCAATCAAAATTAAATTTCCCCTAACCCCAACTGATCTACCTCCTAAACTCCCTTCACACACATAGGCCACTCAGGACATGCCACGTGTCCCAAATATCCATGGTGTTGCCACATAGAATGGCACATTTGGTGCCACCGTTTAACATGACATTACTCGTGTCGATATCAGATCTTTTATTTCTCTTGGTATCGTCATTTAACATGACACCACTAATATTTTATTATTATTATTGTTTAATAATATATAAATATAATTAAAAAAAATTGTGTCAAATTTTCTCTTGGTACCACTAATTAAATATCTTCCACCCCACAAAACATCCCATTTATAACATGTGATCTCTCTCTCTCTTTGTCTTTAACATTAATTTATTTTTTGGTTAATTAACGTTGCATGCTTGTTGCTTCATAATTCACAAGGAATGCAATTCCATTTAAGATTATATTATTAGTTTATTTTGTTTCCTTATAAATATTTCTCTTTTATTTGCTTTATAATTATTAGGCTTAATATAATATTTGATATTTTTTTAATTTGGTATTTAAGGTTTTTTAGATTCAATTTGATAGCTCAATGTGTTAAATGTTATACAAATTATCCCAAAAGATTGGAGTGTTTAAAAATTCATGTTATGCTACAAAAATATTATCAATATGTTAGAGAAATTTGTGTTAAAAGTTTATGCATTGAGACATGATTAATGAATTAATATTGAAAAGGAAAACAATAATTTTAAAAATTCAAAATAAAAAATTATTATTTTAAATTAATCAATTGAAATAAATAAATAAATTTAAAAGTAATTGAACATTTAAAAAAAGGAAAAAGAAATATCATGTCATATGCTACATGCCTACTATTCATTATTTATTTTTTGTTACCTCATAAAAAATAACATTGTTAATATATTATTATAGTAATTTGTAATTTTATATAAGTTTAGGTACCCAATATCACAAAAAAATTTTGTACCTAAGTCGAAAAAATAGTCAAGTTCAAGTATCAAATTGGATCTGAAAAAGATGAAATATCAAATTAAGAAAACATGTCAAGTTCAGATACCAAATTAGAAAAAAATGAAAAATTCAAATACTGAATTGACAAAAGATAGGTAACAAATTAAGAAAAAAAAATCAAATTCATATAGGAAATGTTATATTATGACTAATTAATAATATTTTAGGTTGTGTTTTGGACCTAATAACACAAATTTAAAAGATTAAGGGACTTAAACCTAATAGCTCAAGCCAACTATCAGAATTGTATACAAAGGTATTCCTTTTATATATAGTGGTGTAGATTAAATCAAATGACAATTGATTGTATTGGGTATAGAGTGTTTTATGTTAGATTTGATTTGGTCCCTTTACTATGTTTAGATTTAGGATTTAGTATTTATATTTGATTTGACATAATCTGGGTCATGCATTTTTATATATATCATTAATTAGCCCAAATAGTTAACCCCTTATTATTCTGATTAAAATCATAGGGCCAATTTTTTTTAAGAAATATCCATTTTAACTTATCATGTCTAAATCTTGTAGATTTTTTTAGTATGTGTTAGAAAGGCATTTTTAAGAAAAATTCATGTCTAACTTTTGATCAAAATTACAAAATAGATGACCAAATTGTATTAAATTACTTTATGAAAATTAAATTTCAAATGTGAGTAAAATAAAGAGATCAAAATTGCAATTTACCCTATGCTTGGATATTAAAATAAAAGAAAAGAAGGGAATCGAAGGAAAGTCAAAGGGAAAAAGTAAGGAAATATTTATTTCTTATTTGGATGGCTAAAATTGATAAAGGAAATGAAAGAAAAGTAATTAAATGATTTATTTAATAAAATTTTCAATTATAACCTTTTGTGAAATAAAAAAAATACATTACCTTAAACCAAATATTAGCTCTTAAAATTATAAAAGAGAAAAATAATATTTAAAAATATAAATTATTATATTTCTTTTCTCTCATTTTTCCCCAAATAAAAATATTTTAAAAAAGAAAACAAGAAAATGGAGGATTCTCAACTTCCTTCACTTTCTCCCCCACGTAGAAAAATAAACTATGCACACAAGAAAAAAATTTTATAATTTTTCGCTTGAGTTACTTGACTTTTCTTCGCCTTACTCAAATTCAAATCCTAAAAAATTATTTTTTTGGGTAAACATACTAAAAAAAACCCTTAAATAATATATTTATTTTATTCGTGACATTTTAATTTTAATTTAAAGTAAATATACTTTTTGGAAAAAACCCAAATATCCGAGCTATCACATATTAAAGCTGTCAATATTTAATTTGAATATGTTAAAATATTAATAATCATTAAATTTTTTATAACCATAAAATTGTGAAAATATGTCAAATTGGAATTTTAAAAAAAAACATATTCTTTTTTACGTGTTTGTTGAAATGGGCAAAATTTACATAGCATTACGCCAACTAGAAATTTAGCATGAAATATTAATTAGTTTTGGTTAATTAAATTTTTTTATGAATAAAAATCAAAGAATATTTTTACTTGATCAAATATAAAAGTTTAAAGATTTTTAGTAGTTTAAGAAAATTTCTATTTTATTATTTTAAAACAAAAATGTTATTTTTATATTAAAAAATTCAGAATATTAAAGAAAAGCAAAAAAATAAAAATAAACATTGCCGGTCAATTATAAAAAATTGCTTCACAGAATTAAAATTAATTTTAATGTTTTAAATACAAAATCGACCGAAAGCGTATAATGCCTTTTTAGTAGCACCAGCAATTACGTACTAATCCAAATAGAAACTATATTTTTTTAAAATAAATTTATTTAATTTTTGAAATGAATTTAATTATTTCTTTGAAGCTTAGTTATTAGGGAGTAGATTGAGAAGATCTAGGGGCATCAAACTTTTTCCTTTAAAAAAAAAAAAAAACACTTTTGCTGCTTAAAAGGTAAGGGATCCAATGAAACCGAAACTCTCAGATTTTAAAATATTATTTTATTTTTATTTAATAAACTATTTTATCAAATTCACAAGAGCATAAAATGCAAATTAGTTTAAAATTTCAAAATATTTTTATCTTAAGATTAAAATAATGAGTTTTAACGAGTAAAAGTTATAAGTTAGGGGCTCATTTAATATAAAAACAACATTAGCATTTGTTTTAATAAGGCATACAATTTAAGGGTTTTTTAGTATATTTATCTTAACAAAAACAATATATTGAACGTAACAATTAAAAGGGTAAGTTACACCTAAGGGCATTAAATTATTAAAAAGTTTATGTTTTAATCACTCAACTTCGAAAAATTATAAAATGGTCAAATTATTAAAAAAATTCATTTGAGTCACCGGGATATTAAAAAACGTTGTTGTATGGCCTTGTCTGTTCACACTTCACACTGTCTACACTAATCCAAAGTTTTTTTTTCCTTTTTCTCTTTTATAGTTAGTTTTTTTTTCATGAAACAACTTTAAACGTCAAGAATTTGTGAACCAAAATCCAAATAGTTTTTTCTCCGATCTCTAACATTGATTGTCAAATCAACTTGGATATAAAATATGTTATTCTACTTGGGTTTTGCTAGCCAAACTTTTAAGAAAAAAAAACTTAACGGTCTAGTGATTTAAATAAAAACTTTTGAATAATTTAATGATCATTTTGTAACATTTTAAAATTGAATGATTAAAACGTAAACTTATTAATAATTTAATAACATCGAAAAAATATATTAACAAAATTTAATCAAGATTATTATGGTCCGTCAATACCTGCAAAGCTTATTAGTTTTGTAAAATTGACAAGAGTGGCATGTTTCACCTTCACTTATAAAAAAGTCAAACCATGATTAAATATTTGGTCATCGTTCGTTATATTCGGAATTTTTTAATTTTACTTAAAGAAAATGATCTATTTTTTTTAATAATAGTTAAATATATATATATATATATATATCCATTATTATTATTATTATTATCAAAATCAATTATTGTAAGTATTGAACTGATTAAATAATTTAACAATTTTAAAATTTTAAAATTTTAAAATTTTGAGAATTTAGAAATTTATTGTTTTAATTATAAATCTTAATGTCTTGTATCAACTTGTATTTTTTTTAAGGTATTAATCAAAAGATTCTTTTTGATGTATCATTGTGAAAAAAAGTACGTGGTTTTACTATTTTGTAATATACATATCTTTGTATTAACATTTCATTAATATATATTACTAAAATATGTTGGTCAACCCCTGAACTGCCTTCCTATCTTTATAGGTATGACAAAATTTGAGTTGTTTTAAATTCAATCATTATCTATTATTTATAAAGTTCACCAAGGATGGAAAACTTTTTTTTTTTTTTTTACATTTTTTTGGGTATTGTATGGGTGTAAAAGTTAGAGTGTTCATCGTTTCGAGTGTGATTTAAGTTCGAATCGTGTTAATCGTATTTGTTATTCGGATTTTATCTTTTTCTTCTATTTCACTCAAAAAAAAAAGTGATAAAAGAAATTTATGAATGTTGATGATTGAATTTGTTAAAATGTATTGTTGATGACGAAATATTGGCAATAAAAATAAAATTGTAATTTTCTTAAAATTAAATGAGTAAAATGAAAATATTGAAAACTAAGCAACCTAAATGCATAATTTACTTCTTTTTATATTTGGTATTTCTTTATAAGTGTTTGGTTTAAGTAATGTAAGAATATTTCAAGTAATGAGATTATGGGTGGAATGTCAAACATTTACATTATTTGGTTTGATTTATTTGATTGAAATATAATATTTTAATGTTTAGTCGATAGAATGTAACTAAAAACACATTATACTAAACTATGATAAATTATCATAATTCTAGTTTTTATTCCCCTTTATATATTAATAAGTGTATGATGTTGAAATAAATTTATAAATCAATCATTTATGAAAATAATTGTATCTTCCACCCTAATTTCTAAATTATAACTAATATACTAATAAATAAATCTATTAGAATATTATCCTAAAAAAATATAGAATAAATATAATAATTATACTTTTAAAGTGTTACATCTATTGTTTGACTCTTAAGGAAAAAAAAGAGACAATCTTGTTTTTAATTAGACTTAAATTTCATTAGAGAAAAAAATGAAATTGATTAAAATAATAAAAATAAATAGTTTTGATAAATGTGCTCAAATTTTCAAATTATACTTAGAATACGAGGTAATTAAAAGAATGGATACATATATTTCGATATTTTGATACTATTTGATATATAAAATTACAGAATGATGAAAAAATTTTCAAATTCAAATAATCCGAAATGTAAAATTACCTAATAAAATATTACATCACGTGAACCAAACACAGTATGATAGAATTAATTTGGGCCTGATGTGGATAACAAACCACATGATAATGCCACAAAGCCCATCCGATTATTTGAACTGTCTCTGATATGTATTAGAATTTTTCACATTTCATTTTATTAGTTAAATGAAAAATAAAAATAAAAATATAAATCATGTGGGGATTTTGCCGTTACCTTTTGACCAAATGATGGATATACTAAAATTTTCTTTTTTTCCTGTTTCTAAATTCGAATATACTAACAGCTGATTTCATCGAAACCACCACACCGTCGCTTCCAATCGTGCGATTTATTGGTAAAATATTAACTTCAGTGATGAAATAAAATGAGGACAAGTATATGTATATTAACCACTTGGATTAGACTAGTGATGAAAACAGAAAATCCAAATGGCTTGAAAGTGATATATATATAATTTTCTCAAATACCTAATCACCCCGAAGTCCAAGCAATCTGTAATAATTTATTAATATTTGCAATGAAATCACACACTTCTTGATCATTACTGTACATGTTTAAATTATTACAACTTTCCAAGTGTAATGCACTGGATTCTGGTATGATTTCTTATTAAGGGGAAAATAATAGCTTTTCTTTTGCTTGGCAGGTAAGCTAGCAGGAGAAAAACAAGGCATGATTCCTGGTATGGAATGCTATGTCCAATGCCATCATTTCCCACCTTCTTACTCACAATTTAATAAAACATCCATACACTATTTGAACAGGATCAATCCGGTTTGTATCTATTCAACTATGATATTTCCGAGAAACAAACAGAAAATAACAACAAGATATTGACGAGAAAGAATTGTATTATGATTTTCTTGAATCCAAAATGCTTGCGTCATCTTATCATAATAGCTTGGGTAAACTACAAAAATAGTCACTTTTATTTGTCTTAGGTTATATTTTAGTCACTTATGTTTGAAATGTTACGTTTTAGTCATTTATGTTAGTATTTTGTTACAAAGTGATCACTGTGTCGTTAAGTTCCGTTATCTCCCTAACGGTAATTCTACGTGGCAGTCCAACTAAATTTTAATTGTCAGCTTGGATTTTCAAATGGGATGAGAATAAATCTTTAATTAAATAAAATTTTTAAACCCTAAACTTTAATTGAAAAAAAAACCCTAAACTCATTTTCACACACATCTTTTCTTCATATTTATTTATAATTTTTTTAAAATTAAACAGAACTTTTTTTATTTTGGCAGATAAAATATGATTTTACCACATATAAATTTATAAGGATGCAAAATTGTGAAAAAGAATTGGGGGGATTAATAAACTTGTCCATAGATTGGGTCATTTCGTTTGGTCTGGAGGTTTACCCAAAAAGTAAGAGGGTTTGAGTAAAATTATAGATCTAAAAAATGAGTTTGAACAAAATAGTGCCCATTTTTTAAATGGACCGAGTCTTGAGTAAATTTTTTTGGCTTAAACCCGACCCGAATTTACAAAAAAAATTACTAATTTTTTTTACTGTTTTACCACTATTGTTTGATTGTTTTGCTAACATTTTTTATTATATTGCTACTATTTTGTATAACTCTTATTTTATTATTAATTTTGCTACTATTTTAGAGGTATTTACTTGCTAAGTTTTACTTATCTTAGTGTTATTTAAGTATATTTTTGTAATTTTTTTCATTTGTTGGGAAATATTTATTTTAATATTTTAGTGTATTAAAAGTATTATATTTTTTAAATTTATTTTTATATAAAAAATAATACAAATTTATTTAATACAGACGACCTGAGCTCGAGTTTTAGCATTTTATCCGGATCGAATTTAGATAAAATTTCAAACCTATTTTTTTGATTAAATTCAAGCCTAAAATTTTTAGTTTGACCCATAGACAACTGTAGAGATTAAGAAGGTTGCCAAAATGATTGAAAGAAAATATTTTGTCCAAATTGTGAAAAACTTTTGCAACATCAGTAGGTGAGTCACCAATTATAAGGACATCATCAACATACACTGCCAAGTAAGTCAATAAACTTAACAAACAAGGAGGCATCTACTTTGGATTCTCAATTCTAACAACTTAAATAACCAATTTGTAAGAGTAATCCAAATCATAGAGTGCTTTTTGAAGCTTGTGGACTAATGGAGATCCATCAAGTGTTAGACTCTGCTCAAACCTTAGAGATTCTTGTATTTTCATTTCATCCAACCCCCCTTATTAAGAAAGGCATTATTGATGTTGACTTCCCTCACACCCATTTATTTCTCATTGCCATCATGTTAATGGAGTTTTGATTTATAAAGCTTTTGATGTGATATCATTTAATATAAGTGTTACATTTTTAATTTTAAGTTTATTTTGTAGAAATATTATTAAAAATCTCAGTAAACATGATCAAAATCTTCAAACACACTCTTTAATAAAATGATTTGAAGGTGTTTTGAAGCATTTTTAAATATTATAATGGCTAAGCATTGATGCCTTACTCAGAGTATTGGTACATATGGATATCGGTATCGACAATCATTTTTAGAGGGATAAAGTTTCGATACTTATTTTTGAGGAATGAATTCTAACTTAAAAGTAGCGATAATCATTTTTAGAGGGATAAAATTTCACCCTCCAAAAACATTAATTTTTACATAAATTTTTTTATTCAAACAAGTTTAAAAAAAATCCATGACAATTTCTTTGTTTTTAATTCAAAGAAGTTTAAAACATAAAAAAAAGCAACAAATAAAAATAACAATACTAAATTAAAAATATTATAACCAACATTACATTAAAAACATTAATTTTTACTCACTTTTTGTTGTTTTTTAGTTTAATTTTAGTTTTCATAAATTTTTAAGCCTATTATAACAAAATTTATAAATCCATTCATTTTTATGCATCGGGCTTATATAATGTATTGAATCTATCTTTAATATATTGGGACTGTAATGATTAATTGATTAATACTTAATTTCAAATCGAATTAATCGATATTGAAATTTTCAAAAAAATTTAATTGATCCTCGATTGAATTAGATTCGATGACCGACTAATTAATCGAATTAATTCAATTCGATTGATTAATTTGATTAAAATAAAAAAATATAACCCCTAAATATAGTTCTGAGTTTAATATTTATTATTTAAAAATATATATATCAATTTATCCAATTTAAAAACTAAAAATTCACCAATAAAATAAAAAACCTTGATAGAATAAATAAAAAATCAATTAAATTAATTTAATCGATTTGATTGGATTAATCGATTATCTATTTTCTGCACCCAATTTACAACTTTCACAATTACCTTTTTCTTCCCCACTAAATTCAACCTTTTTAAATCTTCCATAATTATCTTTTTCCTTTTATCAAATTATCTTCTTCTTGTCTCTAGGCATTATGTTGGTTTTTTTTTTTTTAAAAAAAAAAGGATAATGTAATAGTACATGGGTATTAATTTGTTTACTTTTCATGAATTAATTATATATAATTTTATACAATATCAATAAATCAACATTTCATTATCATTTAGATTTTTAATATTTTGATATAATACATATTTTTTTATTTAATGAATTATATATTATTAATGCATCAAATATAAACCTTACATTAAGTAATTAGACAAAAAAAAAAAAACTATGATGCTAACAATGGCGTATGGGGGGCTGGTAGGGGGTCGGCCCTTAAAATGGAAAATTATTTATTTAGATATTTTAAAAAATTTAAAAATTTTAATTAATAAAGATAAAATTATATTTTGACTCTCTTAAAAATGATAAAAATTTAATTTAATTATGTAAAAACTATAAAAATATAAGCTATTAAAATTTATAATTTAATTTCGATCCCCTAAAACATTTTCTCTTACTTCGCCCCTGGATGCTAATACTTAAAATATCATATTACTTGTAAAAAAGAAAAAGACTTTGATGTCATCATTAAGGGTTTAATCACACTTAACACCCACATTTAGTTATATCCCTAAACAAAGTCTCCCCCAGAAAATTGAGATGTATATAATATAGTTGTGAAAGAGATTTGGAGAAAACAAAGATGAAGGAGAGAATTATAAAATTTCAAGGAGGTACAGAGAAAAGTTTAACAGTGATCATAATTGGTTCTCAATTGTGGCAGCTTATTCGGAGAGCACAAGATCTCCCAAAAAGTAAAACATTTTATGTGGTGTCTTGTTAAAGAGATTCTTCCCACTTCCAATCCAATGCTCTTAAAGTGAGGAATTTAATGGTGGAAGATGTGTATGCAGACAGCCAGCTGCTAAATGAAAGGTTGGCTCATGTTTTTCTTTTACATGTTGGCCACTCTTTTCATTCTTTCTTTCCTTGGTCTTTGTATGTGTGTCATCGGCTAGAGTTTTGGTTATCAGCAAAATATCAACATGAGCAGATTTGGCTTGCTTCTCATCCGAATTTATTCAAACACCTGTCTTGCACCTATCAAGTTTTGTCTCCAATCATGTGTTGGAACACATGTTTTCTGGGTTCCTAACACCATGGAGTTCATTCTCTGAAATGGAGATTGCTGTCACTTTCGTATCTTTATTAGGTTCTAGGATCACATCAGAGTCGCATTGCTTCATGCTTCACTCAATGATTAATGTTTTTGCATTTGGAGAACTTTTTTTTCGACAAAACAACGTTGGCCTACGTAGAAGCGAGAATGCTTGGTTAAATTGTGAGGGGCACACGTAAAGTGACAAGAAAATCTAGTGACAAGAAGATATGGATACGATATATGAAAAATCATTAAAATATCCGTGAAGTGGTTAAATATTTGAGTTTTTTTTTAAAAGTTAAATTCATTAATTAATTCATTCAATTAATGAAATCATATAATTTAAGAAAAAAATAGTAAACACTCGTTGTAGATAGTGAAGTATAAGTTTCATCAACACAGTAAAAGTTTTAACCTCAGCATTAATAGAATATTATGACACGTTGGCAATTGGCTTTACCACAACTCAAGCACTACATATTTGGAGTGATTGTAAGCACTTAATACGATAAAAAAATCAACTCTGGATGGTTCAAAGCGACGAGTAAAAATCGACGAAAGAATCAAGTATTCACTAAACTAAAGAGGACGGCAACAAAATAATCTCTAAAATCACTTGTAGAACTAATATTACAATGCATAAGTAAGTCTAAAAAACGTGCTACAAGAGCAGACAAAAACTTTTAAAACTGAAAACTTATTAAATAATGATAAAACAAACAAAAATATATATAAAACTTAAAACAACACGAGTTCAAATCGGCTCGTAAAATCATTTATTATTTTGAAATACTCTCAAACAGATTAAGAAGTTGACAAAGAGTCACCCATTTTCAAGAAAAACTACGGGTGGCCTGTGGAGACACAATCATCTACCCATCACAACTTGTGAAGACAACTAAGATTCCCACAAAATAGATCTGTAAACTGAAAAAAGAGAATACATGTGTAATAAATGAAAAAAATAAAAAAGAAAAAGTTGATGGGAGGGGAAAAAGACGGGTGATAATTAACCCGAAAACTGACACCGTCACTCTAGAAAACAAAAGATAAGAAACAAAATACTTGAAAAAATGGAAAAAAAATTTATAATATTTTCTTAAAAGTGATACTCTATCATAAAAGTTTAAAAGCAATAACTGATTTATTACATATTTTGAATTTAATGTCCTTCAATTTTTCTTTGGAGTTTTCTTCAAGACCTCAAGAGTCTTTTTCCTCAAAATTTAGGGACTTTCAGATGCTAACTATGAGACTCGATGCTAGGTGGTGGCCTTTGATATAGATGTGATATTTCATTTCTTCTTCTTCTTTGGTTCAAGAATCCATGACGAGATGAGGGGACTTTCAAGCATTGAGCATGGGTTTCAATCGTAGACTATCTCCATTGATGATTAAGTTAGAAGCTAATTTAAACAACTATTCTTGATAATTTATCTCTTCTAAAATATATCTAGGCACCGCCAGATTATCAATAAAAGCTAATGGTTGAGCCTCTCATTAGTAACACTTTAAACATAGATTGCTGCTTAATGGTTGCCTTTGTAGAGGTTGTTGTTGCTACATGCTTGTCCTATCTTTACCCCATTCTTGTAAGGGGTTTTGGCTTTCTTTTAAGACTCTTATTCCATGTGTAATAATATTAGAAAAAAGCTTATTTAATACATAGGTATTACATTAAATAAAATAGTTAATACAAATTTAAACTTGAAATTAGAAAGACAAGTAAATTTTTTTTGTAATCGATTGAGTCTTAGCTCGATTGGCATGGTCATTATCCTCTTATTTATGCATTGGAAAGAGGTTATAGGTAGTTCTAGGTATTTTGTCAAAAAAAAAACAGATATGATTAGAACTTATAATGAAATTGTTAAAAAAAAACAGATATGTATAAAATAGATTTCTTCAAAATAAGCAAAAAAAAAAAATCCTTCTAATCTAAAAACAAGTAATGTGAGTGGTTAAAAATTACCAATAAAAATGAACCCAACAAGTGGTTCCAGTGGAAAAAAGGATATTGTTCATCCTAGGGGTCTCGGGTTCGAGCACCTATGTGTGTAAGGTGTGTGTGTGTGATGTCAAATGATTAAGAAAATATGAACAGATATTACCATGTAATCACACCAATATATTCAAAAAAAAATTACCAATCAAAATTAATTTATTGGTAACTCATATACTAAAATATAATGATAAAATAATATTGTTACCAAAATTGTACTAATGTTTCTTTTTGGCGTTTTAGTTTAATTTGATTTGTCATATTATTATTTTACTTGTTTAATCATTCTGAGTCGTTGTTTATTAATGTTGTGCGTTCAATTTCTCTTTTTGGGCCCAAATACTAAATGATATCTACTTTATTTGTATATATAAAAAAAAGATTAATGTAATTTTTAACCTATAAATTCACAATTAAATTTACTTATATCTTTTTCTCTACTATCTTAATTTGAATTTTGTAAAAGGGAGTGATATTATATTTTAAATTGTGTCAAAATATCACACTTGAACTTAATATATATAATCCAAAAATTAAATATTAATGTTAAAAAAATATAAATACCATACAATTAGCTAAGGACAAACGTTACATCAAAAGCAAAATATCTTATGTAACTGTAGACGTAGAGATAATAACGAGATTGCTTGTAGGATAAGTAAGTGTAAAAGGACAAATTAAAAAAGGAATGAAAAAAAAACAACAATGGAGAAATTATGTTATAGATCCTTTTTACTACATTATTTATAGTTATTTTTTAATTATTTAATAATATTTTAACAATTTTTTTTTACATAATTTTGATAATTTTTTTTACTTTAAATCCTGAATTTTGAACTCACCCCTTAAACTTTGAATCATGAATCTTAAACTCGAACCTTAAATCCTAAATTTTAAATTCAAACCTCAAACTAAAATTTAGGGTTTAAGTTTAGAATTTGAGGTTCGAGTATGGGTTCAGGATTTAGGTTCGAGGTTTAGGTTTATGATTTAGGGTTAACGTTCGATTCGAGTTTGAAGTTCAGGATTCGAGGTTCATAGTAAAAAAATTACCAAAATTGTGTATTAATTGCATGGAAAATTTGCTAAAATAATATTAAATAATTGAAAAGGGATCATAGATAATGTAGTGAGAAAGGTCAAATTTTTTTTTTATAGATTTTAGGTTATGGTAAATTTCGTAGAAAAAATAGATGTAGCATTCTCAAATTAAAACCTAAAAAGGGAAATGTGTGATTTTCATTTCCTTAATAAAAACAAATTAACGAAGAAAGAAAAAGGAATTGCTGGATTTCAATTTTTCAACAAAAGTTACAATATAGTACTTATAAGATTCTAATCAAGGACAAGGAGTTGTAGGGTTTTCAGGCTTTTACCAAAGTGTGTTTTCCTTTTTCTTTTTTAAAAGAGCTTACTTGTATCTTTAATCTTTAAAGCATTTTTTTAGTAATTTTTGTCTTCTCTTTTATTTATTTAAGTAGCACTTCTTATTGGAAAAACCTTACAAAATCAGATTTATGATATAATCACTTTGTATCAACATTCAAATTTTTTACTATTAGTAGCATAAAATTATCTCATCTTTATCACAGACATTGAAGAAGTAGGGAAAAGCCTTATAATTATATTTCTGCCATTGGAACCTACAAATAAAGTTAGGTATACACAACTGGTTTCAATGGATCAACCCAAACTCTAACAAGTTACAGCAAACGAGCTAATACCACAACCTGCAAAAAGAAAAATAGAAATATGTTTGACGAAATCTAAGCTGGTGTTGTCTTCCTTGAAGAGGTTCACACTGGAAAATGTGAGCATCAAAAGGGCCAAAACCAAAAGCCATTATGGCTAACATTTCAGTCCCATCAATTACTGATGTGTAATGCACTCCAGTACAATTTCTTCTTTATTAGTACCAGGATTTTGTTCATTTGTAACCATTTTCTCATCTTCTTTCTTCTTACCCCACAACACACTGTAAAGACCACCAACCAGTAGGACAACCCCAGCAACACTGCAATATTTTAATCATTTTATTTTGAAATGATGATTATGAAATATAAGTATAAAATAATTGGACCAAAAAAATTTCATGATCGAATGTTAATATGCAGATAGGGAGAGTAATAGTAAGTACCTTCCCCAGTGAAGGGTTTCCTTCCACAAGAATGCAGAGAAGATTGCTGTTATGACTAGAGCTAATGGAGTGAAAATTGCTGTGAAAACTGGACCTTTCTTCTCTATAGTCCATACTTGAAGCCAGTATGTGATGCCAGCAACAATTACACCCTGCCATCATCATTTTACAGTCAGCTAAAGTGCGTAGAGGGCTTGTAGATATTGGGATTCGAATCATAAACCTGTTGGTTTGTTGCTTCTTAAGAGTGATCATATGAACACCAATGCTAGGCTTCAAGTTCGAGGCCATTTACCTACTTAGATAAGCACTTAATAATCTAGAATTTACTGTTGAACATGTGGTGCAAGTGGCACAATCACTATACTTGGTTGTGATAGGCTCAGAAATTAAAAGGATTTCCATCATCTAGTGCGACAAATTTGGCCTAATAGGTTAAAGGACTTCTTTTTCTACGACGTGCAGTGAAAAGGGTATTGAATGAACTAACTGGATGGTTCTCTCTTTGGGGTGCTGGAAAAAAAGGTACATAGTGATTGGTCTGATGACCTTCAAATTGAGTCCTTCATGATTGTTATGGAAAAAACTTTAATGGCTGTTTTAGGCAATAACATGTCTCTAAATATGTTAATTTGATGGGTTGAATAAGTATTAACCATATGCAAACCTACTTATAATAGATGAGCTGGTTAACTTACACAATAGATTACAGCTAGAAGATGAACATCCCATCCAAGTTTCCAGGCTGATGGATTTCTCTCTGCTGCAATTGCCCAAATTGCCGATTGAATGCAACTAAAGAAGCATTGTAGAGCAGTAAGGCGTAGTTTGGCCGGATATTGCTTCACTACGCGACCCTAAGATCGAAAACATATTGTCAAAGGATAACTAAAGGGATCATGAATGAAAAGGAGAGCATGTTAATTCAGATCAAACCTGCAAAACAAGCCACATGGACCATGCTGTATTGGCTGAAAGCATGATAAGGCAACCTTTTATCCACACTCCAACAGGGTGATCCTTAGCTATGGACTCTGCAGTTTGGTTTTGAGTTTCTGGATACCAGTTCATGAACTTTATAGTTGGCCCCTTAACAAAAGCGAACACCAAAGCTCCTGAAAGACTGATTACTGAACCTAACACCTTGGCTAGTCCTGGAAATATTCGTATCGATATGCTTTCCGTCCTGAAATATTCAAAGTTAGTCCTTTAGCTAGTTAAAGAGATCTTGAATATATATTATCTTTTTCATATTTTTGAGGAATACCTTAAGCAAACGGCAATGATTAAGGTAAGAACAGGAATGGTGTTGGTTGTGGCAGCAGCAAATGTTGCGGTGGTGTATTTGATTGCAACAGAGTAGAGATTTAAACTCAAGGTGAGCCTGAATGAAGTAGTGTTAAAATCTGAATTATGGGTTGTCATTGGATAATAAAATCGAGTAAGATTCAGTTTGTACCCGCATAATGAAACCAAGAAGATCTTGATGATTAAATTGTATGATAGAGATGCCTGCTTACTGCAAATTACAAGTTTCCCAAACTAAAAATGAGCAAAACTAGGACAGATTGAGGGTTGATGCAAACAAGAAATATATTATGTACTCGAAGAAACCTTTCAAGGAAGAAAGCGAATGGTGCTAACGTGATCGCGGCAAAGGCTTGCCGATACACCACAAACACATAAGGGTTCATTCCTTTGGAAATTGCTGCTTTTGAAAACAAGGCCATGCCTGCATATATAAACTGTACAAAGAGCATTGCAATGTAAGGCTTATGGTTCTCCATAAGCATTGCATATTTAAGTATGCTCTTCATGTTGTGATGCCTCTCAGTTTCCTTTTGTCAGTCTTCAATTGATAAGCTCTTCAATATATAGAGAAAAAAAACAAGCACTCAGTAGTCTCATTTGGCACTTTTTTCAAAAATCTTTTTCTATATTTATTTCTTCCTACATGTCAATACTAAGTTAAAGTGGAATGTGTTTCTGCTTCAACCAAATATAGAAAAACAACTTCAAAAACATTCATCCGAGTCTTGTCGTAGTGGCATGGTGGACCACTAGAAAAACACTTTTTCCTACTTTTCATGACTCAAAGCATGGCTACTTTTACTAGATATCTGCCATGAGCAAATTCAGCATCTTATCCTTTTCAACCAACATGAAAGCTTGCTTAATAGCATGGTGGTGGAGGGATAGTCATCCAAAGGCAATGGCATTTATGACTAAGAGCAGCCTCAAGTTTGGAATGGAATGCCAACTAAGAAGGTTGAGGGGATATGCACTGAAGCAAAGAATAGTACAACATCCAATTACACAAAAATGGAGATGAAAGTCTACGTTGAGCTTAGTTCATTGGCTAGGTTAGACTAGGCTAGTCTATGCTATGCTATGCTATCCGTAGTTGCTTATGGGATGCTACCCGACAAGAACCCGTTGTAATGCTGAGCGAAAAGAATCAGTTCCAATGGCATTCAGGGACCCTGTAGTATGACAGATTGGGAAGCAAAGAACAAGGCTTTATGCATATGCGTTTTTAAGACCAAGGCTGACAAGCAACTTGTTAATAAAGTGTCCTCCTAAGTCCTAACACAATATTTCAGGCATACTTAACACATCAACCAACACCAAGGTTTCTTCTTGGGAATCTAGTTCAAAGTTTCACTTGCCATGTGAAAAACTCTTGAAAATTTTGTGACATATTTAACATATACACCAACTAGTTGTTCAGAGTCTCATTTGGGTCAAACCATTACAACCTTGTCTGTTTTCACTACTTCCATGAACCGTACCCGAAAATCTCAGTAATGATGCACTATAAAAGGTAAAGCAAGATAACAAGATAAACACATCTACAGGATCCAAATCTAGCAAATCTTGGTTGAAGTTGCCTGCTTGTCAGTAAAAAAATTTGGACACCATGATATGATCATAACAATCTTTGTCTGGGGTTTCGATTTATCGTAAGATCGAGGCTTATGATCTTGCAACTTGCACTTGTGTCTCCGTGTTGAGTATGTCTTATATCACAACATGAATCATTGAAGTATTTATAAAGTCAATACAAGAATCATGAACAAAGAAGCAAGCCTTTGTTTTTGTGTGGTGAGTTATAAAAGAAAATGAGCATGTGAGGTTATTGCAAAGCTGCTTACCTGTCTTTTTCTAGGAATTTAGGCATGTTTTAATTTGATTTGACAAACAGTTGAACTTTAGAACCCACTGTTTGCAGATAATAATGGAAGCATTCCACCAGCCAAATGCTAAGGCACGTTCCTATTTATGATTCGTTTTTCGAAAGAAGACCTTTACGTATACACATCCCTCCCAGACCACTCACTACAGCAAACAGATTTCTTCATCTCAATGTGTTTGATCTGTTCTTCATTAACAGTGTCATCCATTTCACCATTTCTAACCATGTTTTCTTCTGAAACCGAAACCATCGAGAAACTAGGCAGGGTTGCTAATATGATCATTGAAACTCAAATATCATATAGCTGAATTCCCACTTATCCTGATATGGTAATGAATGGCTAAAAGAAAGGAATCTTAGAATGGAAGACATACCTACAGCGGGTCTAATCAATAAGCCCATACTTAAATCCAGGGGCCAATTTCTGAGCTAGATTTTGGTCATTTTTAAATTAGTGCAAGTAACGAAAAGCTTGTCTGATATCACTTAGACATATTAACATGATATCAGTCATTTTCTAGACTTGTTTGAGCTTATTGTGATAGAAGGTTAAATAAAGTAGTTCAGAAATAGAAATGTAAGGGTACAAAAGTTCCAACTAAAGTATATAAAAATAGAAATGTAAGCTCTCCTCCTCCAATAATGCAACTTCATCATTTCAATCCTCTCCCTTTTTTACTTTCTGATCCTCTAGTCTTTCAACGTGTTATGTTCTTTCCTTTCTGCTTCCATGATTTTCCTTTCAATGCAAGTCATCATCCCTTACCATCCCCTTTCTGAATGTTAGGTATCATATACGCTTTTTTTTTTTTAATCTTTATCGTGGTTGCGAGCATAATGAATATTATCGTGACAAATTGCAGCAGCCATAACGTTGTGTTGCACTCGTTGTTTAAATGTCGAAAAATGGAATTTGTTAATGGCTTGAAATTTGCTTGTGACAACTATACCTAATAAAGTAGTTTCTTACTTGTAGAGCAATTTAAACACATGAGCTAATATCTGCTATATTAAAATTCCTACAACCATTACCTGAAAAACCCAAATAAGCAAACAGGATCACATGTCTGGATCACCCACCATTGTCTGCCAAGCCAGATCTACTGAGTCATATCAATGGGCATGGATGTAGGGCAAAAAGCAGCTACAATAGAAATGAAGTCATTGATGAAGTAAGGCTTGACATTGAATACATACAAACCAGGATTAAGATTGAACATGATGAAGAGGGAGTTTGAGGAAGTACAAGCCTGTGAAAGAATTGAGCACGTGTTCCTGTTTAGACACTGTTGGTCGATAGCCAATTGCAAGAGTGTTGAGTAGTGAGGCCTACCACTACAATTTGCCATGAAAATATGTTATGCTTTCAGTGCCCATCTTGTGACAGTTTACACCATTTAGTTCCACTCATTTCCACTCTGTACAATATGCAACCGATGTCTACTCTTCATGAGATATAGGATAGATAAAGCTTTAGTCTTGTCAATGGAAGTTGAAAGAGTTGATTCTTTTATTTATATCCAATTCGATTCGATATAATCAAATTCAGTATAACTACAGTGTAGGGGTACTTAAAAAAATCTCCTAATTTCTGGCCATGGGCCAATGTTAATCTTCATGGATTATAGTGGAAAATGATGTCTGATTATCAAATTATGGGGCACACTCATCCTTAATGTGTAGAAGAAGTGCTTCAATCCTCTTGGAATCATCTTCCTTTTTTTGTAATCCAAAAGTTAAAGCTTTTCTGGAGTGATCTTATTCGTTAAATATTTGCTTGAATAAGTTGACTTTTTATTTTTGTTCATTGTTTTTCACCATAAAATCAATGTAGTCTTGAACTATTAAAAGCTATCCCTATTCTAAAAAGATTTTTTAGTCAAATATTTTGATTTTTTTAATTTTTAAAATTATTACTATCTATTTTTAGATTGTACTACATCTAAATTAACAACTACTAGTTGTGACTATTTTTTTTTTTATTTCTCAATATATCTTACTAGATCGAGTCAAGTAACTAATCTTTTACATTTTGATTATTCTTTTTTATACCTTAGCAACACAAAGTACCTATCATCATCATCAATCATCATCATCATCATCATCATCATTATTGTTATCTTGTTTTTTTACTTTCAATAAGCTTTAGAGCTATTTTCTTAAGAGATTTATGAGCGTACACACAAACAAATAGTTAGTTCTACAGAAAGTTGGTTGATTGATAGTGGTGTGCACACAAATTTCGAACAAAAAATTGATTTGAAAATTCGGTTTTTTGAAAGTATCATCAACTAAAAGTGTTATGAGATTTCGAAAATAGAAGAAGTGAAGTCCATGGTATGTTAAACCCTTCGAAGTCTTAGAAAGGGTTGAAGAAGTTGCATATAAGATAATGTTACCACCTCAATTATCTGGTGTGCATAGCATGTTTTATGTTTTTATGTTGAGAAAATACATTGTCGACTTAAGTCATGTGGTGGAGTTTTTTAAGCCTTTACATGTTCAAGAGGATTTAACGAATCATGAATATTCTATTCAAATTATTGATTGAAAAGAACAAGTCCTGAGGCGTAAAAATTCAATGGAGCGATCATACGCCAAGAGAAATTACTTGAAAAACTGAAAAAAAATATAAAAAATTATAAGTTACTTGGGTCAAAAAATGCTCAAATGAAGAATTATATAAGAGATTAACCTTTACAAAAATGCTCAAATGAAAACCAAACCTTTTAAAATGGTCAAACAAGGGCCAAACTTTTTTTTTTTGAAAATTCTCAAATAAGAGCTTCTCTAATGTTGTATAATAGGTTTCAAATTGTGCTTTTATTATTATATTTTCTTTTCAACATTCACTTAATTTTTACTACAAATTGAGTTGAAGTATGTGAAAAACTCCTATTTAGACACTTTTATAAAGGTTAGACCCCTATGTGAATAACCCTAAAAAATTGAGGCCTAATTTGAACATTTAACCCTTATATGATAATCATGTTATCTGATAATTAAAATTAGGCTAATGAATTGGTTAAAAAATAATGTTCATGAATCATAAAAAAACTAAATAAACATTTTTTTTTTAGTTTTAGATATAAAATATAAATAGTGAACAATAATTATACTAAAAGTAAACAAAATAAAACATATTTTAAACAATCAATTAAAGTAGAGTTAAACGATTCATAAACTAAATGAAATGAATCTTTAAAATATTATTCTTATTCACTGAATTTAAATTATTTGTGGCCAGAAATATTTAGGTCTTAATTATGAAGTACTCAAGTCCAAACTAAAGCCTGGCTGCTCCAAATTCCCATAGTTTGGATGAAATTTTTTTTATATTTAATATTTTATATTATCTAAAATTTTTCATCCAAACGTACTTTTTGGTTTTAGTAGAAAAAAATAAAAATTAAGGTTTTTTAAAATTAGACATGTGACGATATTTATTAAATAAAATTTAATATGTATATATATGCATATATTAAAGGTATTCTATTATACTTATTAAATAAAATAGTGTTTAAATAAAATTTAAACGTACTTTTCAACTTTTTAGAATTGCATGGTTTTCCAAAGGCGATTTTATTTTATGATGATAAACTTTCATCCTAGGTTTTCAAGATAAATTAATATCTATCCGTCAAAATTTTGAAAATTAATTTTTATACTTTTATAATAATAAAAATATAATTTTATTATTTTAATAGTATATATTTTTATATTTTAAAAAATTAAATTAATTTTTTATATTTTAAGAGGTTAACAAGTAATTTCATTCTTATTATTTTAAAATTTTATAAATTTTAAATAAATCTAAATAGAAAATTTTTATTTTAAAGGGGTCGGACCTATCAGCCCCTAGTTGAATTGTATAATATAGATTATAAATAATTCTCAAATTTCCAAAAAAGGGAAAATAAAAATAAAGATGTAATAAATAAAATTTAGAAAAAAATTTAAAAAATATTTTTTAGATATTTTACTTTTGGAACTTAAAATAATTAAAGATACAAAATATTAAAAAATTTATAAAATTCAAAAATAATTTATTATAATCATTTTTAATATTTAATCAATTTGAGGGATCGATTATCGATTATTAAAATATATAAAGTTGAATTGATGGATTTAATTGACTCACGATTATTATTTTTAATTTATTTCAAATATAAGATATAATATTATTTTAATTACCTAAACCCAAAGTTCAATTACCCAACCCAATCAACAATCCATTAATACTATCCCAAGATTTAGTTATTTTTACTTAACACAAACTCAAGTACCCTACCATTTTAATTAAAGATTAACTATATTAAATTATTAATAAATTTATATTTTAGTCATTGAAATTCAAAAAGGTACAAGATAGTCACTCAATTATTTAAAAAAATTTATTTAAGTCACTAAGTTGTTAAAATTATTGTTATATGATTTTTTTTGTTCACATCATCTATACCAATCGAAAGCCCTCCTTTCTTTTCTCTTGAATGTCATGTATCTACAAACTAAAGTCTAAACAACTTTGTTCTTCGATCTTCAACACAGATCGTCAAATCTACTTGGATCTAAGGTATGTTCTTTTACTCGTCGATGGGTACTGATCCATTGTACCGATCGTCAAATTGTCCGTCCCTTGAGCTTGCTAGCCAGACTTTTGAAAAACAAAAATTAATAGCCCAATGTCTTAAATGAAAACTTTAGAATAGTGTAGTAATCATTTTGTAACTTTTAAAGTAAAGTGACCAAAACGTAAATTTTCTAATAGTTTAGTGACATTGAGTGAAATTTTACCCTTTAATAAATTAACCCAAGCCCAATTAAAAACAACCGGTTGCTCCCAAACCCATCCCTTTTTGCAGATACCAAACCCTAGCTCTTTCCCACCCAAAATCCAAACCAATCCCTTTTCCCACCGGGTGCTTCCGTTCACGTCGTCGATTGCTTCGCTTCACGCTGCTTTCTTCATCGTCTCCATCAATTGGTTTCTCTTTTTGTTGTTTCAAAGGTCGGTTGAAGACTTCAAATTTGGATTAATTGTTTTTCTTTGTATTCAAATTTTGAGTTTTGATGTGTATTTAGCAGTAGGCGTATAAGACTTCAAAATTTTACCTTTTTCTTTTCTTTTTCGATTGAATTGTGATTGTTTAACTTGATATGCTGCTGCTGGTGTTGAAATTGATTTTTTTGCCTTCAAAAATATTGTACAGGGAAAGAAGGAATTGAAAAAACAAGTTTGAATTGTGCTGGGAATATATAATCAATAACTTAAAAGAAAAAAAAGCACTCTTTCGTCACTGGCTGGTAGTAAATTTTATCATGTTTATGTTACTATTATTTATTTGTAGTTGATTGATTTTTTTTTTTAGATTTTTTTCTGCTTTTAATTTGAATTCTTGAATTTAGTTGTTATTAGTTTCTCAATGGAATTAGAGTTTTAGGGTTAAATTTAGACTGCAGTCTTTTGGAAGTTTGTTGAGAAAAACCTAGCTTTTCCATTTATTTTGCTGGCTATTTTGATTTTGTACTATTGCACCATATTCATAAGCTGCTTCATCCCCAACTCAGGTTTTAACAGTGAAGTTCTGGTGATCTTGCTTTACCTTACCTTAAAAATGTCATCATTAAGGAATGCTATCAACAGACGTGCTCACAAGGAACGAGCTCAACCGTGAGTGTCAGGTTTTTTCCCCCTTTATTATAGCCATGCATTCTACATAGCTTTTCCTTATTTTGCATTTGCTTTCGTGCTGTTCAATACTTGGTTATATTTTAGGTCATCGAGGAAAAAATTTGGGCTTCTTGAGAAACACAAGGATTATGTTGTCCGTGCGAAAGCATTCCACAAGAAGGAAGAAGCGTTACGGGCAAGTTTATTTGTTTATTTCATTCAATTTCTTGCAGCTTAGGTTATAGTGAATGCTCAGTAATTTCTTCCTTTTTTGGTGCTCTTTTTCTCGATTTGCTCTACAGAAACTCAAGGAGAAAGCTGCATTCAGAAACCCTGATGAATTTTACTTTCAGATGATAAAAACGAGAACCGTGGATGGAGTTCATAAACTTGAGTAAAATACAGCTTTCTTGTTTATACTGTTTTCTGTTCACGCTTGCAATTCTAGAAAGCTTATTTGGTCTTCTTTTCTGATTTCTTTATTTGTATAGGAGTCAGGCTAACAAATACACTCAAGAAGAACTCATGCTAATGAAGACTCAAGACATAGGATATATACTACAGAAATTGCAAAGTGAAAGGAAGGTACCAATGAATGATTTTTGGTATATCAAGGGGTATATGATATTTCCTACATGGTTATGGTGATGAAAACTATGTGCAACTAATCATCCTTACTATTTTATTCTGCTGCAGAAAATTGAGAAGCTAACTGCAGTGTTGCATTCTGTTGATAATCATCCATCGAACAGACACATTTACTATGCCGAGGATAGGTTTGATTTCTTAATATCAGTATATCACCTTTTTCTTTTATTCCTTGTCGCTGTTTGTTAGCTAGAAAAGTTGTGAGATGTTGTTGTACAAACTAGTATAGGGTGATAACCTTTCAAGTAAAAAAGTGATTTACGTTTAGTTTGCCTTCTTTGAAATTCAACCGAAAAGTACCTACTTATCTTCTATTGTTCTGCCACATTCTTTAAATAATATCCATCATGACATCTGATTTTTTAAGCTCTTTGGAAGTTTTAGTAACATTTATCATATTAATTTGTGATACTTCTATAGTGTCAGAAATGCATCCATGATTGGCCAAAAGAGAAACAAGAAGGAAATATAGTTGAAATTGCTTGCTTTTGTTTTCATTGGTTAGAACAAATACTCTGATTTTGAATCTGTGTTTGCTTTCATTGGTATGGTTGTTGAACCGGTAAAATTAGTTGAAATATGGTTCTTGAGCCCTAAGATATAGAACAGTTTAGTGGTATATGTTCTCTTTATCTTCACAAACTGGAAAAAAAAAAGGAAACCTTTTGATGAATCAAAGTAAATTTTATACTTATTGATACTCTATATATTGTTTTGAAATATAAGAAATTTATATTCATATATATTTTTCTTTACAGGGAAGAAGCTAGAGAATTACAGTCACAAGCTTCAGTAAGCAGATTTACTCCCCCTTCTGGTGATATCCCTGATCTTATTAAAAGGTTAGTTAATTGACAATATTTTACATGGTGTGTTTGGTAAATAACTGGAATGGCCATTGACAATATGTTCACTGTCATAAGTTGTCTTTATCTTGACCATGATTGCCCATCTTTACACATTTTTGTCCTTTCACATGTAGGAAGACAGCTGCTTCTTACAGGAAATTAGAAGCCAGGAAGAGTAGAGTGAATCAGCTGGAGAAGCTATATATGGAAATGTCACTGAAGAAGGAATTACAGGTACGGGTAATATTTTAGGATTTAATTGCATCAGACGTCCTCAAACTATAGTCCAGAGTCTAAACTATTATCCAAATCCAAACTTCAAAACGTAGTAATTGAACCTTTATGGTATCATTATTTGTATTAATCAAGTCCTTCTGTCAACCTAACCATCAGCATAGGCATTAAATACATATGTACTTATTGGATAGATAGTTTGGGTTTCAAGTGTTGAAAAAATGTAACTCACTTTAGATCCATGCTGTTCATACGATAGGTATACACGTATTTAAAATTCGAACATGTGTTTTAAATATGCTTTATGTCAAGTCTGAACATGTATTCAATGTCTAAGCTGACATTAGACTAATCGGAGGACATGGTTGATACAATACTGATGGTTTGACGACTCAATTAAAAGGTTTCAAAAGCTTATGAACCAATTTAAAATCTAGATTATAGTCTAGGAACATCTAGTGCAATCAATCCAATATTTAAGAAAGTTTCAATATAATGTGGACAATGCAGTTAAATTTTCTAATCGATTTCATGGTACAGAAAAAGGGTCGGAAGCGGAAACTCCGTGAAGACGAGTTAGTATGTCCAACCTCCAAGCCAGTGTATAAATGGAGATCAGAAAGAAAGAGGTGACAAAGATGGTTGTGTTGGTGAAGAGAATTTGGCTTTAGCAGCTTTCCCCATATAGTGAGAGATCTAAGCCATAAAAATTGAAAGTTTTGCATTGTTAAGATTTTCAGGGGCATTCGACCAAATATATGATATGAGAATTATTATTACTTAAATGAGTTTTCTTTTATTACGTCTTTTCATTATTGAATTCAATTTAATCCTAAATATTCGACAATATAAAGAATCCAAATACTTATTTAAAAGAATCTAACACGTTAATTTTAGCTTCTCTCAAGATTAATATCCTGGTTTCGCCACTGACTGCTACCTACACAACACTTGTGGGTGCTGCACAGAACTCTCTTGAGGATATGAGTTGTTGTGGTCAAGTTCCAAATTCAAAACTTACTTAAATTAGGTGAGGGACATTATAACTATATCATGCAATCAAAAGAGTGAGGTGGAACCATATATTCTCCAGTGTAGAATCCTACTTAATGGTATGACAAGCTGCTAGGGAAGGGAACCATTCTCTCCCATCATTGTCGCCGGTTTAACATGATTGGGGGTTTTCTTCAAAGCAGTGATCTATCAAGAGCTCTTCATGAAATGGTAAATAGATGCAATCATGGTAGTGGACTTGTCTTGGAAAATTGTAGAAGATCAACCATCAGTCATTATCAAAATCACCTAACAATGAAGGGAAAGTTTAAAGTAAATGCCAACATTCTGCAAGTAACAGCATGGTTTAAAGTAAGCACTACATTGTTCCATTCTGGCTCTCTACACTGTAAAAACTGCAGAAACAGACTCAAAATTGAAGTATCTACACTAAAAACTTTGTTCGGTAAGCAAAGATTAAAACATTAGAAGACTAAATTTATTATTAGATCTATAAAAAAAAATTTACATCAAATTTTAAACATCAATTAACATCGAATGACCAAAAAAGTTGATTTCAAATAGTTTAATGATTAATAAGAAAAATTAAAAGTTCAGTGATCAAAACAAAACACGGACAACAATTTAATGGCTAGTTCAGTAAATACATAAAATAATAACATAATGAATTAATTAAATAAAAAATGATAATAAAACCGATGATAATACAATTTTGAATTTATGATAATAATAACAAAATGCAATCATGATATGATAAAAATAATATCCTTTTTTTTAATATATATATAAAAGAGGATAGCATAATGAGATGATAAGATAAATATTCATATGAACAATAAAATAACATTATATAAAACTACTAAAATATAACAAAACCAAATAAAATAATAAAATAAGTAAATAAACAAAGAAGAATAAGTGCGAACATAATGAATGCAAAATAAAGTACTAGGATTACACAATGAAGAAAACAAATAAACATTACTCTTTTTTTTAATATAATGGACTTGGGCTCTTTTATTGCTAAATAAATAAAACAAAACTACTACCCCGCCAATCTAATTGTCCAAACAAAATAAAAGAAAATCTAGAAATCTAAATGTAACACAAATGAAGCCGAAATGGAAGCTATATGCAAATTCAGAAGAAACGTATCTTGCCAAGAAAAACCTATTGAAAAGTCACCATACAAAAAAAAAAAAAAAAGCAATGAAAAGAAAACTTTCTCTCTGCCCAAGAGCCTACCCATGTCCTTGGGAAGGTAAAACTATCATCCCTTCAAAAAATAAGCATTACACAATCTGATGATACCTTACCCAAAAATATTCTTCAAAAAAAAAAACACTTCCCTTCTCAGATCTCTAGAATTCCATCAAGCCAACAAATAAACATTACTTAGAACCCATAAATGAATGTATATATATATAAAACAAATAAAAGTACTGAAAATAGATAAACAAAATAAAAAAGATAAAAAAAAAAGAATTTGAGAACAATTGCGAAATGGACTAAAATAAATTAATACGAAATTTAGTAGATTAAATTGAAAAAGAAATCAAATTCAAGAGTACATTTTAAAACAAATAAAAACATGAAGAACAGATGAGATTGCAAACGATTAAAACACGGAAGGGCTGAAGGGAAAATATCCCTTTTACCAGAAACAAGCGAACCCTAAACGGGTCCGCCACGGGTCGGGTCGGAGCACAGGAAACGGTGCCGTTTTGGCACTAAAACTCCTTCTCTAAACGACAGCGTATAGATGGAGTATTTAAGCTAAAAAATCTTTTTACACTTTCATTTCAAAAAAACAATTTTGCTTCTTCATTTTTCTCTGAAAACTCATACCTTCAGCTCTCCCGCCGATCTAGGAATCCGCCCCTAATCGCCGCAGCTCCGTAGCCTCCGACCTCTGTAAACCTCCGCTTGCGGTGCCCAGGTAAGCGAAAAGCCACTCTTTTTGTTTAATTTTTTAAAAAAAATCTAAATCCTTGGTTTCGAGTTAAAGGGAATTCAATCTTTTTCCCTCATTGATTTTCTGGTTTAATTGTAGTTTCTGATTGATTTAATTTTTGTTCAATTGTAATGCCTGCGTAATCGTCATTGTTTTTATTTTTTTCGTCAATTGTAATTTCTGCTTAATTTATTTTTCCAGACCCTATAACTAGGGTTTTCGGTTTTTTAACTCCCAAAGCAATCGCAAATAGAATCAAAGCCAAAGGTCTCCAGAAGTTGAGATGGTACTGTCAAATGTGCCAAAAGCAACGCCGAGACGAAAATGGGTTCAAATGCCATTGCATGAGTGAATCTCACCAACGTCAAATGCAGATCTTTGGGCAAAACCCTGACCGGATCGTATCTGGCTATTCTGAAGAGTTTGAACGCAACTTCCTCGACCTTATGAGACGGAGCCACCGGTTCAGCCGGGCCGGGTTGCCGCCACTGTTGTTTATAATGATATTAATGACAGACATCATGTTCATATGAATTCGACCCAATGGGCTACATTGACTGAATTCGTTAAATATTTGGGAAGGACTGGGAAATGTAAGGTTGATGAGACACCCAAAGGTTGGTTTATTACTTATGTTGATAGAGATTCAGAGACGCTTTTTAAAGAGAAAATGAAGAATAAAAAGATTAAATTGGATATGGTAGAGGAAGAGAAACACGAAAGGGAAATTCAGAAACAATTGAGAGAGCTGAGCAGTTAAAAAACCCTTCGGAAGCCGAGGAGAACGAGAATAAAGCTGTGAATTTAGAGAATGGAGTGAAAATAGGGTTTTCTTTAGGGGAGGAAGTGATGCGAAAGGTGAGAAGGGGAGAGTTCGAGTACTGCTCGGTTGGTTTTCGAAGATGAAGAGAACGAGAAGATAAAGGCAAAGGCGAAGATTGAGAGGAAAGAAAATAGTGGGTGAAAAAATGCTTTAGAAGAGTTGATGAGGGAAGAAGAGAAAGCAAAGGAGAGGAGTAATAGGAAAGACTATTGGCTTTGTGAGGGGATCATTGTGAAGGTGATGAGTAAGGCATTGGCGCAAAAGGGGTATTATAAGCAGAAAGGAGTTGTGAGGAAAGTTATTGATAGGTATGTTGGTGAGATTGAGATGCTTGAGAGTAAGCACGTGTTACGAGTAGATCAAGAAGAGCTTGAAACTGTGATTCCACAAATTGGGGGTATGGTAAGGATAGTAAACGGAGCGTATCGTGGGTCGAGTGCAAGGTTGTTAGGAGTGGATACAGAGAAGTTTTGTGCAAAGGTGCAGATAGAGAAGGGAGTATATGACGGCAGAGTGCTTAAGGCTATCGAGTATGAGGATATTTGCAAAGTTGCTTAATGAGTTATGCTTGGAATTCTGGTTTTGAAATGCATCGTTCTTGTTTGGTAATGTATCTATTGCTTGATAAATGCTAATAATCCTTGTTGAAACTTTATCAGTTATCTGGAAAACTTTCAGCATCCTACCTCTACATTTGTTACTTTTTTTGATGCCTTATGGAATTGTTTTGTAGCTTGTGAATTTGATAATATTTGCCTCCAAGTTAATGTCAAATCTGTGGAATGATTGTTGTGTGGTAAGGAGCTAGACAACCTTGCCAAATGTGAGCAAGGTTCCCATTGATAACACAGCCCCATATCCAACTGAAATAGCTAGACTTCTGCCTCTAGCAAAACTTGTTTCTGCTAGAAATTTTGTTTCATGCTCTTATTCAAGCTTGGATCCGAGTTGGATGATTCATTTTAGTACTAATAGTCTCCAAAACTTGTATATGCAGGATGCTTTTTCCCTATAATGCTTTGATTGCAGTGAAAAGGGTATTGAATGAACTAACTGGATGGTTCTCTCTTTGGGGTGCTGGAAAAAAGGTACAGGTACATAGTGATTGGTTTGATGACCTTCAAATTGAGGCCTTAATGATTGTTATGGAAAAAATTTTAATGGCTGTTTTAGGCAATAACATGACTCTAAATATGTTAATTTGATGGATTGAATAAGTATTAACCATATGCAAACCTACTTATAATAGATGAGCTGGTTAACTTACACAATAGATTACAGCTAGAAGATGAACATCCCATCCAAGTTTCCAGGCTGATGGATTTCTCTCTGCTGCAATTGCCCAAATTGCCGATTGAATGCAACTAAAGAAGCATTGTAGAGCAGTAAGGCGTAGTTTGGCCGGATATTGCTTCACTACGCGACCCTAAGATCGAAAACATATTGTCAAAGGATAACTAAAGGGATCATGAATGAAAAGGAGAGCATGTTAATTCAGATCAAACCTGCAAAACAAGCCACATGGACCATGCTGTATTGGCTGAAAGCATGATAAGGCAACCTTTTATCCACACTCCAACAGGGTGATCCTTAGCTATGGACTCTGCAGTTTGGTTTTGAGTTTCTGGATACCAGTTCATGAACTTTATAGTTGGCCCCTTAACAAAAGCGAACACCAAAGCTCCTGAAAGACTGATTACTGAACCTAACACCTTGGCTAGTCCTGGAAATATTCGTATCGATATGCTTTCCGTCCTGAAATATTCAAAGTTAGTCCTTTAGCTAGTTAAAGAGATCTTGAATATATATTATCTTTTTCATATTTTTGAGGAATACCTTAAGCAAACGGCAATGATTAAGGTAAGAACAGGAATGGTGTTGGTTGTGGCAGCAGCAAATGTTGCGGTGGTGTATTTGATTGCAACAGAGTAGAGATTTAAACTCAAGGTGAGCCTGAATGAAGTAGTGTTAAAATCTGAATTATGGGTTGTCATTGGATAATAAAATCGAGTAAGATTCAGTTTGTACCCGCATAATGAAACCAAGAAGATCTTGATGATTAAATTGTATGATAGAGATGCCTGCTTACTGCAAATTACAAGTTTCCCAAACTAAAAATGAGCAAAACTAGGACAGATTGAGGGTTGATGCAAACAAGAAATATATTATGTACTCGAAGAAACCTTTCAAGGAAGAAAGCGAATGGTGCTAACGTGATCGCGGCAAAGGCTTGCCGATACACCACAAACACATAAGGGTTCATTCCTTTGGAAATTGCTGCTTTTGAAAACAAGGCCATGCCTGCATATATAAACTGTACAAAGAGCATTGCAATGTAAGGCTTATGGTTCTCCATAAGCATTGCAAATTTAAGTATGCTCTTCATGTTGTGATGCCTCTCAGTTTCCTTTTGTCAGTCTTCAATTGATAAGCTCTTCAATATATAGAGAAAAAAACCAAGCACTCAGTAGTCTCATTTGGCACTTTTTTCAAAAATCTTTTTCTATATTTATTTCTTCCTACATGTCAATACTAAGTTAAAGTGGAATGTGTTTCTGCTTCAACCAAATATTGAAAAACAACTTCAAAAACATTCATCCGAGTCTTGTCGTAGTGGCATGGTGGACCACTAGAAAAACACTTTTTCCTACTTTTCATGACTCAAAGCATGGCTACTTTTACTAGATATCTGCCATGAGCAAATTCAGCATCTTATCCTTTTCAACCAACATGAAAGCTTGCTTAATAGCATGGTGGTGGAGGGATAGTCATCCAAAGGCAATGGGATTTATGACTAAGAGCAGCCTCAAGTTTGGAATGGAATGCCAACTAAGAAGGTTGAGGGGATATGCACTGAAGCAAAGAATAGTACAACATCCAATTACACAAAAATGGAGATGAAAGTCTACGTTGAGCTTAGTTCATTGGCTAGGTTAGACTAGGCTAGTCTATGCTACGCTATGCTATCCGTAGTTGCTTATGGGATGCTACCCGACAAGAACCCGTTGTAATGCGGAGCGAAAAGAATCAGTTCCAATGGCATTCAGGGACCCTGTAGTATGACAGATTGGGAAGCAAAGAACAAGGCTTTATGCATATGCGTTTTTTAAGACCAAGGCTGATAAGCAACTTGTTAATAAAGTGTCCTCCTAAGTCCTAACAATATTTCAGGCATACTTAACACATCAACCAACACCAAGGTTTCTTCTTGGGAATCTAGTTCAAAGTTTCACTTGCCATGTGAAAAACTCTTGAAAATTTTGTGACATATTTAACATATACACCAACTAGTTGTTCAGAGTCTCATTTGAGTCAAACCATTACAACCTTGTCTGTTTTCACTACTTCCATGAACCGTACCCGAAAATCTCAGTAATGATGCACTATAAAAGGTAAAGCAAGATAACAAGATAAAACACATCTACAGGATCCAAATCTAGCAAATCTTGGTTGAAGTTGCCTGCTTGTCAGTAAAAAAATTTGGACACCATGATATGATCATAACAATCTTTGTCTGGGGTTTCGATTTATCGTAAGATCGAGGCTTATGATCTTGCAACTTGCACTTGTGTCTCCGTGTTGAGTATGTCTTATATCACAACATGAATCATTGAAGTATTTATAAAGTCAATACAAGAATCATGAACAAAGAAGCAAGCCTTTGTTTTTGTGTGGTGAGTTATAAAAGAAAATGAGCATGTGAGGTTATTGCAAAGCTGCTTACCTGTCTTTTTCTAGGAATTTAGGCATGTTTTAATTTGATTTGACAAACAGTTGAACTTTAGAACCCACTGTTTGCAGACAATAATGGAAGCATTCCACCAGCCAAAATGCTAAGGCATGTTCCTATTTATGATTCGTTTTTCGAAAGAAGACCTTTACGTATACACATCCCTCCCAGACCACTCACTACAGCAAACAGATTTCTTCATCTCAATGTGTTTGATCTGTTCTTCATTAACAGTGTCATCCATTTCACCATTTCTAACCATGTTTTCTTCTGAAACCGAAACCACTCGAGAAACTAGGCAGGGTTGCTAATATGATCACTGAAACTCAAATATCATATAGCTGAATTCCCACTTATCCTGATATGGTAATGAATGGCTAAAAGCAAGGAATCTTAGAATGGAAGACATACCTACAGCGGGTCTAATCAATAAGCCCATACTTAAATCCAGGGGCCAATTTCTGAGCTATATTTGGTCATTTTTAAATTAGTGCAAGTAACGAAAAGCTTGTCTGATATCACTTAGACATATTAACATGAATCATAAAAAAACTAAATAAACATTTTTTTTAGTTTTAGATATAAAATATAAATAGTGAACGATAATTATACTAAAAGTAAACAAAATAAAACATATTTTAAACAATCAATTAAAGTAATGGTTCATAAACTAAATGAAATGAATCTTTAAATATATTCTTATTCGCTGAATTTAAATAATTTGTGGCCAGAAATATTTAGGTCCTAATTATGAAGTACTCAAGTCCAAACTAAAGCCTTTGTCGGTGGTTTTGGACGGGAGGCTGGTCCAAATTCCCATAGTTTATTGGGCTACTGTTGCCTGAAAATGTACAATGAGTTCTAAGCCGATTCAACTTTCTTTTTACTATTCCTTTTTCCTCTTTTCAATATTTAGGTTAAATCATTAGTGAAAAATTCTACTTAATTTTGTAAATTAATTCTCAATGTTTTATTTTATATATAATCATCGTTACATTTTTTTTAAAAATATTCACTTACCAAAAAAGTAAAAAGACTCTGCAAGTGAGTCCAATAAAGGGGGCTGACAGAGATCTCTGTCCTCTTAAAATGGAAAAATTTTCATTTAAGATTTTTAAATTTTAAATAAAAAAGTAAAATTGTACTTTGACTTCTTTTAAAAATGATAAAAATTTGATTTAATCTTTAAAAGTTATAAAGATATAAGCTATTCAAAATGAAATTCTATTTTTACTATCGTAAAAATTACAATTTAATTTCGACCCTCCAAAAAAAAAAAAAAACGCCCCTGAACAAAGTTTAAATTGAACCATTATTTTATAATATAATAAATAAAAAAATTAAAAAAGATACTTAACATCATTTTAGTTTGATTTATGAAAGTTTCATAATCGAAAAACACTGAAATTCAAATGTTCAATCTCCCAACAAGAATTATAATATAAAGTGTTATAAAAGAAGATATGATGAAATATTCTGAGTATAGTGGGAAAAAAAAAAAGGAAATATTCTTAGTAGGTGTCACTCAATGTACATATTTTGAGTGATAGTAATGAAATAATGGATGAAGAAGAAATAATAGAGTGTATTATTATATAACCTAAAAGTTAACCACGTAATAATATCTCATTAAAAACTCATAACACATCCTTAAATATCTTTAAAGTGTGTATATACAATTAACTTTACTTTTAATCGATGGATGCCCTTTTATATTTTATATTTTATATTTTATATTTTATATTTTATATTCAATGTGGCTTTACTCAGACAGCTACGTTCTAACTCCACCACTACCAGCCTGGACGCTTTCCTTTTCTTTTTATATTCACATTGCTTTAATTTTCAACATCTTCTCAATTCTGGATAATATATTTGTATTTTTTTTATTTTTTTATGTACATCATATATGAATTGATTACATATTCACATTGCTGGTAAACAAGGTATTTGACATTTTTTAGTTGATTTGGGTATAAATGGAGGATTGAATAGATAAATTTTTTAATTGTAGCGTTTGATGAATGAAGATTTGCAAGAGTTTGTTGAGCTAAAACCTCCAAAACAAAAAACGCAGGGATGAACAATTTTTTTCACAGTTGATTGAGAATGAGATATGTGGAATGACATATCTGATCATGCTTGCCAAAAAAATTACTCTCATTGCCACGTGCTCTCAAACCTAATAAGATATGTGGATGTTGTTGAATATTTATGTTCTCTTAATTTATTTTCAATTTACTTGTGTAAAATGTTTTCTTATGCAACTTTACATTAATTGAAATATGTTATTTGACAAATTTATTCAGAATGTGACATAATTATCACTAATTTACATGCTAAAAATATAATTTACAATTATATTGATACACTATTAATATTTATCAACTTCCTTAATTTAAGAAATTTATTTATTTAAAATTTAAAAAAATATTCACTAATTAATTTCCATAATGAATGTTTTAATTCGGAGTGTTTTATTTCAATAATTTAACCCAATAAAAACTAAAATATTATAAACAAATAAATACTTAATAATAAAATGTGTCATGCCATTATTTGTCATTTTACAAATATCAACTAAGTTTTACCAATACATTTGGATAAGCAATTAATAAAATAAGTTGATCAAACCAAACATTGTAATCAACAATCAACTATCAACCCATTACCGACCAGTAACTTTAGAAAAACAATAATAATAAAATTAGAAAGGTAAGTGGATGAATAAAATAGTGAGAAAATAAAAATGAAAACAAAGAGCAGGGCTAGGTAATGTACAGCTCGGTTTCAACTTTGTAAACAATAATTGGAGTATAAACAACTTCAAAAATGTACTCTTAATTATTGTTTATACCAAATTATGAAATACCATGCAAAGCTTCTAATTAAAAAAAAAAAAAAACAGCTCTGACAGAGTGCATCACCAGTAACAGTTTTTATTTTTATTTTTCTAAAAGAAATAAATTATTATTGTGGTGCTGCCATGATTCTTTGCTTAAGTGATAGCACAGAGAAATGATTGTTGGGTGTTGTTTCTTTCTGAAAGTGAGAATAAATAATAGATTTCAGATGTATAATTTGATGGCTACTTTAAGTATTTATTTATTAAAAATTAGCTTGTTGATATTAAATACCACAAATAAAATGATTGGAATCCTATGTTTAAAGAAACTAAGATCTAAATCCAAATACCTTCCTGCATTTGTTTACCACCCAATTTCCCCTCTCCCTCTCACATCTATAAACCTTATTAACCTGTTTAGTAGAATTAAATAACATATATTTATTGAGGTAAAATAACTAAATAAAAAGTTTTAAACAATTTTCACTAATAATTTTAAAACATTTGACTTTACAAATGTCTTAACACTCAAGTTCTGTTTCTATGAAACACTAAAACAAATTTTATTATTACTATTTTTAATTCCACAAATATCCATAATTTCACACCATTTTTCTTTTATTCTATCAAGTCATTCAAAATATCCGTAACATCATATATATATATACGGGTGTGCCTCATATTTATTGAATATTCTGTAAGCATTTAGAAAGATATTTGACGATTTACTAAGAAAAGGTAAAAACAGAAGTGACGTCGCATCGACGTGAATTTTAGTATTTTAAACCTCTAATCTGAGTTTATTTAAAGGACCTTTGTAACCTTGATTTTGACACGCCAATCATAGCTTACTTAAAGGATTTTTGTAACATTGATTTTGACAAGCCAATCAACAAGGGTTTTTCTCGAGGGCGATAAGATGTAGTCGCATATGAGTTTTGGTGAGAGTTTTGTGATAATTATAGAGAGAATTTTGTTCCCAATTAAAGTTTTGTTTTCGGAGTTTGGGTTTGTACGTTTGGTACTTTTAGATTTAATTTTTTCATATTGTACTCACGTTTATTTACTCATTTAGTGAAAAATCGATACTTTTTTTTGTCTATAATTTTTCATGTAAAATATTTGTATTATTTTTTTCCACTTTTAATATTTTGTTGTTTATACGGATCAATCCCCAACATATATGATATAAAAACCATACTAATTTTTTTATTAAGAAAACCGTACTAATTTTAATCTAAACAATAGTTTACATTTCTTACAAGAAATATAACCATTAGTTTCGTACTGCCATGTGATGAATCAATACATCCAGAAAGTGAAAGGCGCCTTATATATTAATGGTGGAAAAAGTGGGGAAGCTACCCATCTCCATTAATCTAGCTGCCACGAATACATACATAATATCGTCACTCATTTCTACACGGTGAAACTAGAAATTTTTTTAAGGGGTAAAATTTAAATTATAATTTTTACGATAATAAAAATGTAATTTCATCATTTGAATAGTTCATATTTTTATAATTTTTAAAAATTAAATCAAATTTTTATCATTTTAAAGAATTAAAAATATAATTTTACATTTACTAATTTAAAATTTTAAAACGCTTAATTAGAAAATTTTTCATTTTAGGAGCTTGGACAATCAGCCACCTTGCATTTCTATAATAGCCTTATTATCTGTTAAATTTTTGGTGTTAGGAAGAGGTGATCTCGTACACTTAATTATAATAATGACATTTGATATTTAGATCACATTTGAATTTTTAAATTAAAAAAACTATAATATTATTAATTAGTGAAATTTAAATTGCATCTTTAATAAAATTTACAAATATTATTTCATTTAATAAAATTAAGTATTTTATTAAAATAATATTTTAACTATTTTTTTTATCTCACTTGGAAATTAAATTAATGTTACTAAAATTTAGATTGCATTCATCAAAAAAAATGATGAAATTGTATTTTTATTATTATATAAATATACAATTTAATTTCGTCCTAAAAAAAATTTCTTACCCTATCACTACTTGTTATAGAGGAGGATTAACTGTACAAATATACGAAAATATTACAATTATTAACATCAAATTTTATATAAACATATAGTATTTTTAATCATAATTCAAAAAAGAAAAAAAGAGTAGAAAATAAAAACGTAGCTAAATGGAGAAAAACGAGAGAAAGAAAGAAAAATGTGAGAAGTATTGTTATAAATTAGTTACGTGCGCTTGACCCCCTCTCCATAATGGCAATGACAGAGCTGCCCCATTTCTCCTTCATCTTTACCTACCTTACTTCCTCCACTTAACCTCTTCTTCTTCTTTTTTTTCCTTTCCAGTATTCTTTTTTTTTTTTTTTTACTGTACTCTCCTTTTCCCTTAATTTTTGCTAGCTTGAATTGTTCGTCACTACTAACATTTAAAGTTGGGTAGTCTTATTATTGTTAATTTTAATATGAAATAAGAAGAAGTGGGGGGGGAGGATGATTATTCATTATAATTGAAGTAGATGACAAGTATTTTTCCTTGCGTGTATCTCTTATTTCACAAAATTGCGTGTATGTATTAATCACCATGTATTATGGTTATAATGTCATGTTGATTATTATTATTATTATTATTATTATTGGGTCCCTCCTTCTTGCATTATATAACAATATGCCTGCACCCCTTTTTCATTTTCTTATTTTCTTCCACCAATAATTGAGTAATGAAGTATTCAACCCCCAAAAAGAATATTTATTCGAGTAATTAAGTTGATAGCATTATTATCCTAACTTTTCCATCCTTGGAGGATGGTTCAACCTTATGATTATTTATTTTCTCTCTTAAATACAATGAAATTCAACTATTTCTGGGGTCGTTTATAGCTATGAAAAACAATATTATTTATTAAGTTTTGCATCCTTTTGTAAATTTTTATACAGGTAATATTTTCACGATTCAATCATCATATTTTATATTCTATTCACGTAGATCATGAATGTCAAATTCGGCATGAATTTATAATTGTTAACTATTTATTTTATGTAAAAAAAACTCTCAGACGGTCAATAAATATTAATATATACATTATTTTAAATCGATGTGATAGATATGTCGAAATGATTCAAAAATTTATATGCATGACAAGTACAATTATAATCCTTAGAATATTAACTATACAAAAATATATGAAAGTGTGTAAGATGTAAATGGATCTCTCACTTGTATGTGTATGTATGTATTTGTATAAAAAAGAGAAAAGAAAATGAAATAATTTCTGTATGAAATTACAAATATATCCATTAAAATATATATGAATAAAGTTTCACAGTAGGTGAAACATATATTATAGAATAAGATCTAAACTGAGAACCTACACTTAACTCAGAAGTATAAACTCAAACATGAAATTTTAGAATCATAGATATTTAAAAGTAATAGTTTGTTTAAGATGGTAAGTAAGCTAAAAATTTGAAAATGTGGAAAATTGAAAGAAGAGAAAAATAAATTTTCTTTTCATTGGTGCATTTGGTGAGAAAGAGAGAAAAAATATATTTTTTTTTTCAGTTTGGCAGAGTTGAAATTTTAAAATTAGGTTTGGAAATATTATATAAAATTAAGAAGAGTACATAAAAGGTTTAAATACATAAATTGTAAAAAAAAAAATACAAATATATAAAATAAACGTTTAAAAGCTATAGAGAAATTATTTTTTAAATTCATGAATTTTTTTTATATATTATATAAAATAAAAATTACATATAATTATTTAAAACACAAATAATTCAATATATATAAATTTAAAATATAAAACAATATTCAAACTAAAAATTGACTGATCAACAGTCAATTACTTACGTAATTTTTTATGCCATGTGTCGTTATATGATTGAATCACATTATTGTTGATTATGATTAACTAGTAATTGATTCATGAAGGTATTAATATGAAAAAAAATGAAATACTAAAATAAAAATATGTAAATACCAAATTGTCAATTCAATTTTTAATTTATTGATAGAATTGCAGTCTTTTATAGATATTTGTTATTAATAAAAATGTAGATTTAGATAAATAATGATGGAAGTCAAAATTTGACACCAAAGCGTATTTATGATACATTTAAGGCTTGAGAAATTAGATTGGAAGATAAAATTGCTAAGATATTCCGTAGTTGCTTGAATTTGTCGGATAAGATAAATTTAAAAAAAAACTGATATTACATAAGAATTAAATTAATATTCTTTATAACATATTTTTGGTTAAAATAATATATTTTCTATAAAATTAACTCTATATTTGCATTGGGTTACGGAAAGAAAAGAAAGGGAAAACAATATCATTTATCTTGTATGGGTAATTTTTTTTTTAATTTAGAATTTAGTTTTTGAATTTTTATATTTAAGTATTTAAATATTTTATTTTTATATTTTAAAATTTAAGATCATTAAATTCATTAAGACTAAATCTAAATTTATGAAAAGTACAAATACTTATGATATGTTCTCTATTTTTGAATATTTTAAAATTAAAATAAACCCTTTTTACTAATTAAATCGTTTTTTTATCCCTGGACAAATTCATAATTTTCAACGTTCCACTCAACTAATCCAATCAACCACTGCGGTTAGAATTTTTTTACCACTGCTCATATTATGTAATCCTTACATGTCTCATTCTTATAATTTTTAAAAAAAACATAATTACTTTTTTGACCTTTCAACTTTATATTAAAAAAAAAGTTATCTTTAACTCTTCATTTAAATTTTCGTCTCTTTTAGTCGTTCAATCTGTATTTTTTGTCAAATCATCTCAAAATGGATGAAAAAAATTAATATTCGTTAACTTTGTTGACTTGGCATAGATATGGATTGTCATGTGGATGATATGTTACCATTTAATTAATTTTTAAAAATTTTAAAATATAAAAATAGTTTTCAATATTTTTACTATTTTGATATTTATTAACTTTAATGATTTTTAAGTTTTAAAAATATATTTGGTATGTCCATAAATTGTTATAACATCCATGAGGAATTAATTATAAAATATACAATGTCCCTTTCCTATTGTTTAGAGAAAAAAAAATTATAATAACGGTAGGCTCAACCCAAACTATTTCAACTTCATAAATGCCTTTGGTTTTCAAGGCTAGAATAACAAACTTATGATACAATTTGTTTTTAAATTAAAATTTCTATTTGTTTAATTAATAAAAAATTTATTTGAAAAATTGGAGATGTTTAGGCTTGGAGTAAAAAAGAAAAGAAAAGAAATTTATGAGATTGAAAGGAACGAGTGATTGGTGTTAGTGGGGTGGACCGTTAATTTGGGGGGGGGGGGGGGTCTCAACATCAAATTAATTAATGAGATGGGAAAAAGAATGAAAGTGAAATGACATAGAAAGCGTGGTGGATCAATAATCTGAGATTTAAATCTATGAAATATGAAAAAATAAAAAAGAATGTAAGGGCTAAGGGGGATAACAATGGGAGGGATGGAACGTTGAATTTAGGAGATTCGAGAAGACAAGTAAAATATAGGGGGAAAGGTGTTGATGCTGGCTTCTTTGTGAATATAGGAATTGGATGTGCTTCAACACTTGCTTCTAATCCAATTACGCATTCTCTTTTAGTATGCCCATCCACATTGTTATACCTACATCTTGTTTACATGAGTTTAGGCCACTTTTGGTATTATTGTAGCATCAATTGTATGGATATGTTGGGTTTTAAATTAATATAATGTAATTTAAATTATTAAATTTTGATATATTTATTAACACATCAACACCACACGGCAGAAGATGAATTCATCTTCCTCTAACAAGAGAAGGTTTTACATTTCATAACTAGTTAATTTGCATGCAGGATGAGCCGATAATAGTCCTAATAAATACACCATTAAAATCAACCAATTATTGACTAGTTGTTAAATCTGAACAATTAATGAACAATTTAGTCCCTTTTAAAATAGAGGGGACAATTTAGTTTCTATACTATTTTTTCTTTGAAAGAGAAATTCTTTTGCAGTTTGAAAATGAGAAAAAAAGATAATTAGTTAAGTATTTTGTCCGTAAAAAATATATGTAGTTGTGAAAAACATGGATGTGTGTCCATCCTTGATGGGCTGAATTCAAAACTTAAAAAAATTTAAAATTTTATTTTGAAAAACATAAAATAATAAAGTAACAACTTTTTTTTTCTAAATTTTTAAAGAACTCCATAAAAATTACAAACATCTTTAAAATTATAAAAATATTTATAAAATTTGGAACTTTTTTAATTTTAATTTTTCATATTATATTTTTTGGAATTTTTATTATTAAAATACTATATATATATATATATTTAAAATTGTGAAACTTAGAATTATTATTTAAAATTTAGAATATTCGTATAATCTTAATATTACATTTTTATTATTAAAGTTCAAATAGTTGTGATTTGCATGTGATCATGTTTTTCACACCTACATTTGTAACATAAATAGTTAAGTCATTTTCAATTATCTTTATTTCCTCTTCGAATGCAATAGGGGTAAAATTGTCTTATTACTTTGAGAGGGACTAAACTGCTTTGTATCATTTAACTTTGTATTAAAATAATTGTGTTGGATTATCCTTATTCTCACTTTCTCATATTATTTATTTGGAAAAAATTAAATTGGTTCAAGGTCAAATTGTAAAAGAAATAGAGGTAAAAGGGGGTAATAGTAATTTCAAACTTAGGTGTAACAACGGCCACTGAAATCCAAAACGTCCCAAAAAGCAAAGCTGACCTACATGCCTTAGCACCCAACTTAATTTTTTCCCATCGTCGCTATCTGTAGCAGTAGCCATTGCTGCTCATAACTTTTTTTGAGATATTATCTATAATTTTTATAAATAATTTAATATATATTTATTTATTTACTATAAAAACCCAAGTAACCATTTTGGTTTATTTTTTCACCAGCAAAAGAGAAAAACAACTGAAGATCCCTTACAGATTAAACATTAGAAAAGAAAAAAAAAAAGTTCTTGTTTGCAAATTGCTTTTTATTTTTTATTTGAAGGGTTGAGATTGATAGGCAGATCCACACCCCAGAAATAAATAAATAAATAAATTCACCATACATCTATCTTACATAAAAACCCTTTGATAATATTCACCTTTCACTTGTTATACTTAATTTTTTTTTCCTTTTTCTTCTTCTTCTTCTTCTTTTTTTGGTGCTGTATGATGGGGGAGTCAAGTATGGTAGAAGGGTCAGCGGAAGCGGCAACGACGGTGGCTGGAATCCATGAAGGAAGTGAAGGTGAAGAAGATAGAGGTAGGGTTGATGAAGGTGATCGGAGTTTTGGAGGAAATCGATGGCCTAGGCAAGAGACTTTGGCTTTATTGAAGATACGTTCCGACATGGATTCCGTTTTCCGGGATTCAACTCTTAAAGGTCCATTGTGGGAAGAGGTTTCCAGGTGATGACCGGATACTTGTTTTCGTTTTCTTTCTTTAGCAAATCTGTGCAGCTGATCACGCATGCAGATCACTGGGTTTTGATTTTCAAGCTGAATTTTGACTTCTCTTTTAAAGATACATGAAGTTCATAGCTTCGTATATACTAATAATAATACTATTGATCATTCTTCTTGGAATCCGGGAAAGTGGAATTCAGTTTTTCAGTTTTCAGTTTCATGGGATTCAGTGTTAAACAACTGGGAATTGAATTCAGCTTTTTTATCTTGTCAAAGTCTTTTTCTTTCCAAGCATTTAAAACTTAAAGGTTCCACAACCAGAAAGAAACCCAGATGCTGATAATGGTGGGCTTTTTTTCTGAGTCTGAGGGATGGTTTATTTTAGCTTTTGTCCATTTCAGTAAAGAGGTTAACAATAAGGCCTAATAAATGTGTACATATACTTCCAACATGGCTTGTGAGTTTCCCATGTGACCTTAGTTTGCTTAGGTTTTTTTTTTTTTTTTACCTTCCCTTTGTTCCTTACTTTCTATGTTGTTCTTGGTGCTTTAGTTTGAAGGTTTATTAATGTCGCAGAGTGCTTTTTAAACTATATTCTATTCCGTATTGCCGAATTTGAGATAGATATTAAAATAGCAATAAAGCTGTTTTTATACCAGGAAACTAGCTGAGCTTGGTTATCATCGAAGTGCTAAGAAATGCAAAGAGAAATTCGAGAATGTCTACAAGTATCACAAGAGAACCAAAGATGGCAGAACCAGCAAAGCTGATGGCAAGACCAAGACTTATCGTTTCTTTGATGAATTAGAAGCCTTTCAAAACCTTCATTCACTTCAACCACTGTCACCTCCTAAACCTCAAACTCCAACCCCAACATCCGCTTCAGTCATGAACCCTACCAATGTACCTCAATCCCATGCCACTGTACCTTCCATCAACCCTACCTTGTCTACCCAACCGGTTCCTCCTCTCCAGTCCATTAATCCTTGTTTCATTAATATTTCATCCAATCTGTTCTCCACTTCCACCTCTTCTTCCACCACGTCCAATGATGATTCGTACCAAGGAAGCAGTGGGAAGAAGAGGAAATGGAAGGAGTTTTTCAGGAGGTTGACCAAGGAGGTGATTGAGAAACAAGAGGAGTTGCAGAACAAGTTCTTGCAAACCATAGAGAGATGCGAACAACAAAGGTTGGCTCGTGAAGAAGCTTGGAGGGTTCAAGAAATGGCAAGGATCAACAAAGAACATGAGCTTTTAGTCCAAGAAAGATCCAAGGCTGCCGCCAAAGATGCTGCGATGTTTACATTCTTGCAAAAGGTATCGGGACAGCAACCCAACACGGTGCAAGACAATCCTCAGCCTCAGCCACAGCCAACTCCTCCGGCGCAGCCGATATCAGCTCCGTTATCGACGCCTCCTCCTCCTCCTCCTCTGCAAATGCAGCAGCAGCAAAGACACACCCGCCGCCAACTCAAGCTTTGAATTTTGATACCTCGGAAATGAGTAATGGAGGGAATAGTGCGGTTTCAGTTTCACTTTCACCGAGCCCTTCACGATGGCCAAAAGTTGAAGTTGAGGCTCTTATCAAGCTTAGGACTAATCTTGACATTAAGTATCAAGACAATGGACCAAAGGGTCCCCTGTGGGAAGAGATCTCAGCCGCCATGAGAAATCTGGGATATAATCGGAGCGCAAAGAGATGCAAAGAGAAATGGGAAAACATTAACAAATACTTCAAAAAAGTAAAAGAAAACAACAAACAACGGCCCGAAGATTCCAAGACATGCCCATATTTCCACCAGCTGGATGCCATCTACAAAGACAAAATCAGCAAAAACGCCTCTTCATCACCTTATGGTGTCAAGCCCGATAGCAGGTCCACGGTGCCACTAATGGTACGGCCCGAACAACAATGGCCTCCTCCACCGCAAGGAAACAACCACCAGGCCGAGACGGTGGCGATGATGGAAGAAGAAGCTGACAAAGGCAATGTGGGTCACAATAACAATCACATCCAAGATGATGAAGAAGAAGAAGAAGAAGAAGAAGAAGAAGAAGAACAAGATGGGGATACTGAAGATGAATACGAAGGGAATGATTTCGAGTTAGTAGCAAAAACTGCTCCAATTGGCAGTGGCGGCGAGTGAGACAACAAAGGGAAGCTTCTAATCAAAGATGACATCAACTCGGACACTGACAAGGTGGTTTTACTACTATACTATATTTTTACTTTGGTAAAAAAAAAAAAAACACACACACACACACACACCCACCCGTAGCTTATCCTCAAAAACGTGAAATTTGTCTTTGACTGAGAAGTAACAAAATTTGGTTGGTCTGAAGAGGGGAAAAGTGAGTCAGATTCTGAAGAATTCAGCAACAACTAGTGGGGATGACATGGATTAACAGCCATGCACATGGGGTGTAATTTTATTGTGGGGTTAAATGTTTTTTCTTTGTTATAATTTATTATTTGATTGCTAAATGAATATGTTAAAAGTGTGGAAAAGGGTATACAGAGGGTTGGAGGGGGGAGTTTGCACAGTATGATTAAAAAATAAAAAAATAAAAGCCAATTAATTCTCTGTATGATTGTATCCTTCTTTCTGTTCATAGTGGAATAGAATTTTTATTTTCTTCAATAACATTAATTCATTTCAAAATAAAGAAAAGAACTTAGTGCTGTATCTTTCTTTCCGTTATCATTGCTGCAAATGTGTAAATGGGAGACGTGGCTTTTAGCGTTTTGTTTTGGAGTGAGAACTGAATAATTGCCAGATTTCACCATTTCAAATTAATATTATTTAAGGAAAAAGTGACAAATAATTGTAAATTATTAACATTTGAAACCTAATAAATTATTCTTCAATAATCTAATTAGGTTTCCCTTTCCTTTGACTTCTATCATTACCTTCAAATCCTCCTCCTGCATAGAAAAAAAAAAGGTTAACTACGTAAAAATAATAATGGATTAATTATTTTTTACTTCAATTCAGTTGATTATTATAATCAAAAGCGATATGTAGTCAATTAAAAATCTATATATAAAGTTTAAACTTTTCTGCCCGGCTCCAGTTGATGGAAGGATATATAGCATTATAGAATGGCACTAAAAGATATAAAATTGTAATTTACAAAAAGAATGGTGAACCATCATATGTATTTTAATTTTTAGGTTGAGAAATCAAAGTGGTACAAAAAAGAAATGCAAAATTCAATGAGTGGGATAAATTTTAAATTTAAATTATATTAATTAATACCGATGATAGAATCGGTTAAATTATCATTTCAATGTTAGTTAAACAATGGATAAATTAAAATTTTCAAATAGTTTTGGGTAATAAATACAGCGACAATTATAGTGAAATTTTTTATATGAGAATTATGAGAATCAAAACATTATCAACCCTCGGATAAAAAATCTATCTCATTCAAATAAAATATCTAGCACCCAGTCTTTTTTTAATTTTAATTTCAGTGATTTTCTTTTTCTTTGGAGAAAATTAGATGTATGGAAAAATATTATCTTCCAAAATTATTATTTTTTATAAATAAACAAATAAAACAAAGTAGACCAATTTTTTGTTATCGGATCGATTAGGCTATCAATTTTCAATTTGATTAATTCGTTCAATATGATTAAATAACTTATTAAAAAACATAAAAATAAAAAAAATGATTTAACTAATCTGTACCAATTCAAATCAATGTATTAACTGATTTTTCATCCAATCGATCCGACATGTTTTATGTTCATCCAAAACATAGAAAAAGAATTAACTGAAAAATAAAAATCAATAAAACAGTCATATAAGTGTTTTTTTTTTTTCAAATCTATGCTCTAGCAAATATTTTACATCCTTATTTAAATAAACAATAAAAAAGACGGGTATTAGAGTTTTATTTTAATGATATAGAGTAAATGATAATTTAAGTTTTAAAATATTTTAATGCAAGAATTGAAGTTTAAAGATCACTTTTTATATTCTAGTTGAACTAAAATGCCTAAATATTTTTTATTGTTTTTATCTTCTAGTTGAACTAAAATGTCTATTTATTTGTTGCCAATACATTTATTTTATGGAAAAATATTTAATACATTATTAGAGAAGTTTTTAGACTTTACAAGTAAGGTTAGGGGTTGATAATTGTCATATAGAGATATTGTACAATATTAAAGAAAACCCCAAAAGAATCAGGAGCGAAACCAAAATTTTTTTTTAGGGGGAGCCGAAGTTAAATTGTATTTTTTACGATAGTAAAAGTGCATTTTTTTAAAGGATTAAAATAAATATTTTATCATTTTTAAAGGGTCAAAGTGTAATTTTACTTTTACTAATTTAAAATTTTAAAAAAGTTTAAGGGCCTAAATGGAAACTTTTTCATTTAAGGGGGGGGGCCAGGGCCCCTGCCAGCCCCCTTGGTTTCGCCTCTGAAAAGAATTATTTTATTCAACATCGCATCAAAATATAGTAAATTTTTTATGTGAAAAGAAATTAAAAATAAAGGAAATTACTATATTCTGATCAATTAAAAGTTCAAGATAAAGAAATTCTAGGTTAACGAATCAATAAAATTCTAAATTATAAGACAAATACAGTTTCCAACAAATAACTCAAAAAAAGTGTCATGACACCTATGCCAACCTTTTTTTACGTTGTCTTAAGTCAAAAAAGCGTCGGCATAATTTAACATAAGCCGACCTTTATTGATGGGATAGACTCGTCTAAGGTAACTTTAAAAAGGTTAGGGTAGACCTTGTCTAAGGCAACTTTTAAAAAGATTGGGATAGACTTGTCTAAGGCAACATTTAAAAAAGGTTGGGATAGACCCGTCTAAGGCAACCTTAAAAAGGTTGGGATAGACCCGTTTAAGGCAACCTTAAAAAGGTTGGGATAGACCTTATCTAAGGTAACCTTAAAAAAGTTGGAATAGGTCTTGTCTAAGACAACCTTTAAAAAAGGTTGGGATAAACCCGTATAAGGCAGCTTTAAAAATGGTTGGTGTCGAAACCATTTTTTATGCGAGTTTCGAAAATTATTTTTAAGATTGAAAAATGAGAGTTGCCACCATCTTTTATTTGGTGTGATTGGATCACCTAAAAATGTTTGAATTTTGCTTGAAAATTATTTTGGTCTTCAACATCCAGAAAAGGTTCGGGAGTCGGTTACGCGTAAGGAGGGTTAGAACCCTTACACGCCCGCAATCGGTACCTAGTTGATTATTTTTTGGTAGTTGAAAATCTAAAATTCGAGTAAAATTCAAAATCGGTTCCATGTCGAAATGAGATATACAATTATTTAGGTTCAAAGTGAAATCACACCTAACACGTTAAGGCACGAATTTTTTTTGACCCTTAAACTAAAAGAATATCGAACTATTATCAATTTTGAGTAAAAATATTCGATTATTTAAGTTCAAAGAAAGATCACGCTCCAATACATTAGAGTACGATCTTTCAAGTCTCTTTTAATAAAAGACTATTACTTCTTATTTGAAATAGTTTATAAGTTTGGAAACTAATATGTATTTTATTTTTATCTTTATATATAGAAAAATGATTTCGTAAAGATAGGCGGGAACGTATAATTTGCAAATAGAATAGTCGTTATTGACTTTAAAAGAGGTCGTTCAATATTTTAAGTGCAAAAGAAAATAATACCCGATTCGTTAGGATATTATTTTCTTATTCCTAAAACAAAAACTTTATATAAAACATTTATATATTCTTAAAACAATGCAACATAGCTATATTATTAAAATTTTTTAAGAAATGACTGGATAAAGGCATACCCCATGTTGACATTAAAAAACAATAAACCTAAATGACATGCATGAGGAAGAATATAACTTAATAAGCAATAAATAAAATAGTGGTATGCACAATAACCACTTGATAAAATAATGAACAATGATCATGTCGATAAATAATGAAGCATTGACTTGAGTTTAATATTGCAAAAATCGAAATCAAAAGTGGATTTATATAGATTTTTAAAAAAGAATGAACAACTTGAAAGAAGAAAGGAATAATTTAGACACCCATCTAAAAAACGACATCCATAGCTTAAATTTAAGAATTTTTTTTTAAAAGATTGAAATAAAAATTTTATATTTGAAACTATTTAAAAAAAATAATTTTAGAGGGCTTTGAAAAAGAAAAGAAACGAAATGAGTAAAAATAAAAAAAAGAAAGAATCAAGTATTAAGCTCAAAAAAGTTTTAGATATTAAGTTAAGATAAGGTTTAAGTTTGGGGTCGAAATTTAAATAAAAAAAATTTACGGATCAAATGGATAATAAATCTAAATTCGGGACACGTGGCGGTATTTTAGGGGGTTAAATGGTCGGGGATTAAAATAAAAGAGGAATAAAAGTTTGGGTCAATTTTAAAATCCATTTAAAAATATGAGACGGACGAAATTGTAGATCTCGAAAATGCGAGAACGGAGGCCATATCAGAAAATAAACCCTATAGAAACACGCGGATCCTTGAAAAGCGGGTCGGGTCTTCGATTTTGAAGGTTGGAACGGCGGCGTTTTGCTTCTGAGTCTTTTAGCCAAAACAGTGTCGTTTCCACAATAGTATAAATCCTCAAAAATCTGCTGAAACACCCCATTTTCATTTCAATTTTTTTAAAAAAGGTTTATTTATTTCCCTTTTTCTCTGAAACGCCTTTCGCCGTCCGATTTTGAGCACCACCGCGGCCCTTCTGTTCCTCCGTCGTCCAAGCCGCCACGCACGGCGTTCGAGTAAGCAAACAACTCCCCACTTTTAGTCTTTTTTTAAAAAAAAAACATTTTGGGTCTGGATCTTCTTAGATCGACCTTAGATTTCTTTTTAAAATAGAAAAAGATGAACTTTTTATTCGAATTTGTAGATCTATTTTTTTGTTTTGATCAATTTGATCTGTTCCTTTCCCCTTTATTTGTGTGCATTTCTATTTTGTAAACGGAGATCTAAAATTTTTTTTTAAAAGGTTTTCGAACGTATTTCTTCTCATTTCTATTTGAAATCCGTCCTTTCTCGTTTTTATATTTTTTAAAACTCTTTCAAATATATTTTATAAATATATATACATATATTCCAAAACGAAATGAAATAAGATGACTCGTTTGAATCTATCTTCGATTTCTACTACTTGTGCTCGACTGTTCTTTTTTAATTCGTTTTAAAATTATTTATTATTTACTTTGAAATGGTGATGACCTAATATATTTTCAGTATATGAAGTAGATATATATATATATGAATACATGCGAAGTAATATACCTTGCAAATCAACCTCTGAAATTCCTCTGTGCTCGAATCCCTTCCGATTCCGTGTATTTTTTCTATTGATTCCGTGTAAAATTACAGATTTTGAAATCGGTCTTTATAGTCGAAGAAAAAAACAAAATTACGTGGACTGTTCTTTTTGCCCTGTTCTGCTATTTCTGCTTTGTTTCTCTCTTTTTTGCAGGTTTCATTGAAGTGGTGATTTCTTGCGGTCAACACCGACATCGGGGAGAGTGCCCTTGCCGTTTTGGTGCAAGGCAGATGAGGAAACATCGAGCAGTGGTGCAACGTTGGGAAGAGAAACGATCTCAGAGCAGCAGAGGAGTCTCGGGCAGTGGGAGAGTTAACGGTCAGCCACTGAAGGGTCATGTGGCTGACGTGGCAATGGCAGCTGGAGTAGTTTTTTAGGGTTTTGTTATTTTATAAAATCTCTGGGCTTATTGGGCTTGTATAAGCATTGGGCTTTAGGATTTGGGTATTTGTAAATGGATTTTTGTAAATGGACTTTTAAATAAAAGTTTTTTTATTTTTATTGGGTTTTATCTATTTTATTGTTCATAGCCCGATTAAAATTGGGCTTCTACAGTTGAGATAGACCCGTATAAGGCAACTTTAAAAAAGTTGGGATAAATCATGTCTAAGGCAACCTTAAAAAGGTTGGTATAGACCTTGTTTGAGGCAACTTTTAAAAAAGGTTGGGATAAACCTTGTTGAGGCAACCTAAAAAGGTTGGGATAGACTTTGTCTAAGGCAACCTTTTAAAAGGGTTGGGATAGACCTTGTCTAAGGCAACCTTAAAAAAGTTGGGATAAACCTTATCTAAGGAAACCTTAAAAAGGTTGGCATAGTGTTGGACAAAGCCAACTCTTATTTAAGCATTGTCTTAGGCATGCATATTCCAACCCTTATACAAAGAGTTGGCCAAAGTGTATGCCAGCAAGTCTATCCCAACACTTAGGAAAGTGTCGGCGTAAAAGTGTCGCTATAGTGTTGGACAAAGCTGACTCTTATTAAGCGTTACCTTAGGCATGCATATCCCAACCCTTACACAAAAGAGTTGGTAAAAGCGTATGTTAGCAAGTCTATCCCAACACTTAGGAAAATGTCGCCCCAAAAAATCGTCATAGTGTTGGACAAAGGCAACTCTTATTTAAGCGTTGTCTTAGGCATGCATATCTCAACCCTTATACAAAGAGTTGGCTAAAGCGTATGTTGACAAGTAAGTATCGCCCCAAAAGTGTCGTCTTAGGACTATGTTATTATAGTGCATGGTTTTTATTATAAAAGTTCTCATGATAACTACCACCTTATAAACGTGGGTTGAAATAAAAACTCAACACATTTTACAATCGATTCATACTATTTCTTTATCAATTTTTTATTATTTTGATTTCTAATTTTTACTAATTTGTAACAATTATCTCAATTCTAATTTTATGCCACAGATTGAAGCAATCAAACCATTAAATTTTGATTGAACTTAACGATTGAGTTCAATTTTAAATTAAGAATAATTAAATGAAAGAGAGGGGGGGGGGGAATTGTGATAAGTGATTAAGAGGGCTAGAGAAGTGAAATGGTTAATAGGGTTTGAAAGAGGGACCCTTGCCTAACATGAGTAAACCTAACCCTAATAGGGTTCCTTCAAGAGGAATCTTCTAAATCATCTTCAATAATACTACTAATAATGTATGAGATCATTATTAATGCAAGCCTTTGTTGTTGACTTTCCCCATATTAATTCCTACTAACTATATTCATTTTCCACAAAATTAATCCATTGTCTCCTAATAATTTCTTTGGAAAAGTTGAACCAATTTATTGTGCAAATCTAAGATTTCATCCTACATTTGATGAATTCCCTACCTTTCCCCACTCTTTAACTAATACTTGGGTCATGGTCCATCTTTCCTCTTTTCTTTTGCCCATTTTGTTGGCAATCCAAATTCTTGCACCCCTCATTAAAATTGGGGTGATTCATGCCCACAAATTTTGAGTGGTCATGCTCTTCTTTCATTTGGATATATCATACATACATACATTTTCACCTATGCCATCTTTTCTTTTCTTCTTTTTTTGCTACCCAAAAATGAAATTAAAATTTAAATTTTCTCCTAAAATATAAAACTTTGATTAGAAACTCCAAATTATCTAAATTAAAATTATAAAAGCTTGAAAAATATTTATTTTTTGTATGGAATAATTTTTTTTAGAAAAAAAAAAAAACTTAGGTTCTATCTAGCTGGCAACCATGAAAATGATTTTCTGAAGTCATTTTCATACTTTTTTTTAATTAATTTTGGAAAGGCAAAAATAGTTTATAAATGGAAAATAGTTTCCAATAAAGCATCGTTTGGAAAAGAAAAAACCTAAAAAGTTAAATACAAAATTTTCCGTATTGAAATTTATAAATATTGAGTTATGATTTTGAACTTAATGATAAGGAAAAGGTTTTGGAATTTGAGATTTTAATACATAATATAATTATATTGTTTGATGATAATTATTTTAAATAATTTATTTTATTATTTTAAATAATCCCGGAATATGATAGGATTTTGAATTGTTTTCACTCTTGAAATGTTTCGAAGAGTTTGGATTGATGCATCAAATATAAAGGTAATTGAGAGGTTTGCTCTTAACCTTTTCCTATAACATTGAATGCTTTTCCCTTTTTCTTTTCGAAACATAGTGATTTTTTATTCACTTTTCATCATCATTAACAACTTAAACTCTTTATAAAAAAGAAGAGCATCGATGTCTTTATAACCGAAAAGTCTCTTGTTATTTTTATTTTGCCTATACATTTGTAACTCATATTCCTTCCCCACTTATAAATATTAGTTCGTACAATTTATTTGGGGACTTTTTAGCATTTTGAACCCTCAAAGCTTTCTTTAAAATCCTCTTAATTTATTTCTTTGTTGAACATGATCGTTAGCCGCATTTTTTTTCCACCATTATACCAACCAGCACTTGTCATTGCACCCAATGTTATTGAAGTTGCTCCAATCTTCCTCTCCGTCTTCATTTGATGCATCTCATTCACTTGTTTATAATGCTTCCTCCCACCACCAAAGAATTCTCTACACAAACTACTTCATGAGCATTAAGATGCAACGATTTAAGCATTTAAGTAACCCAATTCTTACAAAACAATAATCAATGAATTTTATGACAAGGACTAATGAAGCACTTTATTCATATTTCTTTTTGTGTGTCAAAAACAAAATTACAATCAATTATGAAAGAAATTAATTAAATAAAAATTCTAAAATATCTTAGACTATCTCCATCTTAAATCTAGTTTTCAATCCATATCCTTCTATTGGATTTATAACGAAGTCAATAAAACGGCTCATGCTCTTATAAAGCTAACCTAAGTTGTTTAGTTATTATTATTTTTAGTTCTTTCAATTATTTCAATCTTTTTAAAAAAAACTTGTTTGAAAATCGTTGATACCGTGTATCAACAATTAGAGATGTCTGAAGTGCCCCTTTCAAGAGGATATTTAAAATTATATTTTAAAAAGAAATTTAAATCAAATAATCAAGTTAAATTTTAGGTCGAATTTTGAATTGTATGACTATATATTTTATTATAATTCTATAACAAAAAAAGAAACAAAATCATGAAGATTGAAGGGAAACATAAGGATGAATTATAAGTTTATAATATCAAATTTTTCAGAAAGGGGTTCCTAAGATTGCTTTAGTGTATTTCTAAAATCTGAGGTCTGTTCTTTCCCAAAGCATAGACCAAGAGACCAAGAGAGGTAATCATATTTTTGTTTTCCTCCTAGCTTTTGGCACTGACATCTTGAATTTTTACTGAACAACCCAAAAACCTGAAACAACGAAAAAAAAATATTGAAGTGAAAGAAGGGTAACTCTATTCTGTATAAAATAATGCCACATGTCTCAAAAAAAAGAAAAAAAAACTTTAGTAATTGATCAAGAATCTGGGGTTTTTTTTTATTTAAGTAACTCTTATTTTTTTAATTATTTACGAAAATGACTCTAATTCAAAAGCATTTATCAAAATAATTTAAAATAAATAGTCAAAATTGATAATGGCCATCTAATGACCGACATCACCTGTTCAATAATTGGTGTCAGACATAAAAATTTGTATTTTTTTAAATTTGGTCATACAATGGCCGACACCTATGTAGTTTTTAATATGATATTTTATTGATATACGAAAATACGAAAATTTAAAAAAAAAATTTGGTGTTGGCCATAACATGGCCGACAACCCCTTTTTTTGTCAGATAAAAAAATTCTTTTGCACCCGCTTTTTGTCAAATAAAAAAAAATTTAGTGTTGGCCATGCTATGGCCGACACCACCTATTTATCTGATAAAAAAATTAATTTTTTTGTGTTGGTCATTGCATAACAACAAAATAAGAGTGTTTTTTTTTTTTTATCATTAGATGAGTGTTTTGTTTTAGGAGAAAGTTGTGAAATGTACAATCGAATCGGGGGGGTTGAGCTATATACTGTCATGTATTGCCGGAGTTGAATTATATACTATCATGTGAAGCGGCAAATATATGTCTTCAATGGTAAGAAGATTTTCTGCACCATTGACGACTATCCTAAATGTCCAAAGAAGATGAACATTATTTGCGTTGGAAGAATTGTTATCCTGCAATTCAACAGTTGTACTGTTAAGTTATTGATTCAACGTAGATGATATATTTGCCGCCATATGTAACCAGGTAGTATAACCGTAAAGGTTATGCTATCAAAGGTAGATGACTGCAATCTATGATCGAGAGGTCGACCGAGACGACTTGACCAGGTATTCACAGGAATTGGACCCATATTGCTTAAGGGATTGGGGTTTGAAGAATTTTTTGAAATTGGCCAAGTAATGAAGAAGATGGACGTCATCTAACCGAGACGAGTTGCGCAATTTTAGGGTTTTGTAGGTTATTTTGTATTATTGTTCAAAATTTAAAATTTCGTGTATTAATATTAATACTTATTTATAATTTATTTTATATGTAAATTCAATTTGTATTGTTGTAATATTCAACAATATTTGTATTTTATCATATTAATATATATTTGATTTATTAAAAAAATTATTAAATATTTTGTTGTGAAAATGTTAAGAAATTATTATTATCGACAAATTAAAATATATTAAAAAAATAATAATTAAAATTAATTTTAAGAAATAAACGAAAAAAATCAAAAGAACACTAGTTTAGTTAATGGCCAAGACCGACTTTTAACCCTAGTACCATATATATATATATAAACCGTCAGTACTAAATATTTAAGCTTTTTGTTCTCATTAACAGTACAACAAGTTTTTTGTTTATGTTCATTTTTTTGTGATCACAAGTTTTTTCAAGAAGAGTTTCAACATTTTCTTTGTTTATGTTCATTTCGATGGAGAAATTATCAATACAGATGATGAAGGTTGTGTATTTGAAAGCCGAAAAAATCGAAATGAGACTAAGCAAGCATGTTTCGCTGGAAGAATTGAAACAAAAAATCAGTATAAAGATAGCTACTCGTTGCGGGAAGCAAATTTTGAGACTGTTTTACAAATTTCCGGTTTCATTAGATCCAATCAAGTTCTCTGAAATGGAGCTGGCTGATAATGATAATCTAGGGACAATGATTGAGATGTTTTGTCAATTGAGATTGGTGAAAAAGGCAAATAAAGAAACAAGAATATAACAAACAAGCTAGAAATAATTACCATTTCTAACATTTACAACCACTATGGACACAAAAACAAAAAAAAAAACAAAAACAAAAAATACAGCACAGGTCTCTTTCTTTTTCCTTGTTTATTACTTGTTCTTATTATGCGAAATGAGAATTTGAACCTCTCTTTCTCTACCTTATCTATACCTCCTCTTACTTATTTTATCTAGCCCCCAAAAAATAAATATAATGAAAATGAATATATAAAATTCCATTTACCATATTCTACACCCCCACTAATATTGTGTACTCACCTTTAAAAATTCAATTCAAATGCTTCCACTCCAACCCATCACTCACATGTCCCCATTGACACTAGTTTGCTGGCTACAATTTCATACTCACCTCCTTCATCTTCATCTTTATCCTCCTCATCCCCCTCTTCGTCGTGATTTTGATAGCTTTCCAAGTCTTCGGGGTCGCGACAAGTGTTGATGGTCGGGGTCGGAAGGAGGAAGGAAGAAGAAGGGACCATTGCTGCTCTGGACGTACCATTAATGGGACTGAGTTCTGGGGTTTGAATTGAGTGGAGGAGCTATCATGTTTATTCTTTTCTCTATATAAAGCATCAAGTTGGTGAAAGTAGGGACATGTTTTGGAATCCTCGGGCCTTTTCTTCTGGTTATCTTTTGCCTTCTTAAAGTACTTGTTTATATTCTCCCATTTCTCTTTGCATCTTTTAGCATTGCGATTGTAACCAAGCTTTTTCATTCCATCTGATATCTCCTCCCATAAGGGTCCTTTAGGACCACTACCATGGTATTTAGCGTCAAGCCTAGTCCTCAGCTCAATCAATGCTTGAACCTCAACTTTAGGCCATCTTGAAGAGCTTGGTGTGTAACTATGGTCGCCATTATCCGACTTTGACTCCACCTCTAAATTCAGCATTGGTTGTTGCGGTACTAGTGGTGGAGGCGACTGTGGACTAGGCACTGACAATGCTGCTGCTACTGGTGGCACTGGCGCTGGCGCTACCACTACTGACACAGGCGGTTGTGGTTGCTGTGGTGGATAACTTTGCGATTGTCCTGGATTTTTCTGTTCAGATAATTTTGCAATAACGCCATTAGTGCAGCATCTTTGGCAGCTGCTACTGATCTTTCTTGGGCTAATAATTCACGTTCTTTATTTATTCTTGCCATTTCTTGCATCCTCCAAGCTTCTTCACGGGCCATTCTTTCCTGTTCACGTTTCTTTAATGCTTCCAAGAATTTCTTCTGCATCTCCTCCTGCTCATGAACCACCTCCCTCATCAACCTCTCGAAGAAACCCTTCCATTTTTGTTTCCTCTTCCTCCGACCTTCCAATTCCAAATTCGATGAGGATGTCGAATTAAACATTTGATCCGCCGAAACATTAGGAAAAGAAGGGAGTGTGGGTGTAGGGTTTATATTTGTTGGTACAATGTTTTGAGGGAAACTGGTGAGGGCTGCTGCTAATGGAACAGTGACATTAGGCAGACTCGGAGTATGGATGTTGCTGGAATTGATGCCTGAGGTTGAGCTTGTGGCAGTGATGTGGACGTCGCCACGGCTTCCGTTGCTGGGGGCGACTGAAAGGCAGGATGAGTTTCGAGGGCTAGTAGTTGATTGGAGAAACGATAAGTCTTGTCATTTGATTTACCGGTTCGGACATCTTTGGTTCTCTTGTGATACTTGAAAACATTCTCGAATTTCTCCTTGCATTTCTTGGCACTTCGATGATAACCGAGCACTGCTAGTTTCCTGATATCAACATAACAAGTCAGTATATACAATAACTGTATTTAACTACCTTCAATTCAGCAATCCAAAAAATGCTTCTCACAAAAAATAAACTGAATTTCAGACAATAAAATTTTAATACAAGAACGTTCAAGACAAAAGAGATGATAGAAATTGAAGACAAATAATAGAAATAGAAGATGACGTGTCTGAAATCGCAATTAAATTAAGGCTTAAACAATAAATAGTAAAACTAACTATACTAGTTTTCCAAATTGGTACCTAAACTTTTCTTTGGTAAAAACTAGTACCTAAACTACTAAATCATTACAATTTTTACCCTAACTATTACTCCTGTTAAAAAAAAAATTCAGTTAATCATAACTTTTCTCGTAGATCTCTATTTATTTTACCCATTTTCTTATATTTTCTTCTCATCAAAAAATTGTTACCAAATTTTCTTACATTTCTCATTAACCAAACACCCAAAAAGCCCCCACCGCCATTTTATCATTTTCAAGCTTCAACTGTTACTACCATCTTTAAACTTTTAATCTTTTTTTTCTTCACTTAATTCTTTCCTTACATTTAAACGGAATGGATTTAAAAAGCTTTAATTTGGAAAGAAGCTGAAATTTTGTTGAAATTCGGGACTTTGTATCTTGTTTGATAGGAAAGAATTGAGTCTTTCCAAATTCAACAAATTTCCAGCTTCTTTCTAAATTGAGTATTTTTAAATCCATTTCGTTTAAATGTAAGGAAAAAATTGAGTGAAAAAAATAATTGAAGTTAAAAAATGATAAAATAGGTGGTAGGAGCTTTTTGGGTGTTTGGTTGAACAAAAAAATGTAAGAAAATCTAGTAAAAATTACTTGATGAGAAGAAAATATAAAAAAAGGATAAAATAAATAGAGATTTACGTGGAAAGTTATGGTTTGCTGAATTTTTTTTACCGGACTAACAGTTGGGACAAAATAAATAACGATTTAATAGTTTAAGTACCAATTTAAGAAAACTAGTATAATTTAAATATCATTTTATTTGTTTAAGCCTTAAATTAAAGCTTAATGAGCTGATATGATATGGAAGGGAAAAGGGGAGAGAAAACTTATGAGCAAAATTCAGCTTAAGATTCCCTGTGAAAATATTGGGAAAAGCAAATGCCAGAAATGATAATAGCCCCCAAAAGTCTCCAAATATCTTAATCATATGGACATTGAATTCCCCTTCAAAGATGTTGAAATTCTCTCTCAACTCCAATTTTTCATTTTCCAACTATCAAAATTTCAAACAAAGATGAACTGACAGAATATATTTTCTAGCACTCTAATTCCAAACCACATATCTCCATTCATTCAACTTAAAACCAACTCAAATTATCAAAAGGAAAAACAAGAATAATCACCTGGAAACCTCTTCCCACAATGGACCTTTCACGCTAGCGTCACGGAAAGTAACATCCATATCGGACCTTATCTTCAAGAGTGCCAAAGTCTCTTGCCTCGGCCATCGGTTGCCCCCGAAACAACGGTCACCTTCATCAACCCTAACTCTATCCTCATCACCCGAATTGTTATTATTATTCCCGTTGGAACCAAACATGTTGTTGGCTGCTGCTACACCACCGCCTTCACTGCTTCCTCCATCACGAGCTCCGCCGCTTCTACCCATGGTGACGGCACCACTACCAGCAGTAGTAACGTTCCCATTAGTGCCACTGCCGTCGCTTCCAAGAATACTAGCTGTTGTGTCACACCACCCTCCGGCATATATGATTTTGTAGATACGACAACTTCTTTTTCTTTCTCTTATTGTTTGGCCCCGCTTTCGTAAGAGCTTACAATTTACTTGTAGCTTTCAATGAAGAAAAGGGAAAAAAATTAAAAATTTAAATAAATAAATCTGAAATATATATATTAATAAAATAAATCTGAAATATATATATTTCAACTTTGTATTTCTCTATTCCTAAGATCCTATCTATGAACAAAGAGCAAAAAAAAAAAGGGTGGTGAATTTTTTTTTCCTTTTCAAAGAAGAGACGGGTTTGTATATATGGGGAAATTTATTAAATTATTTTGCTTTGTGGGATCTGCTTTTCAATCTCAAGATTTTTTTTCTTTTTTTTTCAATTAAAGTTTTTTTTTTTTTGTGGAATCTTAAGTTTTTTATTATTTTAAAAAAGCAAACTGTAAATAAATAAATGTTTGGGTTTTTTTAGAAATGAAATTCTAAATACATATATGAATTATTTTTAAAGTTATATTATATGTAAAACTATTATCATTTTTTTTCCATTTCTCATAATTAAAAGGTTGCAGAGAGAGAGATGATATTATATAATAAATAGAGAAAAGGAAAATAAATGAAAAAAAATAAATAAATTCCAAAGTTTTATCTAACAGCTGCACAAACAGACGATGGTGATAATTAGTTGTTTTTTGTCTGTCTTCCTTTATTTAGCTAAAAGCCGGCCCCTTTTCTTCTACTTTTTTTTACTTTCTTTTTATTTATTTTTTTAAAATAATTAATTTAGCTTTCATTCATTTGAATAAGGAAATCATTCAAATTAAACGTCAATATTTTTACTTAAATCCCTAAAATACCCCTAACATGGATCCCAATAAATTTCATCCGTAACCTTAATCATTGAACCTCATAGTTCCCAAAGCCAAAAAAAAATATTATTTATCAGTAGAAAATTTCTACTTGGGACTTGCGTGAATAATTTCTTTACAATAAATTATCTTTAAATATTCAACTTTTTTTACGTTTTAAAATCTTTTAATTTATTAACATTGTAGCCTTAAAAAATAACAATTTTATAATTAATTTAATCAAAAGCTCTATTAACCATCGCTTCGCTTAATGACATAATTGAGGTTTTGAAAATTTTGATGTTAGATATTTTGAATTTTAATTTATGTTAATATGTGGATTTTTTAAGGTTAAGTAAGAAAAATCGAAAAATAAAAAAATAATATGTGTTTAGACTTTTTATACAATGATAGTTTTAAAACTATGATTTAGTGAAACTCAAGCAATTTATATTTTTTATTTATTATATAATTAATTTTAATATTTTATGATATACAAATAAAAATTTATATTTGTAATAGTGAAATTAATTTAAAAGTTTTTGAAGGATTATTATTTTTTAGAAATATTTATGAAAAACTTTAAAATTTTGTCAAATAATATTCAAAAAGCCATAAACAAAGTTCATTTGTTAAAATAATTTTTTTTTAAAAAATAATAGGAAAAAAATCAAGAGTCAACCCGAATTATAATGGACGGTACAAAAAATTGACTAAATCGAACCGATAGCACCCTAATTCTCCCCCAAATTACTATAAATAATCAATAGTCAAGCTATTTTGCATTGAAATTGACTTAAAAAACTATGAACTTTTTAAAAATAACAGCTCTTTTAAAATAAACATAATAGAATCTTAATTACAATACAAAATAATACACATTACAAGCATTAGTCTTTCAAATTTACAAAAGTCCTAAATACATTTAAAATTACTTACAAGTGGTTGGTGAAATAGTAAGACATATTATACTCCTAAATGAAGACTAAAATTTAAATTTTGAAGACAATTATTGAAAGAAACAATCACAAACTCTCCACATAAACATAAAATGACATATATATATATATATATATATATAATACATTTATAACTTAAACAGAAATAAATCTTAACTAAAAATTCACACATAAATTACATAAAAATAAAATTTTAAAGATTTTAAAAATTTCGACAATACAAAATAATGTTTAATTTAAAGAATTTAAAAATAACAATTGAAAGAAAGAGATATATGTCAAATCAAATTAAATTGAATTCTTTTCTATAATTTATAATAGTAGTGTAATAAATGGATTTTATAAAATAATCAAATAAAGAGTTAAATTAGTTGAATATGTCAAAAAAATTAATTGATAAAATAGATTGATTTTTTTTAAAAAATTTAGGAAAATAGTTATTTTTTGAGGGAGAGTGTGTGAAAGTGTATTCAGTTAAACAAGTTTTTTTTATTGATACACTCTCTTCAAAATCGATTTATTTCTCTAAATCTTAAAAAAATTAACCATCTATTTAGTCAATTAAAAAAAGGGATAAATTCACCAATAGTTACTCGATTTTGATATGAAGAAACAAACAGTCACTTGATTTACATTTCAATCACTCAATTTTGAAAATGTGACAAAATAATTCATTTTCATGTTTTCCGTCACTAACGTCACGGAACAGTGACATGACAGTCGACAACATCAGTGGAGTGTGTGAAAAACGTCTAGCTGAACAATTACACTAAATAGTCAAGCCATATCAACATAATTTAGGGTTTAAGAAGAGAAAAGAAGAAGAAAAGAAGAAGAAGAAGAAGAAAATTGGATTGGGATTGGGATAAAGTTTTGTTCCTGTCACTAACCCACATGATGAAGCCGACAAAATCATTGAGGATCGATGCTTGGCACACCCATTTGTGAAGAAAGAAGGTGGGGATCCAAGGTCTTTTCCGGGTCATGAAGAGGTGCTCAAGTTTCTTGAGGATTTTGTAAGGGACTTTGGGTTGATGGAGTTGATTCGATTTGGGCGTGAAGTAGCTCGGGTGGAACGAGTTGATGAGACGATCATCAACTCAAGGTTCTTCTTTCCTTCCTTTCTTTCTTGTTTCTTCTTGTATTTGCATCGTGTGTAAATCATTTTGGGTGTATCTTACTCTGCTGAATTGGAATTCTGGGTTGTTTTTCTGTTTCTTAATATCTGTTGCTGAAGTTTGGTCTTTTAGCAAATTTGTTTCGAATCATATTCTGGGTATTTTTCATGAATTTTGTTTATTTCTTGACCTTGAGCTGCTGGAGATTCTTTGGTCCATAGGTCATAGCCTCAAAAGTGGTTTCTCTAGAATTCTTTTTTTTTTTTGTTACTTTATTTTATATCCCACTGATTTTAGAGAAGAAAGTTGAACAAGGGGGATCCTGGATTTGTTTATCAATTTTTTCTTTGTAATGAATTGTGATATTTTTGAAAATAATGGAAAATGAAAGTTGCCCAAAAAATCATGGAGAATGAAGGAATTGAAAAATGAAGGAAAAGGAAAAGCCTTTTTACCCTTTGACTATTCGTCCAACATGGCAAGCTAACTAGCCACATCAGCTAGTTAATTTGTCACATAAACGGTCTCGTTAAGTTCTTAACAGAAATTATTAATCAGTGATTGTTTCGTCACTTTTTGATAATATTAGTGATTGTTTTTACCACATTTTCAAAGTTGAGTGATTGAAATGTAAATCAGATAACTATTTGTTTCGCATATTAAAATCGAGTAATTAATCGAGTAACTGTTGGTATAATTTACCCTTAAAAAAATTGGTATATTTAAGTTATTTAACGTAAATAAAAAAGAAAAAGAAAAGAGATGAGATTCAAAATTTGAAAAAGCTGTGGTGAGACAGTGGTAAAGAGATTAAAGTGCTGTGAGAATAGAAAAGAAAAAAAGAAGGTAAAAAAAAAGACATTTGGAAATTGGAGTGGGATCCATGGTTGAATTGAACCGGGTAGATGTTGTAGGGTCATGTTGTTAGGGGCCAACCCATTTCTGAATTGAAGTAAATTGGTGGCCATTTTCTGTTCGGTTGCAACCTACCCTAATTATTATTCATATTATAAGAGGCAACCATTCTCATGGCTTCAAATCCATGGTTTTGCTTACATATCAAATTTTAATTTTATTGTGGCCTGTGGAGGACCATCTAACTCTCAATTGGACTCTTTCACTAACTTTATCTTAACAGAAGTAACTTGTACCATATAATTAGTGTGTGGGACGTGCCTCGCACGACTACCTATCCATATCAACGTTTTTCAATTTACTTATTCCTTGTTATTTATTTTATTAGATTATCAACATATTTTATAATATTTAAATTGCAAAACCATTTTTATTTAACCATACATCAACACTTCTAAATTAACCCCTTATTTAAATTCTATGGCCCTTCTTTATCAATGCACTTGCCATATGGAGGGTGAGTTGTTGTGATATGGCTGTTGAGTTCTATTTTCTAAATTTATTTTTGGAATAAGATTTCTCATTTTTTTAAATTATTTACTTAAGCTCTACAAGAAAAAAAAAATAGTTTTATGCCCACTAAAGCTTTAACATGATAAGATTGAAGTATGGAGAACTTTATAAGGCCCATCCTACATAATTTATTTGTGAATTATTACTTCTTATTTATTCTCATACTTGCAAAAGAAAAAAAATAACATTTATAATTTATTTTACTTATCTTATTTCAGTATTAAAAAAAATCGATTGAATCTTTATTCGATTGATATTGATATTAGTGTCGAACCACATTTTTATAGTTTTATTTGATATATATATAAGTTTTATGAGATTGTTAGAATTAGACATATTAAATTAATTTTCTGTCCCAAATCTTTTGAATATGTATATATTATTGTTATTTTTTTCACACAAAAATAACTTATATAAAGGTTCGAAATTGTAATTTGTTAAGATGAAGATCTGTTTTTTTTTAAAAGAAGATGTGTGGAGACATTAAATGAGCAAATAGTGAGGGTGACTAGCTGACTTTTATTTATATCCATACATGCATGTACACATACACGGTGTAAATACATACATACATATTTGGTGGACCATAAAGAAAAGTTACAATAAACATAGAGACAAGAAGGTTTTAGTTTCACATGGGGATGATGGGGTGGGCATATCATGTGAATTATGTATATGTATATATATATATATGCTGTCTACCGTGTGGTTTCATCTCTACATTTATCTCCCCACCAGCTCACCCCAAACACATCCACCTTCTTTTTATTCTCTTTCTTTTCTACAAGTTAACAATTTTCGTCCTACATATCTAATAATTTAATACAAAATAAATAAAAAAATGTTAAAAAAACTATAAATATATGAATATGATATCAAGTTGGGTTTTCTTTTCTTGTTGGGAATGTGATATAATTTAAAATAATTAATTTTAATATTTTATGATATACAAATAAAATTTTATATTTACAATAGTAAAAATAATTTAAAAGTTTTTGAAAGATTATTATCTTTTAGAAATATTTATGAAAAAATTTTGAAATTTTATCCAATAATAATCAAAAAGTCATAAATAAAGCTCATTTTATTAAAAAAATTAATATAAAAAAACCAAAAGTCAACCCAAACTATAATGGACGTTCAAAAAACGGAAATCGAACCGATAGCACCATAATTCTCCCCAAATTTATTATAAATATCAGTAGTCAAATTATTTGCATTGAAATTACTTCAAACTTATTTGAATTTTAAAAATAACATTTCTTTAAAAAACATAATACATCGTATTTTACAATACAAAAAACAATACTTACAAGTTTACAAAGAAACATACACAATACGTCCGTACAATAAAATACAATAACGTTATAAAACAAAAAAAAAGTTAAAACAAAAAATGCAAAGTAAAACATGTAAAAGCAAACAAAATGAAGAATAGAGGCAAAAAAAATAAGGATAATTTGAATTTGAAGACAAATTTTTGAAAGGAGCAACTACAAACCCCAATATAAACATAAAACGGATATGATATATATTATAATACATTCAAAACTTAAACCGAAATAAATCTTAACTAATAATTCACACATAAATTATATAAGATGACACTCTAACTTAAAATTTTAAAGATTTTAAAAACTATGAACATACAAAATAATTTTAATTTATAAAATTCAAAAATAACAATTGAAAAAAAAAGATACATGTCAAATCAAATCAAATCAAATTATTTTTTATAATTTTATAATAGTAGTGAATAAATGGATTTCATAAAATAATCAATTAAATTAATTGAATATGTTGAAAAAAATTAATAGATAAAATAGGTCGATCTTTTTAGGGAAAATGTGTAAAAGTATGTGTAGAGGCCCAGTTTTATCTGGACTTGAAAAAAAAAAACCAAAAAATAAACAAAAAAAAATGAGATGTAAAATTAAAGTGTCCATTTACATTTTAAATTTAATTTAAAAAGTTCAATTACATTAAAAATCTAACCTAGCCCAAACCCAAATTACAACCCTAAGCCCACTAAACTCAAAACTTTAAAAATATCAGAAACCCTAGAATGCTACTATCGCCGCTCATGCTCCATGCCTCCTACCACATCAGCATCCACGTCAGCGCCACGTCAGCCATGTGACCCCTTGTCTATTCTCGAGACTCTTCTGCCACCCAAGGTCGTTCCTCTGCCCAAGGCCTTCTCTGCCGCCCCTTGCCACCAAAATGGCAAGGGCACGGCTCTCATCGCCGGTGTTGACCACAAGGAGACATATATTTTATCATTTATTACTTTTATTTATATTTTTAGGTTTTTAAATAAAAAACAAGAAATAAAAAAAGATAAAAATAAAAATGTAAAAGTAGATTAAAAAGGGTAAAATTATTAAAATCGAAACTTTGTAAGAAACTCAGATCTAGGGTTTTCTAAAACCAAACAACGAAACCTTTTCTCAATTTTTAAGATTCGAACGTCTGGTTTTAGATCTAGGTTTTTTTTTTAATTTTTTAGAACAAAATCTTTATTTTCGGCTCAGATTCGGCGTTCCTAAAATCCAATATGAGATTTTCTAAAAAAAAATAAAAGAATGAGTTAATTCGCTTACCTAGCCGCCGTGCGCGGTGGCGCGTGACGATCGGAAGCGACGGCTGAAGATCGGAGGACGCGAAGGAGCTGCGACAGAGCTCACGATTGGACATGGGATTTTTTTCAGAGAAAATGAAAGAACCAACCTTTTTTTGAAGAAAGAATGTGAGAAATGAATTTTTTTAACCCAAATAGACCTTTGCAAACGACGTCGGGTTGGTGTGGGAGTCCAACGGCGTCGTTTTGATGTTCTTACCCTAAAAGGATCCGACCCGCCTAAGAGATCCGCGTGTTTTTTATTGAATGGGGTATTTTTCCATTCAATCCTTCCGCATTTTTATTTTCTACATTTTCATCCTTTTCACTTTGTTTAATTTATTTTAAAATTGCCCATTAATTTCATTTCATTTTCAATTTAGTCCTTAAACCTTTTTGAAGCCCAAAAAGCTTCCACGTGTCCTTTTTGGTTTATTTTTACAATCAATCCTTTCTTTTCTTTATTTTGTTTCAATTTCATCCTTAATTCAAATTTGATTTATTTTAAATTTGCCTAGTAATTTTAAATATTTTCAATTTGGTCCTTTCACTTCTGAAAGCCTGAAAAGCTGCCACGTGTCACCTTTTTTGGATTTATTACTCAAGAGGTCCCTAAACTTTTCTAAAATTACATTTTAACCCCAAACCTTTCCAAAATCATATTTTAACCCCTAAAAATTCCAAAATTATATTTTTACCCTTAAACTTTTCCAAAATCACATTTTGACCCCAAACTTTTATAAAATTACATTTTAACCCTTAAACTTTTCCAAGATCATATTTTGACCCTCCAAACTATTCCAAAATCACATTTTAGCCCCTAACCTTTTTCAAAATCATATTTTGACCCTCAAACTTCTCTAAAATTTCATTTTCATCCCGAGTTCTCCGAAACTCCGTTTTTGACCCCGTTTGTTTTGTTTATTTTCTCTTCAATGTTCATACACAGAATTTAATTATCATTCTTTTGTATTTTGTATTCTATTAATTTTATGTTTAATTTTTGTGCATTTATTCGTCTGCTTAATTATTTTATTTCGTGTTATTTTTGCTATTAACTGCCCATTCATATTTAATTATACGTTCGTTTTCAAAATTATTTTTACATACAAATAAACCTTTAAAATCCAGACAAAAATCTTTTCGTGTGGAAATCTCGAAAAATCATGCCCTAACGTGTTGGGCATGATTTTTCGTATAATCTGTACAATCAAATATCCTCTTCCAAACTTTTCAAATGATCTTTAATTTCGAGATTTCGAGAACAACCTGCCCTAACGTGTTGGACACGACTTTAATTCTCCAAGAAATTCGAAACACACTGGTATTTTCCTTCAAATCTAATTTAAAAAATCACGTGAAATGAATTATGTGTAAAAAGATCATATTTTAAACTTCGCTTAAGATTTCAAAGTTTTAACAAACAAAGACCGAAAGTGAAAGTAATAGATATGGTACCAATTTTGGGCGTGTAAGGGTGCTAATCCTTCCTTACACGTAACTGACTCCCGAACCCGTTTTCTGGATTTTCGAAGACCAAAATAATTTTCAAAACATATTTTAACGTTTTGTGGTGATCCAATCATACCAAGTAAAAGATTGGTGGCGACTCCCATTTTCGATTTTAGAAATATAAAAGTTGGAACGCGTATCAAAAAGTTTCGACAGCTTGGCGACTCCACTAGGGACCAATAAGAGAGTCAACCCAAAAGTCGATTATTTTCGGGTCTTTTGTTAAAAATTTCAAAAAAAAAAAACTCGATCTAAATTGATATATGATCCTTTGCATTTTCTATGAAATATTATAATCATTTGCATTTTCTATGAAATGGCATTACAATATTATTGCTAGTATTATTTTGTATTTATTTGCATCTGTTACTACACCTTTTAGTAAGAAAGTGAGAAATTACTCCTTCGTGAGGTTTTCACCTCCGTGCAGGATAGTGAATCGCTTTCGGGATCCATACCTATGTTTTCGTGAAGTTTTCACTTTCGTGCAAACATATGGGAAATGTGTCCCCCTAAACTGAACTCGTCCATATAAACCTATAATAGGTGAGGATCGAGAAATCTGCTGGTTTGGGTACCTCAACTCTAGAACTTGAAGCACATGTAGTGAATCCTAGTTGCTTACCTTATGATAAAATTACACCAAACTGTTAGTAGTCTCCCAAGTTTAGGTTCTCTGTTTTATATCCGTACTTTGTTATCGTACTTGTATTCTTTTGCTTTTTAATTATTGCTTGCATTGCATCTTCATACAAGGAAAAGTGTGGATTTAAGCTCAATTACTAAATAGAAAATTGGTTATAAGAAACTGAGTTCCTTGATAAGGTAAGGTGGAAAACAATATGGTCGTGCGCATATGGTCAAAAAGAAAGACAAAAAGCCAATGATTAGCCAGCCGAGTAAGACGGAAACAAAGACACACAACGAACCAACTTTGACCCAACTATGAAAAGTGACTGATCACTTAATCATTCAAGCTGACATTTTGGACCCAAAATCAAGGACGAATCAGGGCGAAATTGGATGATGTCCTACGAAGATTAAAAGCCTTCGAACACTAAGGCACGACCATATGCATATCTGTCTTATGTAAAGGAATTTGTTTTCTAGTAAAGTTTTCTAATAGAATTGAGCTATGAGTCAATGCTTTTCTTATGCATACATACGTTCATAAACACACATTTTTATTAACTTGCACATAATTCCATGAGAGCCTACCTTAAGTAGAATTGTTCCAAGCCTTCAGTGGTTGCACGAAGAAGGTAAGAGACACGGTTACATTCTTGTTTCTTTGCTTTTAATTGCAATTTATTCCAAGTTTTATTCATGTATTAATTACACTAACTTATTCATTTTGAATCTATTTACATTGCATCTTCATTCAAAAAAGGTGTTGATTCGTGTTCTATTGCTAAATAGAAACTGGTCATAAGAAAATGGATTCCTTGATAAGGTAGAAGTCAATGTGGTCGTGCGTATGTGGTCAAAGAAAAATAACCAAAGGTAATGGCCTGTTAAAGGGGCACATATATGAGTTTTGGGATTACACCCAATAAATGAAATACATAACAATTTGCAAGAGCTAAAAGAAGTATGGAAGACAAAGCGAGGTAGATGTCCAATCACGAATAGGTTGACTTACTTGATGTCAAAAGGAATAGGCATCAATTCCGAGCTCTTACTTAGTATTGGAGTTCAACTTCTAATGGTTTCACATTTAGGAGGACATGATACCCCACGATAGAAGAGTAAATCACTTTACCCTGTTGCCCGAAGATTCAAATAATAAAGTTTACTTTGAATATGGTGATCGTCCTTACCTACTTAAGGTTAAAGTAGAGGTGCACCTTTTCCGAGTCTTAACACAATATGGGGATTCAACTAACTTCACCTCCAAAAAAATGAACATTCTATGGCTCCATTGCCCAAGAACTCAAGTTGATAAGGTCTACTCTAGACGAGTGAACATGGGGTTGCAACCTTGATTTAGGAAAAAAAAGAGAACAAGTACATTGCTTTGGGAAACCTGCAAGACATAGCAGTCAAATAAAAATGTTGACATCTTCGCCTCAAACACGTATGAGTTAGTCGTCTTTCCTAAAGTATTGGGGCACGTAGAGGATGCGGTTGTAGATTGTTTGATCGACTTAAGAAAAGAATCACTCATGTTCTAGCAATCTCAATCATTAAACGCCTATATAAGAAAGGGCAAAAGGGGTGTATTGGTGCATAACTTTTACTAGTATAGTTCCGTAGCCATATTTGGGAAGTCAAAAAAGTCTCTTATAGAGTATTCTCTGAGGACTATTCTCCGTTGAAGGAATTTATGGCTGTCCAAAAACAAGATGATATCGTCAAAGGAAATTAGAAATAAACGAGAAATAATCCAACATTCTTAAAGGCAAACCTGAAATAATGACCATGTCGCAAGCGAGATTTGACCCAAGTGCGAGAAACGACTAACACTTTGCAGACTTTAGCCATTCAAGACCGATGTGTTTTGAACTTGGAATCAGGGGCAAACTAGAGCAAAAATTAGCTTGGAAGATTAGGACTTTGAGCATTAAGGCACGACCACACATGTATCTGCCTTATGTATAGAATTTATTTTCTAATAAAAGTTGTCTAATGGAATGGAATCAAGAATCAACACTTTATTGTATGCATTTTATCATTCATGTGCATAGCACTTTATGCATTAAATTTTAATAAGATTCCACATATTTGAAATATTTGTTTGGGTGAGAGTCACTAACCCTAAATGAAAAATGAAAGGAAACATGATAAATCAAGATAGGGAATGCTGAAAATTTGAGCAAAAGTCATGAGGAGAGTGGAACCCATGGAGAGTTCGTCCCTACGCCTTTGAAAGTGTTTTGGACAACTAGACTGTGGAGGAGTTTCCTGTAGTTTTTAGGATTTTTCCAGAGTAATATTCAGAATACACTTATTACTCTAAGTCCAAGAGTAATAGGGATCCTTTTGTAAAGGGCACATGATCACTATCTGTTATTTCAATAAAAACGATGCATTGTTTTGTCCCATTTGGTAAACAACTTACCATTCTTCTCATTCATTCATACCACAACTAACCATTCTTTGATTCAATTTTTCTTTAAATCCCATTTTATTTCTATATCAGGTCTTTTGGTATCAAGGATATGAACGACACTGCTGTTGACTCAAAGCCCTTTTGAGAAGGACATGTGTCCAGAAAAACTTCAAGATTTCGAAGATAATCAAGGATGTAACTTGTCCCCAGATTTGCTACGGATGTTCAAGCAAGAAGATGATCAAATATTACCTAACAAAGAATCAGCAGAAAGTGTGAGTTTAGGATGAAGATGAAAATGAGATAAAAAGGTGAAAATTAGGACATGTATCTCTAAAAAATAAGGCGATTCCCGTAAAGCTTCTTCAAGAAATCGAAAAGGTCTTCGTACGGTCCTATCAAAGTATGTTGAGTTTAAAAAACTGATGTCGTGACACACAGGCCCCATAAAAGAAGAACGCACTCTAGTTCAATGGAGACTTTCGAGAATAAGGCCTGACACGTTATTAAAAGAAGAAAAAAAAAAAGAAGAAGAAGAAGAAAAGAAAGAAAGAAAAGGTCAAAATAAAAACCCGCAAAAGGCATCTTTTAAAAAAAGAAAAAGGAAATGTTAGGATGAAAACCCGCAAAGGGCATCTTAAAAAAATCTCCTTCACCTCTTCATGTCATGGCTTCTTTTCATGTGGGGCATGGACGTCACCGAGTCAAATTCATCAAAAGCTTCCAATGGGCATCGATTCATTACTTTTACCAAATGGGTAGAAGCTGCTTCTTATGCCAATCAACGTTTAAGTATATTCTTGAAAAAGAGAGATTATATGTCGATTTGGAATCGTGTCTAACGATGACTTGAATTTGAGCGATAGCACTATAGCAAAAGTCTACAACCAATTAAAGAACAAGTATCACGACTCAGCACCACATCGCCAAAAAGAATAGGGCATTGGAGGTGACCAATAAGAACATAAAAAAAAATTGTGAAGTAGCAAAGACCTACAAATATGGGCATGAGAAGTTATCATTTGCTCTCTTGAACATCAATCAAGATTTTATTGGGGCAACACCTTTCCGATGATTTACGAAATAGAAGCATTGTCGCCCATTGGAGTCGAGTTTTTTTCCTTCCAGATTTTGTTAGAATTGATGCAGTAGATTGGATCCAATCCAGGTGCAGTCAGCTAAACTTGACTGAAGAAAAGATACTAAAGTCAACTATCATGATCAGATGATAAGGGCTTACGACGAAGGAAGATCTACTCTAGAGAATTCTACAAGAGAACTCTAGTTTTGAAAAGGATCTTGCTTACAAAAAACTCCCAAGAAAAATGGATGTCAAATTTGGAAAGGTCCCGTGAGATAAAGAAAGTTTTCTCTGGAGAAGCTTTGATTTTGATCAATAAACGGCAAAGACCTGTCTAATCTCATGAGCTCAGATTTCACCAAAAAAAAAGGGAGAGGTCGAGGTGAAAACCCGTAAAGGGCATCTCGAAACCTAAGGAGATTTGAGTTGTAAACCTGAAAGGACAGCTCAATTTTGATTAAAAGAAAGAGGCATGAAGTGACCTTCTCTCTTAAAAGTAGCAAGGTGGAGAAACTTTACACCTTAATGCATTAACAAAGTACTCCAAGTTTCATGGACACATGTCAAGCTCAGAGTGGTCCTCATCAAGTTTGCTCATTAAAGCTCATACTTTGATATCTGAGGCACCTAACTTCATTCTTTGTTCACCTTATGTTTTGTAACTTTTAACCAATACAGGTCATTTTTAATCCTTTTTATGAGCTTTGCCTCCATGAAATTCAATTTTATTCGCCTTGCTATCATGTCCAAGCATTTCTGCATCAAAATAGCGATTAATGAACCAATGACCTTTTCATTCAGGCAAGCTTTACCTTCAATCAAATTCAATTTCATCCATCTCACAACCATGTTCAAGCACGTTTGCATTGAAATAATAGCCAGTGGATTAATGATT